>CM039736.1:42040287-43284002 GCA_022539455.1 Dendrobium nobile
AATATCAGTACTGGACGATTGACTGCCTTTAGTTAGGATTCGCCGGGCCGATCGTAGGATCGGCCAGAACGATGTACTGGATGATTGACATCGGCCGCCATCTATTCAAGGCGATGTTCTGGACGATTTACCTCTATTTTGAACTAATCGTCCGGGTCGATCGTGAGATCGGCCCGGACGATCAAGCTAATTTTGGATCGTCCAGACCTCTCACGATATTCAGGACGATATTCCACGATTTGTACTGATCGGACAGGACGATATGCTATCATCCTGACCGATATTACCAAAATCCTTCTATTTATCCCAGATCGTCCCGACTGATTAGGCTTAAATTGCACGTATCGGCCAGGACGATATTCCCTATTGTCCTAGATGATAATGTCGGTTCTTGAAATTCTATTTAAAGGACCTGAATTTTCTCATGCAAAATATCTTGAGTGCTGCTGTCTTGACCTGAGAGAGCCTTGGGAGAGGGAGAGAGAGAGAGAGAGAGAGAGAGGGGGAGAGAGAGAGAGAGAGAGAGAGAGAGAGAGAGAGAGAGAGGAACTTGTGAGGTGGAGTTTGTGAGAGGGTTCACAAAAGTTGCTCCAAACAAGTTCCAAGTCGTCGTCTCCGTTCTTCATCCCTCGTCCTTGGGAGGTTCATGGGAGGTCTACTGCAGCAAGAGGTCAGGGTTCTCTGCCCTCTTTAGGAGGAAGCAAAAGGAGTCGGTTCTCTGCCGCACGGGGGTTGGTGAAAAGGAGTTTGTTGTAAAGGCTTCTCCGCCTAGCTGTGGGAGCTAAATGAGAGATACTTATTTAGTGCAACATATGGAGGGCACCTCCAGGGAGTGGATGTAGGTCGAGTTGATCGAATCACTATAAACCCTTGTGTTCTCTTTACTGCTTCCACATTTAATTTTCCGTACTTTAATTTTTGTGGTGATTTTTGTTTGTGATTGTTGTGCTTTGCCTAAGAAAAATTTTTAAAATATCAATTCACCCCCCTCTTCATTAGCCTCAGGCTAGTTCTTAAGAGCCTAACATCCCTAACAAACTTTCACCAGTCACGGAACCAAGGGAGCAAAGGCACTGGAACAGCCCCAGCACAAGAAACTGAAGAGCCAACCATAAAAACCCATGAGATAAAGTACACATAAACTCAAAGGATAGAACACAGAAATCACAGGGAAATGAGAAGAAAATAAGGTGGAAGGAGAAAAGATAAGTTCAAGAAATAATGAGCTAATTTTTAGCACCATAATTGAATTAAAAACAAGCTCATAATGAGCTAACCTTCCATTTCTCATTAATGAGCTAAAGAAGTCAAAAATCAAATTTTATGATTTGATTTGACCCCACATTTGCTTACATCAGACTCCCCTACTTGAAATACTCTTCTCCCGATGAGTCACTTTTAGCTTTCTTCTGAGGAGGCGAAGACGGTGCATCCAATTATTGAATTTTTGCTTCAAATTTCTTCAAAATTTCTTCATGCTCTTTCTCAAACTGTCTTTGAAGATACTTCTTCCTTTTCTCGTATTTCTCATCACATAAGAACATGTGATATTGGAGTTTGTATAATCTATCTTGTAGTGGATATGTTGAATCATCTTCTGTTGTAATCCATCTATCCATCGGAAGAGGGACTTCAAGATTTTATGGATTGCTTTCTTCTTTGATTGGATAGATCTTTTTGTCTTTTTCCATTTTTCTAAAAAGACTCAACAAGTAACTTTGACTCAAAGAAAGATTCAACCTAAAGAAACCTAGACTCACAAGACTCACATAATAAGATTCACAATGAGTTACCACGATTTACTTGACAAACCGACTCATAAACCTAAGACTTCGTAACTTATTCTGATACCAAATTTGATGCAATCAAAAATTTGGGAAGGGACCCAAATTTTTGATTACAAAAGAACAAAGACTTACTAACACTTTAAAACCTATATGGGATAAGAAAAGAGACAACTTAGAAACTTTAGAACAAACTCTTACATTTCATATAAAAAGAATACTTACAAACATAAAGAAACACAATACTAAAAGACACCTTTTATATCATAAAGACTCTTACAAGACGCTTACAAATGACTCAAATAAGACACCTAAAGTTGCTTTCCTTGAGAAGAAGGATACATGTGAGGTGGTCACTTACGGAGAGACGAAAGTGGTTAGAAGCCAAGATGGAGGAGGAGAAGCTTGCAAGCTTTTCTAGAGGAGAAGGAGAATGGAACAAGCTCGCAAGCTTTTCCACGAAGAAACCCGCAGGTAATAGCTTCCAAAAATCATTCACATAACCTCTCTAAGCATACATAAATCATCCCTTATATATAAACCAAAAGAGGACAGCTAAACAGCCACCATATCTTCATTAATATCCTAATTAAAATAGTAAGATAGATGGCCAAAAGTTACTCCAAAACAGCAGCCCAAAAGCCACCAAACAGCAGCTCAAAAGCCCTTCAAATTCTTAATTAAATGAGGGAAATGAAAGGCCAATAGCCACCACATAGTAGTCCCCAAACTGCACAGGAAACAGAGCACCAAAAACCACACCCCCCAGCAGCCATGGGAAAGCAGTCCAGCTTGGGAACCAAGCAGGGAACCGAGGAGCTAGCCGCAGGAACCAAGGGGGAAGGCACAGGAATTCTTCCTAGCACAGAAAACCAGCAGCCGATCATGGAACCAGGGAGCAAAGGCACGGGAACAGCCCCCAACACAGGAAACCTAGGAGCCAACCACAAAAACCTAAGAGATAAAGCACACGGAAACACAAAGGACAGAGCACAAAAATCATAGGGAAATGAGAAGGAAGAGAAGGGGGGGGGGGGGAGAAAAGATAAGTTCAAGAAATAATGAGCTAATTTTTAGCTCAATAAATGAACTAAAAATCAGCTCATAATGAGCTAACCTTCCACTATACATTAATGAGCTAAATATGTCAAAAATCAAATTTTATGATTTGACCCCCCCCCCCCCAACCCTTTGCCTACATCAATATGTATTTCGAATAACCTTTACAATTTGATTAAATCATCGATTTTAGTAGATCCAGACACCAGCTCAACCGTTCTTCGTAAGAAAACTATCGGGATTTAGTTTCAAAATTGGGTAAAAACAAGGAAAATATAATTTTGTTGCTGATTCCTTGTCTAGGATGTTTCAGCAAATAGTGACAACACAAGTTCAAACTTCAATAGATGGTTCCTTATTATGTCTGGTTTGGGCATACTGTTTTTGTTTGTTACAAGATTTAAAAATTACGTCAGTACTGGAGAAGATATCGATAGGAGAACTTCCGACCAATAGCAATATTTTCTGTAATGGCTTATTATATTACAAAGGACAGATTTTTGCAAGTAGCATTTTTTTCGCAAAAATTCCATTCTTCAGAAAATTCATGATTCACCTGTGGTGGGACATCATGGTGTTACACAAACTACTAAATGTCTTGCAATTATTTATTTACATCCTTTAATATTTGTGGCGGTAGAGAAATATAAAATTTAATGTCTTAGTTTTGTATGAAGATCCAAAACGCAAGCAGATAAAAGAGAGGATGTAGATTTCATAAGAGACAATAGAGTTTTTACTTGAAAACCCCTAAAAAGGGGAAAATACCACGGGGTCTTGCCCAATTTGAAAGAATCCACTATTATTTGCAGTTGATTACAAATGAGGCCCTTCGTTAGGGGAAGACTTTGGGTTGATGTAAATAATGTACATCATATTACATGGTGGGAGTTGGAAGATTAGTATTGAAATGTTCGTTTGGTCCGAAGGATCATATTTATTGGACGACGGATGTTAGAAAGATTGTTAGCTGGCAACAAAGGTTAGATCGATCGACGGAGGACGGAAGGACCGTAGTATGCGGGCGACGGAGGTTGAAGGGAGCATAGTCTGGGGGGGGAGATGGTGGTCGGAAAGACCGCAGTTTGGAAATGGTGGTTGGATGGACCGTAGTTAGTAGAGGAGGTTGGAAGGACCATACTTGGTGGAGGAGGTTTAAAGGATCGTAGTCCACGAGCGACGGAGGTTGGAAACACCGTTGTCTTGCGATGAATGTTAGAAAGACCGTTCTCCGGCAAAGAAGGTCAGAAAGACCATAATCGGCGAAGGTGGTCGGAAGGATCGTAGTCGGCGGTCGACAGGGGTTGGAAGGACCGTAGTCGGTGGACAATGGAGGTCGGAAAGATCGTAGTTGTCGATGCAATTGCTAAATTTAGTAAATTATTTGAATTAAGCCAAAAGTCAATTGAAGATTTATTTGAATCAAATGGGATGATTTGACTCTAATTTGGGCTTAAACCAAACTTAATTTTGAGTCAAATTTAGACCAATTTTTGCTCGAGTCAAACAACGTAGCTAATTTGATGAAATCACACTCAAATTAACGCCGATTTAAATTTAATCTGGCTCAACGTTGCTAAGATGAACTAATCTAGCTTAATAGAACACAGTCGAGTTTAATTCCACTTAATTTGAGTTCAATTATATCTCATCAAGTCAATTTAATAGAATTAAACTTGCGTAGACCTAATCAAAACCAAATTAGGATCAATTTGAATTTAGTTGGGGGTCCATTCATTGACCTCATTTTTGGTATCGTTAGGTTCATCTCTTTGTGATGTTCAGTTTGACAGTAAGTTTGCTGAAATTGAAATTCAAATGATCCCAAATTTAATTATGAAAGTTTCCAACTTGAATATTCCTTGAAGTAATTTTTTGATGATGTATCATTTGCCCCCCTATTTTGGATGTTGAACCTGGTATAGTCCAAAAATATATTTGTGACTTTAGTATTTTGCGAAGTCAGATTGTTAATCGAAGAGAAAAATCTTAAAAGGTTTTACTCCAAAAATTTTTAAATAGCTCAAAACTTATCATAAAAGCTCTTTTTATCTTCAAAAGTGCCAAAATAAATTTCAATTCCTTGTATTCTTATATAGGCTCTAGTACACTCACGTTAGGGGAAATCTGTTTGGAAAGAGTCTAAGTATTGAAAGCGGTGATCAAGGCTTGGTGGCTGCAGTTTTACCCTTTTGGGAGTCGAATGTAGTCTGCCAGAAGTGAGAGTGCCCCGAATTGTATACAAAAAGGTTGTTTTGGCTCATATAATAGGAGGCGAATTTCAAAGAACCAAGATGATCTTTTAGGTATATTCTCTCCCTTCTTCTCATTTTCTTATCATCGCATTAATCTTCAAGCATTATCCATTCATTTTTATATAACCCTCCAAGCACCAGGCCACTAGATATAATAGATGTTATTCCTTTTACTCGTTAAATGATTGAGCTAGTGCGAGCTTCTCGTACTACAGAGGTTAACGAGAGTAGGATCAACATTGATTAATGACATTAACCTTTATAGAAGAGGTCGAGAGAATCCACCAAGGATTTATGACCTACTAGAGGTTATTTTTTAGACCTTTGCTTGATGATGTTAACATGTATAAAAGAGCCCAAAAGAATCCACCAAAAATGTATGGCTTATCCGAGATTGTGTAAAAATGTTGCTTGATGATGGTAATATGTACATAAGAGGTCGATATAATCCATTAAGAATGTATGACCTATCAGAAGTTGTTTGTTAGAGCGTTATTCGATATTGGTAACATGTGTAGAAGAGGTCGAGAGAATCAACGAAAGATATATGACCTATCCGAGGTTGTATATCAGAGCACTGCTTGATGACGTTAACCTATATGGAAGAGGTTGAAAGAATCCACCAAGGATGTATGATTTATCTGAGGTTGTATATGAGAATGCTGCTCGATGATGTTAACATATATGGAAGAAGATGAGAGAATCCATCAAGAATGTATGACCTATCCGAGGTTTTATGTCAGAATGTTGCTCGATGACATTAACCTATATGAAAAAGGTCGAGAGAGTCCACAAAGAATGTATGATCTATCCGATGTTGTTTGTCAGAGTGCTACTTGATGACGTGGACCTATATGAAAGAGATCGAGAGATTCCACTAAGGATGTATGATCTATCCGAGGTTGTATGTCAAAGCGCTGCTCGATGACGTTAACTTATATAAAAGAGGTCGAGAGAATTCATTAAATATGTATGACATATCCAAAGTTGTATGTCATAATGTAGCTCGATGACATTAATCGATATGGAAAAGGACTAAATAATCCACCAAGAATGTATGATTTATCCGAGGTTGTATGTTGAAACGCTACACGATGACATTAATATATATGAAAGAGGTCGAGAAAATTCACCAAAGATGTATGACCTATCCAAGGTTATATGTTAGAGTGTTACTCGATAACATTAACATGTATGGAAAAGGTCGAATCGAATCCCCCTTGGATCAATTTTACATTGATTAGGTGGGGGCAAATGCCGCGTGTATCCCAAATCAAAGGTTAAGAATGTTCTATCTTTAGATTGTTACTGCTTTTTTGAGGTCGAGATTAAGACCTTGTCTAAGGAGTAGAAGTCTGGCTAGGGATTGTATAAAACATGAAATTTATTAGAAGCATCATTACATTTACAAAAAGATTTTTTTATCCCATTATGTATTATTGGATATTAGAAGAGTTGAAGGTATCTTATTGACCACGATTGTATTTAAGGTTGTCACACAGTCCACATTTAATTCCCATGAAATTGATGCAGTAATACTTGAGGCCAGGACGTTAACACTAACGAGTTTTTACGTTGGAGCAAAATTTGCAGTCAATTATAATTGAGGCCCTTCCTTGGGAAAAGGCTTTGGTTTGATATAGATAATGTACATATTACTTGGTGGGAATTTGAAGAATTACTATTGAAATGTTTGTTTGGTCGGAAGGACCATAGTCGGTGGGCGACGAAGGTCAGAAAGATGACTTTCTTGAAATGGAGGTTGGAAAAATCATTGTTTGACAAAGAAGGTTGGAAGGACCGTAATCGACAAAGAAAATCGGATGGAACGCAGTCGGTGGGAGACGGAGGCTGGAAGGACTGTAGTCAGGGGGTAACGGAGGTCGGAAAGACCGTAGTATGGTGACGGTGGTCAGATGGACCATAGTCAGTAGAGGAGGTTAGAAGGATTGTACTTGGCTAAGGAGGCCAGGATGATCGAAATCGGTAGGTGATGGAGGTTAGAAAGACCATTGTCTTGTATGGAGGTTAAAATGTCCGTTGTCTAGCAATGAAGGTCGGAAGGACCATAGTCCATGAAGGAGGTTGGAAGGATCATAGTCAGCGAGCGACAGAGGTTGCAAGGACTGTAGTTGGCATGCGTTAGATGTTGGAAAGACTGTAGTCTTTGTGATAGTGTTCGGAGGGATCGTAGTCAGTGGGGGTCAGAAGGGGACCGTACTTGGTGGAGGATGTTGGAAGGATCGTAGTAGTCGGGCGATGGATGTTGAAAGGTTTGTAGTCTAGTGATGGTGGTTGGAGGGATGTAGTCAGCGAAGGAGGTTTGAAGGATCATAGTTGGAGGAGCAGTTTGGGAGGACCATATTCTGTGGCGAAAGAGGTCGGAAGTCCAATGCTGGGTTGAATTTTTGATGTTGGGTAGAAATATGATGAAAGTCTGTCGACGAGCAAAATTCCGATAACAGGCCAAAGTCTGACGTCTGGTGAAAATTTGACGATGGTCGGCGACCGAGTAGAAGTCAGACAGCAGTCGACGTCCAGGTGGAAGTTTGGTAGCGGTCGGCCATTGAATGGTGGCCCGACGAAGGTCGACCTGAAGTTAGGCGGCAATCGACCTTTGAGTGGTGGTCCGATGATGGTCTGGCTAAATTCCGGCAGCGGCCAGGTGGAAGTTCAACAGTGATTGACTTCAGAGCTGTGGTCTTACATCAGTCAATGGGTGTTCGCCGGCGGTGGTACTGGAGCACTTGAAGCATTATAGCTCTCTCTAATCTCTAGCCTAGAGATCCCATCTTGTAGAGAGTGGTGGTTTATTTATAGATTTTTATGAGTGGTGCACCCATAAATATAGAGAAGATCTGGGGCAGGTTCGGAATTCTCTATCGAATAGCTCGTATTGATTCCCCTAATCCTAGAGAGTTTTTCAACTGTTTCAGTTTCTTAACAATGTCAGAATTCAGCGATCTTGGGCTCGTTAGATTTGTCTCACCGAATCGCTCGATTGGACTATATGCATGTCATATTTAGATAACATTCATTCTCTTAATAACCACCTTCAAGTAACAAAACGCAGCAAGTTCCAATGCTCCAATATCCCATTGAGAACATTTAAAACCGAAAGCTAAAAGAAATCTCCCTTTGTGATCTCTAAAAACCCCTCCAATGCTTGCTTCATATGATTGTAACAAAGCTACGTCAAAGTTAAATTTAATCCAATCGGGAAGAGGAGGGTGCCAATAAGATTTTTTCAGTCGAAACTCATTAGCACCCCAGTTTTCCGAAAATAGATTAAACTATAAAGCATTAGAGGCTATACTGATAGCATTAGATGCAATGAAACCCAATCCGAGTTCTTCATCTCCATGCTTAATCTGATTCCTGCTTTTCCAAGATACAAACACCATGGTGCAATACAAATTTCCAATAAATTTATTGCCAACAGATAGAGTTTTATGTTCTTATATGCAGTTAGTAAATGAAGTAACCATTGGAACTTTGAAACCCCAATCATTCAGCTTGGCTGTAGCCATATGGATTAAAGAACAATTTCCTACCACATGATTAATGTCATCTATATCCAAACAACCCCTAGGACAAGAGTTGTTATTTACCATCCTCCTATAAAATAAAAATTCATTGGTTGGTAAGGCGTTATTAAACAGACACCACCAAAAGCATTCTACATGTGGAGATAACTATAACTACTTAAACCATTTGCTGTACATCTCCTCATGAACCCTTTTGTTCTTTGTCAGACAATTTCAGTATAAGTTCTAACTGATCAATACAGTTCCTATTTATTTGAATTTGAGAAATATTATCAACCAAACTCTGACCAAACCACTTGCGTAACATCATAATATCCCAGCTTCCGTTAGTAATAAACTCCTGCAGATTTGGATTTTCTTCATCAGCTACAGCAATAAATGTTGGCCATCTCGCAAGTCTTTTGTCTAAGATCCAAATATCTTTCATAATGTTGATAGAAGATCCTGAGCCAATCCTCCATCTCACCATTTATTTAAGAGATTCCATACCATTAATGAGAGTTTTTCAAGTAACCGAACTATTCTTCCTGATTTCAGCATTCTAGATATTACTGTATTTAGCTTTTATGGATCTGTTTAAAAAAGAGCCTGAATTATTGAGAAAGCTCGAAGCAAATTTAGCTCTAAGAGATCCCGAAATTATTTTAGCTGAACACAGCCCTCTTCCACCTTCTAAATTTTGTTTGTAAAGCTCCAACCAGGACAAATAATGCATACCTCGATTTCCTCCAGGCTTATTCCATATAAAATCTCTATAAAGCTTCCCAATTTCCTTAAGATGTTTACTGTTACCAAGGAATTAGACACAAAGAAAATAGGAATAGATTGTAAAACAGATTTTATAAGTACAATTCTTCATGGTATTGAAATGAGCTTATTACCCCATACAATGAGCTTGCAAGAAATTTTCTTAATGATGTTCAAGAAATCTGATGACAACATCCTTCTAAAATTCATTTTGAACCCAAGATAATTCATCTCCTTTTTTTCTTTGAATTTGAATATGTTTTGGATATGCTTTCTAGCTCTCCGTCCCACCATCTTCCCGAACTTGACATTAGATTTTTCCTTGTTTATTACTTGACCCGTCCATAAGCAGTATTTTGAGATAATTTTTCTGATTTTCCTCACTTGATAGAACTTGGCTTCAGAGAACAATAGGATATCATCAGCATACATCAGATGGTTTATCCTTGGAGCATTTGGAGCAACTTTTATTCCCAAATCCTTCCCATTGCTATGAAATTCCTCTGATAGTAATTGAGAGCAGAGTAGAAATAAATATGGAGATAGTGGTTACCATTGACAAAGACCACTTCTAGCCTCAATCTAATCCTACTTAATACCATTTAACATAATTGTAAATTTGGGATCCATAACACATTTCAATATTAGATTAGAAAATGTAATAGTAAAACCAAAATAGTTCAAAACTTGCTTGATTGTCAGCCAAGCCATACTATCATAGGCTTGTTCCATATCAATTTTAATTGAAATCAACCCTTTCTTATATTTGGAAAATCTAAATTTGTTAAACAATTCATGAGCCAACAAAATATTGTCCGACAATGTCCTTCCTTTAATGAAAGCCATTTGCTCTTCCGAAACTATTTTGTGAATGACTTTCATAAGTCTATTTAAAAGGATTTTAGCAATCAACTTATATACATATAAGCATAAACTGATCGGATGATAATGAGAAGGAAGAATAGAATTTTTAACTTTAGGAATTAGAACTACCATATTGTCTTTCCATTTATTATTCATTTTCCATTGTGATAAAATATTGGATAGCCATCCAAACATCCTGACTAATAACCTTCCAATAATGCTTTAAGAATGAATAAGTTATTCCATCCATACCTTAGGAAATGTTTGAACCAAGCTCTCTCAGCACAGCTTCAACTTCATGGAAAGATAATTCAGCCTCCATACATTTAGAATCTTCCAAGCTTAGTTTGAAAAGAGGATTAGGCCATCCAGATAGATTAAATTTTCTCCCCTATTTGTTGGTAAAGAACTTCAGCAAAATTCCTTCAATTTCAGATTGAGAATCGACAATATTTCCTTGATCATCCTTCAATTGATGAAGTGCATTAGAATTCCTCTGGCCATTTGCTACTGTATGAAAGAACTTTGAATTCTTATGTCCTTCACTCCACCATTTGACTTTAGCCCTCTGCCTCCACCATGTGTTTATCCGAGCAAGTGTAACGTTCAACTCATGCACCTTGGATCGAAGGATAAGCAGTTTTTCCTCAGAGATACCATTATTATTCGACTCCTGTAATTGAAGATCAACCACATCCTTCATTAATTTGTCTTTTAATCCTGTCAAATCCTTCATTTTTGCTTTATTCCAAAAAAGCAATGCCTTTAAAGTTTTACAAAACTTTGAATTCAATTTCTTCATAGGGTCTCCAGCATAAAATTTATTCCAAATTCTCTGAATATAGCTACAGATGCCGGGTATGAGACCCAGACATCTTCAAACCTCCGCCAATGTTCAACTTTCTCCATAGGATTGAAGAGCTTCAGGTTGATCGGACAATGATCTGATGCAATACTCGTCAAGTGTCTAGTTGAAGCTTGAGGGATTAATTTAAGAGCTCTTGTGTTTAACAAACACCTATTTAGCCTTTCCAAAATTCTTACACTCCCACTTTTGTTGATACACCAAGTATACCTTATTCCAACAAAACCAATTTCATGATAATCGTTAAGATTCATAAAAGTTTTAATGTCTTGAGGTCCAAGGGAAAATTTAAATCACCCCCTCCCTCTTTTTTCTTCCTGTGTTAGAACACAATTTAAGTCTCCCCCTAAGATAAAGGGGAGATTATTACTGGAAATGGAACCCAAAATGCTAAGAGAGTTGCTATTTGCATGTTTTACATTCTTGCAACTTATATAACTTTTTATGATTCCAAATATTATTATTTTATGTGTAGTTATCTCCTAACATTTTTTAGAAGATTTGTTTTTGCTCTTGTGTGGACTAACATTTCAGGACGATCGAACTCCACACTAATGAAGACTTCAAAATCAAATTCAGCATGAGACACTTTGTAATTTAAAACTTATAGTTTTCCTTGAAATAAAATTGAAAGGGAGCGATTGTAAATTGAGTGAATAAACACACACAAACTTTAGGAGATCTCTAAAAATTTTGTATTGATCGTACGGGACGAACCTAGTTCGTACGGGACGATCAGGTCAGTTATCTTCTGTAAGAGCAATGGAACAAACAGGATTTGAAAAAAAAATTTCTAAGTTCTGATCGTCCAGGATGAACTCAAATTCGTCCCAGGACGACTTGGATTCTGATAAAATTTCGTTCACTCAAAATTTATATTCGTTCAAGGACGAGAAGCCCTCTAGAAAAATTTCATCCAGGATGAAGTGTATTCGTCCTAGAACGAGTTGGGCTCTGTAAAATTTTCGTTCAGACGAAATTTATTGTCGTGCCAGGACAAATTACTCTCTATAAAAATTTTGTCTAAATGAAATTAAAATCGTCCCAGGATGAATTGCTTTCTGTAAAAATTTTGTCCAGATGAAATTTATAATCGTGCCAGGCCGAGTTGCTCTCTATAAAAATTT
Organism: Dendrobium nobile; assembly: GCA_022539455.1. Lineage (NCBI taxonomy): Eukaryota > Viridiplantae > Streptophyta > Magnoliopsida > Asparagales > Orchidaceae > Dendrobium > Dendrobium nobile. The sequence goes on from CM039736.1 coordinate 42,052,537, forward strand.
CATCCAGATGAAGTACTGTTGGTCCCAGGACGAAGTGAAACGTCTCTTCAACGTTTCGATACGCTCTGCAGATTTTGGAAACCGACCTATGAAATAACCGTTCATATTGGACGAACCTAGTTTGTACGGGACAAAATATGAGTACGAAGCCATTTCGTACCCATATACATTAGGATCGTGGATCGTGGATCGTTTCTAACACGAACCGAAGGGTTGTCTGCTCACACTAGGAGAGTGTGAATAGCCGAATGGTTTTCTGCCTATACTAGGAGAGTGTGAAAGGACGAAGGGTTCTCTGCCGACACCGAGAGAGTGTGAAAGAAAGGACGGTTCACTGCCGCACCGGGTAGTGGTGGAAAGAGTTTTTGTAAAGGCTTCTCCGCCTTGCTGTGGGTGCTAAAGGAGAGTCACCAGTGGTATTAGTGTAATACTCAGAGGTGCCTCCAGGGAGTGGATGTAGGTCTGGTTTTGACCTAACTACTATAAATTTGGTGTTCTTTATTTTTTCGCTATTTTTATTTTAAAGTTTACAACTTGTGATTGAAAAATCTATTTCTATAAAACTCACTAAAGTTAGTTTTCATTTCCAAATTTTAAGAGGGTAAAAAATTGTTTAATTACCAATTCACCCGCCCTCTTGGTTAGCCGTGGGACATAAGCTTAGGTTTAACAACCTAATTCTTAGTTAACAAGTCTCAACAAGTGGTATCAGAGTTTTTTTTTTAAAATCATAAGTTTATACTACTTTTTGATTAACATAGATGGTTACATTTGGAAACCGAAACGCACCTGAGGGTTACTCTATAATTAGACCTCCACTGTTTGACAATATACCTTTTGATTTTTGAAAAACACGCATGTCTACATTTTTACAGTCACTTGATTATCGTATGTGAATCCTAGTTCAGTAAGGGTATACAAAACCAATTAGACTAGTTGATGGAGTTAGAGTTGACACACCTTTTGCAGAATGGATAGTAGAAGAACGTGACTTAGCACAACTAAATGCCAAATGCTTGAATAGTTTCTTTTGTGCTTTAAAATCGAAAGACTACATGCGGGTTTCCACTTGCAAAAGTAGAAAGGACATATATCGACTTTGTATAACGTATGAGGGGACTAATGAGGTTAAAGAATCTAAACTTAATATCTTGTTGTATGATTATGAATTATTTCGCATGAAACCTAATGAATCCATTTTTAATATTTACACAAGATTCACACAAATAGTCACTTCTTTGCATGCATTAGATAGGGAACTAATGAATGCTGAAATGGTTAATAAGATTCTTCGTTGTTTGCCTATTGCTTATGATGCTAAAATTACTGCAATTATAGAGTCTAAATATCTAAACATTTATTCTATTGGCAATCTTCTTGGTTTACTAATTGCTTACGAGCAAGGAGTTAGCCAAAGAAAGATTGATGCAGGTGAACAATGAAGGGAAAAGAATATTGCATTAAAAGTGGAAGAGCCTGAGAGTGAACACTCACAACCTAAGGATGAAGATGATATAACATTGATGACTAGACAATTCAGAAGCTTTCTAAAGAGGAAGCAGAAGAGACACCAACAATGGAATAGAGGTAAATTCAATAAAAATGCTAAGGCTTCAAATGATGTGATATGCTATGAGTGTAGGAAACCTGGTCATATCAAGACTGAATGCCCAAAACTCAATGTCACTCCTAGCAAGGAGAAGGTAGAGGAGAAACCAACTGCAAATAAGGGCAGGAAGAAGTTTCAAAGAGCTTTTTGGGCGAACTCAGCTTCAGATTCATCATAGACTGAAAATGAAGAGGAAGTCACTAATCTGTGCTTAATGGCCGACAGTCTTGATCAGTCAGATCAAGAAGAGATATGTGACTTAACTTATGATGAACTGTTTGAAGTTTCTCAACACATGCATGAAGCATATAAGAATATGAAGAAAATGTATGCTAGTCTAAGGTTAGAATTTAAAGAACTTAAAAAGAAATATGATATCCTCAGGAAAGATCATGCCTTAATTGACAACAACCATATGAATTTACTTGATGAGTTTGATGACTTGAATAAAAATCATGAGAATTTAAAATTATCCTATGTAGAACTTGAGAAAGATTTTAAGAACTTTAAGGATGAATTAGAGAGCAAATTATATAAAATCAATTATATGAATCGGGTCTTGGAAGATATAAATTCTTTTTATAAATTGAAAATAAAAGCTCTCAAGGATAATAGGATACCACCCAGACTTGAAGATTTTATTAATCATATTTTGTATCATAAATTTATGCAATCCCTGAATAGACAAATAAATGGTAGAAGACTTAGGAATTGTTTTCCAAAAGACAAATATAATAATTATGGATTGTTAGGACATATAGCACACACCTGTACTTTGAAGATGAAAACTAATTTGGTGTGGAGACCCAAGATACATAAATCTAGACATATCATACATGCATCTGATTATAAATTGCTAAAAGTTGAACCCAAACTTGTTTGGGTTCCCAGGTCTAACGTTTGATATTTTTACAGGGTTGCTCTCACGCAAGACCTCGTGAGAGCATATGGTACCTGGACAGCGGATGCTCAAAGTATATGACTGGAGATACTGCTCAATTTATAATGCTAGAAGCCAGGAGTGGAGACAAGGTTACACTTGGAGATAATACCACAAAGAGGGTGGTTGGATCAGGTATGATTGGAAATCTTAAGAACTTTTTTATAGACAATGTGTTATTGGTTGAAGGCTTAAAGCATAATTTGTTAAGTATAAGTCAGATATGTGATAAGGGCTATTGTGTGAAATTTTTTTCTACTACCTGCATATTAAGCCTAAATGGTAAATATGTTTTTAATGGAAAAAGGGTAAATAATACTTATATGCTAGATTTGAATTGCATTCAAACTCCTATTTTTTGTTTGAAAACTATATCTGATGAGTCATGGCTTTGACATAGGAGGCTTTGTCATTCTAGCATGAAAAATCTTAGGAGGATTATCTAAAAGAACTTAGTGAGAGGTATACCTAAACTAGACTTTATTAAGGACCACCTTTGTGATGCATGTCAATTAGGGAAGCAGGTGAAGTTTTCTTTTCAGTCCAATAAGGATCTTAGAACTAGTAAACCATTGGAGATTTTGCATATGGATCTTTTAGGACTAGTTGGAACTGTGAGTCTAGGAGGGAAGGTATACGAATTTGTGATTGTGGATGATTACTCAAGATTCACATGGGTTAGATTACTATTTCATAAGAGTGAATCATTTGAGGAATTTAGAAATTTTTCGACTTGGATTCAAAGAAAATTAGGGTGTGAAATTATTTCTATATAAAGTGATTATTGAGGAGAATTTGAGAATGAGAAATTTAAGAAATTTTATAAAGAGAAAGGAATAGATCACAACTTTTCTACACCTAGAACCCCTTAGCAGAATGGGGTAGTCGAAAGGAAAAACAGAACATTAATAGAAGCTGCCCGAGCAATGTTCGCAGAATACTCACTTCCTAAATATTTTTGGGCTGAGGCGGTTAGCACTGCATGTTATATTCTGAATAGGGTAAATGTGAGATCTAAATTAAATAAAACACCCTATTAGTTGCTAAAAGGGAGAACATCAAATTTGTCATATTTGCATGTTTTTGATTGCAAGGTGTTCATTTATAATAATGAAAAATTTGATCCAAAATCAGTTGAAGAAATTTTTGTTGGATACTCAAGTATTGGAAAATCTTATAGAGTATTCAATAGAAGAACTTTAGTAATTGAGGAGACCACGCATATTATATTTAATGAATCTGAAAATATAGAAGACCCAAATATGGATGAAGATGAAATTGAGAGTAACTTCCAAAAGATTGATAAAATAAATTTGGAAGAAATTTAGAGATAGAAAACCCTTTGCCTAGAGATTTGAGATTTTCTAAAAATCACCTAAAGGAATTGATTATAGGTGAACCAAGTAAGGGTGTAAGGACTAGGGGTGGATTAAACAAAGAAGTCAATCATTCAGCCTTCATGTCAACTATAGAACCCACTAATGCTGATTAAGCATTTTCTGATGAATTTTAGATTTTGGCCATGCAAGAAGAGTTGAATCAATTTGTAAGAAATAAAGTTTGGAAATTAACTACAAGGCCAAAGGATTAAAATTTAGTTGTAACTAAGTGGGTATTCAAAAATAAAATGAATGATTCAAGAGTAGTCATTAGAAATAAAGCGTGATTAGTAGCTAAAGGGTATAATCAAATTAAAGGGATTGATTTTGAGGAGACTTTTGCCCTTGTAGCTAGACATGAAGCAATTAGGGTTTTGCTAGCCTTTGTCTGTTTTAGAGGATTCAAATTGTATCAAATGGATGTGAAAAGTGCATTTTTAAATGGGATCAAGAGGATGTTTTTGTAGAACAACCTCCAGGTTTTGAAATTCTTAATACCCAAATCATGTTTTCAAGTTAAAAAAGGCATTATATGGATTGTAACATACACCTAGGGCTTGGTATGAGAGGTTGAGCACCTTCCTACTTGAAAGATCTTTTGAAAAAGGAAGTGTAGATATAATTCTCTTTTTGAAGAAATATGGAAAGGATATACTCATTGTTCAAATTTATGTGGATGATATCATTTTTGGATCTTCAAATAAAAATCTTTGTGATGATTTTTTTAAAATAATTTGTAGTGAATTTGAGATGAGTTTAATAGGAGATTTAAGTTACTTTCTAGGCTTTAGCATTACGCAAATTGAGGAAGGAATATTTCTAAGTCATGTCAAAGTATGTTAAGGGCATCCTCAAAAAATATAAAAGGAACAATGCTAAACCTATTTGTACACTAATGAGTTCCTCAGTTACGTTGGATAATGACCTTAATGGAAAATCTGTTGATCAAAAGAAATTTAGAGGGATAATTGAATCTTTGCTTTACTTGACAGCTAGCCGCCCCGATATCATGTTTAGTGTCTATTTGTGTGCTAGATTTCAATCAAATTCAAAAGAATCACATTTGACAGCAGTGAAAAGGATTTTAAGATATCTGATACGAACTCAGAACTTAGAAATTTGGTATCCTAAGTTTAGCTCTTCATTTGAAATAATTGGTTATTCAGATTCTGACTTTGCAGGCTGTAGGGTGGATAGGAAAAGTACTTTTGGAGCATGTTAATTCATTGGAAATTCTTTAGTCTCTTGGTCCAGTAGAAAACAAAATTTAGTAGCCATATCTACTACTGAAGCTGAATACATTGTATTAGGATGTTGTGTGGCACATGTACTTTAGTTAAAACAACAGTTGATTGATTTAGGATTAACTATTGGCACTACACTAATTTATTGTGATAACACTAGTGCTATTTAAATTTTTAAAAATCATATTCAACATTCAAGAACCAAACACATAAACACAAGGCATCATTTCATAAGGGTTCGCATATTCAAAGGAGAAATTGAACTCAATTATGTTTCTACTGGAAATCAACTTGCAAACATTTTTACAAAACCTTTAGCCTTTGATACTTTCAGTGCATTAAGAACAAGGCTTGGTGTGATTGATTTGAATGCTTAAATAGAAATATTTTTGCAATATTGATGTTTGTTTTCTAGTTAAATATTTTTATGTTCTTTATGAGTTTTTGCTTTTGTATGTATGATTTTTCTTTTAGAGTTTGTGTTTTTTTGTTGTTTTGTGTTTTTAGTATGTTTTGTGTCTTAGTTTTGATTGATTGCAAAAATTTGAAATTTTTTTTAAACAATCGTCCAGGACAAAATTTTTTCGTACGGGACGATGTATGTAATATGTCAAAATGTCGGATTTTAAACCGTTTGCGTGCAATTTTTAGTGTTTAAATGTACGATTGTCACGATCGTTTAGGATGAATTATTTTTTAAACGACGGGACGAATGAATAATGCAGTTGATTGGATAAGGTAGTTTTTAATACTAACTTCATACGTACGAACCTTTGGTTCGTACCGGACGAACACATGTCGGTTCAATGTGGGGGACGATTTTAACTGCCTTAAAACTGATCATAAATACCGTTCGTCTCGGGACGAACACGTCATTGTCTGTTTGATCAGTGGTTAAAAGTCTGTACGAAAGAACATTTTGTAAGTCGCATTAATTACGAAAAGCCTTTTCATTTTGGATGGATTGGATCGTCCATACAAAATTTTTTTGTACGGGACGAACGAGATTTTGTACGGGACAAAATTTTTTTCATCTAGTATGAACATGTCATTTTCAATAAATAAATGGGCTTTTTAACTCTCAACAGTCACACTCTAAACATCACTTTCAATCCCTTTCGCATTTTAGATCTTTTTCAAATGGCGAGTTCAAGCAAGCGCCAAAAGGTTATGACCAAGAAACCTCATAGGAATTCTTCTGAAAATTTTATTTCTAAAGAAAATGAGGATTCCTTTCCTAGGTTTGCTTCAGCCAAAATCACCCCCTCCAAAATCTTAATCCAAGAAGAACTTACCTTCTAGGTTATGAATCTTTTCGCTTCAACTCAGTTTCGTTTTATCCTTACCCTTGTCCACCTCTATAATAAGGATACCTTTCACTACTTCCTCGCCAACATGTCCTTTAATTCTGACCACTCTATAATTCATTCCTTTGTCTTTAAACAAAAAGTTGAATTCACCAAGCATTACTTAGGAGCTTTTTTAAAAATAAGGACTGAGGGAGCTAGAGCCCATAACTTGATTACCAGTGAGGAATATAAATGGTTTGAAATCAATAGAGTGATTAGAAGAAACAGTATTGATGAGCATGTGGCTAGGGTATCTGGTCTTGTCTGAAATCTACGTATCATCCAACAAGTTATTAGAACTTTAATTATTCCTAAAGCTAGTGAGAGAGTCAATATAACCCCTCTTCTTTCTATGGTGACCTTTTTGATCATGTCTGAAGTTCTTATAGATGAAGCCTAACTTATACTTTACTATCTTTATGGGCTTTCTAAAATAGGCCATATAGAGCAGAAAAGAAAGAGGAACATTGCCTTAGGATATTTAGTTACCTTTATTCTGAAGAAGAAATACAACTTGATTCATCCTGATCAAGAATATGAAGAACCGCTCTACTAGAATGATGGATCCTTTAGAGCGATCTTCAAAAATGATTATTTAAGTAAAGCACATGTCATAAGTGATACAGAGGAAGAACTAGAAGCTGCTCCTGCACCTGCTAATGAACCAAATTATCAGGATTTTATTCAAAGACTTGATTGACTAGAGACTCATTTTAATCAACGTTTTGATCAAATTGAGGCTCATCTTCAGTAGCAAGATGCTCAATATCAACATGACATGGGTTTTATGAGGGAGAAAATGAATGATATCAGTAACAATATGATGATGATGAGTACATATTTCAACATCTTTGGTGCTGCAGCTCCTCCAGATCAGGGTCCATCTCAATGATTTTTATATGTTTTTCTATAGCTTGTGTGTTAGTTCTTGTTTTTAGGAAGTTTCATGTTTTTTTTTTCTTTTATTTAGATGTTTTTATATTGATATCTTGAGTTAGATTGCAATATCATCATATTGATATCAATATATGATCTTGTGTTTTTAGCTTTAATATTATTGAAATGTGTGTTAGCTTTTATGAAAATCATTAGATTTTTTAATCTTAATAGTGTTTTATCTTGAGTTGTAAGTTAAAATTAAATTCATTAGGAAATCTAATTTTTCTAAATTTAAGTTTTGCTTATAACTTGATGTTTTTAAGATTATCAATCCATGTCTCTTATTTAGACTCCATTATTGTTAATATTATTATTGCAATTATGATATTTTCTTATTTTATATTTCACTTATCAATTTATATTTATGCACTTAAGAAAATTTGAAATTTTAAATTATCGGTTTTGGAAATAATATGATTACTCTTGAAAAAAAAATGTACAAATATACAAAAATCAAAAGGAATGCGCAAAGGTTCGCAATGTGAAAAGATGCACAAAAATGTGCTACAAATTTAAAAAAGATGCGCAAAGCGCCACATGTGGTAGTTATTTCTTTCCAGACTTTTTTAAACTTTTAATTCAAATTGATCTTATGTTTATTTATATTTCATATTGAAATTTGAAATATATAATTTTTTATTCATCCTGGTTGCAATGATTTTCTCTATATTAGTGTTTAAATTGAACCATACTTTTGATAAATTCTTTTATTATCTAAGTTATATCTCTTCTTAAATTTTTTGAATTTTTATGATTTGTCTAATGTTTTAATTTTATTTGCATAACTTATTTCATTCACTTTCAAGATTAAATTATAAATTGCTTTTCATATCTCTGCTTACATTTCAAGTTTTTTTCTTATTTACTTTTTGCTTTTGTAAAAAAGGGGGAGAAATTATTTGTTTCGTTAGTTTGTATGTTATTGTATGCGTGTTTTTGTTCTGTTTTGTTTTTGTATATAAAATTTTTTTAAAAACAAAAATTTAAATGCCTCCTTATTTTTATATATTCATCAATTCAGGAAGAGTTTAGGAGATTCTTAGAATTTGAAATCCTACAAATAATAATTATTCTGCCATCATCAAAAAGGGGGAGATTATTAAGAGAGTTGCTATTTGCATGTTTTATATTCTTGTAACTTGTATAGTTTTTGATGATTTCAAATATTACTATTTTATGTGTAGTTATCTCCTAATATTTTTTAGAAGATTTGTTTTTGCTCTTGTGTGGACTAACATTTCAGGACGATCGAACTCCAGACTAGTGAAGACTTCAAAATAAAATTCAGCATGAGACACTTTGTGATTTAAAAGTTGTAGTTTTCTTTGAAATAAAATTGAAAGTGAGTGATTGTAAATTGAGTGAATAAACACATTCACACTTTAGGAGATCTCTAAAAATTTTGTACTGATCGTACGGGACGAACCTAGTTCGTACGGGACGATCAAGTCAGTTATCTCCCGTAAGAGCAATGGAACGAACAAGATTTGAAGAAAATTTTTCTAAGTTCTGATCGTAAAGGAAAAACTCAAATTTGTCACAAGACAACTTGGACTCTTGAAAAATTTCGTTCAGGCAAAATTTGTATTCGTTTCCGGACGAGAAGCCCTCTGGACAAATTTCATCCAGGACGACGTGTATTCATCCCAGAATGAGTTGGGCTTTATAAAATTTTCTTTTAGACAAAATTTATAATCGTGCCAGGATCAAATGCTCTCTGTAAAAATTTTGTCCAGACGAAGTTAAAATCGTCCCAGGACGAATTGCTTTCTATAAAAATTTCGTCCAGACAAAATTTATAATTGTGCCGGGCCAAGTTGCTCTCTGTAAAACATTCGTCCAGATGAAGTACTGTTCATCCTAGGACGAAGTGAAACGTCTCTTTAACTTTTCGATACACTCTGCAGATTTTGAAAACCGACCTATGAAATAACCGTTCATAGCGGACGAACCTAGTTTGTACGTAACAAAATATGAGTACGAAGCCATTTCGTACCCAAATACATTAGGATCGTTTCTAACACTTTAAGTAAAATCGTTCAGGACGATCAACGATCGTACGGGACGATCCATTTCATCTTGACTTGAAAATTTACAGCTTTTGGATGGTTTTTCTTATCTCTTCTATATATAGTCCAATTTAGACTGCCACCAAATCTTTTTTGCCCATTGATCTTTGTGCCTATTGAAAGAAGAGTCAAGGAGAGAGTGTTAGAGAGCGTTCGAAAGAAAATTCTTACTACTGAAGCGAGAAGGCTTCACTTGGTGGTTAAAGGTAAGAGTCTATACTTTTGATTTGGAATTACTTCACTCTTTTCTTTCTTCCTTCTAGATTTCTTGTGAGAAGATCTGTCAAGGAGATCTGGTTCTCTGCCGACACTTGTAGAGTGTAAATAGCTGAAGGGTTCTCTGCGTACACTAGGAGAGTGTGAACAGCCGAAGGGTTCTCTGCCCACACTAGGAGAGTGTGAACAGGCGAAGGGTTCTCTGCTCACTCTAGGAGAATGTGAAAGGATGAAGGTTTCTCTGCCTACACCGAGAGAGTGTGAAAGGAAGGACAGTTCACTACCGCACTAGGTAGTGGTGGAAAGCATTTTTGTAAAGGCTTCTCCGCCTTGCTGTGGGTGCTAAAGGAGAGTCACTAGTGGTATTAGTGCAATGCTCGGAGGGTGCCTCCAGGGAGTGGATGTAGGTCTGGTTTTGACCGAATCACTATAAATTTGGTGTTCTTTATTTTTTCGCTGTTTTTTTTTTTAAGTTTACAACTTGTGATTGAAAAATCTATTTCTATAAAACTCACTAAAGTTAGTTTTCATTTCCAAATTTTAAGAGGGTAAAAAAATTTTTAATTACCAATTCACCCCCCCTCTTGGTTAGCCGTGTGACATAAGCTTAGGTTTAACAACCTAATTCTTAGTTAACGAGTTTCAACACAAACATTCTCAGAAACTTCTCCTTTTATACAGATGAGAGTCTGCATAAACCGTCGAAATCAGCCACTTCGAATTATTCTTCAAAAATCTTAGCTCCCCAAATACACATTGAGAATAACTTTTTAAAGCTGAAAAAGTGGACAAATCTATCCTCCACATTGTCATAATACCCCCTGATTGCCCATCAGATGGGTAAATGAAAACATCCCAATTATTTCCCAATACTTTACATACTTCTTCCTTTTCAGTAGAAGAAGTTTTTGTTTCAACTAAGCTAATTAAAAAAAACGTCCCAATTGTTTAGAACTTCTTTCAAATAGAGAGAGGCCACCCTCTTATTAGCCCCTCTACAATTCCAAAAGAGAATGGAACTACCCCCGATCCTCCTCTTACTCTAGCCTTCAGTCGTGTTACTTCTCATGTAAGAACTTATAGGACCCAATGATTTGATCTCCTTGCTAAGCTTGCTTTTTGAGTTCCCTCAAAGAGAAATAGCTCCCATTTCTCCTTTAGCTTCAGAAATACCTTCATGATAATTTTCTTTTTCTGTTAACAAATTAATAAAGCCATCATCCTCACAACTTGTTGTTACCAATTCACCTTCTTCTATAATAAAGTTCTTATTTTTATTTTCATCTTTTGTATTAACATCATCCTCATCGATTCCATCCAGCAACCTTAACATATTATTTTTTTAAAATCTGTATAGTCTCCTTCTTTTGATTTCTAACATCATCTTCCACTAGAGCACATAGCCCTGAGATGTTTTTCATTCAGGTTATTGGGATCCAACCTTTCCGAACTATTAGCAGCTAGTTCTTGTGCAACAAATTCTTCTCCAACATATTTATTACTCACATCAAAATTTTGTTTTGAACTTCGGTCTTGCACTATCCCAGCTTTAAGTACAAAAACAAACTTCTTTTGATTCACTTTTATCTTTATTTTTCTTCTTTGTTTAACATGGATCCATGGTCCATAGTTGTCTAGTTCTTCCATTTCTCCTTTCTTTGCTTCCAGGCTTTTACCTTCTGAAATAGTTTCAGCTCTACCATTAGTTAGACTGCTGCTCTTGTTCTCTCCCTTCTTGATTTTGCAAACAAAGCTTAAGTGGCTAACCTTTCCACATTTATAACAAAAGGATGACAGCTTCTCATACTCCACCTTTTGAAAGAACCTTCCATCTCTTCCATCCACATAAACTCCCAAAGGTTATTGTTTATCTAATTCCACACGGACACATATCCTTTCAAATTCGCATCTTCCCCATTGAAACATGTTGCTGTCAATCATAAGCGGCGTGCCAATAAGCGATGCAATCCTTGAAACATTGATCTCATCCCAACAATATAGGGGAAGATTAGACATTCTTATCCAAATTGGAGAAGAAAGGCCCTTTAATGAAGTTGGAGAAAATTGTGTGGACCATTTATCCATTCCCACATTGTGTCCATTAACGAGCCACGGTCCTCCTGCTAAAACCTCCTCCATAACTTCTAACTAATTGAAAGAACATAGGATCCATCCTAATCCTAGCACAGTCATATTAAATTTCCCAATGTGTATGCATTGACGCCTCAATTCAGAACTTATTAAATGAGTGGGAGTTCGCGGCCAAAAACCTTGACCACTATGGAAAACTTGACCTTCTCAGAGTTTTCTAGAACATTAGGTTCATGAAGCTTCACAGCTATACCATCTTCCGACATGAATAAATCCTTTTCAACCAGATTTATTTTGATGTGGGATCTCTTAATCCAAGGATTCGTTAGATATCCAGCCTTTCATTAGTTAACCAAATCCCGGTCATCTTTATCAGCAATTTCACAAACAATAGTCGTACTTTCCACAATCTTCTGGACTGAAGGGTCTGCTTCCATAGGTGCCATAGTTTTAGATACTATTTTATCAAATTTGTTGATAATCATGTTCATTCCTGCAGATGACGACAATTCGCGGTCGATTCTTCTTGGGATTCGAGAAGAACGAGGAGTTTTAGCTTCAACAATACCGATCACCTGCTTTACTTTTCCAATAACCTAATCTGATTCTTTAGCTGGGATCATCGATGGTTCCCTGATCACCAACGGACGAAATCCATCCTGATCCTCCTTTTGAACATGCCGATTATTATTAAGAGACATTGGACTCTCCAATCCAATTGCTTTCCGGTCAGCGAGACGATGACCGAAGAACCCACTGAAATGTTGAACTTTCTCACTCTACTTTCTCACTCACCGAAATGTTGGCCAATAATGGAAGATCACAATTCAAGTCCTTAGCATCAAAAATTCCACACTAGCGTTGTAGCGTTCAAATTTTTGAAGCACCATGATGTGGTAATTATAAATTCCTAGAGTCATGTATGAATTAGCTAAAGGATGTATTTGTTCAATTAGTAACTATTCCATATTGTGGATAAATATAATTTGTTGTGGATAACATATTGTGGCATAATGACCTCTAGGGATGATTTTGAGTGTTTAAAATTATTTCTTTCAATTTTTTTATTTTTTAAAATATTTATTCTAATATATTAGTTAATTTCCTAATTTTAAGTTATTTTAGTTTTGGATGAATTTAATGGGGATTTTATTTCTCATCTATTTTTCTTTAAATATTGAGAAATTTGTATTTTATTTGTAATTTTGGATTTAAATAAAATTTTTATGAATTTTCAAAGATCCTAGAACAATTATGCACATTATTGATGGGTTCACTAAAAGATGGACCAAATGACCTCCAAAAATAGTAAAATTTGAAACATAGGTACATAATTTGTGATCATCAAAGCCTCCCTAGGGTAAGATATAAATCACCAAACCAAAATGTATCTATAGATTTAGAGATTTGTTTTAGGATTTAGACCTAAGTGATTGAGTAAAATTAGTTGTTAACTAACCCTTACACATAGCATTACAATAGCACCAAAATCAACACCTAATTCCCTATGGATTATTGGTTATGAATTTTGAAATTCATGAATCAAATGATGACTCATAAATTTAAAAAAATTCATTTGGACTCCTTAAATGCTTCTAATTGAGTTAAACAAATTTAGAGATGTGTTAAGAATCTCCAAGAAGCATTCCCTCTAATTGGAACCCATGGTGATTTTTAAATTGTAAATAATATAGGACATAACTCAGATGATTTTTTCAGAAATATAGGAATTGAATTGCATATAATGACTTAAGATAAGGAGGCTTTTATAGTCCTCCTCATGCTGAATCCATAGAGCATTTTTTTTTTTAAATGGAAACCAATGGCGAGGCCTAGGCATTCATAAAAAAGTAATTACAAAGTCCATAAAGGAAGTTCGAGCTCACTACTGCACAAAAATATCACTGAAATCCTGGACTTTCTCACTCTACTTTCTCACTCACCAAAATGTTGGCCAATAATGGAATATCACAATTCAAGTCCTTAGCATAAAAAATTCCACACGAGCGTTGTAACATTCATATTTTGGAAGCACTATGACGTTGTAATTATAAATTCCTAGATTCATGGATGAATTAGCAAATGGATGAATTTGTCCAATTAGTAACTATTCCATATTGTGGATAAATATAATTTAATGTCAAAATATAATGTCATATAAGTTTTTTTTTTATTTATATTCTAGGTTTCTTTAATCAAACTTTCATAGTTTAACATTAAATCTTCCTTAAGGATAAATTAATATTTCACAAGCCATTTGAGAAGAGAAACATTCCATTCATGATTGAACAATGTATAAGGGGTATTCAATTAGCTTTGAAGGATAAAATAAATATTCACATGTCATTTCAATTAAAAACTTAATCCAATATTTAAAACATAGGTCTTCATTTTATAAATCTTTCCCATACCTTAGAAAGAAGTTAAGATAAGAGTTTATTTTGTTCGAGGTGGTATACTCCAAATAAGGGCAAGCACTATAGTTAATTACATCCCCTGAGTGAATACTTTCAATTAATTGAACAATAAAAATTATCAAAGATATATGTATTTAAAGAAATATTTGGACAAATAAGGTTTAATGTATAAGCTTTAGATTATAATTCCTTTAGTTGTCCTCTTTATTTGCATTTTAGAATTTTATTCTTATAAGTATTGCATATGAATATAAAAAGACTGAAGAGGTGTCTATGATTTTATCTTTTACCTACTCGGAGTGAGTAAACAGCTAATAATCCTACTCCACATTCAATGTCCTTACATGCAATGTTTAAGAAGCTAAGCTCTATCCTAAGAGATCAAGGATAAATTAGACTCTTAAATTTATGACACAGGAAGAATAATTTTTTATTTTAATTCAATGACCCTAGCAAGGAGACTCACAAAGAACTTTAAATTTCATCTTATTTAATTTATCTAATTAAATTTTTTAACTCCCAAAATTTCCTTAAAATTTTGGCAACATAGAAGTCTTATCTGAAGGAAAAGCATAGCGTTCCCTGAGAGTAATGGTTATCCTTCTACCTTGCGCTTGGTTGGCTTAAAAGTCTTGGTCTCTCGCGTAAGATTGCAAAAATTTTAAATGCATGCACATGTGTATGATTTAGGGGTAAAGGGTTGTGTATATGGTACCCACGTATCATTCTGAAAGTAGTATACATGTCCCAATAAAGTCCAGAACATATACATCGAAGAAACCTAGGAAAACTTCTACCATGTCATTTCAACTACCACCCATATGATGCAATGCATGATGAAACACATAAAATGAAAAGAATTAAATATAAAGAGTAATTCATTTATTCATTGAAAATTTTCAATAGACTCAATATCTGCATAATAGAATGTTGACTAGGTTCCATCACAATAAATTTGGCTTCTAATCCTACCATACATATATATAAATATACTTGCTTATGGTATTCTTTCTCAAAGTCTTCTATGGAATTCCAAAAGAGAGTGTCCTCAAAAGGCAAGTAGTATATCTTTTGGAGGCCCATTTATCTATTTATAAGAAAGTTTATTTAAATATTTTACAACTCAAGATGCTAAACAACTTGAATATTATAATAACTTATACATGTATATAGCATCCTTAGTTACATTCTTCTTTGACTCTTGGAGGAATTTAAAGTCAATAAAAAAGCATTTAAAAGCCTATAAGGTGCAGAGCAAGTATCTAATAAACTCATGATTCTAATATAGTCCTTAAAGAGCCTAAGTACACTAATAGGACTTTAAAATGAATGAGAATTAAATTGTTGAAAAATAAATAAACATACACAAGGTACTGTCCATGCAAAGAACCTAGCAATCAAATCAAAACACCAAACTAGCTTAGGCTTGAGTTGGTTGTTTAAGCAAATCATTTAAGTGTTTATAAAAGGGCTATGTGGCTTCAATAGTTTATAGGGTTTACTTATTTTGTTATTTTTATAAAAGAATTTACTTATTTAAGGCCTTTTTTGGATTATTTGAATTTATGTTTTAATTATTTAGAGATTTTAAATTTCTTTTAGAGATATTTTAATTGTTAAAGTTATTTATATTTAGGTTTTAAAGAACCTAGCGGTCAACAAGTTGAACATATTAGAAGCTATTGATCAACAAGTCCTAAGTCATATTTATAAAGATTCCAAATCTCCAATACTAGGATAGATAGAAAGTATAGACTCCTTCATTTCAACTAAATGTTTCAGTCCTTGAAGCTTCTCAATCCAATACAACATTACCTTCCTGAAAAGAATCAATCATATGGGTTTGAAAAGTTACAACATCTACATATTTTATTAATGATTTTTACTTGAATTTATATTATTATTTACTAATTTATTTATATTTTAGTTTTTATATTTTGTTAAATTAATTTGTGACATTGTCATAATGTGCACGAGGACGTAGGACTTCCTTAGGACACAACCCCACAACTCGAGGCAATCTTGTGTAAATACTTCATTGACATGAATGTTGGATTTTTTTCAAATGTTGTTTATTGATTTAATTTCATTAAGTTTACCATTTACATAAGTTTTAGTGATTTAAATATTTTTCATATTTTAATGATTATTTTAATGCATTAAATATAGGGTCTATTTCTAGAATTTTTTATTTATATTTGCTTACTGAAATTTTTATATTTTTATAAATATTAGACCTAGAGATACCTTTAAATCATTAGAGTTTAATGAATTTGGTTTTTTCTGAAATTATTTATGAATTTTACAAGTTTTATGTATTTTATTACCTAAGCTTGACCAAATTATTGACATTTGTATTTATAGAATATTCTTAAGATTTTATATTTTTGATAAAAGTTAGATCCTAAGATGGGTCCAATGCCTTTGGGTTTGCTCAATTTGGATTTTTATATAATTAGTTATAATTTTTATTTAATTCTTTAATTTGAGGTTTTTTCTTATTTGTTTATAAAATCAACTCCAAACCTCTTAAAATCTTTCCCAATTATTAGAAATGACGTCTAGGGATGATTTTGAGTGTTTAAAATTATTTCTTTCAATTTTTTTTTTAAATATTTATTCTAATATATTAGTTAATTTCTTAATTTTAAGTTATTTTAGTTTTGGATGAATTTAAGGGGGGTTTTATTTCTCATCTATTTTTCTTTAAATATTGAGAAATTTGTAATTTTTTTATAATTTTTGGATTTAAATAAATTTATTATGAATTTTCAAAGATCCTAAAACAATTATGCACATTATTGATGGGTTCACTAAAAGATGGACCAAATGACATCCAAAAATAGTAAAATTCGAAACATAGTTACATAATTTGTGATCATCAAAGCCTCCCTAAGGTAAGATATAAATCACCAAACCAAAATGTATCTATAGATTTAGAGATTTGTTTTAGGATTAAGACCTTAGTGATTTGAGTGAAATTGGTGGTTAACTAACCTTTACACATAGCATTACAATAGCACCAAAAATTTACACCTAATTCCCTATGGGTTATTGGTTATGAATTTTGAAATTCATGAATCAAACGATGACTCATAAATTTAAAATATTCATTTGGACTCCTTAAACGTCTCAAATTGATTTAAACAAATATAGAGATGTGTTAAACATATCCAAGAAGCATTCTCTCTAATTGGAACCCATGGTGATTTTTATATTGTAAATAATATAGGACATAACTCAGATGATTTTTTCAGAAATATAGGAATTGAATTGCATATTATGACTTAAGATGAGGAGGCTTTTATAGTGCTCTTCATGCTGAATCCATAGAGCCTTTTTTTTTAAATGGAAACTAATGGCGAGGCCTACGCATTCATAGAAAGTAATTACAATATCCATAAATGGAACTTAAGCTCACTACTGCACAGAAGAGCTACAAAAATAAAAATAAAACAACCTAAGAGCTCGAGCTCCCTACTAAGCAAAAAAAAAAAAATTCCTAACTACATTCTCCAGTGCACCTGTGAAAGCACCTAGAAAAATAAGGAGCTAAAAAAAAATAGTAGTCAGCTCCAGCATCCCCATCAACAAATGATCACCACGATCATTTGCACTAAGCACATTCTTCAAAAAGGGGTAATACATAGAAAAATTAGAACAACAAAAGTAATAATAGAGATTAGGATGAAAACACCAATAAAAATACCAATAACCTCCAAATGGCAAGCAACCCGGACAAATGGGGTACCTCCCCATAATCCACCAATTTAGAAACATGTAATACGACATAAGAATCATATCACTAATCCACTGCCAACCAGATGAAAAATAAGCATAAAAAACCTTAAACCCCAACCAACTAGAGGACGCCAGATAGGCCTTACTATAATTAAGTTCATTGAAAGTGTCATAGAAAACCAAGATCCAGAAAAAACTGAGAACACCAACCACCTTGCTCAAAAGATCCCAATAAAACCCATAACAATCATTAGGAATAGCATCCAACCAGACCCAAATGAGCTGATAGGCCAGAATCGAAAGCACCCAGGAAAACATTAAAAACCCCACTACATACAAATCATTGATTTAGGAAATCGACATCCAGTATGCCTCAAATAGCCAATAACACACGCCCACAACATGGTAGCAAAAGGAACCACACCTAGTCTCAAAACACTCCAGCTTTAACAAAACAACCACAAAATGCTCCGATAAAAAGGCACTAAACTCAGTCACCCGTGAAATTCAATCCAACAATCTAGGCAATCGAAAGAGTTAAGCTGAAGAAGCATAGCTGAGTGACCAACCAAAAACCAACACCCATAGCAACATTAAGAATTAACATAAGGAAAACCAATCTTATCCAATCTTAAAAGGCCTCTCAAAGGAAAGGGAAGATTAGAAACCATGAAATTAGTCCTAAAATCAAAATCACAACCCCACTTGGCAATCGAATGAGCAAAAACTTTGCCCTCAGCAACAACAATAGAAAAAGAGAAGTTTAAAAGTATCAACAAATTTTTAATGTCCCTCGTCATGTAAAACACAACAAAAGAACAAACAGTATCATCCCTAAAAGTAAATGACTGGTAGCTATAATTAGAATGAACCTCAACAATAATATTAATATAATTAAGAGAGAAACAAAGTCTTAAATCATGAACAATAGCATAGGTGGTAGCAAAATTAACATCACAATTATATAAAGGATAATTAAAACCCAAAATGTAATTACCATTAGAGTCTATGATGACACCACCATAGCTTGCAATAGAATTCATACTAATACCATCAACATTTAACTTAAGAAAGTTGACAAAAGGCTTCATCCAAAAAATACAACTAGGAACTTTATGAATAATATCCACCTCCAACTTAATACCTAATTCAACCACAGTAGGAAAATAGTTTTTAGAATTCTTAATAGAAGTAACTTAGCAGAGTAAAGAGCCACAATTTTATCTTTTGCATTTTGAATAATTCTATGGTGGTTCATAACCACACAAATGAAATGAGAATTATTCCTTTCCAACCATAAATACCAAAGGATAAGGGAAGTAATGACATTTCTAATATTACCTTTGGATTTAACAAACAATTTGTTAAGTAAGGAATTAATAGAAATAGTAGCATTAAAATAATTTAAGTGGAAAATTTCATCAAAATAAGTCCAGGCTTTGACAATTAAAGGACCATAAGCAAAAACATGATGCATATTGTCCATATGATAACAACATTTGCATTTAGATGGAAGGATGAAACCTCTTTTAATCAAATTATCATCCGTAGGAATAAACTCATGTAAAATTCTCCAGTCAAAAATAAAAGACCATAGAAGGAACACTTTTATGCCATATCATATGTAAAATCATGGAAGCCTCTTTCTTTGCTCTAAAGGAATGCCGATCATCCTTTAATTTAAAGTTATTATCTTTAGTCAAAGCACATAACTGAATATCAATAGAATTAGTGTTCAGAGGGATTTTTAAAATTTACTAAATAATAAAATTAAGAAGAACATTAGAAAGTTTCTCAACATCCTAACCATTATCAGTAAAAAAATAATTCACCTTCACAGTAGCTTTGGAGGAAGTATTAATAATAGAATCAATTGATTAGCTCACCAACCAACGATCCTGCCAAAAGAAAGTATTACAACTACCAAAGCTCCAACAGATAAAAGGCTCAACAACCAATTTAACTTTGCAAAGATGCTACCAAACTTTAGAGTTACCTTTATTAAAATAACACGTGGAGGGATGCTTCCCTCCACAATATTTGACAACCATAAAATTAGCCCAAAGCCTCAAATTAGCATGAAATTGTACCATAACTGAAAAGAGAATGCATAGGCCAAATCATTCATAGACTCACACCCCAGAGCCCCTTCATCCAAAGTACAACAACATTTATCCCACAAGGTCCAATGGATTTTAGAATTGCTACTAGCCCTTTTCCAAAAAAACTTATTGAAAATTCTATCAATCCTATTACACCTGCCTGAGTAGGAAGCAAAGTTTGAAAACTATAAACTTGTATAGATAAAGAATACTATTGTTAAGAATTAACGGACTTCCAAAGCTTAAAAAATTAAAATTCCAAGAAAAAAGTCTGTTATGCACAACCATAATTAAATCATAAAAAAGAAAGAATTTCTTTCTACCCTTATAAAGAGGTACACCAAGGTTCTTTAAAGGAAAAAAGAATGACTAAAACCACTTAAATTCTTAAAAGCCACAATACTATCAAAAGGGACATTCTTAACAAAAAGAAAGAAACACTTATGTTTATTAAGAGTCAGCCCACTCACCAATTCAAATTGGTGAAAGAACCCTCAAAAGTTTATGTATCCTATTCATCGAAGCATTCATAAAAATAATAAAATATGCAACAAACATAAGTGTGATATATGAGAACCACCTAACTTTCTAAAGCAAATATTAGGATACTTCTCAAAAAATATTGGCAAGATATCTAGAAAGGTACTTAACCGCAGTAATGAAGAGGGCCAGAGAAATGGGATCACCCTGTCTTAGCCCATGAGAATCCTTAAAAAAACCAATGCTCTTATCATTAATAATGTTAGAAAAATAAGGGTTTAAATGCAATGTTTAATGAGGTTGATAAAATTTAAATCAAAACCAAAAACTTCATAATATAATAAAGGAAATTCTAATCAATATTATCATAAGCCTTGGCAATATCAACTTTTAGAATCATATTACCACCACTAACCTTGACATATAAATCTTGACAAAATTCTTGAGCCAAAAGGATATTATCACCAATAGCATGCACTTTAACAAAGTCCATTTAGAATGGGGAATTAAGTTTTGGTAGAAACACTGTTAAAAGATCTATCAAAATTTTAGAAAGCAATTTATAATAAATGGTGCACAGACTAATAGGTCTAAAATCATTCCTAGTACTAACAGAATTGTTCTTAGGAATAAGCACAATAAAAGTAAAAGTAAAATATTTAGGAATAGAATTACCATCAAATACGTGAATAACGATAGAGTAGAGATCATTACCAATAATATGCCAAGTTTTCTAAAAACTTTTTCATCGTGAAACCTTCCGGCCCAGCAACAGACTCACCATTCATACCAAAAATAGTCTCTTTAACCTCCTCAAAAGAAGGAAATTTAGATAAGAAAACATTATCATTATGAGAAATAAGAGTAGGTATAATAGAAGGATTATCAATAATAGAAGGGTTAAAGGTTTTATTAAGATGATTTTAAAAATATTGAAAAGCTAAATTAGTTATTTCAATACCATCCTCAGTAACAAATCCGCACATTTCCTCTTAACCAAGGCATAAAAATATTTAGTATTATTTCACCTTAAACCAGATATTTAACAGCCGCTTTTTACTTCCAAAAAAATTCCTCATGAGCTTGTAATTTACAAAGGCCATATTTAGCCTCTCTCAATAAACATAAATTAGCTTCAAAAACACCAATTGACACTGAGTTTCATAAGAATTCACCTTATCTTCTACAATGAAAATGTTGGAAAAAAGATTCTTAAAAACATTATGATTCCATCATTTTAAAACAAGCTTAAGCCTTTTCAGCTTAAATAAAAAATCTTCTCATGCAAGAAATAGAATTATCCGATATAAAGGGGCATTACAATTTCCTTAACCAAATCTATAAAGGAATCATTATGTAATGAAATGTTTTGAAATCTAAATTGAGAAGGAAAATCCGTCACTCTGGGCTTAATTTTAATAAGAAGAGGAGAATGATCAGAGAGGGTCCAGCTAAAATGTTCAACATTAGTAGACTCAAAAGAATTCAGCTTGTAGTCATTAAATAAAACCCGATCTAACCTTTTCCATAAAAGATCATGATGCTAAGTAAAGTTTTAACCAGAGATACCAGTATCTATTAAGTTACAATCCATAATCATACTAATAAAATTGTCCATAGAATGATAGATAGTGAGAGAGCCCCCTATGTGCTCAGACGGGTTAGTTATAGTATTAAAATCTCATCCTAATAGCTTGGGAGGGTTGCAAATACTATGAGTAACTTGCTCCCATAAAATATTTCTTGTATAACAAGAGGAAGCAGCATAACCAAAAGAAGCACAATATTGGAAATTAGAACTTTCAATATTATAATGAATAACTTAAGTAAAATCACCAATAATGTTTAACCAAATAAAATCTTTTCAAAAAACCCAAAATTTATTGGCCACATTCGACAAAGCATGTTTAAATCCCTAAAATTTAGTAGTGCAAAGTAACTTAAAAGAGGAGATGAAAGACTCAAGCAAGAGAAGAATGGAAACATTATAAATATGACATAAGTTTTTAACACTAAAAATAGAAGAAGGGCACCCAATGCCCTAGCATTCTAAACAATAGCGTTAAACATAAAAAATAATAGGTTAATGAGAAGTATGTAAACTCGTGTTTCTAGGAGATTGTAGAATAAAATTCTTTTTTTCCTATCTCTCTTACCATAACCCTTGGTATAACTAGTATCATTATCATTTCTAAAAAAGCATTTAGCCAACATATCCATATCCTTAGTGTCATTAAAGCATTACTATTGTAATGATCATTCAAAGGAAGCTTATTTTCATTAATCATACTTGACTACTCCCTTGAAAAAGGAAATTCTCCTTACTCATAGAAAACATCACCTTCCATATTGGTTTCATTGTTCACAACATTACCACCTATCTACTTCACCACATGGGGTTGGACAACGTCCCGAACAATCGCATCAGTTTGATCAATTTCCTCATCCACAATAATATTTTTAAACAATCTAGACTCCATGAGAGGTTTAACAGAAAGGGAAACATTATTTAGATTAGTATCAATGCTTTAATCATTCACATTATGATAAACAATAGATAAAGAAGAGAGAGTTAAAATTGACTTCTTGCACTTGATTTAACTCATCAACGATAGTAGGATTCAGTTCAACCTAATAAAATCCATAATTGAGGATTCATTAATTTGATCTTGCACTTGTGGAACAATACCCACATTATCATCAGGATAAGGAGTAACAGTATCCAATTCAACTGAAAAAAAAAATCACTTTTATGTGAATGTTTAGAAGAATCCTTTTCCTTCCGAAGGTGCAGATGTAACTTATAGCAAGCATTTAAACCATGCCCATGCATCTTAAAATGAAAACAAAAAATAGGTAAATTTTTTAATTTAACTTTTTGAAAATAGTCGTTAAGTCCAAACCAATCTAGACCTCATTGGGATGCTTCTTTGATATACCCAATTCAACTTATATATGAGCTACAGACGATCGTGAAATGGATGTTGTAGCTTGATCAGTTTGTAATGGTCTACCAAAGATAGAAGCCAAGCCAAATAAGATTTGAGAATTGAAAAAAAGCAATCAAAGATTTGGAAAAGAAATCCACATAAGGGCTATGAGAGATTCTTTATGCACATCAAAATCAGGTGTCTATTTAAGAAATCTTATTTGATAACCCTGAATGTAATAGGATCTTCTAGAGAAAATATGCTATAGTCCAAATTATTGCTCAGCTGAATCGCAATATGCCTAGAATCCAACAAACCCACTTGAAATGAACAAAAAAAATTTTAGATTCATAAAATCTTAAGAATGACATCCAGGTTCGGCCACTTAAGCTTGAACTTTCCAACAAGAGTGAGCACAAAAGGTGCAGCCAGCATTGAAATGATAGAATTCTCAAGCAACAATATTAGATAGCCTTTAAAAGATGAGTTAATAAAAGGAAGTTTGGTGGAAGAAGAGGACGAGCTTGCCAAATTTCCCTAAATTAATGGGACATACCATTCAAAAGCACAAAAGGCTAAGGGATAGATGAGGACGGCGTCGTCATCTCCTGAAGACCTTAAAACCCAATGACACAATAATGAAACCAAATGGAAACAAGAAGAAAAGAATACTAAAGAAGAAAGACGATCAGAGAAATCCATTAAAAAAATGCCAGAAACAAAGAAGAAAAGGAAAGCCGTAGTTCACCTCAAAATTGCCTAATAGAGCCTTCGATCTCCTTATTCGGCAAGTGGATAAGGAGAAAGGACTTCTCAAAGATCTACTAATGTTTTGGTGAAATTAAATCCTTAACTACACAGTCAAATTATTCTTTCCATGATGCATAATTTGAGTGGGTAGCCAATGATCCGTCCTCTTTTAATTTGAGCCATCAGATCAACACTGAATGATATTGATTTAATGATTAAAAATTATAGAATCAAAGTTTGAAACAAGATACGATGAAATCAAGATCATCATTTTAAATAAATGGTCCTAATTTCATCTTTGACCTTCCATTTAACTTAAAGACTATAGGCGTATTATAGCTAGATCCTTGAGATCAGTTGGATGGATTTGGTTTAAACTTCACACTTAGTATGGGTAGAGTGAGAAAATTCAATCTGTTGGTCTTAACCATTTGGATTGAGTATTTCTTTGACACTTGCCCAAAATAATCTAAGATGAAGTTCGAGAATGGAGTATTACCATAAGTAAAGCTATCATTTCATTGGACATACTATAAGGACAATCACTAGACCCTTGAAATATTTCTTCTCAAGAAGTCACAACCAGAAGATGAATAGGTTTGGCATTGAGTTTTCACAATTTAATCCTCACTATAGCTCACTCAAAACCACCTCAAGACCTCACAAAGATAATTAGCAAAAAAAAAAAAAAGGAGTTATCACTCTGTGGATTTTAAATGAAATTTTGAATTAAACCATTCTTCAATGAAATTGAGTGGTATTTATAGATTTCTTAAATGAACTTAAATAGGATTTTAGCTTTGTTAAAGCTCTCTTTGGGCAAGTTGAGAAAGTTTTAGAGGTTTAAGGAAGAAGTCCTGATGCCTTAGGGGTTTGGGTTGGCTTGGATTTAAGTAGTTTGCTAAACCTATTGGTCACATGCTAAAGATTTTCTTGAAAATGGCTACATTCAGCCAAGCCATGTTGTCAACCTCTTGTAACATTATTTCACTTGATTCATGCGCCACCTTGACTTGGGCAAGTTGAGCATTAAAGTTAGCTTAGTTTAGGTACATTGAGTAGCATTATATTAGCTCATAGAGTCAACTCAAGCAATTCCAAGGGTTACATTAACCAAGGTAGATGTAATAAGCCATATGAAATGCAATGAAAGTGCTTGGTTGTCTCAATTGAGTAATGGATTATAATAGGTTAAATTCATTATTATTTTGGCTACATGGGTCAAGCTAAATGGAGAATCGAAGTGGCCTTAGTTTTGGGTCACTTAGGATTGGCACCTAAAGATCCTATGAATATATCTATAAGTTAAGATAGGTTCAATCGAGCCTTGGTCAATGCAAAAGAAAAGCATTTCAATGTATGCTACCTTAGTAAACCTTGGTTGACTTGGTCAACCAAGTTGACTCAAGGGTAGAGATTTGATCCATTATATTATAATGGACGTTTTAAATTCACTAGTGGTGGTTCCAAGGTTTGGCAAGGTATTCTTATATGAAATGTATGTTTAAACACTTATTATATTTATGTATATAGATTTCTGATAAATAGTTATTTAGTTCTATTAATAAAGTTGTTCAATCACATGAATAAATTTTAAGTACATTTTTAGTGTACTTTACTCCTTGAGTAAAATCAAAGGGAAACTAAGTAAGTAAAAAATACAATCCTTAGATTAGTTTAGCCTATGTCTTTATAAGAATTGCTAAAAGTGGAGGAATAAAGAGTGAAGAGAAGAAGCTTTGATCCTTTCTGGTGATAAAATTCCATTACTTCCCTCGTACTTTGTTCTTTGATGAATATAATGAAAATAATTTTTATTGTTAGTTTTTTATATGTCTGGCTAAATATCTTTCTTTGGATTGATGATGTAAAGAACATATCAAGTACTAATGAAGACTTTTATACTCTAAAGAATTTATGGATATTTTTAATATATTATGTTTTTTATTTAATCCTTAAAATGATAGTCTATGTAGTTAAAACCTCGTCTGATGTATAGCCTCGATAGAGGAATGCATGGGTAATCATGAGTATTGAAAAATAATGTTGGGATGCCTAGACATGGAATGTTTGACTATTAGAGGTTCTATAGAGATGATAAAACTATAGGGCTTTAGTTGATATCCTTTTTCACCCATACAAGCTTGACAGAGATCTCAGTTTGTATATATTTTAATCTACTTCTAAAATAAGATTTTTATTAGGTAAAATATGACACCTACATACATCAATCTAAAACATTTTATAAAAAATTATGTCAATTATACTACTTATTTTGATTCAGTGATAAAAACTCAAAAAATATGATTTGTATTTCAGTGGGATTATTTATGCAATTACAGTAAACAGTAGAAATTTTATTTCAAGAAATATAACTCTTTCTCAAGGGTTTGGCACTCTACTTCATCATCTTATTATTTGATTTAGCATGTATACTTGTGTATATTTTAGTGGGTTTAAATTATTGACATATCAAAGAAAACCTAAGCTTATTTTAATCTTCTATGTTGAGTCTAACTAATCTTAGACAAAATTAAACTCGATAATACATAGAAGGCTATCATAACTAACATTGACCCATCACCCACCTCATGAGCAACCTATCCTACTTAAGGATGTTGAAAAAAAAAATTAATAATAATAGTTATAAGGAGATCTCCTAAACCCTTTCTCCAAAGATTAATTAAGTAAAAATTGGTAAAGCAATTCTCAATTTTTTGGAAGCCTTTAAAAAGAGAACTATTAATATAACCATTTTAGAAGCCTTAGAAAAGATGTCCGTATATGCTAAATTCATGAAAGGAATCCTTAATATGAAGAGTTAATTTAGCGAATTTGAGATGGTAGATTTATTTAAGGTGTACCTTCCTTTTATGAAGAAGAAACTTCCTTAATGAATGATATATACTAGTAGTTAATCCATGCTAAAGACTAGAGGGGATAAATTTTATGGATGAGCATTATGTGACTTGGGTGTTAGTATTAGCTTTGTTTAATTTTCCACCTTTAAGAGGTTATATTTAGGATAGGTCTATCCCACCTCAGACACTTTTAGCAAACATATAGATCATTCAATTACCAAAATGGGGTGGTATGGGATGTTATGATCAAAACATATAAGTTTATCATTCCTATAGATATTATTATCTTTGATATGGATGATGATAGGGAGATAACCATTATATATGGAGACCTTTCTTAGGAATAGGTAAAGCTATGATATTCATAAAGTGAACCTTACCATGAGAGTTTAAGACTAAGAAGTTACTATTGATTACTTTAAATCCATAATGTTTCAAAGTCATAAAAGTAAAGATTACGGTTGGGTTGATTTGGAAGAAGTTATTATTGAGGATTGTAGAGAAAATCTTTATTCTAATAGAACTTTAGAAGAATCTTAGTGTGAGAATGATACTTTTGAAGGCTTAGAAAGAAATTATGTTATATGTTATTGAAAGCTCTAGGATGTTTAAGGGGAGGTCTGAGACTTTGGATACATTATCTTTAGATAAAGCATTAAGACCTTTTATAGACGAAGCACAAAATTTAGATTTTAAGGCCTTTATTAACCATATAGGTAAGCCTTTTTAGGTATCCACTCAACTCATCCAATAATCATTTACGTAGATCTAGGAAATTCTCAAGAGGACTAGTTAATTAATGTTTTAAGTCACTACATAAAAGCTATTGGCTAGATGATTATGTTGCAACTTAGACTTCAAGATCGAGTTTTATAAAATGTGATTTCTAGATGATAAAAAATAATTATTATTTTGATTACTATTTCTCCTAATAAATATTATGGTATATTTTCTTTTTGTTATTTGTGTGTACTAACATCTTAGAGAAATCATACTCCAAACTGCTGAAGTCTTCAAGATAAAGTATATTAGGGTTTCATGTAATGAACTTTGTAAAATTTTTTGTTTTTCTTGAGTCTAAGAGGGTGTGAATATAATTGGATAATCGTGCACACATATAATGGGAGAGTGAGTCAAAACTTAAGAATTTTAAAAATAATCATTCTATATAATTTTTAATCATACTAGATGATTTGTCAAGTTTGATTTCCCAAAAATGAAGTTAATCAAATAATGTCTTTAAATTTTTTTGACTGTTCATGCTGCATGAAAGTTTTTCATAAAGATTATTCATAGTGTACGAAATGGGTCCTTAGTAACTCATCCCAAATGAACTCATCATTTTTGAATTGTTCATACTATATGATATTTGTTTGTATAGATAATTTACATAGTTTGAAATGGGTATGTTACAATTTTTCCCAAACGAACTCATAATTTTTGAATTGTTCATACTATACGATTAATGTTCATATGATGAATCACAAAGTATGAAAAGGGGTCACCACGTTCATACCAAATGAAGCTTGATTTGTTTTAACTATTCGTAATATATGACGAGTTTGTACAGATGACTAATAAAGAACTAAATGAGGTTCACATAGGATTATACCAGATGAATTAGTTTAGTTTTAAATTGTTCGTATAACATGATGTTAGTTCATATAGATGACGAACAGAGAATGAAATCAGGTTCGTATAGCTTTGTACATGGATTTTTAAACTATTTGTATAGATAATCCTTAATCATAATATATGATCCTAGGATAGTTGTCATTTAATTTTTAGATCTCTAGACTATTTTTCTTGTGTTTACTATATAAGAGACCTAAAATTTGACATGAATATCTTTTATTACAATTTTCTATTGAGAGTGGCCATTAAGTGTGAATGTTTGGGAGAGATTGTGAGAGTGAAGTGTGAGAGAATAAGTAATGGGGAGATTTGAGTAATTCACAAGGTTGCCTAAAGCGATGATATATTTTTCCTTCTTTAAATTTTTTCCCATATCCTCTGGAGGCCTTTGAAGAAGATCTTTAATGTGGGATCATGGTACTCTGCCATCACCAAGAGGGTGAGAAAGGATGTTGGTACTTTTCCATTATAAGAAGGGCAACAAAGGATATTGGTACTCTCTCATCACCAGGAGGGTAAGAAAGGATATGAGTACCCTGTCGGACTGGGTTGGTCGAAGAGTGTTTGTAAGGGCTTCTCCGCTTTACTGTGGGGACAAAAGGAGAGTCATTTTGATTTAGTGAAATAATTGAAGGAGTCTTCAGGGAGTGGATGTAGGTCTAGTTGGACAGAACCACTATAAAATTTGATGTTCTTCTATTCTTTTACTTTTTATTGTATTTTTATTTTTCACACTTTATATTACAATAATTAAAAGTTACTTTTTAAAAATCTATCATTGTGTAAAATTTTTCTAAAAAGGTTTTCTAAAATCCACGTGATTATTCAAAAATTCACCCCCCTCTTAGTTAACTTTGGGATAGTTCTATTAAGTCTCACTTCCTATACAAACTTTCAAGTGGTATTAGAGCCAATTTCAAAAATTAAATTTGACACAACTTTTTGAAAAAATGATCATGGCTACCTTTGGAAGCTGGAACACTCCTGAAAGATATTTGATCATTAGACCACCGTTATTTAATAACATTCATTTTGTCTTTTGGAAAACTCCAATGTCAACTTTTCTACAATCACTTGACTATCACATGTGCATTTTAGTATAAGAAGGTTACACTAGACCCACAAGACTTATTGATGGCATTAGGATTAAAACACCATTTACTAATTGGACATTAGAGGAAAAAGACTTAGCTTAGTTAAATTAAAAATATTTAAAAAGTTTTTTCTATATGCCCTCAAATCCGAGGACTACTTACATATTTCAACTTGTAAAATAGGAAAAGAAATTTGGGATAGACTTTGCATAACATATGTAGGAACTAATGAGGTGAAATAATTTAGATTGAATAATCTTTTACACGATTATGAACTTTTTTGCATGAAATTGAATGAGTCAATCACTAACATGTATACATGTTTTACACATATAGTTGCTTCATTATTTGCTTTAGGTTGGGAACTAACTAATTTGAAAAAAGATAATAAAATCCTATGTTGTTTACCTACTACTTATAATGCAAAGATAACTAACATAATTGAGTCAGAAGACCTAAATGTTTATTCTATTAACAATCATCTTAGATCACTGATTTCTTACGAGTAAGGAGTGACTAAAAAAAATTGATTTTTGTGACAAGTGGAAGAAGAAAAATATTGCAATTAAAGTGGATGACTCAAAAAGTAATCAATTACTACTTGAGGATGAAGACGATATTACACTCATGCCGAGGCAATTCAAAATTTTACTAGGAAGAAAGCAACAGAGACATCGGTAGTAGAACAAAGGTATGTTTAACAAGAATGCAATAGTTTCTAATGATGTTATTTGTTATGAAGGCAGGACGCTTTGACATATTAAAAATAATTGCCCAAATCTCAATGTTAATCCCGGGAAGGAGATAGTTGAGGGGAAAACTAATCTTTGGAAGGGTAAGAAAAAACTATAGAGAACTTTCTTGGCTGACTCAATTTTAGATTCCTCAAAAATTGAAGCATAAAAAAAAGTCACAAACTTGTGCTTAATGGTAGACAAACTTGATCATTCAAATCAAGAAGAAGGATGTGATTTATCCTATGATAAGTTAGTTGAAATTTTTGAAAAACTACACACAATATAGGAACTGTGACTTCATGTTACACTGAACATAGAATATTGAAATTTACAAGAAGTGCATGAAATCCTTAAGAATGATCCGGCATCTATCAATAGCAACTACTTAGAATTATTGGATGAATATGATGATTTGAATAAGAAACATGATTTATTGAAAACATTCTATACTGATCTTAAGAATGAATGTAAGGTGTTTTTAGATGAAGTGAATCAAAGAGAATACGAGTTAAAAGTTTACAATGCTATTTTAGAAAGCACAAATTTAAATATTAAAGAAAATCTAAAAGCATTTAATAAAAATAAGACACGCCATAAACTTGAACAATTTTCCAATCATGATCAAAAGCGTACAATTTTAAAATCTAGGAAAAGACATTATAACTTTCATAGATTGGTAATCCTTTTCCTAGGGTTAAATATTTTTTATGTAGAATAATAGGACATATCCCTCACACTTATACAATTCCTAGTAGAACACATCTACTTTGGAGAATTAAGATGCATAAATCATAGCATATCAAATATGCTTATAGATTAACCTTGCCAAGAGGCGAACCAAATTCATTTGGGTTTCCAGGTCAAATATTTGATAATTTTGTAGAAATTCACTTATATAAGTCCTCGTGAGAGAATTTTGTATCTGGACAGTAGATGTTCGATGCATATGATTGGAGATACAACTCAATACAAATTACTGGAAGCTAGAAATGGAGGCAAAGAGACACTAGGAGACAAAACTACTTGGAAAGTGGTAGGTATAGGTATGAATGATAATAAGAACAAATTCTTTATTAAGAACATATTATTGGTTGAAGGCTTAAAAAAAAACTTGTTAAGTATTTGTCAGCTTTTTGATAAGGATTTTAGCATTAAATTTTTACCTACAAGCTGCATTATTAACCAAAATGGAATTGATGTGTTATATGGATATAAGGTAAATTATATATACATGCTTGATTTAAACTTTGTTAAATATTCTAATACTCTTTGTCTCAAAACAATCACTGATGAATCATGGTTGTGTCATAGAAGACTCTGTCATGCAAGCATGAAAAATCTTATGAAGATTAGTAATAAAGAATTGGTATGAGGGATACCTAAATTAGACTTCAGCAAGGATCACATGTGTGATACATGTCAATTAAGAAAATAAGTGAAGTCCTCCTTTCATTCAATTAAAGACCTTAAAACTAGCAAATCATTAAAAGTCAAACACATGGATCTTCTTGGACCGATTAGCACTCTAAGTCTAGGAC
Source organism: Dendrobium nobile (assembly GCA_022539455.1). Lineage (NCBI taxonomy): Eukaryota > Viridiplantae > Streptophyta > Magnoliopsida > Asparagales > Orchidaceae > Dendrobium > Dendrobium nobile. Next base: position 42,084,658 of record CM039736.1, read on the forward strand.
GTAATTTTTTTGGGTATGTAATTGCTGATGGTTATTAAAAATTCACTTAGGTCAAGTTCGTATAACAAAAAATAAATCATGTAATGAATTTAGAAATTTTTTTACTTGGATTTATAGGAAGCTAGGGTGTAAAATTCTATCAATTCAAAGTGATCAAGGAGTATAGTTTGAAAATGAAAATTTTGAAGATTTTTATGAAGATAAAGGAATTGATCACAACTTTTCATCACCTAGGACCCCTTAGTAGATTTGGGTTGTTGAAAGAAAGAATAGAACTTAAATAGAAATTGCTAGAGCCATATTAGTTGAATATTCACTTCCAAAATATGTTTTTGGTTGAAGCAATTAGTACGGCTTATTATGTTCTAAATAGGGTAAACATTAGATCCAAGTTGAACAAGACACCCTATGAACTTCTTAAGGAGAGAACGCCTAATCTTTTATATTTAAATATTTTTGGTTGTAAGGTGTTCATTCATAATAATAAGAAAACTTCTTTAGGAAAATTTGATCCAAAATCTAATGAAGGAATTTCTTAAGGATATTTTAGTGTTGGAAAATCTATTGAGTTTTTTTTAAGAAGACTTTTGTAGTTGAGGAGACCACACATATAGTGTTTATTGAATCTTGTATTTCTAAAGAGCCAACATTGGAGGAAGATAATATTAAAGAGATCTCCCAATGAATTAGAAAAACAAATCTTAATGACATTGTTATAATAGAAAATATATTACCTAGAAAATGGAAATTTTCTAAAACTCATTCTAAATATTTGATTTTAGGTAAACCAAGTTAAGGTGTTAGAACTTGGCATGGACATAATAAAGAAGTGAACTACTCTGCCTTTTTTTTATTGATTGAGCCCACTAATATAAATCGAACACTTTTTTGATGAATTTTGAATTTTGGCCAAGTAAGAAGAATTGAACCAATTTATTAGAAATGATGTTTGGGAATGATTGAAAGGCCCAAAGATCAAAGGGTTGTTTTAACTAAGTGGATGCTTAAAAATAAAATGAATGATTTAGGTGCAATGGTTAGAAAAAAGGCATGATTGATTGCCAAGGGGGATAATTAAATAAAAGTAATTGATTTTGAAGAAACATTTGCGCCTATAGTTATACTTAAAGCAATAAGGGTGTTTTAAGCCTTTGCCTATTTTAAAGGTTTAAAATTATTTCAAATAGATGTTAAGAGTGCATTCTTAATGGGCTGATACAAGAGATGTTTATGTTGAACAACCTCCAGGTTTTAAAAATCTAAAATTTTTAAGTCATGTGTTTAAATTGTAAAAGATATTGTATGGACGAGAACAGACACCTAAGGCTTGATATGAGAGACTTAGCATATTCATGGTAGAAAGATCACTTGTTAAAGGAAGTGGTGACACAACTCTCTTCTTAAAAGAGTTACGAGATGAAATACTTATTGTTCAAATATATGTTGATCATATATTGTTTGGTTTCATAAATAAAAAACTTTGTGAAGATTTTTCAAAAATAATGAGTAGTATATTTGAAATGAGTTTGGTAAGAGATTTGAGTTACTTTCTTGATTTTAGTATAAAGTAAAATGAGAATGAAACATTTCTTATCCAGTCAAAGTATCTTGAGGACATCCTCAAGAAATATGAAATTGATAAAGCTAAACTAATAAATACACCAATGAGTTCCTTAGTGCAGTTAGATATGGACTTTAAAAGAAAATTGTTGATCAAAAGAAATTTAGATGAATAATTAGATCATTACTTTACCTAATAACTAGTAAACCAGATATCACGTTTATTATTTGTTTATATGCTAGATTTTAAGTTGATCGAAAGGAATCACATTTGACTAGCATTATAAGAATTCAAATAAATATTTTGGGAACTCAAAACTTCTAGATATGGTATCCAAGGAATAACTCTTCTTTTGAAATCATTAGACATTTTGATTCAAATTTTGTAGGATATATGATTAAATAGAAAATTACTTCTAGAACTTGTCAATTAATTAAAAACTTTTTAGTTTCCTGGTCTAGTAGAAAAAAGAATTCAGTAACCCTTTCTATTGCTGAAGATGAATATATTGCCTTAGGAAGTTATGTGGCACAGGTTCTTTGGTTACAATAACTTATTGATTTAGGATTTTCTATTGGCACTATTTAAAAATTCTGTGATAATATAAGTGCCATATGCATTTCTAAAAAAATTTTAATCAACATTCTATAACTAAGCATATAATATAAGTCATCACTTCATTAGAAATCATGTGTCTAAAGGTGAAATTGAGCTACATGATATACCTACTAAAATTTAAATTGCAGAATTTTTCACAAAATCACATGCTTTTGAAACATTTAGCATCTTAAGAACCATATTAGGTGTAATTGATATACATAATTAAGAATTGAAAATTAGCAAAATTTATTTGTGATGTAACTTATTGTTGGTATTTATGTTTTGTTGTTGTTTGAGATATTTCTTTTTTAACATTTATTTTCTTTATTTTAGGCTTAAGTTCTATTTTGTGTCTCATGGATCTTTTTTGACTTAATTTTTGGAAAGAGTAATGATTTTCATGTGCAAATCTAAAAAATTATTTTTAAGTCATACTCTACGAACCACTTTCATACTATACGATATAACTGGATTTTTCTTGATAATTTTTCTATTTTTGTAAGACAAAAAAAATGTTTTTTAAATTAATCGTACTATACAAACACATCATCATATTTTATAAGTGCTTCATTTTTCATCTTTATATGTAGGGAGCTTATTCGAAGGGCAATTATTTTTTATGATCATCTCAAACGAACACCTGTTCATCTATACGATCATGTTATCATTTTGTATATGGATGAACCTAACTACCAGAATGCAATCAATATTGTCTGATCATCATGGACAAACACATGTTTGTCTGTATGATCATTTTGGTTAAAAAGTTATACTAAACAACTCATCGAGAATGGTAGTTTAAAACAAGTCAAAATTTTTTTTGGTAGATTCCATTCATATATATGAAAGGTTTTCATCCCGTGCGAATACAGGGTCATACGTTCGTGTTGCAAACCTATTTTCATGGCTTATGTTTTGATGATTGACAAACACTATCTCTCTTGGACTACTTGTTGCTTCTAACTTTTCAGGAATCGAAGATCGGACGATCAAGAGGAAGCCAAGTCCAGGATCGCGTAGGTTTAGGGTTGAGTTAGTCTGTAATTTTATTTTTTACCTTTTGAGTCTACTTGTAATAATCAAAAAGACTGATGCTAAGTAACCCTTCACACACACACTTGAGTGGCTTAGAAATTCTATTTTTGCCCACATCGGCCCGGCCGATATTTATATCGTCCGGGACGATCAGCTTAAAACAGAAAGTCTAATTAAGGATTCTTAATTAAGGCAGCCGATATTAACATATCGGCCTGAACGATACGTGTATCGGCCAGGACGACAAGCTCAAAATAGAAAGAGATAGCCGCCTTAGACAGTTTAGGCATACTGTATTTTAAATTATCGGCCAGGACGATTCAAGGATCGGCCTGGATGAAATTACCAAATTATGCCTTAATTGATCAGAAAATCAAGGGAGTAATTAAGGATGATTGATACGATCATATCGGCCAGGACGATCGTGAGATCGGCCTGGACGATCAAGCCAAATTTCAATCGGCCAAGACTGTTCCCAGGGCTATGCTCAGGACGATTTACCTCTTATTTGAACTAATCGGCCAGGACGATCGTGAGATCGGCCTGGACGATCAAGCCAAATTTCAATCATCCAGGACTGTTCCCAGAGCTGTGCTCTGGCCGATCTTCCTTGATTTGTACTAATCGGCCAGGCCGATGTCCATATCGGCCTGGACGATAAAGTCGGCTACTTGCAATTAATGAGCTCCTCTTGAGCTCTTCTATTTAAAGAGCTCTTCTTCAACGTTTTTGAGAGACCTTTGGCTGCTGCCTTGACCTGAGAAGACCTTGAGGAGAGAAAGAGAGAGAGGGAGAGAGAGAGGTTCTTGTGAGGGGGAGCTTGTAAGGGGATTCACAAGGGTTGCTCAAGGATCGCTCTACTTGTCTTTCGTCTGGAGTTTCTCGTCCGTGGAAGGGTCGGTAGAGGTAAGGAGTTTTGCCTTTGGTTGTGGTTCTCTGCCAGCTTCAGGAGGAAGCAAAAGGAGGTAGGTTCTCTGCCTTGCCGGGGTGGCAAAAAGGAGTTTCTTGTGAGGGCTTCTCCGCCTAGCTGTGGGGGCTAAAGGAGAGTCACGTTTTGTAGTGCAATACTTGGAGGGTGCCTCCAAGGAGTGGACGTAGGTCGAGTCGACTGAACCACTATAAATCTTGTGTTCTTATTTTTGCTTCCGCACTTTTAAATTTCGCATTTGGTTTTGTGGTGTGATTTGGTTTGTGAATTTATTTCTTTGTCTTAAGAATTTTTAAAATACCAATTCACCCCCCCCCCCTTTCTTGGTTAGCTTGGGACTAAGTTCATAGGGCTTAACATCCCGAACGAACTTTCAGTTCGAACCTTGGTTCATATTATATGATTGTGTCCATTTATTTAAATTACATGGCATTTATTGAGTTTTATTCACTAATAATTTTCTATCTCAAGTCATCTTGTGTTGTAAAAATTTCAAAATGGCAAGCAATAGTTTGCGGGCTCGAATCTCCAAGGGATCCTTTCTTGTTCAGGTCAATGAGTTAAGAACTTTCTATCCAAAGAGAATGAAAAGCCAATATCCACTACTTTGAGATGAAAAAGACTCCTCATCTTCTCATCAAAAGACGCATTCATTTTCTATAATGCCTCTTTTTGACTCTACCAAATTCTCGTTTATTCTCTCTTTAATCTATGCTTTTATATAATAACACATTTCACTATTTAATGGCCAATTTGAGAATGAATGAAAACCATACAAAATTATCATGTTATGTTTTTAAGTAGAGAGTAGAGATCATCCAGGAAGACTTAGGCACCTACTTACACCCTAGAACAAAAGGGGTAAGAGCACACATAATAACTTTTAGGTTTGACTTTGATTGGTCCACTATCAATTAAACCCTTAGAGGTGTCACTTTAGTAAATCACCTAATCATGTGTGCACCTTGAATTAAAATGCTAGGATCATCCAGCATGTATTATGAACTTCCATCATTCCTAAAGCTGGTGATCATATCAACCTAACTCCTTTGCTGTCTACATTCACATATCTTATTATGAAAAACACTCCAATAGATGAAACCTAATTGATTATGGACTACATCTATAAACCTACCAACATTAGAATTTCTAATAATTAATAAAATTAGAATATTGTTTTAGGACACCTGATTACCTATATTCTTGAGAAGAAGTATAACTTGAATCATTCTGATCCACCTACTCAGCTTTTAATCTATTTCACTGATTCTTCCTTACATTCTCTTTTAAGCAAGATTAAGGGGATGAGGAAGATGATTTTGATGAAGGAGGACCTGCTCCTACTCTTGCACTTACCACTGCTCTTGAACCTGATCATGAATTATATCAAGAAATAGTCCAGCAATTTGATAGACTTGAATCTCATTTTGATCAATAGTTTGATCAAGTTTAGATCAAGGTAAAGCTATTTCTCAAGATGTTAAATTTAAAACTCTTCGGTGGTTGAAATGTCCAGCAAAAATGTCATTGAAGTCCCATGACCTTAAAGCTTCTTTGTCAGGTATAAAAAGTTTTGTATACATATTTGGAAATTCAAACTCCAACCCTGATGATATTTCAAATGGTTTGATAAATAAAAATTCAATGATATCTATTAATAAGGATGTTTAGGAATATTTAGAGGATTATTCAGATTGTATTAGAAGGTATTTTGTTCTTTTGAACGTCATGAATGAATCGGCCATGAGAAATGAGAAAAAAATGGAAGGGGTAATTCATGGTCTAAGAAGCCTTACATTATGGTTAAATTTAAAGAGGATGAGTATTTATTGCTGGATGATGGCATAGCAGTGAAATTGCATGCTCCCAATGAAATTTTAAATTCCAAAAAAAATGAATTCTCTTAATTAGCTATGGTGTTTGGTAAATAGATCCCTTATCATATTGTTGCTTTGGAATTAAGGCGTCAATGGCATAGTTTGGTCTGTTTCATTTACTACCCTTGGAATTTGATGGTTCTTGTGTTAATTTAAATCATCTAAAGCTTTGGTTGTAGTTCTTATAGGAGGCCCTTGGTATGCAAATGGACATAGTATTAGCGATGGTAAATGGTCCCTAGATTTTTCTCCATTATTTATGAAGGGTCTTACTTCTTCAATATGGATTATGATGCATCAATTGCATTTATAATGTCAGGATGAGGTTAATGTGGTGAGAATTTCTTTTATGGTGGGGAAGCCATTTATATTAGATGGTAACATGTTTCAATGAGAGAGAAAAGAATTTGCAAGAGATTGTGTTCTTGTGAAGCTGTATCAATGACTTCCTTGGGGGTTTGGGTGCAGGGTATGTTGGGTAGGTTTTTTATAAAAGATTGAATATTACAAGATCTCCACATTATGTTATGAATGATGGATGATTGAATATGTTAGGAGTGATTGTCATAATAGAAGATCAAATGATAAAGAACTAGTGAAAAATGCTACTAAGCCAACACAAGTGAACTTTGAGGTTGTTATTCAAGGAGTTGGCAAAAACAATTACAGTTATGGACCATGTTTACATGTAAATTGTAAAAGAAATAAGAGGGTGTTTTGAGAAAAATCAAATGAGAAGCATGGACATATAAGGTACACTAAGAAAGATCTAACTAACTCAGCTAATGTGGATGCAAGGAAATTTTTTTATATTGGACCTGAGGAGTTAGGTATCTCTATGAACATGGAATTAATGAAGAATAAATAAGGCAATGTGGTAGATGAAGATGGCAAAATTATTGTGGAGCATGTGGTTAGAGAGGATGTTGTTATAGGTAGTGGAGTCATGGTGCAAAAGAAATTGACAGAGGAAGTGTTGGGAATATGCAGTTATGTTAATGAACAGAGAACAAATTTTATAATAGTTTCTTCTAATATTCCTTTTGCTTTGAATAAATTTGATGCTTTTAATGACTGTTGTGAGGAAGCTTTTGAGTTTGATTAAACTTAATGAAGAAGTCTTGAGATTGGTACAATGGTTGATTTGTCATTAGATGTGGTGAATTTTATGGTTAATATTAGAGTTAATGGTGAGAGAAGTATTGAAGTTTTTGGGCATTTAATTATTGGAAAGGAGGTTTGTGGATGTTTGGAGGTGGCAAAATTTAAGCTTGCAAAAAAGCTTAAATCTCCTAGGCTAGTTAAAATTCGTCCTCGCATTAGGAATTCTTATGTTGTTAAAAAAGGAAAGGGTGGGGGCTCATCCCCCTCGATTTATCATTGAGTTCCATTTCTTTTTGGAATTGTAGGGGGGCCAAAAAGAGAAAGGCTTCTCTTTACCTAAAAGAATTTGCAAAGAGTTTGATGTTTTTTTGTGGGTTTGGTGGAAACTAAAATTTTTGGCTTCGATATAGTCGTTTTCAATAAAATGATTGGGTTAGAGTGGGATTATTTCTTGCTTCTATTGGACGGATTATTAGGATGAATTATAGTTATGTGGAGATCAGATTTGGCTTATTTTTGTGTTGAAGATTCAAGACCAATGTGTAATTAATAATCTCATCATTTTTAATAAAGTGCTCTTACTGGTTTCTATAGTTTATGGTTGTAAGGATTTTCATAAGAGGATGACTTTGTGGGATTGTCTTCAGGCTTTCTCTCATAAGGATGTCTCTTCTGTGATAGGTGGAGAAATGAACTGCATTTTGCCTCAGGAGGATAAGAGTAGTGGAAAGAAGTTTGTTTTTTCTCAAGGTCCTAAGGAGATGATGTGTTTTATGAATAATAATGATTTTTATGAAGTGGGTCTGGTAGGGCTGAGATTCAGTTGGTCCAATTATAAAAATGGAGGTGGAAGAATTTTGGAGAGGTTGAATAGGTGCTTATTAAACTCCATTGCTTTAAATAAAATCCATGTGGCTATTGTGAGACACATCGCTTGAGCGACTTAAGGCCGTTGTCCTATTGTGTTAAAGATTTTTTATTCAGCTATTAGGAAGAAAGGTATTCTATTTGAAGATGTTTGGGCTTCTTTTCATGCTTAATCTATTATTTTTTCTAAAGAGGGAAATAAACCTTATGAAGTAGATGAAATGAAAAATTCTCAACAAAAATTGTAAAAGAACACTGAAGGAGCTCTTCTTTTGGAGTAAAGCTAAACTTAATAGTGTTTTGTCATTAAAAGATAGCTTTAAGAAAGAGGTGTTCCAACTTTAATTGGAGGAGGCTACGGTTGATTGGTTATGTGAAGAACATTTGTGGCTATTGAGAACTAAAGTTGAAGAATTGAATGTGTATATAGCTTGTTTAAATACTTAGTGGAGGCGAAGGGCTAAAGTAAGATGGAGAGAAGAAGGGGATTAAAATTTTATAGTTTTTCTTTCTTTTTATAATACAAGAAGAAATGGAAATTGGATTAGTCAAGTTAGAAATGTAGATGGCATTATTGTAGAAGATTTGAGTGAGGTTGAAGATGTGTTTATCAAATATATTCAAGGAAAATGGATGGATAGAAAGTGTTGTTTGAAGAATTGGCCAGCTCCTTAGAGGGTACTAGATGATGATCACAGGAGAAGACTGGAGGCAGATTGCTCTATTTTTAAAATTATTGATTTTATTAAGAATTTGGTAGGAAATAAGTCTCTGGGTTGTGATGGAATTACTAATTCCTTTTATAAAGCTTATTGGGATATAATCAGTTATGATGTTTGCAAGGAAATTAATGAATTCTTTTTGTTTGGTAAATTTTTCCATGTATGAAAAGAAAACCTTTTTTTTATTCCAAAGGTTCAAAATCCTTTATAACCTTTTAGCTATCATCCAATTAATCTTTGCAAGTCTATATACAAGATTATGGCTTAAGTTTTATCAAATAAACTTCTTTGGGTAATTCCGAAAATAATTTATTCAGAACAGGTGGCTTTCATAAGAGGTAGATAAATCTCAAATCACCTTAACTTATCTCAAAAAATGTTCAATAAAATCAGGTTTTCTAAATCAATGAAGGGATTCTTGGCTATCAAGATTGACATGGAACAAGTGTATGATAGTGTGTTTGTCTACATTAAGACAGGTGTTGAATTGCATGGGTATTCCTATCAAATTTCCAAGCTTGTTGAAGGAATGTGTGGTTGAACCAAAGTATTCTATTATAATTAATGCTTGTAACACTAAGATTTCTAACTTATTGTATGCAGATGATATTTTATTATTTTTAGATGCTAAGATGAATAACATTAAGAAGATGAAGAAGATTCTCCTTAACTATTGTAAGTGGACGGGTCAAGTTATAAATTTCAATAAATCTTCTATGTTGTTGGGTAAATCTATCAGAAGAAGGAAAAGTAAATAGATCTCAAGATTATTGGGCTTTAAGGTGCTGGAAGAGTTGGAGTATCTAGGTATTAAAATTGCATTAAGGAGATTGAGGAAACCAGACTTTCAATACTTGATGGATAAATCTTTGAAGAGATTGAATGCTTGGGAAAATAGGTTCATTTCTCTAGTTGGAAGGATAATCATGGTTAAATCTATATTTCTTACTCTTCCTTTATTTCTTTTAATACATTCATTAATTTCTTTAAGTATTTTGATCGAGTTTGATAAGTTGTGCAAGAGTTATATGTGTTAAACATTACAATAGCCATGGTCTTCATTTTCTTGCTTGGGATGTCTTATGCAAATCAAAGAAGTTGGGAGGACGTAGCCTTTATTTGGTGTTATCAATGTTAGGTCCTTTATTGGCAAAGTTTTCTTGGAATATTATAAATAAACTTGATACTCTTCTTAATAGGAACTTGTTGGCAAAATATGGAACCAGTTGGTGGAATGGTGAGGGGAAAAAAAGTAGCTCGATTTCAAGGAAAATCATTCTAGATCGATGGAGTTCTCTCAAAAACATTATGAGATGGAAAGTTTCATCAGGAACTTGTATTAATATTCTTAGGGATGTATAAATACATGACAAAAGTATCATTAAATGGCCTACTTTTTTGCAGATTTGGAAGAGGATAACATTACTCTGAATTCATTTATTGAAACTGGGTCCTGGAACACACCCCGACTGAAGAAGTTTTTTGGGGAAGACCTTATGAAGATGGTCATCCAATTTAAAATATGGCCAGATTTGGTTGAAGACTAGATGAAGTTGAAGTTTAAATGACTGGGAAGACTATTTCTTCTCTTATTACAGAGGCTCGATTTGATAATTAGGAATCTAAAATCCAGTCTACTAACATTTATACAAGCACAATGTGACTCATTTTTAATTGAGTTTCATATTGAAACTCGTTCACATAAACAAAAGATCATACCAAAATCAAATAAACTAAATAAAACTAGAGAAAGAGATTCTTGAACTTGCACACTCATGCACCTTTGCTTATATTGAGAAGATGACGATGATGATGATCTTTGTATTATAATGAACGAAGAGCTCAAATACCTTCTTGATTTTGTTTCAGCAATAATATCCTCTATTGCTTTTTCAAAAAAAAAAAACTTTCTTGATTTTTTCTGGAGAGACAACTGTAGATTGAAGAGGGAAGGAGCTTCTTGCAAGAGAGGAATGGTCCAATCGATTGGAGGGTGATCAGATTGGAGAGCTTTATTTAGGAAGAGGGGTGGTTTGTTTGTTTCTTGAGAAAATGTTGGTTGGTAAGTTGCTGATTGAATTGAATGAAGATGCCTCCTGATAGAGCCCCTATGCAGCGTAATATTATTATGTGTGATCATTGGATACCGTCAGGAGACAAATCAGGATGTGCTACATCACTTTTTTGTGTGAGGTTGTGTATCAGGTGATGTGGCAAATCCTATTTGCTCTGGTCCATCCAGTGATCACACATAATAATCTCTCACAACCCTCTTCATAAGCTAGAAATCTCTCTCGATGACTAAAGATTTCTTTAGCCTCCTTCCATTATTTAATCTAAAGGTTGAAATAAAACATGATTAGAGAGAAATTATGAAAGAAATGCTTGCACTTAATCACACCAAATTCATTAGATAGCATTTAGATTTATTTGATAAAAAATATAAAAAATAAATGTTGTAATTTAGTTTTAACTAAATAAAAATTAAATTAGATTAAATTTGGATTGATTTTTTCAAATTAATTAACAAAAGTGATGTCGATCAGCTCCAAAGAAGGTTCTAGAGAGGGTTTAGATCAACTCCAAGGGTTGGCATGGGTTTAAGACATGAAATTTGATGCATTTGACAGAATTTGACCTTTTGGGTATTTTTTGAATGTTTAATTAATCTGCCGACTTTGATAGATAAAACAAGATTAAGATGAATATGATAGATCATGGGGGTCCCTAGAAGCTATATGGCGATGATGCATGAATTTAACCAACCTTGATTTTTTTTTGAATATTTAAAATTTTTTAATTAGTTTGTCCACTTTGACTGCTTAACTTGGTCCAGAAAACTTACCCAAGCTTTGAACTCATCACACTAAAGAACATGAGCAATTCGGCTACCAATTCACATCTTGGCCTAATTTTTGGTCATGGACAATCAAAATTTGGCTTTATTGGGGTCCCAAGAACATTCTTTTTTACATTATAAATCTAATTTTGATACTTTTGGAGCTCAACAATGCTTCTATAATCAAATTTAAGCAATCTAAAATTTTGGAACACAATTTTCTAACTTTTTTTTGCAATTTGATAAATTTAATATATTGTGATACAAATTTCGTACTTTGGAGCTTTGATGTTCGAAAACAAGGGGAAACTAATATATCATTAAAAAAATTATCTTAATCAAGCTTGCATTTCGAGCAAAAATCAAGTTGGAAACTTCAAAAATTAAATTCATGCATATGTGAACTCTAATTTCAACAAATTTATAGCCAAACTAAATGTATTGAAAATACAAACCAAGCGACACCAAATTTGACTCAATCCAAGCCCAATTGAGTCTAAATAGAAGACTCGAAGTGCATTTGGAGGGTTTAATAAATAAATTGGATTACCAAATAATTTTAAAACCTGACATGCCTATAGTCTTATCAAGTGGCTCAATGAGACAAATATAATGAGCTTAACATCATCAAATTTTGATATCATTAGGATATTCAAATGTCTAGTAAATAGTACATGATAAAGGAAATTAACATCAATCTTTCCTTCAAACCACTCCTAATTGATCCTTGATCTACCTCCTATTTATTAGCTATATCACTCTCTGAAAAATATAAATAGACCCCTCATTTCTCATGAGAGGGGACCCATACAAGAAGAGAAGAAAGATAAGGAAGAGGAAAAACTTGACTTCTTATGCCACCATGCTCCTCCTCTACCACCATAGGACTTCCACCCGGTGGCTGACGGATGCAAAACTTTTTCTCAACCCCCAAGTGACACCAAACTTCCACCCAACTGATGCGATACTTATTCCTAATAGATGTTTGATGTTAGACTTTTGCCTGACAACTTAATGACATTAGACTTCTGCCTGACCATGAATTAAAGCTAAATTTTTGCCCGACCACTAGGCAACACTAGATTTTTGATCTCTTCTTGTAATTGGATTTCAACCCAACTATAAATTATTTTAAGGGGATTGTCCTCAATTTCAGTGATGACTCAATCACTTGTAATCTAATCAAACACTAGGTTAATCATTTCAACTAGGTGTGGCCCCATGGTTTTTCCCTTTTTTAGGGTTTTCCAAATAAGAAATTCTAGTGTTTTCATTTTTCTTCTATTTGTATTCTAGAAATTTCTACAATGCTAAAACTCAAATTCCTAACTCTTTCACTACAAATAATATTCCATGCAATCATACTAGTATGAACTGAATGATTACATACATACTACTTATTTTTTATCCTTCAAGTTAATAAAAAAAATTTATTAACATTGTGGTTTAAATGATTTAAGGTCAGGGAAGAGGAACAATAGTGTTATATTGATTAGTTATAGGATTTCTCAAAATATTTTATTACTTTTATCTTTTAGTTATTCTTTTGAACTCTTTTTGAGAAGATACAAAGCAAATTATTAGAAACACATTACAAAAAACTAATATCCTCCTTTAACAAATTAAAAATGGAAGGAGAAATATTATTACAAATGAGAGAATCCCCAAAAAAATTACCAGAAATAGCAATCTTAGCACACAAATCAGCAACTTTATTACCTTCTCTATGCACATGCTGAAAAATAACTTGGCTGACATCTTTCAGATAGAGGAAATCCTTCGGATTCAAGCTCACCACCCTAATCTCCACCTTCTTCACTGAATTCTAAAAAAATTTGATAACATTAAAGTTATCAACCTCATTTAAAATGCCTTTCCAATCATACATCTAATTTTGTATAAACTTGCCCAAATACAAAACAACAAGAATATCCAAGTGAGAGCAGTCCCAATGAACCAAGCTGATACTGAAAGCACTTATAAACCTCACACTGATGTCACGTAGAACACCACCAACTCCTCCCATGTTTGAATTAGCTAAAGAGGCATCCTAGTTTACTTTAAGCCATCCCGGAGGAGGGGGATACCAAGATTTATTAGACAGCTTTATAAGCTGATTAGTATCCCATCTTTCCTTGATATGATAAGAAAAAAGATGCCGAAGCAAAGCTAACTACAGACACATCTATATATGAATCACAATCCTCCAAGCCACCATGAATAGCCTTATTCCTGCTCTACCAACATAAAAGAACAACCGAGTAATACAAATTACCCAAGAATGGATTCCGACGAGAACACTGTTGTATAAACAACAAATAATTCTCAAAGGAATTAATCTCAGGGAAGAAATAATCCAACTTAGAAAGTACAACAAAAACCTGAATCAATTTCTCACATTTAACATCCACATGATAACCATCTTCAACAGCTGGACATCCTCTCAGGTAGTTCTCAGAATTCACCAATCTTCTGTAGAATAAAAAAGTCTTGGAAGGAATGGCACCAATTTTTAGTCTCCACCATAAAAATTCAACTTTAGGCCTTAGTTTTACCTTTTTCAACCAACTTAGATAGTCATCATCTACCGCCTCAACATCTAATTTTTCTGTAGCCAGAGCAGCTATAGGTTTACCGGAAAAACTATAAAACAATTCTGCATGATCTCCTTTCAATTCGCCATTAATAGAAATTTTAAGGATAAGCTCTACCAGCATAGCACCAAATTTACATTTCAGTGTTTCCACATCCCAAGCTCCCTCTTTGATAAGATCAGATATTTTATCTTCCTCTAAAAAAGAGCTATCCACATACGTTGGCCATCTTTCAATCCTATCCAGAATCCAAATATCCTTCAGAATTCTGATGTTTGATCCAATCCTAATGATGCATCTGATGACTGGAAGTAAAGCTTCAGAACCTTTTAAAATAATTTTTTGAGAAGGAGAATAACATTTCCTCCTATCCACATTCCAAGAATCATTCCCATATCTGGCAATCAAAGATCTGTCAAGCATAGAATTCGGATTTGAGATGAGATTCCTAGCAAACTTGGCTCTCAGAGGTCCAATCTTGTCAACAACTGAATGTAAATCCCATCCACCCTTCGATTTAGGCAAACACATCACATTCCAAGCAACATAGTGAAGGCCCAATTTACCATTGTTTTTGTGCCACAAATAAATTCTGCGCATTCTATCAAAATCCTTTAAAATCCTCATAGGAATGAGTGAGTGAGCTGCTAAAAAAAGTGGTCGAGTAAGAAACTAAGATTTAATCAAAGTAAGCTTCCTAGCTTGAGAGATAAATCTATTTCCCCATATATTCAACTTATTACTAGCTTTGGCCATGAGATTCTGGAAATCTGAAAGAACCTTTCTCATCAACACCAATTTCACCCCAAGGTAATCCATCTTAGTTACCTTCCTGAAGCCCTTTTTTTTTCTTGCCAATTTACAGCCTCTACTCTTCCTCACAGCTTTACCAAACAAGATAGAAGACTTCAACAAGTAAATTTTCTGTCCAGTCTACTTGCAATAATCAAAGAGGATTCTCTTAGCTATTTTTATACTAGACCAGCTAGCATCAGAAAAAAACCATCGCATCATCTGCATACAGTAAGTGAGAAATCAAAGGAGCAGCCGGAGCCACTTTAACTTCCACACCCTTTTCATATTGATCAAAAGCATTAGATAAGAGTTGAGAACACAAAATGAAAAGATAAGAAGAGGGTGGACAGCCTTGTCGGAATCCACTACTGCCTACAATCCACTCCGAATTTGTGCCATTTATCATAATAGAGAATTTAGGATTCTTTATACAATCCAAAATGAGATTTGAAAAAACCTCAAGAAAACCAGCCCTCTCAAGTACTTTTCCTAAAGTATCCCAACACATACTATCGTAGGCTTACTCCATGTTGATTTTCAAAGCCACCATGCCTTTTTTTGCTCTAGAGAATCTCATTCTATGGAAAATCTCTTGAGCAAGCAAGATCTGCTTAGACATCAATCTGTTTTTAACAAATGCAAATTGAACTCCCGAAATCAACTTAGGAAGAAGACCACTGAACCTGTTCAGCAGCATACTAGCAACCACTTTGTAAATAGAGTTACAAAGGCTAATAGGATGGTAATGAAACGGCAAGCAAGGATTGCTAGTCTTAGGAAGTAAAACCACATTTGTTTCTTTCCAAACAGGATTCATTTTACCAAGAGTAAATAAAGATTTGATAGCCAACCACACATCATCATCAATAATTGACCATTAGTTTTTAATAAAAGAATAGGTAATACCATCCATACCTGGTGATATATTGCCTTTTTTATTTTTAACCACCTACTCCAATTCTTCCATAGAGTATCCTCTGCTTATGAAATCTCTATCTGAGATAGATAGCTGTGAGTTCACCTCAGGCCAATCATCTAAACAGCAACTCGATTTTCCCACGTCTTATGAAAAAATTCAAGAAGTATTTGCTCCACCAAATCTTTATCTTCAACAAGCAACCCGTTACTATCTTTAACATGCTTAATCTAGTTACTGCTTCTTTTGGCCGATGCATAGGAGTGAAAAAACTTGGAATTAGTAACACCTACTTCAAACCATGACTCTTTCAATCTTTGTTTCCACCAAGTACAAAGTCTAGCAAGGGTTGAATTAAGTTTACCAACCTTTGATTTCAACAGAACCAGATTGGAATCAGTAATACCCCTACTACCAGCTTCTTCCTCTTGTAGCTTAAGAATATCCACTTTGAGTTTATTTTTTAACTCAATCAAATGCTTGTGCTTGGCTTTGCTCCAAAAAAACAAAGCCTTTAAGACTCTAGAAAACTTTTTATTCAAAGCTTCAGCCTCATCACCAACAATATTCTACCTCCAAGAATGGCCACTATTGTATAAGAAGCAGGGTAAGAAGACCAAACATCTTCATATCTCAACATCTTATTTTTCTTGATTTCAGCAGAAGAAATCTTCATCAAGATGGGACAGTGATTCGTGCCTACTCTCGCCAGATGCCTTACAACATGTAATTTTAGTTTTTTTAAAGCATTGGAATTAATAATACAACGATCCAATATTTCTAAAATTCTTGCTGAACCAGTCATAAAGTGAATCTAGGCCCAATAAACTCAACTTCATGAAAATCACAATTGTTCATAAAAGCATGCATATCTTGAGGAACTTGTGATAAGACAAACTTCTTACCACCTCTTTTATCTTCTTGAGAAGGAACACAGTTGAAGTCCCCTCCCATAATAGAAGGAAGAAAATTATCTGCAAATATTTCCAAACTGCACCAAAGCTTTCTTCTACAAACTACATCACAGCTACCATAAATTGTAGCCACCAACCAAGTATCCTTATTATTAATACTTAAGTCACCAACAACCACCTCAGAAGAAGATAAAACCACTCAAAAAGTGGCAACTTCCGATCTCCAACAAATCAAAATGCCACTAGAGAGCCCATCTGACGGGACTTGAAAGCACTCCCACTTATTACCTATCAACAAATTAACATCCATAGCATCTATGAAAGATATCTTAGTCTCAACAAGACCAACAAAAAAAGATTCATGCTCACCCACAATCTCCTTCAAATATCGAGAGACTTCTTTCTTTCTAGCCCTTTGACAATTCTAGAAAATAATATATGTCATTTTGAAGTAAGTGTGGGAATAGTCCCACCACTTTTCTTCTTTAAGAATTTAGATTTTCTATTCTTTGATAGAACATTGCCATTACCCAACGATCTCAATTCTTTATGTAGCTTGAATTTCATATTGACTGAAACATTCTCCGTCTCTTTCTCAAGGTTTTTGGATATATCTACCTCCTGGTCACATATTTTCCCCTCCTCACATAAGTCTTCCATAGTGAAACCACCCGTCAACTGGTTCACCTCATAAATTTCGTCCACCTTATCCAACAACTAAAATTTATTAACATTAATAGGAATATCATCATTACAAACCTGATTAGGCTGATCCCAAGAACCAATAATAGTATCAATCGTCTCACCAGATTCCAGCTCTTTACCAATCAGAGTATTTTGAACAATTGTAGCTGCTTTTGGAATACATTTAGGTTGCTGACCCATACAACCGACCCCTTCAAAGAAATCCTTTATGCTAGTATGGCTCAGTTCAGGAATAGCCTGCTTTTGATATGGAATGGATAGCTTCTAAAATTTAGTTCTGAAACCATTATCAAACTTTCTTCTACCCCAGTTTACATGAATCCACGGCCCATAAGAAGTATTAACTTCAACAAACTTGTTTGGAACATTGATCTCCTTTAACTTCACCTCCTTAAACTTTCTCTTCCTTACCTATTCCCCCTACAACCAACCTCTGCTCACATTCTTTCTCCTGATGTCCAATTTTACCACAACTAAAGCAAAATGTTGAAATTTTCTCATACTCGAGCTTTTGAAAAAATCTGCCTCCCACTCCTTCTGCCCAACGCCCAATGGAAATTGCTTATCCAATTCCATGCGAACATAGACACGAGCAAACTCTCTATGTCCCCATTGGAACATATTTCCATGAATCAATAATGGAGTTCCCACCATAGAGGCCATCCGAGTGATGTTAACTTCATCCTAACAATACAACAATAAATATGACATCCTAACCCAAACTGGAGATGTCAAACCTTTTAAAGAGGTCGCAGCAAAATCAGTGTTCCACCTATCCATACCAACAACATGCTCGTTCACAAACTAAGGACCTCCCGATAAAACACTATCCATGGCTTCAAAAGAGAAGAAAGAACATAACACCCAACCTATCCTAAGTATTGTTAGATAAAATTTACAAATTGCATCCACTTTCTACGCAATTATCGACCAATCATCTGCACCGACACATTACTCCCAAACACCTTCACAACTATTGAAAACTGCAATTTATCTAAATTGGCTTTAATATTAGGTTCAAATAACTTCCCTTCTAACCCATCCTCAGAAAGGATAGATGAGTCTTTCTCAAAATTGATCTTGATATTCTGCGGCTTCATCCAAGGATTCTTTAAAACTACCCCGTCCTTATCAAAGCGCAACTCCTTAGATTCTTCTTGGACAAAATAACAAACATTTGAAGGATCCTTCTTATTACTTTTAATCTCTATATCCTCCAAATCATCCACAACATCGAACCTCTTCACGATGATATTAACATTCTAAGAAGAAGCCTCCACACCCTGCTTAGTCTCTTTGATGACACAACATCACCATGAAATAAAGGAGTTCTAGGCTTACCTCTTTCTACAACCAATTTCCCCTTTCCAGACACTGGAGAATAAGATTTCAACACAAGAATCTTCGATTCTTTAAAAACTAGAGGACCTTTGTCTCCCCACCGACGATTAGGAAGAAGATTACCAACATCTGATAACTGAGCCTGATGGACCACAGCA
This sequence comes from Dendrobium nobile, assembly GCA_022539455.1. Lineage (NCBI taxonomy): Eukaryota > Viridiplantae > Streptophyta > Magnoliopsida > Asparagales > Orchidaceae > Dendrobium > Dendrobium nobile. The sequence goes on from CM039736.1 coordinate 42,103,614, forward strand.
CCACTACGGTCAGTCGGAGGCCCTCCCGCTATGAGCGAAAGAACCAAAAAAATCAAAGGGAAAGATCAAATAAAAAAAAATCAAGAATCACTTTCTCTCACTAGAAACCTAGAGCATCTCTCTCTAACCGGTCAATCAAGAATCACTTTGTCTCACTCATGAGTGATAAGATGGGTTATTGTATTTTATATGACTCTTAAATATTATATATAATTTTTGGAGAATGAATACAAATTTATATTAATTTTTTGATTAATAGATTTGTTTTTGTAATATTTATTATTTTAAAAAGTACTTGGTACTCATTATTATCTAAAAAAATAAAAGAAATTATTCTTTCAAATTAGATTTGGGGCATGTTATAGGTGGTATGTGAAAGGATCTGAATACATTAGTTTTTAGTTCTATAAATTCTTTTCTTAAACCTTCGTTTGCATTTTATAGATTCCTAATTTTTTATGTGCTTCCTACTCTCTATCTTACAAATGTATGACCTTTTTTTCAAATGTTTAACATGAAAGCTCTAAATCCACATGTATTCTTATTTTATCTTTGAATTAATTTTCCATATTATTGATTATTTTTTAGACTTGAATGTAGCGCAACTAATATAGTATGCTCTATTTTTTGATAGGCAAAATTTTCAAAAAGATTTTTCTTCTTTTTTGCTATAGTATTGGTATCATGGTCTAAACATGAGAATTTTCTTTTTAGCGTTTTATACCTTTTGTTCAATTGTTCTTAAAATTAAAGAAACTAATGATATGTGAATTTATATACTTGTTATTTGTTGGATTTACTACTTCTGTTTTTTGCCATGAGAAATAGACTTATGATTTCTTCTTTGGCTTTGGTTAATTATGATCCAAAGTTGGAGTTGGCCCAGAAGGCTGTTTGAGCTCTCCTTTAATTCTTTTTCACATTTCCCTTATTCTTTGGTTTTCCTTTCATAAGTTTCCTCTTAAATTTTGGGCTATCTAACTTAATCTGGCTTATCTATTTTCATTTATAGCACACAATGTTAGATGAAATCTTATTCAATTTGTTCATTTTACCTTTCTAGTTTTTGATGTGTAACCTCTACTTGCTATTCATGTTTTTTTTTTTGTATTTTTTAATCAATAGTGCTACATCTTATTTTTTATCTCGTTCAATTATAATTTTCTAAATTATTGGCTTTCAATGAAACTTTATTTTTTCCTCTTTTATTCTATACAGAAATCTTTTGCTCGTAAGCAATCAAAGAACCAAGCATGTTATCAAAAAATAAGTATTGAAGTCCTTAGATTAAAATATTATCCCTACTTGGCATCCCAATATATAGCCAATCATTATAATTTCTTGTTAACATTTTCAACATTAGATATGGATTATTTTTTTTCATTTATAGCACACAATGTCAAATGAAATCTTATTCAATTTGTAAATTTTACCTTTCTAGTTTTTGATGTGTAACCTCTACTTGCTATTCATGTTTTTTTTTTTTTTTGTATTATTTGGTTAACAATGCTACATCTTTTTTTTTTATATCGTTCAATTATAATTTTCTAAATTATTGGATTTCAATGAAACTTTATTTTTTCCTCTTTTATTACCATAATCTTTATTCTATATACTAACCTTTTGCTCTTAAACAATAAAAGAATCGAGCATGTTATCACTAAAATAAGTATTAAAGTCCTTAGATTAAAATATTATCCCTACTTGGCATCCAAATATATAGCCAATCATTATAATTTCTTGTTAACATTTTCAACATTAGATATGGCTTATCTATTTTCATTTATAGCACACATTGTCAGATGAAATCTTATTCAAATTGTTAATTTTACCTTTCTAGTTTTTTATGTGTATTCTATATACTAACCTTTTGCTCGTAAGCAATCAAAGAACCAAGCATGTTATCGACAAAATAAGTACTAAAGTCCATAGATTAAAATATTATCCCTAATTGGCATCCCAATATATAACCAATCATTATAATTTCTTGATAACATTTTCAACATTAGAAATATCTCTACTGAATGCATATAAGGATGTGATAATATTTGTTAATCTAGTGTACATATCAGAAATTTTTTCACTAGGTTGCATGTGAAAATGTTCATTGACATGTAATAGGATATTCATGCATGATTATTTGATTTAATTTATACCTTTGTAAGTAATACATTGTTTATCCCAAATTTCATTACCCATTTTACCAGTAGACATACACATATAGTTTTAAACTTTAATGTATATAAAAATAATTTAAGCATTTAACATTTAATTATGCTAGTTCTCTATCCTTGAAGTCCCCTCTGTAAAGGGATGCTCAACCTTGATTCCCTCGTCTATTCTATATGGTGGTGTGAATCCATCCTATCATTTCTATGCTCCACATCATAAAGTAAAAATTTTGTATGAGTTGTAACATGCAACCTGTTCAATAATTAACAAAAGAATTATCAAATAATCAGGTAATGGAATAAGTAAATGCGCAACTAAGAAACCTAGAAAAGCACACAATTCATACTTCTCATATTACGTATAAATAGAAAATAAATCAATCAATATATACAGAAATAAAAGAGGAAAAATGTAAAGTACTGCTTGATATACAAAGCATGATCTGTGATAAAGTAAACTTGACTAAGCTCCACTAGAAATAAATTTAGGTTTCTGCATCTCTAATGATGCAAGTCTATACAAAATAAAGTATGTCATTTTTGTTCTTAACATTTGCAGGCTCTAGGTATGAATATGCTTCTAAAGAGTTTCAGAAGATACGATCTTCAAAATTGAAACATTCTCTTAGACTTCTTTATTATGCACTAGGAAATTTTTCTTTAGACTTTCAGAAAGCTATGCATTTCAAAATTTATAAAAATTTACATTTGAATTTAAAATAAAAATACTTTACACTTGCTAGGGTTAGCAAGATATATATATATATATATATATATATATATATATATATATATATATATATATATATATATATATATATATATATATATATATATATATATATCATCCAAAGGCAACATTATAATGTTGAATGACAGTAAACACTCACATTATCACACATCCACCTGAATATCGTTAATCCACAGTGAACCATTATATAGAAAGCAAACACACACACCAATACATCACTTCTAACCAAGGAATATAGTTGGTTGTCTTATCAAAAATTCTTTGGGTGCACTAAACTATGTGGTTTGGATGTATCCTAAGTGGATTAGTGCTAGAATTATTTACAAATAAATTCATATGTTATAAGTCAAGGGATATAACTGAATTTTAAGTTTTAAAGACTTATCTTTTATTAAGGAATTTTATTTATTTTTGTAATTTAATTTCAATTTTAAATAACCATGTTAACTAATAACTCCGTTATACATTGAAGTCACTTAATAATAAGTCTTAGGCTTTCAGAATGAATACCTTTACATCATTCCAAGGAATAAAGAAAACACATAAATTCTCAAATTTATAACAATTGCTTATTTAATATTTATTTATTTTATTGAATTCATTTAGAATAATTTATTTAAATTTATTTATTTGAAGTTGGTTTCTTATTATTATTTATTTCAATTAAATCATTTAAATTGTACCTTTTATTTTATTTTATTAAATTTTTATATATTAAATTTATTTTTTTAATTGCTATTTACTTTTTATGTTGAATAAATTATTATTTTTTTAATCTTTATTTATTTATATTAAAAAATAAAAAAGTTTAAATTTTTTTCAACTTCAATAATAACTTAATTATTTCTTTATTTTTTGGTTATTTCTATTTTTATTTATCTATTTAATTTTTTGTTATATAAAATATTTAAATATATTTATTTTTATTACATATAAAAGTTTTCTTTAGTTTGTTTTATTTAATTGAATTTACATTTTTTTTATCCTGATTATTTAATTTTTTATTTATTTTAGTAATTTATGTTTTTTAAACATTTAATATTTATTTATATAATATTTTTTTATACATTTATTGATTGTTTGATAGAAATTTAAGTTCTTATTTACATTTTAAATTTTTAAGATTTATTTTTTAATTAAATTCTACTATTTATTTAGAGTTCAATGTAATTACATTTGTATTTTTAGGATTTTCTTTACTTATTTATGAATTAAAAAAATTTTAATTTACTAAAAAGTTTAATTATTTTTTGCTTTTATACCAAATCACCTACAATCATCCTGAGATCATTACCATAAATCAGGAATTACTTGATGTGAGAGCCTTGAAAGTTTGAAAGAATTTGAAGTTGTATTTAATTATTAAATATTTTATTTAATTATTATTGAATTTTTTTTAGGGGAAAACATCGAAGGGGCCTACTCATTAATATAAAAGTAAAATTACAAGATCCTTAAAGGGACCTCGAGCTTTCTACTACCCAAAAGATCTACAAAAAGAAAACTAAAAAACCCTATGAGTTTAAGATCCCTACTACATAAAATTACAAAAGATATTACAAAAGATCCTAGGTATATTCTACGGTGCATAAGTAGAAGCACCCAAAAAAAGGGTAGGGGCAACCAATTGATTCAGCGCAAGTTTCCTATCCAAACAATTCATAGAGCAATGTCCTACACAAAAAAGAACGTTCAAAAAAGAGTACAAGGCACACAAAGATAGATACAAAATCAAATAACAGGAAGGAAGTTGAAAGTGCCACCAGTGAATCACGTTACAGTTAGTCATATTCCTATAAAAAAACTAACACTATAGTCCTCTCAAAGTAATAGCTCCACCTCAAAAAAAATTTGATAAACCAAACCATCCTAAATAGCAAGCCACGGGTAAAGACAGAAACAAAACAACCACAAAGAACAACAGCTAATCAGAATACCCAGCATGCCCCAGGAAATAATGGTGTGGATCCAAAAAATAATAGCCAAAACAAAAGAACTATAGTTAAGGCTAGAGGGGATCGGGTAAGAAGATCTCAGGGATTAATGAATCACGCAAACATCACAAGGTCAAACCTGATGCTACTCCATCTAGCCTAAAGGACCCAGCACGCACACCCCCCCCCCCCCCCCCCCCCCCCCCCCTCAATACACCAGGTATAGCAAGACAAAACCCCCCAAAGGGGCATCCACCCATGCCAAGAATAAAAAAAGATCAAAGTAATCCAAAAAAAAAAACAAACCAAACTCTAAAGAAACACCTTTTACACCACAGAAAAGCCCCATCTATCATAGAAAGGCAAGACCGACAAGTTTAACACACCCAGGAGCCCAAACCAAAACCTTCTGAACACCCGAAAATCACTATAGAGAAGAACTAAACAACCAAAAAGAACCCAGTTGGAAACCAGAACAAAATCATCCACCCAATAATTCCTCTACAACATAAAACCATCCAATAGGCCAGGCAGCGACCACATTCAAAAATCCGTAAAGCTAGACTCCCACAACCATCAGACTCCTGCCCTTCAAGAACCCGAGGGAGGAGAGCAACAAACAAGAAACCCATCAAGAAATGCTTACAATCATTTCTCAATCCGAAAAAAATCAAAACAGAACCAGATGAGAACCACCAAAATAGAGAAAAAGAGATTAGGGTACCCAACCAGAATAATAACCAGAATAATACCAGCTAACCAAAACCAACCAGAAAAGCTAGGCCAAAAGAACAAAATGAGTAAGCAAACAGGGAACAAATTAACTTCTAACATAAGGATAGGATTTTTTTTCCAATCTTAAGAGGCCTTTAAGTTTAATTGGGGCATTGGCTTCCATGAAGTCCATGAAATAATCAATCCAAGAACCAAATCGAGCCAACCAAATTGCACAAGCATTACCTCCTTAAGCACATGAAAAATATAAGAAGAGATAAAAACCATCTAATGTTTAGTGTCCCTAATAATATAAAAAGCCTCAGAGTTACAAATTGAGTCCACCTCATTAAAAATGTATTCAATATTATAAGTGTTGCAACTCAAGCCAAGATTAAAAATTGGATAAATTAAGTCTGAGTCAATTAGTAATTTTTCTTTTCTTGAGTCTTTTTGTAAACGAAGTGGATCCTAATGCTAAGTAACCTCTTACACACACATGAGGAAATTTTTTGTCTGTTGATTAGAGTTCTCTATTTTTATTACATCGTCCGAGACAATCCTAAAATCATCCTGGAAAATATGCTAAAAATAGAAATCGTAATTAGTGCATCCTGGTTAAGGCATGAATCATTAAGCACATCGTCCTTGACGATATTTGTATTGTATGGGATGATAGGCTCAAACCAGAAAGAATCAGCTGCGAGATCTATTTAGGTGTTATTTTTTTTGGACATCGTCCAGGATAATCCATTACATCGGCCAAGACGATCCATTACATCGGCCTGGATGATACAACAAAATTATGCCTAAATTAATCTGGTAATTAAGGAAAGTAATTAAAGCTTGATTGATACGGTCACATCATCTCGGACGATCGCAAGATCTGTCGGGATGATCAGTTCAAAAAACCATAGTTGCTCCTGGATGATCAACATCGGCTAGCTCTTATTCAGAGCGATGTTCTGGATAATTTCCATTGATTTTGAACTAATCGTCCAAGACGATCATGAGATCAACCCGGATGATAAAGCTATTTTTGGATAATCCAAACCTCCTTTCTAAGTGATAGTCTGGCCGATATTCTGTTAGTTGAAATAATCATACAGGATGATATTTTATCATCCTGGATGATATTAACAAATTTCTCCTGATTATCTCAGATCATCACGGCTGATTAGACTTAAATTTAACTAATCATATAGGATGATATTTATATCATCCTGGATGATAAAGTCAGCAAGTTGCAATTAATGAGATATTCTGAAGCTCTTCTATTTAAGAGCTCTTATTTAACCCTTTGGCAGATCTTTTACTGTTGTCTTGACTCTTCAGAGCCAAGAGGAGAGGGAGAGAGAGGGAGAGAGAGGGAAGAACTTGTGAGGGGCAGTTCATGAAAGGGTTTCACAAAGGTTGCTCCAAGCAAGGTTCTAAGGTATCTTCTTTGATTGTCATCCTTCATCTTTGGGGGTTCAAGGGAGATCTTCTTCATGAAATTATCAAGGTTCTTTGCCTTCTTCAGGAGGAGGCAAAAGGAGTTAGGTTCTCTTCTTGCTTCAGGAGGAAGCCAAAGGAGTTCGATTCTCTACCTCACTTGGGTTAGCAGAAAGGAGTTTTTGTAAGGGCTTCTCTGCCTTGCTGTGAGAGAAAAAGTAGAGTCACTGTGTTTTAGTGTAATACCAGAGGGCGCCTCCAGGGAGTAGACGTAGGTCCAGTTGACCTAACCACTACAAATTTTTATGTTTTTTTCTTATTATTCTTTCGTATTTATTTCTTTCGCACTTTGATTTTTATTATGGTGATTTTGGTTTGTGTTTATTGATTTTGATTTAATTTTTTTTTGAAATATCAATTCACTGCCCCTCCTGGTTAGCCTTAGGCTAGTTCATACGGACTTAACATCCCTAATGAACTTTCAAGTGGTATCATAGCGGGATTCATAAAAACAAAGTTTGAAAAATTTTGGAATTTTTATTCATGGCTAACTTCGGTAATTATAATACTGATGAAGGATATTCTATTACCAGACCACCTTTGTTTGACAATATTCCTTTTGATTTTTGGAAAATCTGCATGTCTACATTTTTGCAATCGATTGACTATCGCATTTGGATGCTTGTTAAAGAAGGTTATACGCCACCTTCTCGTGAACTTAATGGAATTAAAATTGAAGTTCCTTTTAATGAATGAACTTTTGATGAAAGAGATTTAGCACAACTTAATGCAAAATGCTTGAACTATTTTTTTTGTTCTTTAAAATCAGAAGATTACATGGGTTGTTTCAACTTGCATTACTGGTAAAGAGATTTGTGAAAAATTGTGCATTACTTATGAAGGAACTAATGAAGTTAAGCAATCCTGACTGAATATTTTATAGCATGATTACGAACTTTTTTGTATGAAATCTTCTGAATCAATTTCTGAAATGTATATAAGGTTTACTCATATCGTTACTTCTTTGCATGCCATAGGAAGAGAGATTACTAATTATAAAAAAGTCAATAAAATTTTGAGATGCTTGCCTTCCTATTTTGATGCTAAAATCACTGCAATTATATAATTGAAAGATTTGAATAGTTACTCGATTGCTAATTTACTTGGATCACTCATTGCTTACGAGCAGAGAGTGAATCAAAGAAATTTGGATGTATGTGAGAAAAAGAAGGAGAAAACTATAGCACTGAAGGCCAATGAAAAAAATATAAATTCTTCCGGGTCTGAAAGAGATGAAGTTACCTTCATCACTAGGCAGTTCAAAAACTTTCTAAGGAAAAGCCACTGCATCATCAGAGTTGGAAAAGAGGTAAGGATAGCAAGAAGTTTAAAGGTTCTTATGATGTTATTTGTTTTTAATGCAGGAAGCCTGGGCATGTAAAAGCTGATTGTCCTACACTTAAGGATCACTCAAACAAAAAAAAATAGTGAGGATAAACCTTAGTTCAGGAAGGATAAGAAGCATGTACAAAAGGCATTCTGGGCAAAATTTGCATCTGACTCCTCTAAGACTGAGGTAGAGGAAGAAACCACAAACTTATGCTTGCTGGTTGAGGATCTTGAACAATCTGACCAAGAAGAGGTATGTCAACCAACCTATAATCAATTACTTGAAATTTGTGAGAAAATTCATGCTTCATATAGAAAACTTAAGAAAAGTCATGCTAGTTTGAAATTGGAGTTTTCGAATTTACAAAAAGAACATAAAACTTTGAGTAAAGATCACCTGTAAATTGATAGCAATCACATGTCTTTGCTTGATAAGTTCGATGAATTGAATAAAAAACACTCTGAATTGGTTATTGAACGTGATTCATTAAAAGCATCCTACACCTCACTTGAATCTAATTTAAGACACACATTCATAATTCTGAACAAAGAGATCACAATTTGAGAGTTTATAATGCTGTTTTAGGAAGTGCTAACTCGAGGATTAAAGCTAAATTTAATGCACTTCAGAAAAATTAGATGACACCCACTTTTGATCTAAAGACAAAACCTAGGAAGAGGCATTATAACCCAAATCAATTAAGAAATCCTTTTCTTGGTGTTAAATGTTTTTCATGTGGCTTGTTAAGACACATAGAACACACTTGCACCATTCACCGTAGTACACATTGGGTGTGAACACCCAAATTGTATAATTCAGAAAATAACACTCATGCATTGCATTCTTCTTTTCATAAGAAGGGACCCAAATCTGTTTGGGTTCCTAAATCTGGCTGTTGATAATTTTTGTAGGTGTGCTCTCACAAAAGACCTCGTGATAGTATATGATAATTGGACAGCGGAGGCTTGCATCTCATAATTACTTAAGCTTACTGCTTAATAATTTTTGGATTTCATAAGCTCTACTCTGTTGATTATTATTATTGTTCATCTTTTATTTTTCTGTTATCTTTTCATGTTTGTTGTTATTGTTGTTTTTTACTTTGGCATTCTTTTTTTACTTTATGATAATTTTTCCTAGTTTTTATTTTTTGAAGATTTATAGCCAACATTTAACATCTCTAAATGAGTTAATGGGAGAAATACCGTTGATTAATGTCCTTAGAATTAATTCGTCCTTCACTTCTCTTGCCTCATTTGTGAATTATTGTCCCATCGAGATCACATATTAGGATTGTGCAGAGATTTTGCAACTTTCCACCACAGGGGATAAGCATCACTCCCTGTGTTCTGATCCTGATTTTGACTGGGCTACAGCTAATCACTTTCTCCACAACTCTAATGCCCACTATCATATTGGAGAGACTAGCCCTTTACTTAAAGATGCTAGGACGATCCAGCACGTCCTTTGCACCTCTGTTATTCCCAAAACTGGTGATCGAATCCATATCACTCCCTTTCTTTCACTCACTACTTTTTACACTATGGCCCATCGAGAATTCAATGCAAAGATATGATCTTTCTCTACATCGAACACTTGACTACCATTTGAGATCCAGGTCATAGGAGGAAGCCAAATCTTACCCTAGGACATATCATTTCATATGTTCTAGAATCCAAATATAACCTCTAATACCCTACTCCTCCCAACTATCAGCCCGCCTTCTACTCAAATAATTCCTTTAACATCCTTCATATTACTAGTCTCCACCCAGGGGATGGGGAAGCTCAGGGGGCTGAGGAGGAGGATTCTCCCCCTCCTGTTCCTGCACCTGTCCCGCTCCACCAACACTCTCAGATGGATCACTAGGTGGAGCGTTTCGATAAGTGGGAGATCCTCTTTGAGACTTATGTTGCTGTACAAGAGCAACAACATGCTTAGGACATTATCCGCATGTAGCACTAGCACGAGTAGGACATGACCTGGTTTGGCTCATAGTTCGCTACTCTGTCCAGCTACTTTCAGCTGCCACCACCACCACCACCCCCTCTTTTAGATGACCAGGTGTCATCATTTTAATAGTTTTCTTTTTATGCTATTTTCTTGTGGTAGTTTTTGTTGTTTTGTTTTCTCTTTGTTCATGTTCTACTTTTCTCCATCTCTTTCTGATATCAAAAGGTGGAGTGGTCTACTATATTGTAGGTTCTGTAGTTTGATTCTATAATTGGATAGTTAAAATTGTGTTTTGTTTCTTCTCACTATTGCTTGAACTGCTTAGATTACTTTTAGGTTTGCCATCATCAAAAAGGGGGAGATTGTTGTAAATCTGATTTTATGTGTTAGACTTTTAATGATAGCAAACATTCATGATTTTCTACGACTGCCTTGCCTACTAACTTTACAGGTCCATAAGATCGAGTGCAGCTCAAACCAAGCTCAAGAATTGGGTAGATTAAGTCTGAGTCAGTTTGTATTTTTCCTTTCTTGAGCCTTTTTTCAAACGAAGTGGTTCCTAATGTTAAGTAACCTTGCACACGCACACATGAGGAAATTTTCTATCTGTTGATTAGAGTTTTCTGTTTTGATCACATCATCCAGGACGATACTAAAATCATCCTAGATGATCTACTAAAAATAGAAACCTTAATTAGGGAATCCTGATTAAGGAAACCGTCATTAAGCACATCGTCCTGTACGATATTTATATCGTACGGGATGATAAGCTCAAACTAGAAAGAATCGTCCGACAAATCTATTTAAGTATTATTTATTTTTGGATATCGGCTAGGATGATTCAGTACATCTTCCTGTACGCTACAACATAATTATACCTAAATTAATCTGGTAATTAAGGAAAATAATTAAAGCTTGATTGATATGTTCACATTCTCCCAAATAATCGTAGGATCGGCTGGGACAATCAATTAAAAAAACTTTAGATTCTCCTGGACGATTAACAACGGCTATCTCTTATTCAGAGCAATGTTTTGGATGAATTCTCTCGATTTTGAACTAATCGACCGGGACGATAATGAGATCATCTCGGATGATTAAGCTATTTTCATATCATCCAGACCTCCTTTCAGAGTGATAGTCTGGCCGATATTCTGTGAGTTGAACTTATTTTATAGGACGATATTTTATCATCCTGGACAATATGAACCAATTTCTTCTAATCGCCTTAGATCGTCCCGGCTGATTAGGCTTAAATTACACTGATCGTATAAGACGATAAAGTTGGCAAGTTGCAATTAATGAGCTATTCAGAAGCTCTTCTATTTAAGAGCTCTTGTTCAACCCTTTGGAAGATCTTTGGCTACTTCTTGACCTGAGAGAGCCTAGAGGAGAGGTAGGAACTTCTGAGGGGAAGTTTATGAGAGGGTTTCACAAAGGTTGCCCTAAGAAAGGTTCCAAGGTGTCTTCTCCGATTGTCGTCCTTCATCCTTGGGGTTTTATGGGAGGTCTTCGTCAGCAATTGATCAAGGTTCTCTGTCTACTTCAGGAGGAAGCAAAATGATTTAGGTTCTCTGCCTACTTCAGGACGAATCAAAAGGAGTTGGGTTCTCTACCTCGCCAGGGTCGGCGGAAAGGAGTTTTGGTAAGGGCTTCTCCGCCTTGCTGTGGGAGCAAAAGGTGAGTTATTGTGTTTTAGTGCAATACCAGGAGGGCACCTCCGGGGAGTGGATGTAGGACGAGTTGACCAAACCACAATAAATTTCAGTATTCTTTTCTTATTAATCTTCCATATTTATTTCTTCCGCACTTTTATTTTCATTGTGGTAATTTTGGTTTATGTTTGTTGATTTTGATTTAAGAAATTTTTAAAATACCAATTCATCCCCCCCCACCCCCCCCACCCCCCCTCCCCCCCTCTTAGTTAGCCTTGGGCTAGAAAGGGCTTAACATCCCTAATGAACTTTCAATAAGATTATTCAATCTCAATGGAAATATTTGCAATGTTAAGGGACTTAAAATTTCTCAACCCATAAAGAACCGAAGTAAGAAGTGCCATAAGAGGATTACCATTAAACAAGGTCCCCACAAAAGCAAGAATAACATTACCATGGCAATCTCTAATGATACGACCACACCCCATCTTGTTTATCTCATTAGTAATACTAACATTCAGCTTGAAACAATGCACAGTAGGCTTAACCCAAGAAATAGAATAAGGAAATGAATGAAGCAAAGTGGCCTCCATCATTATACCTAAGTTAGAAGCAACATCATAACAATTTTTGAAACCTTTAATAATTAGCAAGTTAACATAAACCAAACTTAGCAATTTATCTTTCACATTCTTAATAACTCTCTGAGAGTCCATTCTAATACCATTAAAAAGAGAATTGTTCCTTTCGAGACAAAGAAACCATAAAATCAGGGAAGAGGTAACACTTATAATGTGGCCTTTAGAATGAACAAACCAAGAACTAAGAAAAGCATGAATAGACAAATTTGAATAAAAAACATTTTGAAATAACACCAAGTTTTAACAGCTAAAGGACCTAAAACAAAAACATGATTCATACTTTCCGAATGAGAACAACATTGACACTTAAAAGGAAGAACAACACCTCTTTTGATAAAATTATTATCCATAGGAATAAATCTATGTAAAATTCTCCAAATGAAGTAACAATAGTAGCAAGGATACTTTATGCCAAATCATTAAAAAATGGTAATAGTAGCATTCTTAGATCTAAAATCATGCCATGCATATTTTAATCTAAAAATGACATCACTAGCCAACTTATATAATAACACATCATTCATATCCTTGTTCAGAGGAAGACTAAGAATTTTTGGAATAATAAAATCTAGAAGAACATTAGCAAGATTATCATAATCCCAACTATTATCATTAATGAAAAAAAATTAACTTAGTTACGACAGTAGAAGTTGAATTAATGAGGGTGTCAATAAAGCAAGAACTCAACCATTGATCTTGCTAGAAAACAAATATTGCCACCCCCAAGACCCCAAGAAAGTTGAGGCTCCACTTCCCCCATAACCTTACACGTCCTCTACCAAACTTTAGAATTACCGATATTAAAAAAATAATTAGAAGGATGCTTCCCCGCATAGTATTTATGAAACTCAAATTTAGCCCACAAAGATAACTTGGCATGAAAGTAAACCATAATTTTTAAGAAGAAGCATGGGCAAGAATAGCCATGCTTTTGCAACCAAGGCCGCCCTCTTTTAAAACACCATAACACTTATCCCAGGAAGCCCAAGTAATTTTAGTGTTACTACTAGTGCCTCTCCAAAAAAAAAACTTGTTAAAGATTTTATCAATTCTATTACACACCATTTTAGTACAAAGCAAAGTTTGGAAACAGTATACATGGAGAGAGATAAGGATGCTTCTAATGAGAGTAAGCCAACCCCCAAAGCTCAGGAAATTATAATCCCAAGACTGAAGTTTATTCTGTATAGAGTTATTTAAATCATTAAACAAAAAAGGTTTCTTTCTTCCTTTAAACAGAGGAATCCCAAGATACTTGATAGGTAATTGGATATGCACAAATCTTGTAAGGTCTTTAATAGCCAAGATACAATCAATATGCATAATGTTCGAAACAAGGAAAGAACATTTATGATTGTTCAAGGACAGACCACTAAAAATTTGAAAATAATAAAAGAAATCCAAAAGCTTATTAATATTATTATGAGAAGCATTCATAAAAAATGATAAAATCATCGACAAAACATAAGTGAGATATAGGAAATCCTCCCTAGTCCTAAAATAAAAGTTGGGGTGATTTTAAAATAGATTAGCAAGGCTTCTAGAAAGATAATCAACCAAATAATACAAAGAGCTAGAGACATAGGGTCACCCTGCCTTAAACCATGAGAAGATTTAAAGAAACCAAAGCTCTTACCATTGATAATAATAGAGAAAGAAAGGCATTCAATACAATTTCTAACAAGGTTAATGAATGTTAAGTTAAAACCAAATAACTTTAAGATTTTATAAATGAATTACCAATTAATATTATCATAAGCTTTGGAGATATCTTGCATGATGATAGAATTACCACCCCTCACCTTAACATCCAAATCATGGCAGAATTCTTGGGCTAGAAAAATATTATTAAAAAATGGCACGACCATTAACAAAACCCATTTGGAAAGGATAAATAATCTTAGGAAGAATAGTAGTTAAGAGAGTCATAAAAGTTTTGGAAATCAATTTACTAAAAAAAGTGCAAAGACTAATAGGTATAAAGTCATTCCAATTACTAGCATCATTATTCTTAGGGATAAGAACAATAGAAGTAGCTAAAAAAAATTTAGTCATTGTATTACCAGCGAAAAAATCCAGAACTGCAGCATATAGATCATATTATGTATTCAATTTTCTTACTTTTTTTAGAAGAAGTACAAGGCTAAATATTATTATTCAAATAAAAACTAATTACATACTAGATTCCTTCTTTAGGAAATCGCTAAATAATAAAGGAATCTTATTAGAAGAGAAATCTTCCCAACAAAAATATGAAAAAATGGCATAGTAGCACATAGATTTGCTAGCTTATCACCTCTTCTATTAACCCCTTGAAAGTAATGAATTTATGATCTTTTAAAAGAAGCAATTTATCTTTCCACTTGCCTTCTGATTTTTGCAAAAACTTGATAACATTGAGATTATCTCCCTCTATAATTATACCTTGGTAATCTTGCATCCAATCACTCTTTATCTCATTTATGAACTAAGCCAAAAATAGTTCAAGCCTTGCAATATCCCAATGGATACATGACTAACTGTAAGCCAAAAGCATTCTACCTTTGCTATCCCGAACCACTCCATTAATACCAGCTTTTTGTGATTTTAATAATGATGCATCAACACTAATCTTTATCTAGTTGGCAGGAGGAGGGTACCAACAATATGACAGTCTAAAAGACTGATTCGTACCTCAGTTTCCCACCTTTCTTTCAGCCATATATGATATAGAAGCCAAGTTTACTGCATAAGAAGCTAAGAAGACTAAGCCATCTTCCTTTCACCATGAACCTACATGTTCCTGGAATTTTAGTATTAAATTTTCTTACTTAGTATTTTTAATTTTTAAGTCATTTTATGGTTTATTTTATTGCATTTATAATTTAAAGTTGATAAGGAATTTTCCTCTCATCTATCGAATACCGTTGCAGTAGAGTACTATCATCCTTTCACATCCTTTAAGTGTCAGTAGAGTACCGTCATCCTTTCACACCATCCAAGTGTCAGCAGAGTACCGTCATCTTTTCAGACCCTCTAAGTGTCAGCAAAATACCGTCATCCTTTCACACCCTGTAAGTGTCAGCAGAGTTCGGTCATTATTTTACACCCTTCAAGGTTTGGCAGAGTAAGGTTTATCCTTATATACTCTCTAAGTGTCTGAAGAGAACCAGATCTTCTCCAAAGATCTTCTCTAGAGCAGCTAGAAAAAAGAAAGGAAGAGAAATGACAAAAACACTAAAGATATTCTTATCTTTTTGTAATCTTATGAACCCTTCACACTTTACTAGCAAGTACTCTCTCTCAAACAGTCTCCCAAATAACCCTTTCACTTGCTCTCTAAGAAATCACAATAACAACAACAAAATCAAGCCTTTGTCCCACTATGTGGGGTCGGATATATGAATCCTTTTTCACCATTGTGTCCAGTTAAAAGTCAAATTCACATATAAAACTAAAATAGAAAGGCCATTTCTAATATTTTCTAACCAGGTTTTTTTAGGTCTACCTTTACCTTTCTTAACATAAGCCAAATCTAATACCTCAACTTTCCTAACCGGGTCATCGGAAGGCCTCCGTTTAATGTGACCAAACCATCTAAGGTGACTCTCTTTAATATTATCTTGCATTAGAGCTACTCCAACCTTTTCACGTATATGCTCATTTCATATCTTATCTCTAAGGGTCAAACAACTCATCCTCCTAAGCATCCTCATCTCTGCAACACTTAACTTAATATTATGCTTCTCTTTTAATGGCCAACATTCAGCACCATAAAGCATTGTAGATCTCACCACCATCTTATAGAATTTTCCCTCAAGAACTCTCCATAGCACTTCTCTTAGAACTTTATCATATGCTTTCTCTAAATCCATAAATATCATATTAGATCCTCCTTATTCTCTCTATATTTCTCCATCAAACCTCTCAATAAATGTATGTCTTTCATAGTAGACCTACTCAGAATGAATCCAAATTGATTTTGAGAAACATTAGTATCATGCCTCAACCTATTCTCCATAACTTGCTTCCATAGTTTTAAAGTATGACACATTAACTTAATTCCTCTATAATTCACACACTCCTGTGCATCAGCTTTATTCTTAAAAATAGGAATTAACTCACTCATTCTCCACTAATCTAGCATCTTTTTAGTCTTCAAAATAGTATTAAAAAGTTTAGTAAGCCAAGAAATTCCTTCATCTCCTAAGCATTTCTACATCTCTATTGAAATATCATCAAGCCCAACAGCTTTTCCACACTTCATTTTCATTAAAGCCTCTGTAACTTCAGTTTTACTTATAAGCTGATAAAAACAAAAATCTTTAATTTCATTTTGGGTGATAAAGTCACTAAAGTCAATCATATTTTCACATTCTTAATTAAAAAGTTTAGCAAAATACCTCATCCACCTTTGTTGAATATCATCTTCTAAGAAAAGTACTTTTTGATCTTTGTCCTTAATACATTTCACTTGAACTAAATCCTTACTACTCTTATATCTTTGTTTGGCTAACTTATACATATATCTTTCTCCCTCCTTAGTATATAATCTATTATATAAATCATTAAAAGCTAAACTCATTTCATCACAAATAGCTTTATTAGATTTCTTATGAGCCTCTTTATAGATTTCCACATTATCTGAATTTTTTCATCTAAACTAATTTTTATAACAAATCTTTTTATTTTTTATCTTTTCTTGTACATTTGTATTCCACCACCAACTATTTTTACTATTAGGAGCATTTCCCTTTGAAACTCCAAGCATATCTTTTGCAATACTCTTAATATCATAAGCCACTTTTTACCACATAATATTGGCATCCTCATGCACAGACAAAATCTTATGATCTAAAATCTTACTAACAAAAATACTTTTATTAGTATTCTTTAAATGCCCCCATCTAATTCTAGAAAATCATTTTACTTTATTTATTATTTTTTCCCCTTTATCTTAAAGTCCAAAACTAATAATTGATGTTGGGTACAAATTTTTTCACACGGAATAACTTTACAATCTTTGCAATCTAAACGATCTAATTTTCTTATAAGAAAATAATCAATCTGAGTTTTGCTATATCCATTTTTATAAGTGATAAGATGCTCATCTCTTTTCTTAAATAAGGTATTAGCTATTAAGAAATTATAAGCTAAAGAAAAATCTAATATAGTTTTACCACCTTCATTTATCGTTCCATACCCATGGCCACAATGCATGCTTTTAAAATCATCTGCCTCTCTACTAACATGTCCATTTAAATCTCCTCCAATAAAATTTTTTCTTCAAGAGGTATATTTTGTATCAATTCTTTTAAGTCATTCCAAAATTTTAATTTTGAACTTATATCCAAACCTACTTGAGGAGCATAAGCACTTATAATATTAACAATCTTTAAAACTATAATTCAATCTCCAATTTTGTTAATTTTTATAACATTATCCTTCAAACTCTTATCTATAATCATACCTACACCATTTCTAGTACGACTCCTACCCAAATACCATAATTTATATCCTAAATTATTAATCTCCTTAGCTTTCTCTCCAACCCATTTAGTTTCCTCAATGCACAGAATATTTATTATCCTATGAATCATAATATATATTAATTCAATTGATTTTCCTGTAAGGGAGCCTATATTACAAGTTCCTATCCTAATTTAAGTTTCATGGACTAGCTTCTTTTCCTACATCCATCCTTGATGTCAGAACCCTTGCCTATTTTGTTAGGAAAGTTGCTATTTGCATGTTTTACATTCTTGCAACTTGTATTATTTTGATGATTCCAAATATTATTGTTTTATGGGTAGTTATCTCCTAACACTTTTTGGAAGATTTGTTTTTGCTCTTGTGTGTACTAATATTTCAGGAAAATCAAATTCCAGACTACGAAGACTTCAAATCAAATTCAGCATGAGATACTTTGTGAAATTGAAGCTTGTACTTTTTATTTGAATTAAATTTGAGAGGGAGTGATTGTAATTGAGTGAATAAATTTACACAAACTTAAAGGAGATCTTGAAAAAGTTTTTATACTGATCGTACAGGACGAACATTGTTCGTACGGGACGATCAGATCAGTTATCTCCTTGTAAGAGCAATGGAACGGACAAGAACTGAACTGGAAATATTTTCTAAGTCCTAATCGTCTAGACGAAATCATTTTTCGTCCCAAGACGAGTTTCTTTCTGCAAAAATTTCGTCCAGACGAAGTCCAGTTCGTCCAGGACGATGGGAACCGACTATGGTAGTTTCTGGTAGTTTCCGGAACCTACTTTTGATACAACTGTTCGTCCAGACGAAATATTTTTGTCCCGAGACGAACCAATTTCGTCCAGGACAAAATTGGTTCGTACAGATGAACAAAATTTCATACGGGACGATCCAGTGCGCAGAAAAACTTGTTTTGGGCAGTTTTTTGGGCGGTTTTTCATGTCCTTTCTATATAAGGAGTCCTAGAAACTATTACAAGTGCCTTTGGAGTTGTTTTCTCTTGAGAGGGATCATTGAGAGGGAGAAGATCCTTGGAGGGGATTTCAAGGGAGTGTGGAGGGGATATTCACATGGTTGCTCCGGTGAAGGCTCTCAAGTGAAGTTCAACAACATCGGTCCGGTTCTCTGCCGACACTTGGAGAAGTGTAAAAGGACGACAAAGTGTATCTTTGACATTCATTGTGTCTCCGTTCTTGTTGAGAAAACTAGAAGAGAGAACTTGAAAGGGAGAGAGGAAAAGGTGGAGTTTGAGAGGGAGAAGATCTTTGAAGGGGATTTCAAGGGAGTGTGAAGGGGATATTCACACGGTTGCTCCGGCGAACTTGCACTTCAGTACCATCAGATTCAAGGGTCGTCTTGAGGGAAGTTTTGGCAAGAAGAAGATCTCTTTGGTGTTAAAGAACCCGGCTACTCCGCCGCACTGGGGAAGGTGAAAGTGATTTTGTACAGGCTTCTCCGCCTTGCTGTGGGAGCAAAAGGAGAGTCACTTTGTGGTATTAGTGCAATACTCAGAGGGTGCCTCTGGGGAGTGGATGTAGGTCAAGGTTTGACCGAACCACTATAAATCTGGTGTGTTCTTTCTTATTTTTTATTCCGCATTTAATTTCATTGCAAGTTGTTTACTCTGGTTGAAAAGTTTATTTTAAACTTTAATTTTAACTTGCATCAATAATTCAAAAGGTTTTCTAAAATTTCAAGAGTTGAAGTTACATTTTTTAAATTGCCAATTCACCCCCCCTCTTGGTTAGCCTTGGGACATTCACTTAGGCTTAACAACCTAATTTCTAGACTCAACAAGTGGTATCAGAGCTTTGTTTCAAAATCATAAGTTTAGACTACTTTTTGAAAAACGAATATGGCTATTTTTAGAAACCATAAATTGTTAGATGGATGTTCGATTGTTAGACCACCTTTATTTGAAAGTATTTCTTTTGATTTTTGGAAAATTCGAATGTCTACTTTCTTGCAATCAATAGATTATCGCATGTGGCATATGATTCAAAGTGGTTATTCTTTACCGTCACGTATTATAGATGGAATCAAAACTGATATCCCTTTTTCTGAATGGAGTAGAGCAGAACAAATTTATGCACAATTAAATGCTAAATGTATGAATTGTTTGTTCTGTGCTTTAAATTCTGAAGATTATATGAGAGTCTCTACATGTACTACAGGTAAGGAAATTTGGGACAGTTTATGCATTACATATGAAGGTACTAGTGAAGTCAAGCAATCTAAGTTGAATTTTTTGATGAATGACTATGAACTCTTTAGCATGAAACCTTATGAGTCGATCTTAGACATGTATACTAGGTTTATTCAAATTGTAACATCATTGCATGCTTTAGGTAAAGAGTTTTCAAACATTGAAATAGTCAATAAAATTCTACGTTGTTTACTTGACAAGTTTGATGCCAAAGTTGTTGCTATTTGTGAATCGAAAAATTTGAATGAATATTCTATTGATAATTTGATTGGCTCACTCATTGCCTACGAGGAATGTTTGGGTCAAAGACTTTTGGATGCAGGTGAAACAATAATGCTAAAAGCGGAAGACATGGAGAAAAGTGGCTTAGTTGGTGAGAAAAGCGATGACTTAACAAGCAAATTGAAAAGTCCACTAAAGCACAAGAATAAGCATCAACAAAAGTGGAATAAAGGTAAAAATGGTAAGAATGTTCAAATTTCTTCTAATATTATTTGCTTTGGATGCAGGAAATTTGGACATCTAAAAAGCCAGTGCCCTAATTTGAGAACTCTTCCTACTAAAGAAAAGGGCAAAGCTAAGCAAATTATAAAATGGGAAAATAATGAAAAGCAAAAAATCTCCTGGGCAGATCTAGCTTCTGAATCATCAGACCAGGAGAAAAATGATGTTTAAAACCCTTTGTTTATTTGTTTTTGTTGTATTTTTATTTTTGTTTGTTTTGTGTGTTTTTGTGTTTTGAATGATTTTGAAATGTTTTCTCATTTGATTTCATGTTTTAGATCGATGTTAATGTTCTTAATCTTTATGAAATTCATTTAGTACTTTTAATCTCTATTGTGCCTAAACTAAAATTGTAATTAGAAATTAATTTCATTAGAAAATCTAGTTTATCTAAATTTAATTTTTTGCCTATAACTTGTTTTAGTTAGAATTTTTTTTAATTTCATGTCTTTCATTTTAGACTACAAAATCTTAATTATTATTATTGTATCTTAGATGTCTATCTTATTTTGTATTTCATTTTTCAATTAATATTTATGCACTTAGAAAAATTTGAGATTCTAGATTATTGTCTTTGGAAAGAATTCAATTACTCTTGAAAATTGTACAAATGTACAAAATCAAAACGAATGCGCAACAAAGTTACAAATGTGAAAAAGAGGCACAAAATAAGCCCAATAAAGAAAGATGCACAAAAATGTGCCACCTATATGAAAAAGATGCACAAAAATGTGCCACCTATATGAAAAAGATGCGCAAAGCGCCACTTGTGGTGATTTTCTTCTTTCCAGATTCTTTTTAGTCTATTAATTCAAGTAGATCTATTGTTCATTTATATTTCAATTGATTTTTGGAATATGCAATTTTTTACTCATCTTTATTACAATGATTTTTCATATCATAAATGTCTAAATTGAATCATGTTTTTCATAAATTCTTACTTATTACAATGTTATATCAATTTTTTAAATTCTATGAAATTCTATGATTTGACTAATGTTCTTAATTCTTAGTTGCATTCTTATGTCAATCACTTTTTTAGATTAAATTTACACATGAATTTTTCATAAGATTTTCTACATTACTAGTCTATTTCTTCTTCACTTTTTGTTGTTGTCAAAAAGGGGGAGAGATTATTGTTTGTATTGTTTAGGGGAAGAATTTTTTTTAAAATTTTGTGTGTGTCTTGTAATGTTTTTTGTGTATTATTTTTGTGTATGTGTGTATGTAAAATTTTAAAACAAAAATTGTTTTTTAAAAAGCCTCCTTATTTTAATGTATTCATCAATTCAGGGGGAGTTTAGGAGATTTTAAAATGGTTTGAAATTTTACTACCAATAATAGTTTTGCCATCATCAAAAAGGGGGAGATTGTTAGGAAAGTTGCTATTTGCATGTTTTACATTCTTGCAACTTGTATTATTTTGATGATTCCAAATATTATTGTATGTGTAGTTATCTCCTAACACTTTTTGAAAGATTTGTTTAGAGAAGCAATGTGGTTTAATGGGAGTAGGCCTGTTCAGAGAAGCAATGTGGTGAAATCAAATAAATTGAAATTTGTTAAGAAGACTGTTAAATAAATCTCTACTATTCAGGAGGAGCGACCTTTCTAATTTGATATCAGGAATGATTCTTCTCACCTAAAGCAAGATGATTTGGTAGATGTAGAACAATTAGAAGAAGGTGAATTGGTTTTGGAAGTTGATCGGCACAAGGATACAGAGGTTGGAGCTGAAGATGTGATAGAAGGAGGATCTTCTATTAACTGTGAGGAAAATTCTGAAGATGATATGGGTATGATCTCTGAATCTTCTATTCATAATATATCAAATTCTATTAATAAAAATGATATTCTAAAATCTGTTAATGAGAATATGTTGAATGAAGAGATGATAGAAGTGGAAAGATTTATGGGAGAAAATGATGGAGGCTGTGATGGTAAGGTAATGAAGAAGAATAAATCAGAAGATGTTGACAATAATAATTCTGGTAGTAATATGGGAAAGGACAAAAGTGCTAATGGAGAGGTTAATAAGTTGAAATTGGCTAAAGAGCTGAAATCTCTTGGTCCAATTAAGAACATTCCTAGAGGTAGGAATTTTGATGGTGGGGGAAGCAAGAGGAGGGAAGGGGCTTCATCCCTTAGGTTGCATTAATGAATTCCATAGCTTTTTGGAATTGTAGAGGGGCCAAGAAAAAAAAGGCCTCTCTATATCTCAAGGAGGTGATTAAATATCATGGTATTCTGTTTGTGGGGTTAGTGGAAACTAAGATCAATGCTTTTGACAAAGTTTCCTTCGAGAAAATTATGAGAGCGGATTTGGATTTCTATCTTCTTTCGTTTGTTGGCTTATCTGGAGGTATTATGGTGTTATGGAGGTCAGACTTAGCATCTTTCTCAGTTTCAAAGGAGGCAGATCAGTGTGTTATTGGAAACCTTAATCTCTTCAATAAAGGGGTGTGGATGATTGCAACAGTCTATGGGAATAAGGAGGTTGTAAAGAGGAGAGAGTTATAGGGGAGTTTATAGGAGGTTTACAATAGAAAGAGTCCTTTCATTTTTGGGGGAGACTTCAATTGCATTTTGTCTCAAGAAGATAAGGGTGGTGGAAGGAAGTTTGTTTTCTCTTAAGGTCCCAAAGAGATGGCTGATTTCTTGAATGTAAATGACTTATATGAAGTGGGGTTTGTTGGTCCAAGATTCACTTGGTGTAACAACAAATCAAGAGGAGATCGTATACTAGAGAGGTTGGACAGGTGTTTGCTTAACTCCATAGCCATCGATGGTGTTCAGGTAGCTGTGGTAAGACACCTAGCTAGAGTAGCTTCTGATCACTGTCCAATAGTCTTGAAGATTTTTTATAATTCTTATAAAAGGAATGGGATTCTTAAATTTGAAGATGTTTGGATTTCTTATAAAGCTTAGTGTCTCATTATTGCTAGAGTATGGAGAAAGGTTTTCTAAGGAATGATATGGAAATACTTAATAAGAAGTGTAAGAAAGCATTGAAGGAGTTGTATTATTGGAGCAAGGCAAAAAATAGGGACTTTTCTATGCAAAAGGAAAAACTGAAAGAAGAAACTTTTCAGATTCAAGAAGAAGAGGCTACGGTGGGGTGGCTTAGTGAAGACAAGCTTTGGCTGTTGAGATCTAAAGTCAAGGAACTTAATTCGGTTCTTGCAAACATGAATACCTGGTGGAGACAAAGAGCAAAGGCTAGGTGGATGGAAGATGGTGACACTAATTCTAAATTTTTCCATTCTTTTGCAAATGCAAGAAGAAACGAAAAAAGGATATCTCAAATTAAAAAAGTTGATGGTGTACTCACTGAGGAGCTGCATGAAGTGTTCTTCAATTTATTTCAAAATAAGTGGATGCAAAGGAGCTGTTGCACTGATAACTGGCCACTTCCAAAAGCTGTTCTGGATGATTCAAGTAGAAGAAGTTTGGAGGTTGAAATTTTAGATATGGAGATATTGGAAGTTATCAAAGGGCTTGGTAATAACAAAGCCCCAGGACATGATGGTATAACAAATTCTTTTCTTAAAAATTATTGGAGTACTATAGGAAATGATGTAAGTAAAGCTGTAAGGGAATTCTTTGATTCAGGTAATATGTGTAGTGAATCCTGATGGTTTCCATCCTATCAGCTTGTGCAATTCTATTTATAAAATTGTGGCTAAGGTTTTGTTGAACAGGCTATTGTTGGTAATCCCAAAGGTTATTTCGGAAGAGCAGGTTGCTTTTTTAAAGAGGAGAAGTATTTCAGATCATCTACTGCTGGCTCAAGAATTGATTAATAAAATCAGAATTTCTAAATCAAATGGAGGTTTGGTTGCTATCAAGCTAGACATAAAGCAAGCCTATGACAGCATGTAATGGACATCTCTATATGAGATGATGAGAAGATTGGGCTTTCCTGTGAAGTTCATAAAGCTGCTGATGGATTGCATATTGGAGCAAAGATTTTCTATCATTATCAATGGAGGATTATCCAAGTGGATTCATGGGAGGAGTGGATTCCTTCAAGGATGTCCATTATCTCCATTTCTTTTTATCATTTGTTCCCAATTGTTATCCAATGTCTTTTTCCAGGATGGCAAGGACATAGGCATCAAGGTTGCTTCAAGGTGTCAAAAGATCTCTCATTTGCTTTATGAAGATGATGTCCTTTTACTTTCTGATGCTAAGATTAAGAGCATTAAGAAGATAAAGATCATTTTATGCAATTATTGTGGTTGGACTGGTCATAGATTGAATCTTATAAAATCTGCTATGATTATTAGTAAAACTGTTGAGAGAAGAAGGAAGAAGAAAATTGCAAGAATCATGGAGATTAAGGTGGTAGAAGAACTAGACTATTTGGGAACAAAGTTGGCTTTAAGGAGATTGAAAAAGGCAGATTTTTAATTCTTATTAAACAAATCTTTGAAGATTTTAAATTCCTGGGGAAATAGATATATTTCTCTTGTTGTAAAACTGGTGTTAGCAAAATTTGTTTTTTGTAATCTTCCATTGTTTCTAATATCCCATTCCCTTATTCCAATAAGTTTGCTGAAGGAATTTGAGAAGTATTGCAGGATTTTTATTTGGAATAATCAAGGTGTTAAACATGGGTTGCATTACATGGCTTGCGAAGATCTATGCAAACCGAGAGCATTAGGTGGTTGGGGACTTTATTCAGCCATTTCAAGTGTTGAAACAATGAGAGCAAAATTTTCTTGGAATCTAGTAGTTAAACTGAATTCCTTCTTAAATAGAAATCTGTTGGCAAAATACGGTGAAGACTGGTGGAGAAAAGATGTTCTTAAGGGAGGATATTCAGCGTAGAGGATTATCTCATGTGGCTGGAATGCTATGAGAAGTTATGTCAGATGGAATGTGGTGAGAGGAACATTTATAAATGTCTTGAAGGATGTATGGATTTTGGATAATAGCTTACTAGAATGGCCTACTTTTGTTGCTACTTTTGAAGATGTTAACACCACACTTGACTCTTTTATTCTAGATGGCAGATGGAATATTGAGAAGTTGCTTTTTTTTTTTGGGAAAGAACTGGTATATGTCATTAGTAACATCCAAAATTACCAAGATGAAGAGGAGGATTTCATGGAGTTGAAATATAAATTGTTTGGAAAAATAATTTTTACTATGATTAAGGAAGAAATGGTGAAGAAGGATGCTGGTGAAAATCTTTACTTATGGATTCATAAGATGAATCTATATGCTAGGGTGGAATTATTCATTTGGAGATTATGCAAATATGTTATTCCAACAGCAGAATTTCTGATGAGAAGAAAACTATCAGACTGCAATTTGTGTCCAAAAGGTTGTGGAGAGGTGGAAACATTGGACCATGTGACGACTAACTGTCCAAAGTTGTTAAAAGTTATTTGTATTCTAAGGAAATGGGCTTTTCATATTCCTATTCTCAATTCTCTTCAGCATTGTATGTTTGAGCTGAAGTTATTGTCTGAAAAAAATTCAATGATGGTAAAGCTTTATTTTTCTCTGTTATGGATTTCCTGGACCAACAGAAATAAATCTAAACATGGTAAGAAAGAAGATTGTGAGTCAGTTATTGCTGCAAATGTGATCAGCCTAGTTGCATTCGATAAACAGAACAATGTACTCTCGGAAAACTAGGATGTTGCTCAATCCACTAGACTGTCTACAGATTTCTAGCATCCTCCACCACTCTTTTGTGTTTATGATTTCATTTGGGAGCTTTTTTTTGTGAGTTCACTTCCTTCCTCCTTTGTTAAACTTGTAAAGGAGGAAAGTATTTTGAGTTTCAACTCTAATATAGCTTGTATCTAGGCTTTTTTTTGTTTATTAGTTCTAATGCCGATTGCATTTCTTTCAAAAAAAAATGGTACATCCTCGTGAAAATGCTACTGAGAACATCCATGACTAAAGCAAAAAGATATGGACTTAAGGCTGATCCTTGATGTAATCCAACCGAAATAGGAAAATATTTGGTCAAACCACCTTGTGTTTGAATACAAGTAATAGCTCATGCATACATATCTTTAATGATTTGAATATAAGCATTATTAACTCCTTTCTTTTCAAGAACTCCCCATAGCACTTCTTCTGGAACTTTATCATATGCTTTCTCTAAATCAATAAATATAGTATGTAAATCATCCTTATTTCTCTATATTTCTCCATCAAACCTCTTAACAAATGTATGGCTTCTATAGTAGACCTACCCGGCATGAATCCAAATTGATTTTCACAAACATTAGTATCACGTCTTAACTTATGCTCCATAACTCGCTCCCAAAGTTTTAAAGTATGACACATTATGCACAATCCTTTGCATCACCTTTATTCTTAAAAATAAAAATTAAAACACTCATTCTCTACTGATTTGGCATCTTTTTAGTCTTCAAAATAGTATTAAAAAGTTTAGTAAGCCAAGAAATTCCTTCATCTCCTAAGCATTTCCACATCTCTATTGGAATATCATCAGGTCCAACAGCTTTTCCACACTTCTTTTTCTTTAAAGCCTCTCTAACTTCGGTTTTACTTATATGCTAATGAAAATAAAAATCTTTATTTTCATTTAGGGTGATATGCTACAGAATTTGTACAAGATGAAAAAAATATTTATAAAATATGAATAGAACACTTAAAGAACAATACATGAAAAAAAAATTCAAAATAAATCATTTCAATAAATGACATGCTTCCAAACTAAAAACACACAAATCAAAACCAAAACTAAAATAAATACACATAAATAAAAAAAATAGAAATGAAAACCTAAATAAAAACACATAAAGATCATATCAAGTTTGTAGAAAATTATATCTAAGCATTAAGATTAATCACACCTAACCTCGCTCTTAAGGTGCTAAAAGTGTTAAAGGCTAGTGGTTTTGTTAAAATATCTGCAAGTTGATTTTCTTTAGAAATATGATTCAATTTAATTTCTCCTTTGTCAAATGTGATTCTTTTGGATTAGATTGAAATATAGCATACAAACAAACACTAAACTTTATATCTGTCCTACTAGTAGTCAAATAAAGTATTGATTTAATTCTACCTCTAAATTTTCTTTGATCAACATATTTTCCCTTTGGGTCCTTATTTAACTGAACTGAGAAACTCATTGGCGTAGTTACTTGTTTAGTATTATCCATTTCATATTTCTTGAAGATGTCTTCAATATTCTTTGTCTGACTAAGAAAAGTTTCCTCCTCTTTTTGCTTAATATTAAAATCAAGAAAATAACTTAGATCTCACATTAAACTCTTCTCAAATTCATTACTCACTATTTTTAAAAAGTTATCACAAAGATTTTTATTTGTAAATCCAAAAATGATATCATCAATATATATATCTCAATAATGTGTATATTATCTCCTAATTTCATCAAAAAGAGAGTGGTATCCACACTTCCTTTTATTAAAGATCTCTTTAATAGGAAAGTATTTAACCTCTCATACCAAGCCCTAGGTGCATGTTTCAATCTATATAATAACTTTTTTTAATTTAAAAACATGATTAGGGAATTTAGAATTTTCAAAACCTAGTGGTTGCTTAACATAAACATCCTCTTGTATCACCCCATTCAAAAAAGCACTCTTAGCATCTATTTGAAACAATTTAAATCCTTTAAAATAGGCAAAGGCTATAAAATCCTAATTTCCTCAAGTCTTATTATAGGGGCAGAAGTCACCTCAAAATCAATGCCTTCAATTTGATTTTACCCCTTAGAAACCAATCTAACCTTATTCCAAATCACAACTCTTGAATCATTCATTTGGTTTTTGAACACCCACTTAGTTCCAACTACACTTTGATCCTTTGGCCTTTTAATCAATTCCGAAGCATAATTCCTTATAAATTGATTCAATTCCTCTTGCATGGCCAAAATACAAAATTCATGTAAAAGTGATTGATTAATATTTATTGGTTCAATCATTCATGTAAAGGTAAAATGGTTTACCGATTTGTTAAGTCCACGCCTAGTCCTAACGCCCTCACTTGGTTCACCTAAAATCAATTCCTTAGGGTAATTTTTAAAAAAATTCAATTCTCTAGGCAAAATGTTTTCAATTTCTCGAGAGTTATTTTCTATATGATCATCTTCCAAATTTGGCTCTTCCAAAATCCCAAAATCTTCAAACATAATATGTGTGGTCTTCTCAACTACCCAAGTTGTTTTTGTTAAATACCATATATAATTTTCAAATGTAGAATATCTAAGAAAAACTCGTTCATTAGGTTTTGGATCAAATTTTCTTAAAGGAGATTTTCCATTATTAAGAATGAACACCTTATATCAAAAAATATGCAAATGTGACAAATTTGGTGTTCTACCCTTAAGAAGATCATAGAGTATTTTATTCAAGTTTGATCTAATATTTACCCTATTTAAAACATAATAAACTATACTGATTGCTTCATGCCAAAAATATTTTGGAAGTGAGTATTCTGCAACATGACTCTAGCAGCTTAACTTAATATTTTGTTCTTTCTTTTGACTTCCCTATTCTACTAAGGTGTTGTAGGTACTAAAAAATTGTGATCAATTAATTTTTTTAAAAAAACTTTTAAAATTTTTCATTTTCAAATTCACCTCCATGATCACTTTGAATTGACATAATTTTTCATCCTAGTATTGTCTGAATCCAAGTTGAAAAGTTCTTAAAATCCTCAAATGATTCACTTTAATAAAATAAAAATTTAAAGCAAATG
Organism: Dendrobium nobile; assembly: GCA_022539455.1. NCBI lineage: Eukaryota > Viridiplantae > Streptophyta > Magnoliopsida > Asparagales > Orchidaceae > Dendrobium > Dendrobium nobile. The sequence continues at coordinate 42,133,157 of CM039736.1, forward strand.
AATCTAGAAAAATCATCCACAATAAAAAATCTATATACTTCCCTCTTAGACTTATAGTTCTAAACAGTCTAAAAAGATCCATATGAATAATCTACAATGGTTTACTAGTTCTAAGATTTATAATGGAATGAAAGGAGGAATTCACCTTTTTTTTTCTAGTTGACATACTTTACATAGGTGATTCTTAGTAAAGTTAAGTTTTGGTATACCTCTAACAAGTTCTTTTTGGATAATTTTTGTAAGGTTTTTCATGCTAGTGTAACATCATTACCATGATTCATCCTAAATTATTTTGAAACTAAAAACATTAAGAGATTTAATACAATTCAAATTAAGCATATACATTTATTTTTCATAATTCCATGCAGTATATCAATTCCATTTTAGCTTAATATATAGCTAGTGAGATAAAATTTAACACTATAGCCCTTATTACATAGTTGACTAATAATCAAAAGAATATGCTTTAAGCCTTCTAAAAGTAAAAATTATCAATGAAAAGATGTTCAAGTTTTAGATCATACCTATGCCTACCACTTTCCTAGTGGTATTATCTTTCAATATAACCTTACCTCCATTCATGGCTTCCAGCGATATGAATTATATAGTGTCTCAAGTCATATGCTTCAAACATCTTCTATCTAGGTACCAAATGCTCTAATGAGTTATTAGATGTGAGCATTTCCAGATAATGAAATATTAGTCTTGGGAACCCAAATAAGTTTAGGTTCTCCTCTTGGCAAAATTAATTTAAATGCATGTACGATATGATTTGTTTTATGTATCTTTGGTCTCCACGCAAGATATAATTTTCTATGAATAGTACAACTGTGAGATATGTGTCTAATAAAGCCACAAGAAAAATACTTAACTCAAAGAAAAGGATTTTTTGATTTATATGGGTTAACATGACTTTTCCTATGTTTTATAATTTTTATTTCTTTTCAAGATTAAAAAATTATTCAGGTGTAAGTGGAATCCTTTTCTTTTCATATGCATTCAATTGTGCTTAAAAAAATTAATTTGTACTTTGTATCAAAATATTATCAACTTTTAAATAGTTCTCCCGATTATCAGATTCATTCGTAAAAATTTTACAATATTTTTTAAGTTCAGCATGGTATAATTTTAATAATTCATTTTATTTATTCAATTTATTATACTCATCTAGTAATTTCATATTGTTGCTATTAATTAGTTTGTAATCTTTCCTAACAATCTTATGCTCCTTTTATAATTTAATGAAGTCTAAATTCAACCTAGCATCCATCTTTTTATGTTTTCTATATGCCATATAAATTCTTTCAAAAACTTCAACTAACTCATCATAGCTTAAGTCACATACCTCTTCTTAATTTGACTGATCTCAGCCATGAAGCACAAATTTGTGACTTCTTCTTCTACCTCATTTGTTAAGAGTCTGAAGTTGAATTGGCCTAAAATACTCTCTATACTCTCTTCTTGTCATTCCTCACATTTTTTTCTTCTCCACCTTTTCCTTACTAAGAGTGAATTTATGATTAAGGTTGTTTGATTTGATATGTCCATGTTTCGTGCATTCATAGCAAATAGCATCATTAGAAACCTTAACATTTTTATGGAACCTACCTTTATTCCACAATTGGCATCTCCTTTACATCCTTTTTAAAAACTTTTGAATTGTCTTGTCATCAAGGAAATGTCATCATCATCCTCAGGCTATGAATGATCACTCTCTGAGTCACCCACTTTTAATGCTATGTTTTTCTCCTTTCTCTTCTTATCTGTAGGAATCTATCTTTGAGTGATTTCTTTCTCATAAGTAATTAGTGATCCAAGAAGATTATCAATAGAATACACATTTAAATCTTTAAACTCTATGATAGCAATTATTTTAGCATCATAAGCAGTAGAAAAACAATGAAGTATTTTATTCACTTTTATTACATTCATTAATTCCCTACATAAAGCATGCAAGGATGTGACTATTTGAGTGAAATGTATGTACATGTCATAAATTGATTCATTTGGTTTCATATGAAACAGTTCATAATCATGCAATAAAATATTTAATTTAGATTGTTTCACTTCATTAGTCCCTTCATATGTGATACTAAGTCTATCCAAAATTTCTTTTCCACTTTTGTAAATAGTAACATGCATATTGTGTTCAGATTTAAGTGCACAAAAGAAATTATTCAAACATTTTGCATTTAACAGAGCTAATTCTTATTCTTTTACAGTTTAATTAGCAAACAGTGTTTTAGTTCTAGTGTTATTTTCTAGTCTTGTTAGCCTAGTGTATCCTTCTTGTACCAAAACCCATATGCAATAGTCAAGTGATTGAAGAAAAGTAGATAGTTATGTTTTCCAAAATTTGAAAGGGATATTATCAAATAATGATGGTGTACTAATCAAATACCCTTCAAATGTGTTGTAGTTTCCAAAAGTAGCAATAATCATTTTCAAAAAGTAATCTAAACTTAAAATTTTGAAATAAGGCTCTAATACCACTTGACAAGTCCTTATAGGTTGTTAGACCTAATGTTATTATCCCAAGGCCAACCAAGATGGGGGTGAATTAATAATTTAAAACCTTCTCAGATGTTTAAGAAAATCGCACAATTTAATTTTCAAAACAAAATTTTTAATCAACAAGACAAAATTAGAAAAATTAAAAGTAATGAAAAAAAAAAATAAAGATTTATAATTGTTCGGTCCAACTAGACTTAAGTCCACTCCCTAAAGACTCCCTCTTTAGGTATTACACTACTACCAAAGTGACTCTCCTTTTGCCCCCACAGTGAGGTGGAGAAGCCTTTACAATTCTCCTCTATTCTACCAATCTCGAGTGTGGTAGAGTATCATCGTCCTTTTAGACCCTCCAAGTGTCAAAAGAGTATTGTTGTCCATTTACACCCTCTAAGTGTTGGCAGAGTACCATCGTCTTTTCACACCCTCTAAATGTTGCAAAGTACCATCATCCTTTCACACCCTCCAAGTTTCGGTAGAGTACCATCATCCTTTCACACCCTCCAAGTGTCGGTAGAGTACCGTCATTCTTTTACACTCTCAAAGTGTCAGTAGAGAAATGGATCTTTTCCAAAGATCTTCTCTCGGGCAATTACAAAGAAGAAAGGAAGAGAAGTGACACAAACACAAAAGAGTTTTTTACCTTTTAGTAAACTTGTGAACCCTTCACACTTTATTTATAAGAACTCTCTCTCAAACACTCTCCCAAATCACCCTTTCAGTTACTTTCTAAGAAATCACGAAGATAAGATTCATCCAAGTTAGTTTCGAAGGACGTTTTTGTGAAAGACCCAAAAAATGATCCAAAAAACTAAAAATTTCAATTTTTACCAACAATGATCATATAGTACGATTGACAATCATCCTGGACAAACAACTAAAAATTGCTCATACGATCTTGTACAAACATTTTTTATGTAAGCATATCATACAATATGATATGGATATTGTATAGTACAAATAATTTTTTTGCAAGCATATCATAAAATATAATTTACTTTTCTAATCAGAGGCAGTATAAGGAATATGCAATTCATCCTAAAGGATGAAAAGCATATTCTCTTATCATTCCAATTAGAAGTATAAATTATAAATTTCTTTCTATAATAAATATAATTGATATTAAATTAAATTTAGAATTTAAATAAAGCTAGCATGTATTCACATATTTTTCCCCTTTCTTAGAAAGGAATTAAGATAGGGTTATTTTTATTATGGGATGTTAACTCCCTGTAGGGGTAAGCCAATTAGTTAATTACTTCTCTCAAGAAAATACTATTTATTAAAATGAAGATTAAATAATTCTAAAATTCTTATAAATTTATGGAAATACTTGGGCTACTTAGAGTTTGGTGCACATTCTATAGATTATAAATTTTGAAAGTGAGTTTGGAAATTTAGATTTGAATTAATGAAAGATTTGTATATAGAATGGTGTATAAAATTTGGATTTACCATATACCTAGAGTGAGCTGGTAGCTAACAATCCTAAAAACAACAATCATTGTATGAATGTTAGATTTAGTAAACTCTATCCTAAGAGTCAAGGAGTTATTATTGAAATTTAAATATAATGTAATTGTTTATATAATTATTATATGAGGTCATTATAATCCATTTAGACTCCTCCCTGTCGATCTGATGGTTTATAATCACAAAGTTGTCAATCTTTTAGAACTCAATCCAAGCATTGACTTAGATTTTAATCATTCCAAACTTTAACCCAAATTTTATTAATGCAAACTCCAACCCATACTTTAATTAATCAAAACTTCAATAAAGACCTCAATCAAACTTTAAATTAGGGTTCAATCTAGACTTTAACCTAGACTTTAATCTAAACTTCAATCTATACTTAAATCCAGAACTTAATCTGGACATCAATCCAAACTTCAATCTAGACTATAATCCAAATTTCAATTCAAACTTCACTTAAAAATTCACTTCAAACTTTAATCTAATCTTTAATCGAACTCGAATCACCACCTTAATAAATTTTCAATTATTTTTTAATCAAGCTTCAATCATGTCAAAATCTTAATAATCATAAAATTGATTATTGTTCAAGTTAATAATTTAAATTCAATCAATTAAACATAAAGTCCAATTCAAATAAAAAATTAGATTATAATCAATAGTTAAGGACTTTCGTCGTGAAACCCTTTTAGGTAATTTTTTAATTACCCTAAAACCCAGCCAAATGAACTTCTAGGCATCCAAATGATTTAGGGTAATTTGAATTAGCCAAATTGTAAAATGAGCTCAATTCATCAATGTACATTCTCTCAGTTCTCTACAACCCCCATGTCCATTCCTCAAGCTTCCCTAGACACTTCCCTAGCTCACCCATGCCTTTCTCCAAAAAATCCAAGCCTTAAAATATATTTTGTTGAAGATGGAGGCAAATAGAGAGAGGAAGTGGAGTTTTGTAGACAACTTTTGATCAAACCAGAATCCATTCTTGGAGCCTTCTAAGAAGTTTAAAATGATCTCTCAAACTTTCCAACAGGCTAAGGATCATCAAAATCTACCATCAGGTTAGAACATTACACACATGTTTAGTTTAAAGTTCTATTTGAAACTTCACTAAATCCTTAATACATAGGCCTCCAAACTTTAAGAATTCAAGGAGTTCATTGTTAATGTCTTCTATTTCAATATTTGTGAAAATTTGATGGTTGGATTAAAATATATGTACATTTAAAGTTTTTGTTCATAAACAAAATGGAAAATCTTGGTCAATCGGATCCATCCGTTCCTTTGAACTAGGTCGATCACATGGCCCATATTTGCGATCATTCCCTAGGGTTTGAACTTCGGTTCTTTCGTATGAAGGCACAGTGATGTGGCCAAATCATAGCGATAGAATCGATCCACGCAGGATCAGATGACCTAAGATGTTTGCTAATTTTGATAAATCACACCTCTAATATCTATCATGTGTCCTGTACATGTAAAGCCACTATCATTCTCTCTCCAATGATTGGTTGCTAATTTTTTAAATTAAATTATTTAAAAAATAAATGTAAATGTTCTAAATTCATTTTTTGTCTAAATTTGATGGTCTTAAGATTGTTGGAACTTTCTCGAGCTCATTTGTATTTTAAAATTATTTAGGATGAGTTAGAATATTGTTCAGAGAGTTTTTAAGCTTTTGAGAAAAAGAATTTGTTTGATTACTCTCAATCCAGTGATCCAATTGAGTTTAAATTTATACATGATAAACTAAGGTGTTATATTCACATTCCATAAAAATTGTATCTCTAGTTAATGGATGGGTGATGGTGAATGGAATATTTAATGTTTTGGGTTAGATTTTAACCCAAAACTTTGAAAGTTTATAACTCACACACCACTCAGAATTAGGCATACATTTTTTTATGGTATATGTAATTTTGGGTAATAGTTAGATACAGTAAATTTCAAACCTATTGAATTTCTAGTGACAGCTAGAAAAAATAATTAAGATTAAGGTCTAAACAACTTTAAAAAACCTAGGAAATTTTATATACACCTGATAGGTTTGAAACTTTTCAAAATTAAACTTAGTGACAATTTTCACCTTATGTTCATATTTAACTCATCTGTGAGTAGATTATGTTAATAAATTAGCTAAGTCAAAATTTAGTTCGTTATTCAACCCTAAAATTATATAAAAAAAATCTATAGTTAATTAAAACTAAATAAAAATAAACAAATAATATATCAAACTCTCCAAAACCCTTTACCTAGTAAAATTGAAACCCCTTTATTGGACCCTTCGTTTGACTTCAAATTAATATTTAGTGAAAATTAATATTTAATTACTTAAAAATATTAAATTTCAATTTCATGTTTCCCAAAGAAATTTAATTCTTTTTTGTTTTGTATCCTTTCCAAGGAAAATAGTATTTTTACCAAACAACAATATAACATGCTTGTAAAAAAATTAGAAAAAAGTACTTGTATGATGTATAGGATGCTTGAAAAAAAATGGATAAAAGAGTTTTTTTTTTTTTGGTTAAAACCCACGGAGGGGCTTATGTGTTAATATTAAAAACAAGTTACAGAGTCCTTAAAGGAAACCATCGGCTCACTATTGCTCAAACGAGCTAAAAAAAAAGAAAAAGAAAACCTGCAAGCCAATTATTTCCACTACCAAAAAGTACAGGGAACCCTAATAACATTCTACTAATGCTAGAGACGAGCATCCAAAAAAGAAAGATAAAAGAATAACCATTAAGCTTAGTCTTTCATCCCAAAAAATTTAAACCGCTCCTGATCAGTTTCCCCTGTAAAAATGGATTACTACACACAATAAGAGTGTTAACAAAGCAAATTTGAAAAAGATAATAATGAAAAGAACAGCAAAGAAAATAGACCCAAGTGAAGCCAGTCTCAGAATTTTGATCATCAGAGCTTAGAATATACTGAATAAGCAAAGCCTCATTAGGATTGTCCACAAGCCACTCAATCCTACCTAAAGCAGTCCAACAGCACCAACAATGAGAAAATTCCATAATTTCCATAGCAGCCTGCCAAGGACAGCTAGAACTCCAAAGAAAACGAACGAGGTAAGGCACACCAGAGAACCTGAGAGCCTCACAGAACCAGTGAAAATAACAACTAAAAGGATAGGGCAGCAGCCCGACAAAATATATGAAATAAAAACTATAATTGGACTTCAAAAAATTCCTGCCAGCCATCCAAGAACTAACAGTATTAAAGAAAACAACAAACCAGTGCCCAAGCTCCACCAAATACGACACATGCTGGCACCAACAGCCTAGCAGCCACCGTTATAATTCTTTACAAAACCACCTCACAAAAAAATACAGCTCAACAAAATCTTCCAAACCACCCTAGGTAGGAGAGCAACAGTGGGACAAGCCTTCAGCATCCACAATATTAAAATCATAGCTCCCATCTAAAAACTCTAGAAAAACAGCATCACAAAGGTCATCAAACAAAAGAAAGTATCCAAAAACACAACTCATACAGTCCCAAATAAAACACCAAGAACTACCTATCCAACTCTAACAACATAAAGCAGACAAGCTGCCCCCTGAAATAAAACACTCAATGTTAAAACAGCTCCCAAAAACTAGAGAATCTAGAGATACAAACAAGAAAAAATTAAGTGTTATCATATGGGATGCCACACGCATCAAGGTAGAGCAAACCCTTAATATGAGCAGAAATAGAGGATTTAATAAAATTAGTGAAACAATCAAGATTACAGCCTTGCGTAATAAGCCATAAAGCACAGGAGTTACCAGCCTTACCAATATGAGGGAAAGAAATATTCATAAAAACCATAAACTTCTTGATTTCCCTAACAAGATAAAAAATATTCGGCCTACAGCATCTATCCTCCAGAACCTTAAATGGAGAGATGTTAAAACCAGAGTCCACCTCTACAACCAAATTAATTAAATTCAAAGGGATGCAAAGTTGGATACCACACAAAATGGCCATACTAATAGCAAAGTCAATATTACCATTTTGGACGGGCCCGAAAAAAGCCATAACCAACTGGCCATTAGAGTCCCTAATCAATCCACCACATCCGGCACCACGTTCAGAATGAAAGCCATCAACATTAAGTTTAAAAAATTTTTGAGGATGATTAATCCAGTAAATAACATTAATAGTAGCAGGAGCCTTCTTCCAAGCAATCCCCAAGGGAGCAGTAATATGAAAGCAATTCTTAAAATTTTTTATAGTAAGCAAATTAACAGCTACAAGAGAAAAGATTTTATCTTTAACCCTTTTGATAACATTAAGATGATTCATCCTAACACCATTGAACAAGGAGTTATCTCTCTCCAACCAAATAAACCAAAGGATAAGAGAGGGGATAATGTTGTGAATATGACCTTTAGTATCAAAAAACCAAGACTTAAGATAAGCATTAAGGGGGAGTTGAGCATTAAAACTATTTAATTGAAACAAATCATCAAAGTAGACCCAAGTTCTGACAGCCACAGCACCAGAAGCAAACACATGATGCATTATTTCAGTATGAAAACAACATTGACATTTCAAAGCAAGAGGGAAACCATTTTTAATGAGATTGTCCTCTGCAGGAATGAATTTATGAAGGACTCTCCAAATAAACACATAAATCATAGAGGGGATACTCTTGTGCCAGATGTTAGCAAATATCTTATCCAAGTTGCCTTTAATTCTAAAAGAGTGCCAAGCATCTTTAAGATGAAATTCCCCATCATTAGAAAAATCACACAAAATAATATCTTTGGAATGAAAATTATTAGGCAAGTTGAGAAATCTTGAAACAATGCAGTCAGGGATACAATTAGATAACTTTTCAAAATCCCAACAAATATCATTGAAGAAAAAATTAACTTTAACTGGAGCAGAAGAAGTAGAGTGCAATAAAGAGTCAATAGAATTCTTACCAAGCCATTTATCTTGCCAGAAAAAGATATTGCCTTCACCAGGCCCCCACGAAATAAAAGGTTCCATCTCCCATCTTATCTTACATAACCGTTTCCAAACTATAGAGTTACTAGGTTTATAAGGTATATTGGTGGGGCAATTTCCCATACATTATTTAGAGATCATAAATTTATCCCAATGGTTCTCTTTAGACCGCAATTTAAACCAAATTTTAAAGGAAAAAGTCCTTAGTAATGTCAAAACGAGACTTACAGCCGAGACCACCTTCTTCATACACACCACAGCATTTCTCCCAAGAGGACCAAGTAATTTTAGAGGAAGAGAGAGAACCCTTCCAAAAGAACTTATTAATTATCTTGTGAATCTTGCTACAAACAGTTTGAGTAGGAAATAATGTCTGAAACATATTGATAGGTAAGGCACAAAGAACACTTTTAATTAAAGTAACCCGACCACCAAAACTAAGAAATTTAGAATCCCATGAAAGAAGCTTATTATGAACAGAACCCACAAGATCATCAAATAAGAAAGTATGTTTTCTACCTTTAAACAAGGGAACACAAAGATACTTAATAGGTAAGTTAGAATGTGTAAATCTAGTAACATTTTTAATAGCAAGAATACGATTATTGGGAATCCTTTTAGAAGTAATAAAACAACATTTACTTTTACTAAAAGTGAGGGCACTAACAGACTCAATATTTTTGAAAAAATGCATAATTTTTTGAATTCTATTAATCTTAGCATTAGAAAAAACAATGAAGTCATCAACAAAACACAAATGAGATATTTATAAACCTGTAAAGTACAACCAAGGGTCTGTAAGAAAGAAATGGTGGTTAGGACCCTCCAAGAATAAACCTGGATTCTAATCCAATCATATGTATGTAGAATGAAATAAAACTACTTATAGTCATCAAGTTCCATGTGTTTTATGGAATTCCAAAATGAATATCCTCTTAAAAAGAAAACATTAGTTTTTTGAGCCAAACTTGTATATGTATAAGTAGTTATTTTTTACACTTTTACAACTCATAACACTTTACGGCTCGATATATATATAGAAATATAAAAAATTTAAATATAAATTTCTCTTTTTATATACATTATCACCTTGGAACATTTTACTTTGCAAATATGTAAATGACAAAAAAAAACAAATATGACATAGCATTACAATGCTATTATATATATATATATATAAATATATATTATATATATATATATATATATATATATAAATATATATATATAAATATATATATATATATTACAATATATATGAACATTTAATAAAAGTAAATCACACTACCCTAAATTCATTCACTCCTCTCTCTCTTCTATTTATAGAAAATTAAACATGTCATGTAAATTTTGCATAACATAAGCAAACACACAAGGGTACCATCCAGGCAAAGACACATGCAATTAAATTTAATCAATCCACCTGCCTAACTTAGGCTAAAGGTTGTTTTTCTTTGCGAAACATCTAAGTTTGTGAAAGGGGTTGTGTGGCTTTGATATGTATTATAAGTATTTAATGTTTAAATTGCATGTATTTTTAATTATTTTTTATTTAAGGATAAAAGGGGATTTGATTAAAGTTTAAGTGACATGTATTTGAATTTTAGATTATTTAGATTTTAAATGATCAAGTTATTTATTTAGTTTTAATGGATTTGTAAATTAATAACCTCCAAAGTGCAAGGGTTATTAACTTATAAATCTTAAGGTTTTCAAATGAAAGAACAATCCCCGACACAAGACAAGTGATCATATGAAAGCCTTTGAAAATTTACTAGATATATAGAAAGGACATTCAAAACAACATACCCTTCAAATTGAATCAAATATGATGCATAAGGTTGGTGTATTTTTCAATATGTGAAGATCCCCCAGTCAAACACGTTAGTGCCTTTTTGAAAGCAATCAAGCACAACACATAGTGGATCTTTTTATTATTTAAATGTATTAAAGGCCTTGAAATTAAATTTTAAAATGGTCTCCAAAAGGATAAAAAAGTTAGGTATAATGACTTGAATTCATTTAATTCAAAAAAATTAATAAATGAAATTTTGTAAAATAAATTTTAATCAATCAAACTATCAAATTAATTTAGTTTAAATGAATTAGAATTTAATTTAAATTTCACTAATTTTTATTGAATCTTTTATAATTTTTACTTAATTATTATAAATTTAAAATAAATTTAATTATTTATTAAGGAGTTATTAATAAATTATGTTTAAACTTTATACAAGATTTTTATTTAAATTTTCATAATTAATTTATAAATTTTATTTATTTTTTTTGAAATTTAGGTATTTTTATTTTTATTTATAATTTAATTAATTATAAATGAATATATTTAATTAATGGTTTTTAAAAATATTAATTATAAGTTGAACAATTATTTAAATTGAAATTATCATCATCTGATTTTGTTTATTTTGTATCTGAATTTTTTTATATTTTTAATTTTTTCTAAACAAATTTATTTAATTAACATTTTCTTAAGGGTATTTAAATATTAATAAAAAATTAATGTTCTTTGAATTTAAATCTAAATTTTTTTAGAGTATACATTTGATTTGGAGTTTATAGAATATAATATATATATATATATATATATATATATATATATATATATATATATATTAGTATTCCAAATCAATTTGGATTCATGCTGGGTAGGTCGACTATGGAAGCCATACATTTATTAAGAGGTTTGATGGAGAAATATAGAGAAAATAAGGAGGATCTACATATAATATTTATTGATTTAGAAAAAGCATATGATAAAGTTCCAAGAGAAGTTCTATGGAGAGTTCTTGAAAAGAAAGGAGTCAATAATGCTTATATTCAAATCATTAAAGATATGTATGCAGGAGCTATTACTTGTGCTCAAACACAAGGTGGATTGACCAAGTATTTCCATATTTCGGTTGGATTACATCAAGGATCAGCCTTAAACCCATATCTTTTTGCTTTAGTCATGGATATTCTCACTAGACATTTGCAAGAGGATGTACCTTGGTGTATGCTTTTTGCTGATGATATTCTTCTTGTTGATAAGACTAGAGAGGGAGTTGAAGGTAAAATTGAATTATGGAGGTCAACCTTAGAGGCTAAAGGTTTTCGCTTGAGTAGATCTAAAACAGAATATATGGAGTGTAATTTTAGTAGTAATAGACCTAGTGAGGGGATTGTGACTTTGGGCGATCAAGTCAATAATAAGAGTAAACACGTTTTAGATATCTTGGATCTATTGTTTCAGAGTGATGGTGAAATAGATGGGGATATTATAGCAGCAGAATTCAAGTTAGATGGTTGAAGTGGAGGAATGCATCGGGCTTGTTATGTGATAGAAATGTACCCCTCAAACTTAAGGGAAAATTCTATAAGATGGTAGTAAGGCCTGCAATGCTTTATGGTGCCGAATGTTGGCCATTAAAAGAGAAGCATAATACTAAGTTAAGTGTGGCAGAGATAATGATGCTCAGGTGGATGAGTGGATTTACCCTTAGAGATAGAATATGAAATGAGCATATACGTGAAAAGGTTGGAGTAGCTCTAGTGGAAGATAAGATTAGAGTGAGTCGCCTTAGATGGTTTGGTCACATAAAACGGCGGCCTTCCGATGACCCGGTTAGGAGAGTTGAGGTATTAGATTTGACTTATGTTAAGAAAGGTAGGGGTAGACCTAAAAAGACTTGGTTAGAAAATATTAGGAATGACCTTTCTTTATTAGATTTAAATGAGAATTTGACTTTTAATAGGACACAATGGAAAAAATGGATTCATGTAGCCGACCCCACGTAGTGGGATAAAGGCTTGATGTTGTTGTATATTAGTATTCATTGAAATGAAACCATTAATGGAGGGTTAATTGAAATTGATCACTATTAGAAATTCAATCAATGTCAAATCAATGTATATATAATCTTGAGGTATATGATGTGTATAATGAGTCTATGAATTGCATAAGTTAGTTAACATATTCCCTTGATTATTATTTTTTTAAGAGGTCATAAGGTCAAATGACATGTCCTTGATTATTATATCTAGATGTCACTAAGTTTGAAATTAAATTTACTGGGTAAACCTGAGTACAAACATGCCACAACACATCAAAAAATTGTACTCAAATTAGATATCACGAGTGTTAAGAAATTTAAAATTATTTATGTCAAATCATGACTTAAGTAATTAGAAATTTAATTGATAAGCAATGATGTATCGAATGGGTTTAATAAAATTAAGTTATATTAATGAGGTATAACATATTAACTTTGCCAAGATTAAACCCAATTTATTGAAGATTTGGAGAGTTATTATGGGAAATAGGAATTCAATGCAATGGCAATTACTACCCAAATAATCAATAAATTCCCTTAGACCAATTTTTCTTTGTTAAATCTCTGTTTAACAATTCCATTGAGTATTTATATGAATGAAATGGTTTTGGAATGCATTTATAATAAATTTTTATATTTAAATGCCAAATTATGAATTTTGATCTTATAAATTCAACTTCTATTAAAATAATGCTCAAATAAACCATATTATATGAATAATTGCCTAGAGATCTTAAACATGCTTCAAAAGATTAAAAAAATATTAGATTATTTTAATTTTTATTTAAAAACTAAATTAATATAACTAAAATTATAAATTATTCATATAATATTTATGCTTAATTTTATTTTCAAATAAAATTAAAATTTTTTTCTAGTCAAAATGAGGTATCATATATATGTTTTAGATTAAAAAAAACAAAGAAATGATTTTTTTTTTCAATTTTTAGTTAATTAAATGCATTTAAACTAATTAATATTTAAAAATGGCTGTGCCGGCAAGACACGCATTATTCTCTAAGTGGCTGCTTCTAATTGTTGCAAATATGGATCCAAGTACTCTGATTTTGATGAAAGTAAATATTATTATTTATTTACCACTACTATTATTACAAATCTATTTTGTTTGCCCTGCTTACTAACCTTTTAGGTCCAAAAGATCACATACAATGCAAATCAGCTCAAGATCAGGTAGACTATGGTTGAGACTTTCTGTAACTTCAATTTTAATATACTTTTTACTTTTCTTGAGTCAAGTCATATTTCTGGTGGACGTTAGGCTAAGTAACCTTACAAACACACACTCAAGGTGAGAAATTTTGTGACTTAGTGAATTTTTTATTTTAGACTTAATTGTACTTGGTAATTTTCAATCATATTGGATGATCTTTTAAAAATAGAAATAATGATTAGGACATCCATACTAATTTCAAGTATCATACTGGACAAAAAAAACCTTTAACTGTAATTATTTTTTTTCACACTCATAATGACTCTCTTATTCTGGCTATTCTGAGCCAATTTAGTGCTCATGCTCTGCCACTTCTTCTCTTCACTCCTATAATTATTTGTTTGGTTTTTTTTGTGCATTTTTCTTCCATTCTATTTGTCTCAGCGTTTCTTGAGGTTTCTTTTTTTTGTTGGTTGTGGGAGATGACATCCCCAACTTCATCTATCCTAGCCTTTTCTTCACTCCTGGATGGGAAAATTCTTTCCTTTATGGAAATTTTCATGGGTTCTTCTTCTTTTTATTCTTCTAAGGTTCATTTTTTTAGTACTTCATTTAAGGGATATCTGGCCCTATTATTTGATGATGCTATGGTGTGGCAGCTTGCTGCACCTTTTGCTCTTTCCTTAGTTGGCAAGTTTGTTCTTCGTTGGCCAGATTTAGATGTGATTCATAAATTTTTTGTTAATCTTAAACTTATTGGTTCCTTTCATATTGGTTTACTGGATTTGCATCAAATTGTGATACAACTTACCAATGATCTTAATTACAGTTGCAATTTTTCTAGGAGATTATATTATATACAAGCTTGTCAAATGAGATTACTTAAATTGTCTCCATATTTTGATGTGCGTGAGAAATCTCCAATACCACCTATGTGGATTTCATTCCATAATTTACGCCTTCAACTTTTTTTAACACTCATATGTTATTTAGTTTGGCTTTGATCTTAATTAGGCCATTACAAACTTATCAAGCTACTGCATCTATCTCTACACCTTTGGTGGCTCATGTGTTAGTTGAGTTCGATGTTTGGATAGGTTTGAAACTCAATGGGTATTGCTAGAAGGTGGAAATTGAAAACCTTCCCATTTTTTGTTCTGATTATAAGATGCATGGTCATGGGATTAATGATTGTTTTAGGTTTTATCCTCATGTCTGTAAGGAGAAGGTTTCAACCAAAGTTATACATGGAAATGATGGGTCTTCGATTGATGTTGATAATGTGGTTCCTAATCTACTTGTTGAGGGAAATGTTTTTAATATGCAGGATAATATTAAGAATAATACTCCTTAAGTGATTTAGGTTCCTGCAGCTAAGGAGCAAGATGTTGCTGGCAAATTGATACAATGTGCATTAATTCAACAAGAACTTCCTACTTTTGATCCTCTTTGTGACCAAGGAGAAAACTCTATCTCTTTTTTGCATATTGAAGATCAAGATGTGGATGAGCAAAGGCCGGATAATACTATTACTGAAAATATTGTCTCATCTCTAGCAATTATTCAAAGTGTTACTAACAATAACTTGACTGATATGGATTCAATTATGGTTGATAAATTCTACTAATATGGTTCCTAATCAATCTATTTTTGTTGCTTAGGAGGAAGGAAAAGATGTTATGGTGATTGATAATCTTGGAAAAAGTAAATCAATTTTGGTAGATGGTTGTAGCTTTGAGGGAGATGAATTACGGCAGTACGTTTGGCAGGAAGGTTTGATTAATGATAGTAAGCTTTTCATAAAATTGCACTCTCATAATGATGCTTTTACTAATATTGAAGATACAATTATTATGGCTAAATGCTTTGCAAAGATGATAATGATACTAGTTACATTAATTTCCATAGTAAAAGAGGCAAAAAAAAAAAAAAAAAAAAAATCGTATTACAATCTCCTAGAAGTACCAGGTCACATACTTCTCATAAATTTAGTTTTTTTATAATTAATTCTATTATTTGGAATGTTAGGCAATTTGTTTTCCCTCTTTCAAGTTAAGTGTTAAAAATTTATGTCATGTTCACAATGTTTCTATTCTTGTTTTACTTGAGCCTTTTATTTCTGCTAATAAGTTGAGTAGTACCTCTCAGTTTTTTGGTTTTATATATGCTATTTCAAATGTGGGAAATAAAATTTGTGTTTTATGGAGGGATCCTATTAGAATTGATCTTATTGGTGACTTTACTCAAGTGATGCATTGTAATGTGGAGGTTTTTAATTTTCATTATTGTGCTTCTTTTATTTAAGCTACTTCTACTCATTATATTATGAAAGTTCATTGGGATCAACTTATAAATTTTCATAATATTTATAATTTACCTTGGCTTGTTGGTGATGATTTTAATGCTATTACTAATCCTCCTGAGAGCATAGGAGGCTCTTCCCCTTCTTATCAATCTATGGAGGACTTTAGTAATATGATTTTGGATTGTAATTTAATTTATATTAGTTTTTCTAGTAACCATTTCACTTGGAATAGGGGTCATTTATGGCAACGTTTGGACCGCATTATCTTTAATGATTCTTAGTTTAATTTATTTAACTCTATTAATGTTGAGCATTTGAGCAAAACTCTTTTTTACCATTCCCCTTTGTTAATTAGCCTTGATTTAGATAATTTAATACTTCTCATCAATTCAAATTTCAAAATATGTTGTTAATTGATGACTCTTTTTTGGTGATGTACAGAATAATTGGCAAGCTACTCTATCTCCAGATAATTCTAGCTTTAATATGAGAAGACTTGTCTAAGCTAAAAAGGATTAAGTAGGTTTTGAATTGGTGAAACCATAATATTATTAAAAACCTCTTTACTAATAATTTGAAAGTTGAGCAGCAAGTAAATGCTTTTGAATCTACTTGTCAAGTTGATCTGACTGATGCTAATTTTATTTTATTAAGAAATACTGAAGAATGCCTCTTTAAATTACAAATGTAGGAGGAGGTCTTTTGGAAATAAAAAGATGTGCTAAGCATCTGGTTGAAGTTTATAATAACACTAAATATTTTCAAGCCCTGGTCAAGAGGAAAAGGGCTAAAAATTTTATTAATAAAATTCTTCAAGAGGATGGTTCTGTCACTAATTTAGCAGTTTAGCATTTTCAATTATCTCAATAAGAATTTTTTTCCAGATCATATTGACAACCCTTCCTTTATTCCTAGTCTTATATACTAATAGGAGAATGTGTTTCTTTCTAAACCTCATTTTGACAAAGTTAAAGAGGTTATTTTTGGTATGAATAGTGATTCTGTGGCTAGGCCTGATCTTTTTCATGACTTATATTTTGATGATTGACAAACACTTTTGACTCTCTTGGACTGCCTGTTACTTCTAACTTTTCAGGAATCAAAGATCGGACGAACAAACGAAGCCAGTTCAAGATTGCGTAGGTTTAGGGTTGAGTTAGTCTGTACTTTATTTTTTCTCTTCTTGAGTCTATTTGTATTGTTCAAAGAGTCTTATGCTAAGTAACCCTACACACACACACTTGAGAGACTTAGAATTTCTGTTTTTACTCACATCGGCCAGGACGATATTTGTATCGGCCCGGATGATCTAGTTTAAAATAGAGATTCTATTCAGGATTCTTAATTAAGGTAGTTGTCATTAACAGATCATCCTGGACGATACGTGTATCAGCAAGGACGATAAGCTCAAAACAGAAAGAAACTGCCGCCATAAATAATTAAGGTAATCTGTATTTTTGGCAATCGGCCAGGATGATCTTGGATCGGCCGGGATGATATTCACAAATTATGCCTTAATTGATCAGACAATCAAGGAACTAATTGAGGATGATTGATACGGTCATATCATCCTGGACGATTGCAGGATCGGCCATGACTATCTATTCAAAAAACCTTAGTTAACTTCTGGATGATAAATATCGGCCAGCACAAATTCATGGCGATGTGCTGGACGATAGGGATCAGACAGCTTGAATTCAGGGTGACGCTCTGGATGATTTTCCTCTGATTTAAATTGATCAGCCTGGATGATCGATAGATCATCCTGGATGATCAAGCCAATTTTAGATCGTCCAATTTACATTCAGGGCGATGCTCTGGCCGGTCTCATGGGATTTGTACTGATCGGCCAGGACAATGTCCATATCGTCCAGGACGATGTCCATATTGTCCTGGACAATGTCCATATCATCCTGGATGATATAATCGGCAACTTGCAATTAATGAGTTCCTTTGAAGCTCTTCTATTTAAGAGCTCTTGTTCAACATTTTCAATAATCTTTTGCTGCTGCCTTGACCTGAGAATACCTTGAGGAGAGAAAGAAAGAAGAGAGAGAGAGAGAGAGAGAGAGAGAGGGAGAGAGGATCTTGTGAGGGGGAGCTTGTGAGGGGATTCATAAGGGTTGCTTCAAGGATCGCTCTGCTTCTTCTTCATTAAGAGTTTCTCGCCCGTGGAAGGGTCGGTATAGGTAAGGATTCATCATCT
This sequence comes from Dendrobium nobile, assembly GCA_022539455.1. NCBI lineage: Eukaryota > Viridiplantae > Streptophyta > Magnoliopsida > Asparagales > Orchidaceae > Dendrobium > Dendrobium nobile. The sequence continues at coordinate 42,151,609 of CM039736.1, forward strand.
GATTGTGGTTCTTTGCCAGCTTCAGGAGGAAGCAAAAGGAGATAGGTTCTCTGCCTTGCCGGGGTGGAAAAAAGAGGTGCTTTGTAAAGGCTTCTCTGCCTAGCTGTGGCGGCTAAAGGAGAGTCACGATTGTAGTGAAATCCTCGGAGGGTGCCTCCGGGCAGTGGACGTAGGTCGAGTTGACCGAACCACTATAAATTTCTATGTTCTTGTTTCTTGCTTATGCACTTTTATTTCCGCACTTATTTTTCTTATGGTGTGATTTTGGTTTATAATATTTTACTTCCTTGTAAAAAGAAATTTTTAAAATACCAATTCACCCCCCCTCTTGGTTAGCTTGGGCCAATTCTATAGGGCTTAACATCCTCAATGAACTTTTAAGTGGTATCAGAGTGGGATTCATAAGAATTAGTTTGAAAACTTTTTGAATTTTGATCCATGTCTAACTTTGGGAATCGTGACACTACTGAAAGTTATTCAATTACTCGACCTCCTTTGTTTGATAACTTACCATTTGATTTCTGAAAAACCCGCATGTCAACGATTTTACAATCAACTGATTATTGCATGTGGATGCTTATCAAAGAAGGTTATTCTCCACCTTCTCGTAAAATTAATGGTGATAAACTAAAATTGCTTTTACTGAATGGACTTTTGATGAAAGAGATTTAGCTCAATTAAATGCAAAATGTTTGAACTATTTTTTCTATGCTTTAAAATCTGAGGATTACATGCATGTCTCTACTTGCAAAACTGGTAAAGAAATTTGGGATAAACTGTGTATCACTTATGAAGGCACTAATGAAGTTAAACAATCTCGTTTGAATATTCTCTTGCATAACTACAACGTTTTCATATGAAACCATCAGAATATGTTTCTGACATGTATACTAGGTTTACTCAGATAGTTACCTCACTGCATGCATTAGGAAGAGAACTTTCAAACTTTAAAAAAGTAAACAAGATTTTGAGATGCTTTCCTTCGTTATATGATGCTAAAATCACTGTAATCCCTGAATCTAAGGATTTGAACACTTATTATATTGATAACTTACTTGGCTCACTCATTGCTTACAGCAAGGGGTGAATCAAAGAAATCTTGATGCAGGTGAGAAGAAGAAGGAGAAAACAGTTGCACTAAAGGCGCATAAATCAGATTCTGAATCTTCCGGGTCTGAAAGCGATGAAGTTGCCTTCATCACAAGGTAATTCAAAAGTTTTCTAAGGAAGAAGCAGAAGCATCATTGGAGAAAAGGTAGGGATCATAAACATTCTAAAGGATCTTCTGATATTGTTTGTTTTGAATGCAGGAAACCTAGACATGTGAAAGCTGATTGTCCTACACTTCAAGATGACTCGAGCAAAGAAAAGGAAAAAGGTGAGGAGAAGCCTAAGTTTAGGAAGGACAAGAAGAGAGTCCAAAAGGCATTCTGGGCAGAATCTGGTACTGATTCCTCTGAGACTGAACCAGAGGAAGAGACTACAAAACTGTGCTTAATGGGGGAAGATCATCTTGAGCAAAGTGATGAGGATGAGGTATGTAAGCCAACCTATGATGAATTGTTTGAGATTTGTGAGAAAATCCATGCATCATATAAAAAACTTAAGAAGGCTCTTGCTAACTTAAAATTGGAACTTATAAATCTGCAAAAAGAGTATGAAGTTATTTTTAAAGATCATTCAACAATTGATTCTAATCACATGACTCTTCTTGATGAATTTGATGATTTGAACAAAAAGCATTCGGAATTAATTAATGAGCATGATGCATTAAAAGTTTTACACACATTACTTGAATCTGATTTCAAGAAATCTAAAGAGAAAGAAAAAAACTTGAGGGTTGAGAATGATGTTCTAAAAAAAACAAACTTGAGGATTAAAAATGAATTGGACACACTTAAGAAAACTTGGATGACGCCTACTCTTGATCAAAAGCCAAGACCTAGGAAGAAGCATTATAACTCAAACCATTTAAGAAATCCTTTTCTTGGAGTTAGATGCTTTTCTTGGGGCATGCTAGGACACATCTCACACACTTGCACTAATCACCATACAACACATTGGGTGTGGAGACCTAAGGTATATAATTCACAGCATACCACACCTGCATTGTATTCTACTTTTCCTAAGAAGGGACCCAAACTAGGTTGGGTTCCTAAATCTGACTGTTGTTGAATTTTGCAGGTGTGCTCTCACCAAAGACCTCGTGGGAGCATAGGATAATTGGACATATGGAGGCTCGCAGCTCAAAATTGCTTAAACTTGCTTCTTGATATTTTCTTGAAATGTTATTCTTTAATTAGTTTTGTGTTATTTTTGTTGTGTGATAGTTTTGTGTTGTCCTAGATTATTTTGTTTTCGTTTTGTTTTTTTTTTCTTTTTGTTTGGTTTTCTATATGATTTTTTTTCTAACTTTTAGATTTTTGAGATTTAAAGCCATTGATTATCATATCTAAATCAGTTAAAGGGAGAAACACCGTTGATGGTTTCCCTCCCTCTAACCTCTTTTAGTGATAGAATTTTCTTTTCTAGACAAAAGTCTATCTCATATTGACTACTTGTTTTTGAAACAAAGATTCTTTTTATCTTGTTACAATAATCTATCTTGTGCATAATATCTAAAGTCCTTATATATCTTTCAAGTTAAATGAAATCTTGCCATTGCATTTATCACATGATTATGATTTTGTTTTGTGGATTGTTCTTCCCTATGTTAGAGAGAGAGCTCCTATTCTCTAATATTTGGAGGATATACTCACAACTAAGGTACTTTTTAAGGGTTTTTGTCAAAGAGAATTTAGCTTGAAAGAATTAAAAGGGAAAGTGAAAAGGATGCAAAATTGAAATGAAAAATATATACACAAATGTGTATCAAAAATCAAGATGCTCAAAGAGCCAAATCAAAGATACAAGAGGCATAAAATGAGCCCACTAAATACAAGCTATTATCTCTTTTTTGAACTCTTAAAACTTAGAGAACTTATTGGTTATTTGATGCATTCAAAGGCTTGATTTCAAATTCCATGATTGAGACAAATTACTTTGGTATATTATTTATATGATATTTTCTTTGTAACCAAGTTTTTATTGAATCTTCTTTTTACCCAGTAAAGTTTTTTTGAGTTAGACCTTTGTTTTTAAAAGGATGATTATTGCCCTGAAAGAAGTTCGAGCTAGGGACTAACAAGATTGGATATTCTACCTTTTTTAGATTTTTTATTTGTTAAACTCTTTGATCTTTTAAATCTCTAAAATTAAATTATTTGAGAAATTTGTCATATGGATTCTTTGTTAACACAAAAAAAAATTCTATTCGTTGTTCTTTTTAGTCTTTTTTGTTATTTTTTGCTTTGTATTGTGAGTCTTTTATTTTTGAGGGTTTTGATCATCAACATCTTTTCCTTGAAATCAAATTTCTTGTCACATCGTCCTGGCTGATTCTCATATCATCCTGGATGATAGGACAAATTCTCAAAAAATTCCATCTACTGATCTTTTCTATATTTGATGTAACTCTTCGTCCCAGATGATAATTTATCATCCTGGACGATCGGATCGAACTCTATTGCAATCATGATGATAGTCCTGGCCGATAACATATTTCATCGTGGCCGATGCATTTTATGGTCATCATCCAGGCCGATACATTAGATCATCCTGGACGATCTACGTGTCAAAACGTTTAAATCCTTGAAATTGGCCCTAGATGATCCATTACTGGACAATCGTCCTGGCCGATCCACTATTCATCCTGGACGATACACATAGCACAGATTTAAAACATTTTAACTTTGGCCTGTACGATCAATTATTTTGCATCATCCTGGATGATACACCAAATCGGCCCGGACGATCTACTTTTTCAATGGTCGTCCAGCTTGACTCCTCGGGACGATCACCCGTGTCTAATCGTCCAGGCCGATATCTAATCAGCCCGGACGATCAGACCACCTTTTTGACCAATTGGCCTATACGCAATTATTATGCCATATCATCCTGGATGATTCTTTGATCGGCCTGGATGATATGGCCGTTTCTTTAAATTCTGACCATTCCAGCCATGTTTTTCACCTCACACCTCTTCTCCTCTAATGTTTTCTTGCTAACTCCTTACTATGGCTGGTGGGAAACGAGTTTGACAGGCTTCTGGAAGTTCCTCGAGGGCCACTCTAGACCCTTGATTCAGGGAGGCAGAGGATCTGGCAGCTTACCGTCGCTACAAAGAGTGTGGCATTACCCTTTCCAGAATAATTAATCCTGCACACCTTTTGTATCCGGTAATGGATCTCTTTACCCACACTTCTCTTCGTTTCATACTTACCCTCGCTGTCCCTTTTTCTTCTGAACTTCTGCTAGAAGTTTATGCAAATCTTTGCATAAATTCTACTTTCACAGCTCTGACCTCCTATGTGAATTGACGCCCGGTAGAGATCACATATCAGGACTGTGTGGAACTTTTACAACTATCCACCACCGGGGATAAGCTGCACATAATCGTTTCAGATCCTGATTTTTATTGGTCCACGGCAACCATTTTCTTCGTCAAACCAACACACCCTTTTATGTTGGAGAGACTAGCTCTTCAGTCAAAGATGCTAGGACAATTCAGCATGTCCTTCGCACCTCCATTATTCCAAAAGTCGGGGACCGAATCCACATCACTCCTCTACTTTTTTTGACTACTTTTTTCATCATAGCCTTGAGAGAATTTAATGCCACTGATATACTCTTTCGCTACATTGATCATTTAATAACTATTTGCGATCCAGGCCATAGGAGGAAACCCAACCTTGCTTTAGGACATCTCATAGCCTACATTCTTGAAACCAAATACAATCTTCAATATCGTCTTCATCTCGACCTTCAGCCTCCTTGCTACACAAACAACTCTTTCACTATTTTTCATAGTACTCATCTCCACCAAGGAGATAGGGAAGGTCGGGGGGCTGAGGAGGAGTAGGCTCCCGCTCCCGGTCCCGTTCCTGATCCTATTCCTCTCCACCTGCACTCACCGTTTAATAAGTTAATAGAGAGGTTTAATCAATGGGAGACCCGATTCGATGCTTATGTTGCTGCACAGGAGCAGCAACATTTTGAGGATATTGCCCGCTATGAGCAGCATCGCATAGAGGACTTAGCCCGTTTTGACAGCTACATTACTCAACACCAGCAGCAGCATGACCAGGACAACACCTGGTTCAATGCTCAGTTTACTTTACTAGCTAGCTACTTTCAGCAGCCACCTCCACCACCTCCATCTGATGATCACAGTCCCTCATTTTTCTAGTCTTTATTTTCTATTTTCTGTAGTTTGTCTTGTAGTTTGTTTTAGTTTATGTTCTGTTAATTCTTTTTTCTTTATATGTGTCTAGGACCCTCTTTTTGTGATAACAAAAGGGGGAGTAGGATGTGGTAGGAAAAGTTGGTGTGCTTGTAACTTTGAAATTTTAATGAACTACTATTTTTACTGAATTTTTTCTACTTGTGTTTGCCATCATCAAATAGGGGGAGATTGTAACAAATCTTTTTCATGATTTATATTTTAATGATTGACAATCACTTTTAACTCTCTTGGACTGCCTGTTACTTCTAACTTTTCAGGAATCAAAGATCGAACGAACAAATGAAGCTAGTTCAAGATTGCGTAGGTTTAGGGTTGAGTCAGTCTGTACTTTATTTTTTCTCTTCTTGAGTCTATTTGTATTGTTCAAAGAGTCTGATGCTAAGTAACCCTATACACACACACAAACACACTTGAGAGACTTAAAGTTTCTATTTTTACTCACATTGGCTAGGACGATCTAGTTTAAATTAGACATTCTATTCAGGATTCTTAATTAAGGCAGCCGCCATTAACAGATCATCATGGATGATACATGTATAAGCTAGGACGATAAGCTCAAAATAGAATGAAATTGCCGCCATAAACAATTAAGGTATTATGTATTTTTGGCAATCGGCCAGAACGATCTTGGATCGGCCTGGACGATATTCACAAATTATGCCTTAATTGATCAGGAAATCAAGGAAGTAATTAAGGATGATTGATAAGATCATATCATCCTGGATGATCGCAGGATTGGCCAGGACGATCTATTCAAAAAACCTTAGTTAACTTCTGGATGATAAATATCAGCCAGTACAAATTCAAGGAGATGCTCTGGACGATATGGATCAAACAGCTTGAATTCAGGGCGATGCCCTGGATAATTTTCCTCTGATTTGAACTGATCGGCCTGGACGATCGATAGATCGTCTTGGATGATCAAGCCAATTTGAGATCGTCCATTTTGCATTCAAGATGATGCTCTAGCCGATCTTATCGGACTTATATTGATCGGCCAGGAAGATGTCTATATCGTCCTGGATGATATAGTCGGCAACTTGCAATTAATGTGCTCCTTTGAAGCTCTTCTATTTAAGAGCTCTTGTTCAACATTTTCAATAATCTTTTGCTGCTGCCTTGACTTGAGAAGACCTTGAGGAGAGAAGGAGAGAAGAGAGAGAGAGAGAGAGAGAGAGAGAGAGAGAGAGAGAGAGAGAGAGAGGATCTTGTGAGGGGATTCACAAGGGTTGCTTCAAGGATCGCTCTGCTTCTTCTTCGTCTAGAGTTTCTCGTCCATGGAAGGATCGGTATAGGTAAGGATTCAGCATCTGATTGTGGTTCTCTGCCAGCTTCAGGAGGAAGCAAAAGGAGATAGGTTCTCTGCCTTGCCGGGGTGGCAAAAACAGGTGCTTTGTAAAGGCTTCTCCGCCAAGCTGTGGGGGCTAAAGGAGAGTCACGATTGTAGTGCAATACTCGCAGGGTGCCTCCAGGAAGTGGACGTAGATCGAGTTGACCGAACCACTAAAAATTTCTATGTTCTTGTTTCTTGCTTCCGCACTTTTATTTCCACACTTATTTTTCTTGTGGTGTGATTTTGGTTTATAATATTTTACTTCCTTGTGAAAAGAAATTTTTAAAATACCAATTCACCCCCTCTCTTGGTTAGCTTGGGCTAGTTCTATAGGGCTTAACATCCCCAACGAACTTTCAAAATGGGCTTATTGAGCTGTGCATTTTTTGGGGGCTTGTTGAAGGTAATGTTTTCTTTTGGCAATATCGTTGTTTGGGTAAACAGTCTATTGATTCCAATATGAATTATTTTTCTATTGCGACTATTAAGGTTAATTCATTATTTATTGATAATTATTTGTACTATGAAAAACTTTCTAATGTTATCCCTAACTTTATTACTCAACAAATTCTGAATCTGCCTATCAATAATGTTTCTAATGATATTATCTTATGTAATTTGTCTAAAGATGGTGGTTTTAATTTAAATAACACTTTGCATGCTTTTAGATCTAAGAATAATATTGAGAATATTTTCTGTATGGTTTGCCATAAAAGTATACCTTCCACTATGGCTATTTTTGTGTGGATAATCTCATTAAAAGAGGTTTTATTTTTCCTTCCAAGTGCCAATGTTGTTAGCATATAGAAAATATGCATCATGTTTTTATTTCTGGCCCTATTATTGTTAAAACATGGGTTTATTTTAATGACATGTTTCAATTAAATTATTTTAATGCTCATTTACCCCTTTATTCTATGTTGAATGCCTAGTTAATTAGTTCTAAAGGACATATCAAAAATGTTATTCCTTCCATCATTTTATGGTATTTATGGTTGGAAAAGAATAACTCTCTCTTTAATGGTGTTCGTATGAACCATCGAAATGTTATCCATAATGTTAAAGATAAGGTTTTGGCTCTTGTCTTTATTAAATTGCTCTATTTCAAGAATTCCAGAAATTATGCTTTTGTTGGTCCTTCTTTAAGTCTTAATTGGGAGACTAGACATATTGCCAAGGATTCTAGAATTATTTACTAGATCAAGCAACCCCCCCCCCCCCCCACCCCCCCACCCACCCAAACAAAAACTTGTTTAAGATGTATGTGGATGGTGCTAGCATTAATTCTTCTATGGGTTGTGGTGGGGCTATTAGAGACAGGGATGGTAGTCTTCATGTGGCCTTTACTTGTCCCTTACAAAATGGTGATGTTTTTCATGCTACTTCCTTAGCTATTCTTCGTAATTTAAGGTTAAGTAATTCTCTTAGCATAATTAATATGGTTAAAAAGGTTAATTATGATTATAATTTCTAATTCCTAAATTCTGGTGTTGATATGAGTGCAATTCTGATATGTTTAGTCAGGTGAGGGAGATTAAGAATATGTAATCTTCTTGAATTATTCATTATATCATATTTGTAAAGATAGGAATGCTTATGCTACCTGGCTTGCTAATTGGGGGTGTAAGTTAGAGTGTTTTTCTAATTTTATTAGGTCCAACATTCAGGTTGCTCAATAAGCCTAAGAACAATTTATAAGTCCCATTTTCTAGTGAGAGAGAGACCCATTTTCTAGTGAGAGAAAGTTAAAAAATTTGAATTCTAACTGTGGTGGCGGCAACGCATGAGGTGATGGCTGGCCAGGCGACTACCTCTTTAGGTGGCCGGTCGACGGCTAACTTGACTTTTGATGGATCGCTGCTTAATCAAGATTCTTCTAGATCGGAGCTTGGATCTAAACCAAGACCTTGGAATGGACTGCTGGTGATCAGAGAAAACTGTGCATATTGTATTAAAATTTTATCTCATGTTAACGGTAAGGGGAAGCAGATGGTATTGTATTCAATTGTGGAAACTCTGCCCTCAAATTTGAATGTTAATTCAAAGGATTGTGAATCTTCATCTTCTGGTATGAAGATTTTTTTGAACCGTTTTGGAAATAATGGGAATTTAGCAAAGGGAGACCCTTCAGTTCAGAAGATGGGAGGAAGCACCTCAGATGTTCGGGAGAATGTTCAAATGGAGGTTGAAGGTTTGAAAACAATCCCATCTAAGAATGGATAGAATCCTTGGATTAAATATTTCCATATCATGGTGGATATGACAAAGGGAGAATCTTACTTATCAGATGATGGCAAGGCTGTTAAATTATTTGAACCAAAGATGATAGAAAATTCTGAGAAGCTTCAAAAATCCATTGTGGTTAAAGTTTTTGGCAATGCAGTTTCAATTTAGTTTACAGCTTCGGAATTGATACGTCAATGGTCTCAATTTGGGAAGTTCCATATAATAATCATTAGCTCAGGGTGGATGCTATGCTCCTTTTTCTCATAGGAGTCTATGGAGAAAGTAATTTTAGGAGGGCCATGGTTTGAAAATAGTCATATTACTGGGCTAGACAGGTGGAGTACAAAATTTTCAACAACATCCCTGAAGGGTTTAACATCTCCTGTGTGGGTAAGATTGTCAAATCTTCTACTATTTTGTAAGGATGAAATTAATGTTGCAAGGATTGCTTCATTAATTGGGTCTCCTTTGCTAATTGATGGTGATATGTTCCAATGGGGAAGAAGAGAGTTTGCAAGAGTATGTGTTCATTTGGGGCTTGATAAGCAATTGCCTATGGGTGTTTGGGTGGATGGGCTAGAAGAATCAAAGTATGGACCTTGGGTGCATGTCAATTATAAAAGGAATATGAGGGTGAAGGCTTCTTATAACAAAAAGGTTGTTGAGAGTAAACATGCTAGTAAACCTCAGTAAGGGCATGTACCAGCGCCTGTCTCAGGTGTACAACTGATTGAAGACATTTTAGAAGATGATACTATTAAGGAAAAAGCAATTGGTGACTGTGTAGATACTACTACTGAAGGTTAAGCAGCTGTTAAGAATTCCCCCTCTATTTATGAGATAGCTATTGTTCAAGAGAATATGTTTAAACTACTGGAGCTAGTGGATGAAGAAGACAGTTCAGTTGGAAAAGATGTATTGAATATCCAGACTGAACTAGAGTTGGAAGATGGAGAAATCAGTAAGAATGAGGTTGTCAGAAATGGAGAGAAGGGGGTTCTGGTGATCAATGATTGCAAAAGTGAAGTTATTCCCAAAGATTTGGGTAGTTAGAGATTGGGAAAAGCTTTTCCTGATTCTCAAAAATTGAAGCTGTTGAAAGAACTGAAACCTCTGGGGCCATTGAGAAATTCTTCCAGATCCAAAAAATCTTATGTAACTATTAGAGGAAAGAGTGGGGTCCTTCACCCCCTTTGTCCAAATGACTTCTTTAGCTTTTTGGAATTGTTGGGGGGCTAACAAGATGGAAGCCTCCCTTTATTTAAAAGAATTTGTGAAAGATTGGGATTTATTTTTTGTTGGGGTGGTTGAAACCAATATCTCTTCCTTTGTGATATATGAAGTTAACAAGTTGTTGGGTGATTGGTTTTTTTTTTTATTGGCCTTACTATCTTAGATTCGTGTTGGTTTGGTTTCGTCTTGGCTGCGGGCTAGGGATAGAATTTCCTGGGTTATGGCCATTTTTGGGGCTGTCACCCTTGTGTTTCTAGGGGGTTATTATTGATTTGGATTAGAAGATTGGTGGTGAGAGTTCATTAGGGATGTTAGGCCCTTATGAAATGGCCAAAGGCTAATTAAAAGAGAGAGGTGAATTCATATTTAAAACAAACACAATCTTAAGACCAAAATCAAGATTCAGCACAATAAAACTAAAGTGCAAAAATTAAATACGGAAGTAAGAAAGGAAAAAACACACTAGATTTATAGTGGTTCGGTCAAACCATGACCTACGTCCACTCTTCGGAGGCACCCTCCGAGTATTGCACTAAACTTAGTGTCTCTCCTTTAGCCCCCAGAGCTACGTGGAGAAGCCCTTACAAAATCACTTCTACCTTTTCCACGTGCGGCGAAGTAGCTGGGTCCTTTGACACCAAAGATATCTTCTTCTTTGGTGAACTTCCCTCAAGACAAGCCTTGAATCTGATGGTATTAAGGTGCGAGCTCACCGGAGCAATCGTGTGGAACCCCCTCCACACTCCCTTGAGCCCCCTCCAAGGATCTTCTCCCTCTTTCAAACTCCACCCTTTCCTCACCCCCTTTCAAGCTCTCTCTTTAAGTTTCCCCCAAAAGAACGAAGCTACAATGGCTGCCAAAGACACTTACCAAGTGTCTTGTCAAAGCTTAAGTAGTGGATCTCAAAATGACCTCATTAATGGAACTTGCCAACTGTATCGTCCAGGCCGATAGTAATATCATCCTGGTCAATCGGTACAAAATAAGCTCAATCAGTCAGGACAATTTGGGATAATCAGAAGAAATATTGGTTACATCATCCAGGCCGATGTAATATCGTCCTGTCCGATTAGTTTAAAACCGAGTGCAATCATCCTGATCATCGCCCTGAAATGAAGCTGGCCGATGTCAATCGTCCACGACATCGTCCTGGTCGATCCTACCATTGGCCCGACTGATGTGATCGAATCAATCAGCCTTTAATGCTTTCTATAGATACCAGATTAATTTAGGCATAATTGAGTTAGATCGTCCAGGACGATGTGGATATCATCCAGGCCGATGTCCTAAAATAAAGAATACCTAAATTGATCATGGAATCTGATTCTTTCTTATTTGAGCCTATCGTCCTAGCCGATATAAGGATCGTCCAGGCTGATCGGCTTAATGACGGCTGCCTTAATAAGGATGCCCTAATGAGGGTTTCTGCTTTTGAACCGATCATCCCGGAAGATGTTATCGAAAATAATAAACTCTAGGAAACAGTTAGAAAATCTTCTAAGGTGTGTGTGCAATTTTACATAGCATCAGGAGCCACATCAATTACAATAGACTCAAGAAAAGAAGAATGGGTACAAATTGACTCAGACCTAGTCTACCCAATCTTTAGTTAGTTCCAAATTGCAGTATAATCTTGTGGACTTGAGAAATGTTAGTAGATAAGGAAGTCATAGAGAAATAAGAGTATTTTCTATCATCAAAATTATAAACCATGAAAACAAATCTGCAACAATCTTCTCCTTTTCTATGATGGCAAACATTTATATTTGAATTTGCAAAAAAGAAAACATTTTCTCCTAATCTCTCCCTTACTAAAATAAAACCTTTTAAAAATAGGGGAAGACAAATTTTTTTTTTGTATTTTTCTATTTAAAAAAAAGATACAAGTTCTATAGTACGTTCTCCCCTTTGACATTATCAAAAAGAGGAGGGGCACAAACAATCAGAATAATAAAAAATAAAAGCAATCCCTCATCAAGTGAACAAAATAAATATTCTTAAAATGAGAAAGTTACCTCTTGGTTTTAATAAAAAATTTAGAAGAATTGTATTGACAACGCATAGCCCAGAAAAGGTTAGAAATTCTGTATTTGATAATCCAAACTGAAGTTACTTTAAAGGCTAAAAAATGTTTAAATTCAATATCTAAATCAAGGAATAAATTAGAGAAAGAAATAGCCATTTTTCAAAACTCCTTCCATAAAATATATCTAATAGAAGATTAATGTACGAATTGTTGAATAAGAAATCAAGATTTTCAAACTCAAGTATCAAAAGTATCAAAGGTTTTCTTAAGCTTTTAAGAAGTACAAGAATAGTAAGCATTAAATTTTGTGGGCTCATTTTGTATCTCTTGACAATTGGTTTTCCCACTACGCATCTTTTGATTTTTTATACTCATTTTGGATTTTTTTTTCAATTTGGAGTCTTTGCGCATCTTTTATTTTTCGCATCATTGGCCAATTTTTTTGAATATACTACCTTTCTAAAATCTTAAAAATAAAAAGTAAACCCATCCTATTGACAAAATGAATTTCTTGATTAAGAAAATTATGAGGTAGATTCAACAACTTGCAAAAGATTCCTATGTGATAAATAAATTGTAGGGAGATAAAAAATTTTAGTTTCAAAAACCAATTTAAAATATGAAAAAGATTATAAATCAAAAGTAGAATAACCTCTTTTAGGAAATAGAGATTGAGAGTAAAAAATATGAGTTTCCTTTCTTGGACTATTTTTAGAGAAGTCAAACACAATTTTCATAAGAATTCAAGAAAAAATAGAAGGTAGGTTTTTCATTTTTAGAAAGGTGAACGGTGTGCTAGATAAGAAAAGACACATAAAAAATTTAACGTAAAAATAAATAAAAAAAAATTACAAAAACACAAAAAAAATACAAGCAAAACATGCAAACATAAAAAAAAAGGTTTAAGCACCATCTTGCTCCTAATCAGATGATTCAAAAATAAGATTTACCCAAGAATTTTTTTGCTTTTCATTGTTTGACTAGTTTATAATTTGCTTTGCTTTGCCCTTTTCTTTTGTAAGAAGAATTCTAAAATTAGGGCACTGATTTTTCATATGTCTAGACTTCCTACACCCAAAGAAAATAATGTTAGAAGAAATATTAACATTCTTACAATTTTTACCTTTATTCCACTTTTATTGATGCTTATGTTTTGGTGAGCTTTTTAATTTGCTCGTTAAGTCGTTACTTTCGTCTCCAACTAAGCTACCTTTTTTCGTATCTTCAGCTTTTAGTACTATCATTTCACCTGCATCCAAAAGTCTTTGACACAAACTTTGCTCGTAGGTAATGAGTGAGCCAATCAAATTATCAATATAATATTCATTCAAATCTTTTGATTCACAAATAGCAACAACTTTAGCATCAAACTTATTTAGTAGACAATGAAGAATTTTATTAACTTTTTCAAAGTTTGAAAATTATTTTCCTAAAGCATGTAATGATGTCACAATTTGAATAAACTTAGTATATATGTCTAAGATCGTCTCATAAGTTTTCATGGAAAATAGTTCATAATCATACATTAACATATTCAACTTGGATTGCTTGATTTCACTAGTGCCTCCGTATATGGTATGTAGTTTATCCTAAATTTCCTTACCAGTAGAGCACATGGAAATTAACATAAAATCATTAGAATTTAAGGCATAGATAAAATAGTTTAAAGATTTTGCATTCATTTGAACATTGATTTTCTCTTCTCTACTCCATTGATTAATTGGAATATCAGTTTTAATTCCATCTATAACTCGTGACGGTAAAGAATAACCAGTTAAAATTATATGCCACTTCGGAAATCAATTGATTGCAAAAATGTAGACATGCAAATCTTCCAAAATTCAAAAGTAATATTCTCAAATAAAGGTGGACTTATGATCGAATAACCTTCCGTAATATTATGATTAGAAAAATTAGCCATGGATCAAAAATTCAAAAGTTTTCAAAAACTTAATTTTATGAATCCCGCTCTGATACCACTTGAGAGTTCGTTAGGGATGTTAGGCCCTTATGAACTTGCCCAAGGCTAATTAAAAGAGAGAGGTGAATCAATAGTTAAAACAAACACAATCTTAAAACCAGAATCAAGATTCACCATAATAAAAACCAAAGTGAAAAAAATAAATACGGAAGTTGTAAAGGAAAGAACACACCAAATTTATAGTGGTTTGGTTAAACCGTGACCTATGTCCACTCCTCGGAGGCACCCTCCGAGTATTGCACTAAACTCAGTGTCTCTCCTTTAGCCCCCACAGCTACACGGAGAAGCCCTTATAAAATTACTTCCACCTTTTCCTGGTGCGGCGGAGTAGTCGGGTCCTTTGACACCAGAGAGATCTTCTTCTTTGGTGAACTTCCTTCAATATAAGCCTTGAATCGGACAATACTAAGGTGCGAGCTCGCCGGAGAAACCGTGTGGAACCCCATCCACACTCCCTTGAGTCCCCCTCTAGGAATCTTCTCCTTCTCTCAAACTCCACCCATTCCACACTCCCTTTCAAGCTCTCTCTTCAAGTTTCCCCCAAAAGAACGAAGCTATAATGGCTGCCAAAGACACTTACCAAGTGTCATGTCAAAGTTTAAATAGAAGATCTAAAAATGAGCTCAATATTACAACTTGCAGACTTTATCATCCTGGCCGATCAGTATAAAATAAGCTCAATCAACCGAGATGATTTGGGACAATCAAAAGAAAAATTAGTTATATCGTCCAGGCCGATGAATGTTGTGTTGGCCGATTAGTTTAAAACTGAGTACAATCATCCTGATCATCGCCCAGAAATAAAGCTGGCCGATGTCAATCATCCATGACATCGTCCGGGCCAATCCTACGATCGGCCCTGCCGATCTGATCAAATCAATCAGCCTTTAATGCTTTTCATAGATACTAGATTAATTTAGGCATAATTGAGTTAGATCAACTCGAATAATATGGATATCATCTTGACCGATGTCCTAAAATAAAGAATACCTAAATTGATCATGGCAGCTGATTCTTTCTTAATTGAGCCTATCGTTCTGGCTGATATAAGGATTATCCAGACCGACCGGCTTAATGGAGGTTGTCTTAATGAGAATGCCCTAATTAGGATTTTTACATTTGAACCGATCGTTCTCATCGATATGAATATTATCTCAGACGATGTTACCAAAAACAATAAACTGACTCAGACCTAGTCTTCCCAATCTTGAGCTGGTTCCAAATTACAGTCTGATCTTGTGGTCTTGAAATGTCAGAAGATAAGGCAATCGTAGAGAAATAAGAGTGTTTGCTATCATCAAAATCATAATCCATGAAAACAAATCCACAATAGGTGGGTATGTTAATGCTAGTAATTATATTACTTCCTACATTATTCAGAATTACTGCTTGGGTTGACATGGGTGTCATTGTGGTATTTGTATGTCTAATTAAATGGATGGGTGCTATGATGCCTACTATGGTTTATCCACCTATAAGTTGTTTCTATTTCTTTTATTTGATTTGTTGTCGATTATTGATAGTGGTGGCTATCTTCTCACTGTGGTTTTAGGTGAATTGTATCATGGGATTATTTTCGCTCCTAATGTTCTTTTTCTTTATTACTCATCTGCTTATCCGATTAATTGGTTTGATTATTTTTACACTACTTTTGGCTTATATTATTTGTTATGCCCTTTTTGCCTATTATCCTTTTTTGCAGGATCTTTCTAGTACTGATGCATGTAAGGGTGAAGATCAGAGCCTTTGGCTGTTTTTTGGTCTGCTCTATTTTTGGGTACATTTCCTTGAGCACCATAGAATATACCTAAATTAGTATGTATTATTTTGTAGCGGGGAACTCAAGCTCTTAGATTTTTTCTTTCTTTTTATTTGTGTAGCTTTTTTGAGCAGTAGAGAGCTTGAGGTCCCCTTAAGGACTATGTAACCTTTTGCTTTAATCAATGCATGGGCCCCTTTGTAAGTATCATACTAGACAATCCCTATTATCTGAAAAAATCAGTTTAAATGATAATTAATTGAGCTAGCTTGGCCTCCCCAATTGTGTAAAATTTTTCATTTAATGGCCAAGAAGCTACTGATGATTGGTTTTACAAATTGGACTCCTAATGAAGTGATACTGATTGTGATTGGGGTGTAGGGATCTGTGTAATATATAAGGTAATACAGTGAGCTACTTGACTATAATAGAAGGTTCTAATTGTAGATGATTTAAACTTGATTGAATATTAGTAATTGAAGGTTGACTTGAACATTAATTGGTTGATTTGATTCTAGGATGAAGGTTAGAGAGAGAACGTCCGATTTTGTAGAGAGAGAAAATAAAATTTCAAATTTTTGTTTGGCGGCAGCAGTTAAAGTTCAGTTGACGGCAAATGATTGCCGGCTCTTCGCTGGCGATTATCTGATGGAGGATCGTGTTGCTTCTTCAGAGGACAATGTGTCATCAAAGGTTTCGATTAACCTCTAGCAGGATCAGAATGCTAATGTTGAGATTTTACAGCAATCTCGGTTGGAAAAACCTCCATGGGTTAAGGAAAACAGAGTTGGTAAGAATTTCTTAAATTCTATCCATACAAGTAGTATGCCTTTGATGAAAAGTCAAGGGGCATTGGTGATCAAAGAAAATTCAGAATCATCGCCTAAAGAGGTTAAATATGTGGAAGGCAAATGAAAGTCTGTAGATGTCTCGGAAGATTTGGTTACTCCTAAAAGTTTGAAACAGTCCATGATTCCATTTGATAATTCTGAGTCAATGTCTGGTATGAAAATTTTTGTTAACCATTTTGTGAATTCGAATGCAATCCCTGGACTTCGTCGCAGTGTGATAATTGAAGATTCTCAAAATTTGGTTAAAAACTATGTTCATTCTGGTTTCAAAAAAGCAAATCCATCAGATGTAGTTAAGGTGACTGAAGAATTGCCTAGTTTGGTAGGTTATGGTCCTAAGAATCTGTGGGGTAGAAAGCCATATATTAAGTTGGACTTCAATGAAAGTGACATGCTTTTATAGGATGATGGAAAAGCTGTGAAGTTAAATGCGAATTTGGAGGAGTTGAATTCTAAGAAGTTGTCCAAATCCTTGGTTATTAAAATTTTTGGGAAGAACTTACCTCCTCACATGGTTGCTTGGGAGTTAAGAAAACAATGGAAACAATTTGTCCAATTCCATTTTACTAAGCTAGGTAAAGGATGGTTTCCTTGCTCATTCTTTTCAGAGGAAATGGTGGAAGCAGTCCACTCTGGAGGATCGTGGTTTATGAATGATCATATAGTAGGGATGGAAAGGTGGTCTCCCAAATTTAATTCTTCTTCAACTGATAGACTTTCTTCTCCTATTTGGATTAGAATGCCACACCTTCCTTTACAATGTTGGGATGAGAAGAACATAGCTTGTATTGCTTCAAGAATAGGAACTCCTATCATGCTAGATGGAAATTTGTTTCAATGGGGAAGAAGAGAATTTGCTAGGGTATGGGTGAGAATCCAACTTGATCAACCTCTTCCTTTAGGCATTTGGGTTGATAGCATGGGCAGAAGATTCTTTCAACAAGTGGAGTATGAAAAGATATCAAACTTTTGTTTTATTTATGGGAAGATAGGGCATGTGGAGAAAGAATGTGAGCCCTTGGAAGTTATTCATAAAGAAGGGGAGATTACTACTGAAGCTGCTAAAGTGAAAGATTCAAGTAGAGATCAAGCTGTTCATAAAGAAGCTGCTTATGGCCCATGGATTATGGTTAACAACAACAAGAAGAAGAGGGTTCCATTTAAAAGCAATAAATGGATCAATCCAAATTTGTTCAGATTGGTTAAAAATCCTATTGTTAAAGAGGATGCTACTGTTAAAAGTAAATTTGGAATAAAATCTGATATTGGTAAAGAAATTCAGGATTTACCAAAGAAAACATTGTTCTCTGGCTAGCAGCTTGAAGATGGGGAATTCATTCCAGATTTGTCTCAAAACTTCAACTCATTGGGGAAGGGATTCTTGCAAACTCAGGTATATCCTATGGGATTGTCTGCGAACTCAAGTAGTCCCTATCAAGATTCAGATGGCAAGATTCATGAACTTAAAGACAAGCAGATGGGTATTCATAACCCGTCTGTTGTGTTAGAAGTAGCTGAAGCAGCTGAAGGAAATTCTGTGCAGGAGAAAGTATCAACTTCGAAGATCATTACAAGGAAAACTGCTGTAGATAAAGGTGAAGAGGATCTCTATGGAAATAACAAATTTTCTATTCTTCACATTGTTAATGAAGAAGAAAATTTGGTACAGTTGAAGGATAATTCTTTGATAGCAAGGGAGGAAAAAGAAATGGATCAAGATGGAAATTTTGATCGAAAGGACTTGGTGGAGAAGCTAGCTCATGGTGAAGTTAAATTCAAATTGCAAAAAGAATTAAAGTCTTTGGGAAACAATTCTTTGAAGTCTAAAACGAGGAAGGGTGATGCCAAGAGTGTTTGTGGTGGGTCTAATCCTACTACAATGAAGAAATGAGTTCCCTTATATTTTTGAATTGTAGGGGGGCTAGGAAAGTGGTGGCCTCCAGGTATTTGAAGGAAATTGTGAAGAATAATGATGCTTTCTTTGTGGGACTTATGGAAACCAAAGTTCAATCTATGGATCCTTTGGAAATTAAAAAATTTGTTGGTGATAAATGGGACTCTTTTCTATACCCGGCTACTGGGCTTTTAGGTGGTATACTAGTTTGCTGGAGACAAGACTTGGCAAATTTTGAAGTTATTGAAGCTAATGAACAAGTAGTATTGGGAAGGCTTAAAATCAATAATAATCTAACTTGGATGGTTGGCACGGCATATGGCAGCAGGGAGAACAGTAAAAGGAAAATGCTTTGGAGCAACCTGGAAAGTAATCTTGATGGCAAAATTCCATGTATTATAGGGGGAGATTTTAATTGCATAACTTCCCAAAGTGATAAAAGAGGTGGTAAGAAGTTTGTACTATCACAAGGTTCACAAGAAATGATTTCTTTTATGAATAGAGAGGATCTTCATGAAGTTGGACATGTGGGACCGAAATACACTTGGTGCAATAATAAAATGGGAGGAGGAAGGATTTTGGAAAGGCTTGACCGGTGCTTTCTTAATTGTGCAGCTTTAAACCTTATTCAAACGGCAATGGTTAAGCACCTAGCAAGGATTGCATCGGACCATTGTCCTATTTCTATCAATATCTTGGTTAAGAAGGCTACAAATATAAGAGGTATTATGTTTAAAGACACTTGGCTATCTTATAAAGCTTCTTACTCAGTGGTTCGGGCTTCATCGAATAAGAATGCTAAAGGTATGGTTTCTGAAATTTTAAATTCTAAATTTAAAAGACCTTGAGATCCTTATTCTTTTGGAGTAGAGGAAAACATAAAATTTTGTTAGAAACCAAGGAGAAGCTGAAAAAAGACATCCTGGAGTTACAAGAGGAAGAAACCAGTATGGGGGGCCTACCAGAGCTAAAACTTTGTAATCTAAAAGCTAAAGTTGCTGATTTCAACAACACATTGGGCAGGTTAAGTATGTGGTGGAAGCGAAGAGCCAAAATTTAATGGCTAAAAGATGGAGATTCTAACTCCAAATTCTTTCACGCGTATGCATCAGCAAGGAGAAATGCTAATTGAATAAACTGCGTGAAGAATGAGGAAAGGCTGTTGTGTGAAGACAAGCATAGTACTGAAGAGGTTTTTTTAAAAATTTTCAGCTATAAATGGAAGGCAAGGAACTGTTGTTTAGATGGATGGTTGGTATCTACAAAGAAATTGGATGAAGAAGACTGTGAAATTCTATGTAAAGAGTTTACTTTGAAAGACTTGGAGGATATCATCTCAAATTTGGGATCTAATATTTCCCCAGGTATTGATGGCATAACTTACTCTTTTTTATAATCCTATTGGTCTATCATTAAGCTAGATGTTTGGGCTGCTATTAACACTACAAGAAAAAAGGTTATTAGCGCCCATCAAAATTGGCCGCTAAAAATGATAATTTGGCCGCTAAAGTTAATAGCGACCAAAAATATTTGGGTCGCTGGTTTGTCGCAGTAGCCTCGTCGCTGAGACTTTTAGCTGCCAAAAATTTTATTTGGTTGCTAAATTAGTGACCACTAATTAGCATTGGTCGCTAAAATTGTACATTTTAGTGACAAGTTTTTTTGACGCTGATGATTATTTATTTTGTTGCTATTTAGTAATTTTAATTAATAATTTTATTTATTATTTTTTTTCTATGACATCCAAAGTAAAGGTTTGTCACAAAATGATCAACCAAATAAATCACATGATCATTTATTTTCATGAATTTTTGACATACATTAATGGATATAAAACTTATTGCTTATCTAATTATTATGTCTTAAATACAACATTTAAGATCGATCAATCACTATCTCATCTAATTATTTCTCATTATGTACACAAATTAAATATTTAAATTCATAGTAAAGCAATAACGCTAATTTTATTACCTTGAAATAACAAAAATAAACAGTATCAAATAAAAAATATTCATTAATTGATATAATTAATAAGAATTTGCTGGAAGAAAATAAAAATTGTATTCATTCATATACTTTTAAAACTACATCCATCAATTAAAATAAAAAATATGATCTTTGAAATCATCAATAAAAAATCTTAATGTTTACAAAATAATCGGCTATAACATCTAGTTCTGTCTACTAACAAGCATGGTATCAAATAAACCGTCAAATCTAGGATCTTTTCTGCCAGTCACCGGATTAGAATTAGATTTGTCCTCGTGTGGATTATTTAACGGTGATATGCATCTTGCATTTCTATTTGATAAACTGTGTACCATGATTTTTCACAATGGCAGATCTCTTACTAGTCGCAGACGAATAATCAATATTATATGTACTCCTTGGCTCCTCCAAACGAACTTTAGATTGTAGGATAGTCTTTTCTATGGCAAGGTGAACCAACTTTAGTAGACTTCTGATGCTGATTGCAATGCAAATAGAACAGAATGTATCCCTTTTCTGACAAAACCTCTTGGCTGCTTGAAAGTGAAATATGAGCATCGTTGAAGCTATACCACTGACCAAAAGCATCCTAAAAATAATTATAAGAAATTAATTCCGCACAAAGAGTTAACATAGTATATAGCTCAAAACCAATGGAAATCAAGCTTGTAAGAGAAGAAACCTTGATATATGGATAATAGTGCTCTAAATTCATCTTTTTATTTATCAACTGCATCATTCTTTCTTCAATGATGATTCACCGAGTGACAAGTCAGTATATCAACACCTGCATGTATAAAATAAAAACTATAAAACTGAATTATATAATGACATCAACCATAGCATAATATCATTTGAAAATGAAATAGCAGAGACTACTTAAAACCCAACAGCAATTTTTTTTATGTAATTCAGGATTTAATATAAAAGTGGCTAAGATAAGATAATAGAGTAATAGAGAAGTAGAGTTTTGTGAGCAGTAGAAGCAATGGCTACAGAAAGGGAACCATAAGAATGAAAGCCTTAAAGATGTCAAAAAATGCTAAAAATTACCAACTATAACATAAAAGCGAGTTTCAGAATTAAAGCTGCATTTGGAGAAAACACACTTTCATTTTACTAGTGCCAAAACCATGCTCTCCTATGCATGTTCCTGTTTAAAATTTATAAGATGAATCAATAATCTGAGGTTTTCTCATCTTCTTAGGTTTCTCTAGATAAGTTGATAAAAAGAAAATATCCATCTTATTATTAGTTTTATCGTGATGTGTTTATGGTTAGCATGCATGGGGCTGATACTTCTTATATCGCTAAACATGTAGCATGTACCTTCCATTGACAAGGTCGTGTGAACCATGAAGTTGTTTTAGCCTCTCTGCTTCTCGTTTCTGTTCCTCTTGCTATAGGTAAAATAAGACAAAAGTATGAAAATTCCCATCACAAGCATGCGCAATATTACTGTGCTGCATAAAGCATAATTTACATGCTGATAAAGGATTTCAATGGTAAAAAAGCACAGCATAGTTCAGTGCAAATAGCAGAAATATCTTTCAGGCTTGTTATAAATAAAAAATACAACTACAGGATCAATATCAATAAATTTTTAATTATCAAAATTTCCCTTACTAAACAGCATACCACGGCAATGCATGGTGGTTCATTAAAAATCTGTTTTGATTTTGATATGCAATCCGCAAGCTTTCATAAAGGAACACAAACATCCTTCTTTATCTGCATGCGGAAATTTAAAGCTACTTCAAATAAAAAAGCCAAGTGCTTCTACTCATCAAGCTTCATTGGACGAATATTCCATGGGTATTGCAAAGTAAATAACCTAAATATTAGATATTATGAAGGCTACAATGTTAGACAACCCTAAAAGCTAATAGTCGCCTTGATCAAATTGCATCCCTTTATACATTTTTCTTCTTTGCATTTCTTATAAAGGCAGGACATAGTTTATATGTTTTTGACTAATAAGGAGAAGAATGTTGTGACAATTTTACTGGTCAACTTGCCGATCTTCAGCAGAAACAAAAACAACTTTTGAAATCCTGGATTTAGGTCAAATAAGCGAAATTCAAGAGTCCGCAAGAAAAACCTACAAGTCAAACTGATCACCTTTGCAAGAGATGGTAGACCAGGGAAATCGCAAAGAATCCGCGGAGCAATATGTCTTTGAAAGGAAGTAGGCTTTCAGAAGAGAGATGTGGCATACCGAAGCAATCAATTGGAAGAAGAAACTGCAAGCCATGTGATGGTGTCGAGAGAAAGAAACTGCAAGTCAAGCACAGGCATTCGATCTGAAGGAAGAGGAATGGTGTCGCGAGCCAAGTGCTGGCATACCGACGCATTCGATCAGGAGGAAGAGGAAGAAATCCTCACCGAGCGTGATCTCCTTGGAGGAAAAAATCGCACGCGCACTTAGTCCGGGAGCAGGAAGTTAGGTCTAATAGATTTCTTTTATGATATATAATTAAAATGTCATATAATATTGTAGTAAAACGGTTTTTTTTAATAGTTGCACGGGAGAGAGGTTGGAGGTCATGGCTAATATCAAAAATTAGCGGCCAATTTTTCTCTTTTGTAATGAATATCAAGATTTATATTAATTTAGTGGCGTTACTTATTTTTTATCGCTAAAAGGCTATTTTTAGCGACCATGTTTTATTTTTTTGGCCCCTATTAACCTATTTTCTTATAGTGTAAAGATTTCTTTGATTCGGGATCTCTTTGTCCTAAATGGAAGGAAACCAGTGTCGTTTTAATTCCAAAGGTAGATTCTCCATTGCATCCGGCTAACTACTATCCCATCAGCTTGTGTAATGCCATTTACATATTAGTGGAAAAAATGATCTTAAATAGGATGAGCTTCTTATTCCCTAAAATTATTTCTATGGAACAAAATGCTTTTATTAAAGGAAGGTCTATTTCAGACCATATTCTTCAAGCTCAAGAATTGTTTAATAAATTTAGACATTCTAAAGCTAAAAAAGGTTTGGCTACTATCAAAGTAGATATGGAACAAGCCTATGATAGTATGTGTTGGGCTACATTGGAAAAAGTGATGGAGTGGTTTGGTTTTCCTAAGGCTTTTTATAAGCTAATTTTGGAATGTGTTGTAAGTCCAAAATTTTCTATTTTGATAAATGGTGAAAGTTCTAATTCGATTGAGGCTGGGTGTGGATTTAGATAAGGATGTCCTTTGTCTCCATACCTTTTTATCATGTGTTCTCAAGTTTTGACGAAAGAATTGGGGAAAATTGGAGAAAGAATTGGTATTAAAGTTAATTCTAATGGCCCTATTATTTCACACTTGATGTATGTTGATGATGTCATGATTTTCTCTAGAGAAAATAAGAGATGTATGAAAATGGTGGTCATTATCCTAAAGAAATATTGCAGTTGGACAGGACAATAAGTAAACTTGCTTAAATCTGCGGTTTTATTTAGTAAAAAGATGAAAAAAGGAGAATGCAAATCTCTTCTACAAATTATTAATATGAGGATGGTAAAAGAAATGGAATATTTGGGAGTAAAGATTGCTCTTAGAAGACTTGTTAAATCTGATTTCAGCAAAATCATTAGTAAAATAGCAGCCAAGATGAACATTTGGGGTACAAAATTCATTTCTCTTGCAGGTAAAGTTTCTTTGATCAATACTTGAGTCCTTTCTTTACCGACCTTTCTATCCAGTCATACTTTGATCTCTTTGGGGATATTATATGAGGTAGAGAGAATGTGTAGAGATTACCTGTGGAATAAGAGAGATGGAAGCTATGGCATGCATTATGTCTCTTGGAGAAGTTTATGTAAACAAAAAAATAAAGGAGGATATGGGTTATAGTCTCTGGCTGAGAGATTGGGTCTTTTGAGATCCAAACATGCTTTGAATTTTATTACTAAACCTAATAACATTCTCAGTAAAGTATTAAGAGCAAAATATGGAAATGTATTATGGGATGGTGATAGCACTAGTGGCTGCTCTAGTACTTGGAAGATCATTCAAAATGGTGAAAAATTCTTACTTCCTGTAATGAGATGGTCAATTTCTAATGGAGAATATGTTGACACTTTCAAAGATATGTGGATTATGGATAAACATTAGACAAATGGCCAACTTATATAACTGTTATTGGCTCAGAATTTAGTCAAGTCTCAGATTTTATCACAAGAGGGAATTGCAATCTCGAGAAACTGAAGCTTTGTTTTGGAGAATTTCTCATCCAACTGATTTTGTCTATTCCTATTCATACTGAATGTAGTGAAGAAAAGCTGGAATGTATTTTCAAGTTACCTGGGAAATCAATTACAGCGGTTGCTTATGAGAAATTTTTTGAAGATTTCAGTGAAGATGTCAATTATAAATGGAGAAAGAGACTGAGGTTAAAACCAAAGATAGACATGTTTTGGTGGAGAATAAGTTTGAATAGTATTCCAACATTTGAATTTTTAACTTACAGAAGGCTTGCTGAAAATGAATGCTGTCCGAGAGGTTGCTTATAATTGGAAAATTTAGACCATGTGACGTCCAAGTGTGTTCTGATCAAAAGGGTTTTAAAATTACTATCTGATTGGCATTTTAATATACCTGAGTTTGATTCTTTATCAGAGTGTTATCTGCTATTATCTAAACTATCTTCCTCTAATCATTTTTTGGGAAATCTACTATGTTTTGTAATTTTCTACTACTGTAGGAATTGACGATAGTTGGTCAGTCATTGCTTCAAGATCTGTGATACAGACTGTATCTTCATTTGGTTCTAGTTTAATCCGAGAAAACTGAGATGCTAATCAGCTTTTTAAGCTGTCTCAATCTTCTTGGCATCCTCCTCCCCCGGGTTGGATCAAGGTAAATGTGGATGCTTCAATTTTTCACAATAATTGCACCGGTATTGGAGGTGTTTTCAGGGACTACAAAGGGCGTGGTATTCCAGCTTTTGGTATTCAAAGTCTTCATTGGGATTCTGCTCAAATGGAATTATTAGCCATTCTTGCTTGTAGAGAATTCATACAAGATTGGATGCTAGAAGCCAAAGGTATTGTTATTGAAGGTGACAATTCTAATGTCATCAAAATTTTTCAGAATGCCTTTAAAAAACCAATGATTGATGAAGATTTTCTAAAACCAAAGGATTTAGATTTTCTTCTTAATTTTAAGCTTTTTTATTTTTCTTTGGCTAATAGAAATTGTAATAAGTTAGCACATTATTGTGTTAACCTTGCCCATTTTTCTTCCTTCTTTTGGGATGTTTTTTCTAGGGATAAAGTTCCTTCTTCTTTTCTAGATTTGATGAAGGAGGAATCTTCTTGTAAGTGATTGGTAATAAAATCATTGCTATTGGCATTTCATCAAAAAAAAAGATTCTAGGATGAAGGTTGAATGATTGGAAATTTATTAAAGGTGTGATTGATTGACTAGGAATGAATAACTAACTTAATGTTACATGTTCATTAATTAAAACTTTAATTTATTGAATGTATGCAAGTTGAGGTTGATTGAATGTAATTGCTAATGATTGATCATTTACTTAAAGATTGAATATTGATTGAGAATATATAGATTAATGATTGATGTTTTAATTGAATATACAAAAGCCATTAATTGATGATAATTGATAGGTGACTAACTACGAAATATTAGATTTTTAATCAAGAGTCTAGATAAGTCTTAATGACCTCATACACATATTAGGTCGACAAATTAACCCATAACATGTGTGATTAATTTGAAGGATAAATTACATGTTTGGGCATTCACCGAACTAATCAATAGAGTTTAGAAGTATGAAACTTGATTAAAAGATCAAATTTCATTAAGTACATGCAAGACCTAACTGAAAGATCGATTCTCATAGAGGGAAATTTTAACCTCAAATAGGAGATAAATTCCCATCTAAAGGTGGATACTTATAAGGGAGATCAAATCCTAAATAAGTGGATTTAAAGCCTAACTAATAGATCGATTATTGTAGAGGTGAATTTAAACTTTAACTAGAAGATCGATTTTATATCAAAGTGAAATACTTAGATAGGAGATCAATTCCTAAAAGAGAAAATTTAGAACTTGTTTGATAAATCTGTTTTTAAAAAATATTAGTTTAAACTTTGACTAGAAGATTGATTTCCATACAAAGATAAATACTCAAATAAGAGATGAATTAAAAAATTAGTGGATTTAAGACCTGTCTAATAGATCAATTATTAGAAAGGCGAATTTAAACAATGACAGGAAGATTGATTTTCAGGTAAAGTGAAATAATCTTATTAAAGATTTATACCTGAATGAGTAGATTTAAAACCTGATTAATAGATCAATTATCAAAATTGTGAATTTAAACTTTGACTAAAAGATCGATTTCCAGACACAACAAAATACTCAAATAGGAGATTGATTCCCAAATGAATGGATTTAAAACTTAATGGATAGATTGATTATCAAAAAACTTAATTTCAAACTTTACTGAAACATCAATTTCCAAACAAAGAGAAAAACTAAGAAAATGATCGATTACCAAATGAGTAGATTTAAAACCAAGACATCTAATTTCCACTGAGAACAAGTTTCCTGATTCTACCATTTGAAGATAATTTACTTTATACAGCAACACTTGAAATTTAAAGTCAAAATTTATAATTTTATAAAAGAACATTGTACATAAACTATTATAATACATCTTAAGGTACCATTTATTGATAGTAACATATGACACACGCCTTTGTAATCTATAAGCTGATAAGATCATCCTTGGTGGACTTTGATAAGATCATGCTTGGTGGAAATTTTCTACCATGATTAGATCTTCACACATCAGCTCAAATTTACCTACTATCTTTTGAAGAGCTAAGATAGGTATTCATATAACTAGTACCAAGTCACCTACTTAGAATGTTCTTTGGCAAACAAAATTTTTATGATCTTGTATCATTTTGGCTTTACATTACTCAAGCTTTTGTCTAGCATATAGATGCTTTTCTTTCAAACCTTTAAGCTCTTCTAACCAGAGTTTTGCATTATATTCTAGGGTATTTTTGTAGTTCACTATGACTCTGAGTGAAGGTAGTTGTACTTCCAAAGGAATAGGAGACTATGTTCCAAAGACAAAAGTATATGGTAGAGATTAAGCTAGAGTTCTATATGTGGTTTGGCATGCCAACAAAGCTTCAACTAAATTCTTGTACCATTGGCGCTTATTGCCATCTATGTTCTTCTATAATATATGATCCCTAATTTTATTGAAGGCCTCCAGCAATCAATTTTCATAAGGGTAATAGATGGTGGAGTATTTCTAATTGTTGTAATGAAATTTAGTAAGACTACTAATTTTAGTGCTTATGAGTGAAGGACCATTATCTGAGATAATCCGGTGAGGAATACAGAACCAGTATATAATATTCTCTTTGAAAAACTTTTAAGAAAGATGAAATTTAACGTCTCGTAAAGAAATTACTCTGCCCACTTTGAGAAGCAGTATGTAGTTACTAGTATAAATCTGTAGCATCAAAAAGATTGAGGATCTATAATATCAATGTTATCTATACCCCATCTTTCAAAATGACATTAGGAGATGGTTAGATGTTGGACATTTAGTGGTTGATTACAATGAAATGAAACATTCAGGCAGACATTTATCATCGATGGCCAATAATATCACATTTGTTTAATTTCTATTTTCTATTTTTGCCCGAATTGGCATGTACCACATAATCCAACATGTACTTCTTCTTTATCTTTCATGCTTCGAATTTATTTATACTCTGTAACCAAATTTTATTGAAGGATCTTTTGTGTAAGATATTATTAATCGAAGCATAGGATAATGATAATCTCTTGATAAGATCTATAGCTAAGTTCCCCTTAGGGAGCTTATTTTCTCATAGGTATTCGGTGAAAGGTTTTCTCTATCCTACTAATTAAATATCTACTAGTAAAAAACAAAATTCACCTCAGACGGGGATTTTCTATTTATATATTAAAATTCTATGAGAAATAGAAATTACCGGCCATGCACTTCTATCAAAATTGAGTCTTCCTTAAAATATGTTTGTGCCTTATCTAACTTAGCAAGAATGTCCACAACAGAATTCTTTCCACAGGAAATTCTGTATGACATAACATTTTGAATATGCTCAAATAGATGCATAGAATAATTATGGAAATGATTCAAAGTTTCTCTTAATACTTTATAAATCATAGCTACTTGACTAATCACAAGATGTGAATCTCCAAAGATTTTGATCTCTTTCATACCAATTATTAGCCAGTTATCAGGGCCTCATACTCAACTTCATTTCCCATAAAGGGTTCAAACTTATGGTACGAGTAATATATCACACCTTTAGTAGGTATGATAAATAGTACACCAATCCCGGCCTATCTTGGGAAATATCATCTGATGCTCCTTACTAACTTGAAGCAGTGCCATCAAAATAGAATTCCCAAATGGACTTCTCATTCAGCTCAAGTATCATGGTTTATTCATCTGTTAGTTTATTATTTATCAGCCAAACATCTTGTACTAGGTGTGTTTCTGAGAAATTTAATACATCTTATCATTTCACTGCTTGTAGAGGACTGAATGTAATGTCAAACTACAATGAAGTCATTAACAAATGGTTATGGACCCAAATTAAGTTGTCTAGAATTTAAATTAGTTTCTCTCTCATAATTTTAAATTGAAACCTATCTAAACAGGTTAAATTAGGAAAAAAAATTAATCTTTTTCTAGTAGCGGATAGTGGCTGAAATCTACTACCAGCAAGCAGAGGAGAATTAACGTATGCCTTAGGATCTTTAGTACTTATCTTCTTTGCTTCCTCAGTTGCAGCAAAAATCAGAGCATCTTCCTCCCATAATTCATCATTCTAAGCTATGGAGGAAACTATAGACCCACCCTCATTTTGACTTGAAGCACGGATTTAATTTAATGTATTCAATTTAGGATGCAACTACTTCAGCATGTGGTGTAGTGAAGGTGACTTGTAAATTCTCAAAATCTAATCCAAATATGATATGGGTGCCATTAGTAGATTGGGCAATCGAGATGTTGAGGTTGAAAATAAACTTTCCAGACAATTTCTTTGAAATTTAATAGGAAAATCCAAATCAATAAAATTACTTTTTGAATCTACATTAAATGGTAAATCAAAAGATCACACTAATCTCAATCTACTTTACATCTACGATTATTCCTTAATGATCAAAGAATTAAAGGCAAAGGAATCTTACTAAGGACTCGAATAAAAGAAAACATCATCTTGAACTGTATTTTTCATATAACAATTGATTTTGAATTGAAGATGATTTTGAAATTAGAATTAAAAGAGAAATATGCAAGGATCCTTGTCTAAAATGTTTGAAATGTATAAAGTATAAAGAAACATAAATTGAAAAGATTTTATAAAAGGGAGGTGGAAAAGTTAAAAATTTATAATCCAAAGCCTAAAATTGGCATACCCACTAAAGACTACACATATGCAAAAATGCATGACTATAAACGATAAAAAAATGAACGACTAAAAATGGCCAACACTTCTACCATACCTAGGAACAAATCTATATTTCAGTTGTCCTAGACCACTTGGATATACTCACTTGCATGAGCATAAAACATGAAAACTGTGAGACTCAAAGTAAACACATAAATTGAAAGTAAATGCTACATAATAAATGAACAAAACCCCTACCAGACTTTCCACTGAATTAGTGTTTAAGTTGGCTCAATCTTCTTTGATTTTAAAACAAAGCCAAATAACCCTAGGGTATGCACACTTGAATGAGTATAAAATGTACAAGCTGTGAGACTAAGCATTTAAAAAAATATAAGACTAAAACATTTACAAAACATGACCCCCTAAGACTATACAAAGCCTGAATACACAACAAAAATTTATTTAGATAAATATTTACATAAAAGCTAGTAATCCAGGCATTCAATTAAACCTATGTCTATTTTTAAAAATAGAATTCATTTAAAATGGAGAGAGAAATCTATCACTTGTGTTCTCACAAAAAAAACTATGGATAATATTTTTGTTTTGAAGGATTTTTATATGGTATCTATTGATATACATTAAATATATTTTTTAGTTTCTTCCAATTAAATCTACATAGCTTAACATTGTATGACCCAGAAAGGTAGACTAATGTTCTTCTATCAATTTAAAAGAAAGAAATTATAATTTATTATTCTAATCGGATGAAGCATAGAAAATATGAAAATCATCCCAAAGGTTGAATAACATATTCTCATATCATTCTGATTAAAAGAATAAATTATAAATTTATTTCCCTAATCAAATAAAGGGGATATTTAATTCGTCATGAATGCAATCAAATTTCATATCTATCTTATATTATGAATTTAAATTTAGAATATAGATAAAGCTCATTTACAATCATAGATTTTCTTCTACCAAAGAAATAAATTAAGATAGGGTTTATTTTAATCAGAGATCTAGTCTCCCAATATGGGTAACCCTCTATAGGTAATTACATCTTCTAGGAGAATACTCTCAATTAAAATGAAGACTAAATGATTTTAACAAATTATATAAATTTATGGAAATACTTGGACTACTTAGATTTTGATGTGTCTGCTTTGGTTTATAAATTTTAGAAGTGCGTTTGGAAATTTAGATTTGAATTGGGGAAAGATGTGTATACATAATTATGCATAAATCAAGACTTAGCACTTCCTTAGGGTGAGCTGCCAGCTAATAATCCTAATTACAATAATCATTGTATTAATACAAGATTTAGTAAGATCTATCCAGGGAGGCAAGGAGTTGTTATTAAATGTTAAATTGAATGTAATAAAAATTCTTAGAAAAAATTTAAAAAAATAAATAAAATAAACTACTCATATGAAAAAAATAATGTATTGACAAGCTAATTTTTAATTTATAAATTTTTAAAAGTACAACCCAAGGTCTACTGTAAAGTAATGGGGGTCAGGCCCCACTACCAACAAACCATCCTATCATATACATGTAGAATCAACTATAACTTCTTATGGTCTTCGAGTTCCAAATCCTCTAGGAATTTTTAAAATGAATATCCTCTTGGAAAGAGAATATTTCTTTTTGGAGCACCACTTTTGTATATATAAGAAGTTATCTCTTACTCTTTTATAACACATGAGACTATACAACTCGATCTTTATATAAAAATCAATGGAAATAATATATATTTCTCTTTTCAAATACATCATCACCTCAAAATATTCTTCTTTGCATAAATGATTGTAATTGAAAATAAAATCCAGATATGAAAGAACAATGTGAGTAGTTATATATATATATATATATATATATATATATATATATATATATATATATATATATATATATATATATATATATATATATATATATATGAAAGTAAATTGCATGGCCCTGAATTCATTCACTCTGCTCTCTTGTGCACTGACAGAAAAGTGATAATGACATTTAAATTTTGCATAAAGTAAGGAAACAAACAAGGGTGCCCTCTTGGTAAAGAAACGTTCAATAAAACCAAATCAATCCATCAGCCTAACATAGGTAAAATTAATTTTCCTAGCAAACCATCTAAGTGTGTGGAAAACATTGTATAGCTTTTATATGTCCTGTTGGGATTTAATGCTTGAATTTTGTGTATTTGTAATTTTTATTCATTAAAACCTAGAAGGGAATTAAAATAAAGTTTAGGAGATGTGTATTTAAATTTTAAATTATTCAAATTTTAAATATTAAAGTTGTTGATTTAGTTTGAAGGAATTTATAGATTAGAAACCCCTAAAGTGCAATGGTTATTAATTTATAAATCCTAAGGCTTTCAAATGAAACACCTTTCCCCTACAAAGGTTTATTAGAGATCAAGAAGGGACCCTATAATCCAAAATAACATACCCTCAAGATGGAATCAAGTTTGTTGCATAAGATCAGTGTTTTATTCAATGTTTGAAGATTCACCAATCCATTGCATTAGTGCCTATAAAAATGGAATCATGAACAACACATAGGGGATATTTTGATTATTTAAAGTTTATTAAAGGCCTTGAAATCAAATGGCAAAATGCTATCTAAAAGGAGTCAAGCATTTGGCATATAGACCAAAATTCATTTAACTAGAAATAATCATTAAATTTATTTTCTAAATTAATTTAATTAATTGAATTATAATTTAATTTATATTTTTTTAATTGTAATCGATTTCATTTATAAAGACCTAAATTCATTTTTTTTTCATATATTTTATTTTATTATTAAATATTTAACTAATTTTAATTTATTTTCAATGAATTATGATTAAAATTTATACAATTTTTTTATCTGAATTATGTATTTATAATTTTTATTTAATATTTAATGAATTTTCATTTTATATATAATAAATAAATAATTATAATAGAAATTATTTTATTAATGAATTAAAAATTTTTAATTTTCTAATTCCAAATGTTATTTAACATTTAATTATCAATATCTAATTTTTATTTTAATTGTGTTTATAATTATTTTATAATTCTCAATTTTTTTTTCTTTTTAATGAATTTATTTAAGTAATATCTAATAAAAGTTAATTAAATATGAATAAAAATTTAATGAACATTGAATTTTTATTTTTATTTTAAATGATTGTACATTTGATTTAGAGTTGATCAAAGTTAATTTTAATTTTTTATAATTTTTATTTGGTTTATTAGAAATTATTAAAATAAAACCTTAAAAGATGGGTTAATTGAATTTGATTGTTGTTATAAGGTCAATTAATGTAAAATAAATGTAAATTTAATCATGAGGTGTTTGACACTACATTTTATACAGTTAATATTTTATCCAAAATTGTTATGTATGATGAATCCTCAAATTTCCTAAGTTAACTAAGACATGCACTTGATTATTATCCCTAGAGTCACAAAATTTGAATAAGATTGCAATCAAATTTACGAACCATTTTGTATAAATAGAAAGAAAACTTGACAGCGGGATTCCAGAGAGAGAAGGTGTGTTTCAAATTTCACCTGGCAGTTTGAAAGGCGGAATCTGATGACGGTGGATGATCGCCGGAGCATCGTCGGTGTTCATTCGATGAACAACCATCGTTCATCATCTAAAGAAGATGATCAACAACAATTAATTAGCAATAAATTTCCTCTTGTTTTTG
The DNA here is from genome assembly GCA_022539455.1 of Dendrobium nobile. Taxonomy (NCBI): domain Eukaryota; kingdom Viridiplantae; phylum Streptophyta; class Magnoliopsida; order Asparagales; family Orchidaceae; genus Dendrobium; species Dendrobium nobile. The sequence continues at coordinate 42,185,398 of CM039736.1, forward strand.
GAGACACTGTAACAAAGATAACACCTTGATCTGTTAACATGGTACTCGTATCTCATCCAAATAAGGCAAACCTTTGACTATCAATGAAGGTAGTCTATTAAATGTTAAACCACCTGAGGTAATTGGGAAAGGAAAGAATGTTATGATACAAGAAGGAATTTTGAAGAAAATTGAAGCTCTTAAGTTTTAGAATTTATTTCCTGTAGTTGTTTCTGAATCAATTCTGGAAGAAGGTGATGGTAGCGGCATTAAAATAAAGTTGATGGGGAGAAATCTGGTAATTCTGCTAAGATTATCAATTATAATGAAGGAATAGGTGACATGAATGAAGATCGAAATAGTGAATATGGGGAAAGGAACCTTGCTGTTCCAAGTTCAACTGGGAATGAAGATGTTACAACTAAGGATCCTTCTAGGAATGGCTTACAAAACGTGTGGCTTAAAATCCTCATAGAAGAATTACTGACCATGAATGGGATTTTGGCTGTTCACTTTCAGAGGATGGACTTACTGTAAAACTATGTGAGGAGAAGGTATTGGAGAACACCAAAAAACTCCAGAATGCACTTGTAGTCAAGGTGTTTGGTGAAAATATTCCTCAATATATTTTGAATGAAGAACTTAGACACACTGGTCGAATATTGGAATTCAACCTGACTTGGCTTAGTAAGGGTTGGAGCTTATGTTCATTTGATGATGAAGCATCAGTGGAACATGTTCTAGCCAATGGTCCGTGGTATGTGAAGGAGAACATTATTGGGATTGATAAATGGTCCCAATCTTTCAATCCAAATTCATTAAAAGGGTTGACTGCCCCTTTATGGATAAGGATGCCTAACTTGACGTTACATGGCTGGGATGCTACCACTATATGTAGAATTACAGCAAAAGTAGGAAAGCCGTATCTGATTGATGAAAACATATTTCAGTTGTGGAGAAGAGAATTTGCCAAAATTTTATGTCCAAGTTCATCTGGAAAATGCTCTACCACTGGGAGTGTGGGTAGAGGGGAATTCAGTGAAATTCTTCAAAAAATTTGAATATGAGAGGATCCCCAATCTATGCTTTGGTTGTGACAAGATTGGACATGAACAAAAAGAATGTCAATAGAAAGTAACTGCATAATCTATTTAGGAGACAAAGGATTTTATTACCAACATGAAGGAGCTGGGACTGAATTTGGGAGGTGAAAATATAGTATTATCATATTTAGAAGAAAGTCATGAATATGGGTCGTGGCTTCATGTAAGCTACAAAAAAATCTCGTCTAAAGATGATAGCTTTCGTGGGAAGAAAGAGGGGTGGAGTTAAATAAATAACAATAATGAAGGCAATTTGATTAATAGAAAAGAAGTCAACATGGTGGATAAGAATGAAAACAAATTGGTTGCTGTGAATATGAAAGAATTTGCTGATATCCAGTAATTATCAAGACAGGATAAGATGACTAATTTCAAGACAAATGGTGATGAAGAAATTGTTGTGGTTAAAAAAATATGTAACAAGTTTGCTGCTCTTAAAGAGGTAACAGATAAAGGTGAATTAATCTGCAATGAGGAAGCTAAGAAGGATAGTATTGATCTGGAAGCCATGGGGCAAGATAGAGATGGAATTTCTGGAGTTTCAAAGGTGGTGAACAATGGAGAGTTCTCTCCCTCTTGTCAAGATCTAGGAAAATTTGAAGAGTCTAAGGATGCTAGTTCTACTACCATTAAAATTAAATTAGCTAAGAAATTGAAAAGTCACGGCCTGATTAAATTGAACCCTAGAGGAAGGAGAATTGAAGGTCAAGGAAAAGTGAAAGTGGGGAATTTTCCCCCTTTTATTCAATAATGGCTCCAATGATATTTTGGAATTGTAGAGCAAGAAAAAAATAGGCTTCTCTATATTTAAATGAGATAGTTTGAGATAATATTGTTTATTTTATGGGACTTTTGGAAACTAAAATTGCCAATTCTACTAGATTGGAGATCAATGAACTTATAGGGAATGGATGGGATTTTTTTCAAGTTCCGGCATAAGGTTTATCTGGAAGAATTCTTGTCAGAAGGAAAATTAAGGTAGCTTCTTTTTCCTTGCTATTTTATTTCAACCAAATGGTGATAGGGGAGCTTAATATTGTAAACAAGGGTATGTGGAAAATTTCCACTGTTTATGGCGGAAAAGATGTGATTCAAATAAGGATACTTTGGAGGAAATTAAATTATTTCTACTCAAGTAATACTCCCATGGTTATTGGAGGAGATTTTAGCTGCATTTTGTCTGGAGAGGAGAAAATAGGTGGAAGGACTTTTAGATTCACTCAGGGGCCTAGAGAAATGAAATCGTTCTTGGTCAAAAATGATCTTCATGAGATGGGAGTGATTGGACCAAAGTTTACATGGTGTAATAATAAAGTTGGCAGCGGGTACATATTAGAGAGATTGGATACGTGTCTTGTTAACCTTAAAGTAATGAATTTAGCTAATATGATATTGAATCATCTATCCAGAGTGGCCTCAGACCATTGTCCAATCTTATTGAAGTTAATGGATAATAACTTTAAGGCTGATAAAATAATCATATTTGAAGAAGTCTTTGCATCATATCCAGCATCCGTTGGAGTAGTGAAAACAGCTTGGAACAAAAAAACTAACTGTAATTATGCAGAGATTCACAATCTTAAATTCTTAAGATCCTTAAAAGCATGTTTCTACTGGAGTAATGCTAAATACAAGGAGTATAATAAACAAAAAGAGATTCTTAAAATCAAAATTTTGGAGCTTCAATCTGAAGAATCTGAATTCGATTGGCTGTCAAAGGAGGATATCTCTATACTTGGATCTTATGTATCGGAATTAAATTCTGTTCTGGCTAGAATAAACACTTGGCTGTAGCAGAGAGCCAAGGTTAAATGGTTGAAAGAGGGTGATACAAACTCAAAGTTTTATCATTCCTTTGATTCGGCAAGGAAAAATGCTAACTGGATCTTCAAAATAAAGGTTAATTTTTCTCTGAATGAATATGATAGGTAGTTGTTGAATAAAGAGCTATCCCTGAAGGAATTGGAAACAGTAGTGTACCAAGCTGGAGAATGCGTATTCTAGGTAATGATTGAGTCTCATATTCTTTACTGAAAGCATATTAGAGTATTATAAAAACTGATTGCTGGAATGCCATTGACCATTTTTTTCATTTTAGGGTGAATGAATATGGATTGGAAAGAAACCTTATTAGTTCAAAATCCTGCTATTCCGAGCCATTTCAGACCTATCAGTCTTTGTAAATTAGTTTACAAAATTGTCGCTAGAATTTAGTTGAACAGTATGAAGCTTATGACTCCAAAGCAAGTTTTAGAAGAGCAAGCTGCATTTGTTAATGGAAGATCATTAGGAGATCATACTCTTGTGGCTCAAGTGGTATTTCAAAAATTCAAAACTTCTAAATTTTTGAAAGGACTAGTTTCATTTAAAGTTGATCTAGAACAAGCATATGATAGTATGTGTTCGAAAACCTTACGGCAAGTATTGAATTATTTTGAAATTCCTAAAAAATTTGCTTTATGGGTTATGGAGTGTGTTGAAAATCCAAATTTCTCTTTGATTATTAATGGTAAAGTTTCAAGTTGGATTCATGCTAAAAGTGGATTTTGTCAAGGATGTCCACTCTCTCCTTTCTTGTTTATTCTTTGTTCTCAATTGTTTACTAATGGACTAAAACTCAAAGAGGATTCTTTTGGTATAAAAATGGGTAATCATGTTCCAAAAATTACTCATCTTTTATATGCAGATGATATGTAAATTTTCTCTGATGCTAAAGTAAGCAAAGTGAAAGAGATCAAGGCTTGACTTTCAGATTTCTGCTGCTGGATAGGATAAAACATTAATTTGGAAAAATCTGCAATTTTGTTTGGCAAAAATGTTAAAATGAAAACAAGTAAATCTATAGAACGAAACATGAGTTTTAAAATGGTGAAGGACTTCAAGTATCTTGATGTTAAAATTGCTCTAAGAAGAATGGTTGCTGTAGATTTCTAGTTTCTTATTTAAAAAGCTTTAAAGGCAATTAGAGTTTGGGGAAGCAAATTAATATCTCTGGCAGGAAAATTCTTATTTGTAAGAATAGTTTTTCTTTCTATTCCTCTATTCTGTTGCTCATTTTCTCTAATTACGAAAGGCACTCTAAAGGAATTGGATAATTTGAGTATATAATTTATCTAGAACAAACAATATGGGAAAGTGGGTTTGCATTATATTAGCTGGAGTGATCTTTGTAAACCAGTTAAAAATGGAGGTAGAGGTCTTCACTCATGTTTAAGTGTTGTGGGACCTCTTTGAACAAATTTGTCTTGGAAAGTAACCCAAGAAAAAAATTCCTTGTTGTTTAAATTTTTAAACCAGAGGTATGGTTTTTTTGGTGGATTAACTGGTTATGGTAGAGGATCATCACCTACATGTATAATTCTATATAATAGAAAGAAAGCTCTGAAATCTATAGTCAAGTGGAGAGTAGTTAACTATTGCTCTATTGATATAATGAATGATATTTGGATCCTAGACAAAAGCTTGAATAATTCGCCTACATTTGTCTCAGTTTCAGATTATGAAAGCAATATGGTAGACTCACTAATCATTATTGGTCAGTGGGATTATTTGAAGCTAAAAGCTTTTTTTGGAGAGGAGCTAATCAAACTAATTCAAAGGGTGGAGATACACAGTGATAAAGATGCTAATTATCTGGAGCTTGTCCATCAGAATTCAGGGTATTCTATTTCTTCTCTTGTTTATAAAATAATGATAAAGCAACAGGAGGAATGTTGGTATTGGAAATGCTTTAGAATTATCAAATTAAATTCTAAAGTAGAAGCTTTCTGGTAGAGGGTACGTAATAATGTTGTACCAACTTTTAATTTCTTATATTAGAGAAAGAATCAAAATTTACTTGAATGCCTAGAGGCTGCGGTGCAAAAGAGGACACATATCATCTATCGGTTAGATGTGATAAATTGAAGGAAGTTATTTGTCACCCGAACACATGGGGATTTTTTTTTGCAGCTGTTTGACTCCTTCCAAGAATGTTGGGTTTGGATGGAAAAGTATAGTAAAAGTCATGATTTTCTCATCAACATTTATTGCAATGTTGTATACCTCACATGGAGATCTAGAAACATATATGTACATGATGGTAAAGAAGATAGTTCTATACTTATAGCTTATAATGCTATAAGTTATGCTTTTATTTATTATATAAAGGATGGAAGATTGCGACACTGGGGTACAAATCAATCTTTAAGACTGCCAGATCATTGGTACGCTCCGCCTCCCAATTGGATCAAGATCAATATTGAAGCTTCTTTGTTACAATCATATAAGGCTGGAATTGGAGTTATTCGGGACATTAATGGAAGGTTTTTATTAGGTTATGGTAAATCTTGCATTCATTGGGATATTTTTAAGTTAGAACTCATGGCGGTGGAATCTATTAAGGAAGTCTTGAAAGTCTGATGCTTGAATATCAAGGTATCATAGTGGAAGGTTATAACTACAATGTTATCAAGCTTTTAAAGGAATTATTAGGGAAATGGATTTATGAGTTGTTATTTCTCAAGGATCATAAATTTATTTTTTTCAATTGGGTGAATAGAAATTGTAATAAGTTATCAAATCTTTGTGCTAACTATGTGATTTTGAGGGATTTCTATTGGGAAGATTTTACTTTAAATAATATTCCTCCTTTATTTGCTAAAACTCTAAAAGAGGAATCGATTGTATTTATTTTGTAATTAGTCTTTCTTTTTAATAAAATCATCATCAAGTTGATTGCTTTCTTCAAAAAAAAAAAAGGATAGAAACATACCACATTACATCGAATAATTGTACAAAAACTATAAATCATACGAGTAAATGAATTTCCTATTATATAATTCAAATCATGACTTAATTATTTTGAAAATTAATGTAGAAACAATGATATATCAAATGGGTTTAATAAGATTAAGATACATATGGACCATAAAAATTCATTAATTTAATACCCATGAACTTTGCATTGATTACAAAAATCAAGAACATTTTCAAAATCAACTTTTTCAAGATAACTAGAATTTTAAAAACCAAGCCAAATTTTCTTTGATTATTTCTTGGTAATGTCCATTTCCAATAGAATCCTTGCTACTGAAGGCATCAAATGCAAGACTATACCTTGATCAGATTGCAATGGCCTACCAAAGATTGAACCCAAGGTGTGTAAGATGTTAGGATTAAAAAATTACAATCATAAATTGAGGAAAGAAATCCAAATAGACACAACTAATGATTCTTCATTAATATCAAAATATAGTGTCCATTTGAATAATATCATTTTATAGTTAGTAACGTACTAAGTTCACCTTGCAAAGACAAGACTATAATTCAAGTGATTATTTTGTTGGACCGCAACATGTCTAGCCTCAAGTAAATTGACTGAGAAAACACCAGATAATTTAATGTTTTTAAAAAATAATGAATAGTGTCTAAATTAGACATACAAACCAAAAACTTTACAACAAGAGAAAATTGAAAAGGTCTTGCAAGTTTAACTATGTCGTCATCAGTCATAAGGATAGTCCAAGCACCTTTAACAGACGATTTGGTGAAAGAAAAAATATGCTCAGTTAATGATGATGCACTTGCAATAATGCCATTAAATGAACGAGATTTACCAGAGTAATCAAAGCTATTTGAGTTATAAAAAAAAACCTTTAGATGGGATAGACAAATAAATCAGAGGTTTACACAAGGATTTTTTTTTTTTTTTTATGAGGGCCGGGGGGCATGGCGGGGGGGGGGGGGGGGGGGCGGGGGTTCAGGGGGGAGAGTATGATGAAGGAATTATAATAATCCAGTTGAAGAAAAAAGCTAAGGCTGTGCAGCCTTAGGAAACCAACAAAAATCCAAATTAATTGGAAACTCTTAATAACAATATAACAAAATAATAGAGAAATATTCCTTCTCATTTTACGAAGATATTTTTAATAAAAAAATGAATTAAATTAAAGATAAAATGTATACATAGAGTATAAACTAGGATGAGCATCACATGGAAGCCCTCCTCAACAAGTTAACACAAATAAGAGATAAGTAAAGAACAAGCTAAGACTTTAAAAGTAATGAAAACATTAATGGGAGTTAGCCTCTCCACCCTCCTTTAAATTCCTTGTATAATCAGTAATTGGCTAAAAGCATTGATGTTCTTTAGCAAAACAAGTGAAGGAGACTATATCTTTACTTAGTGCAAAACACCTAGGCTACAAGAGGAATGCCTCAGTGGAGAACTTGAATGGAATGTTGGATAGATCCAAATCCATAGATAAAGCAACTTGCTTAGCTAGATCAAAAACTACACCATTAGTATTTTTTTAGGAAGGGGGAGTAGCATTTAATACTCCAATACCAGAATTGGAATTCTTCTTCTTTTGTCTAAAATATTTTTTAGAAGTAACTAAACTCAAAGGTCCTTGGCTTTCAGAAATTTTCCCTTATTTCATGCATGACATGTGCTCACTTCCCGTATGATATGGGTGGAGCATTGTCAGGTTAATGGAAGATGAACTTGGGTTAATATTCGACACAGTAGGATAGAAATTAGAGGGGTTGTTGTCCTTAGGAAAAAAATCTTTTTTACATAATTTAGCATATCTTCTATCAGGTTGTTGCAATAGTTTCTGAGAGCATGAGGAACATTCAGACTACAAAAAATGTGGTGCCCAACAAAGTCACAATGAAATCAAAGGTGAGGGATCCCCTCATATTCATCTCCACGGAAGAACATTTCATGAAGCCCATAGATAAAAACTCCAGGAGAGAAGTTCATACTAAAATCCATCCTCACACAAACTTGAGCAATAGAATTTTTCCCCTAAGAGTTAGTTTGAGCATCAACCCAAAGGGTTTGACCAAAGATTGAAGATATCCAATCTATGTTGGTGTTGTCCGAATACAAAAGTGGCAATATGGATGGCAAATCCAAATATGATAAGACTGTTCCACCATTCAATGGTGAGATAAGGAAGAAGTCCATTGATCTAAGCTAATAAAATACCCACCAACAATCCAAGGTCCCCCATAAGAGCAGCATCACAAGCCTTAATAGATTTAAAAAGTCAAATTAAAGTGTCCACAAAAGTGGAGAGCAGCTAAAAATCTCCAAACATTGTCCATTTTTTCTTCAATTTGATGCGAACACAAAAAAATGTATTCTTCATCCAAGAATCTTGCCCACTAACCCCCTTTCAAGTTAAGCTAAGTTTGAATGAATGGACATTGATCCAAGAAACAGAACAACAATCCTTTGACATAATTGCTGTCATATAGACATCATAAATTTTGAAGACTTCCATTCTATTCCATGAATTAGGGGTTCTTGGCTAGGATTAGGACCAAAATGAAACTTTGAGGGCTATTGGAAAATGAGCAGTTTGGGCATTCAAACAAGTAATTTTTTAATAAGCATTTCAACAAACACGTGTTATGTAGTTTGCAGAATTTTAGTTCTTATGGGTAACTGAATAAAAATGCTTTACACAACTGTAATCAAACACATAATAAATTGTAGAATTCAAAGGATCATTAAAATTCCTACATTCTTCTATAATTATATCTCTATAATCTCCCAAATCCATTCCCATCTCATAATTAGTGTTTGCTAATTAATAGACCAATTAACTCTAAAGCATAAATCAATTAACTTGGTTTTTCCAAATTAATAGACTAATTTACTCCATAATTTCCCAAATCCAATCTCAATTATTTATTGTGCTGAAAATCTTAGTCTATGTTACTTTGAGTAAAATTCCAAAAGTATAGTTACATTTACTTTGGAAATTAGTAATAAAACCAAGGAATGTCTAAATAATCTAAATTTTTTAGAATATAATCCTAATACCCCTAGGGATTTATTGTTTAAATTTATTGATAATTAGACCTCAATTGGTTTATCTAAATAATCTAAATTTGCTTCCTATTTTAGAGGGCCTCATCAGATTAGATAAATTGGGTATTCCTTATATTATGCAATTAAAGTTATTATTCCTCTAGCATTTCCTCATTCTAGTTTGGTTGTATCCAATTACTAATTTTGATTTCTTAGGCATTTATGATCTACTTTTGCTGGCCTCCATTAGGCATTTACCTATTTATGTTGGTTTGATTGTGAATCCTTATAGCAATGATTGGAAAGTCCTTTTTTATGGTCAGATTTCCTACTGATGCACATCTTGTTCTTTCTGAAGAGCAAGGAGTGGTTTCTTTATTGTGTTTTAGGATATCAATATGGTTTACCATTTTCTTTGTTAACCGAAGTGCTAGTGGTTTTGGGCTAGTGTGGTGTTTTTGTTTGGGTTGTCTGGTCTAATTTTGATGTGTTGGAGCTTCATTTAGGATTCTAGATGGATTTGTTTGAATAAATGGTATTAGATGGGAGTTATTTTTCAGCTCTCCCTTTGGTGTTGTAGCTATTATATTACCTTCTTTCTAAGTTTTAACCCTAGTGCTTTTCCTCCTCTGAGTAGTACTTGGATCAAATTGGAGTGGCAGTTAGATCTTTGGCATCATGATTCAAATGATACTGCACACGAGAGATGGATACTCATTCCCTATTCATCTTCTCATCCTTTGATTACACATTCTTTCTTTGCTCTTTGTGTGATGGTTCTTAGTTTTAGCACTTGGTTAGTTTTCTCTTTTTCTAAGTTTAGACTTTGTAGCCTAATTTATATTATTTTTTTATGTGGTTGAGCTGATTGGTTATGTTATTTTCTATTGTTGGTTTTTGGTATTCAAGTCAGATATGTTTGTATTCATAGTTTTTATCTTCTTATTACTTTATTTGTCCTTTGGTGAAGGCTTGTCGTTAACTTTTGTGGTTGTTACAGGTTTGTTGTTATTGTTTAGCTTTTGATCACTTTTAATATTAATCTGATTTATGTGCATTATTTCATCTGCTGGAAATCTATTGTTTTGTTATTTTTTTGGTATTATGCCTTTATTTAATGTGTCCAAATGGAGGAATTTGTCAAGTTCAGAGATATATAAATTATATATTTTGATTTAGAAGACCAAGTCATGGACTAGTTTATGAGCTTTGTTGTGTTGTTTTCAATTAACTATGAATATTAGTATCTATTATGTTGTTCTTACTATTTACATTATTGGTTGGTCTACCTCTTTACTCAGTGTCTTCATTATGGTTTCTTCTTAGATGGGCCCTTATATGATCAGTATATTGGAGGAGAAGAATTTTGGAAGGGATTGATTATTATTTTATTAGGATTGTGAGCAATGTGGAGTTTATTACTCCTAATGTTTGTATTACCCAATCATCTCCTTTTCATATGAACATTTATTTTATTTTTATAATAGATGGGTTTGTTTAATCTGTGTAGGTTTGGTGGGTATGATTTTCATTTCTGTTTAAGGTTCATATTATGTTTTTTGGGATTGTTCTGACCCTATTTTAACAATCCTTTTGTAGTGTTCCATTCTAGATTAGTTGTTCCTTATCTAATGTTATGCAAGACTATCTAGTGGGCTTCTTCCTTCATTTGGGCTAGGTAATGCAGATAATTTTGAGCTTTTTTGATGAACTTTATTTGCATTTGGATTTTTTTGGTGGAGGGTTCCTACTTTAAACATATCTTATGAGCTTTCTAGATTTTTGGGTTATGGTTTCTTGTTACCCTAGAATGTACTCATATTTCATTATTATTTTTGCTATTAGGGATCCTAAGCTCCTAGGTTTTATTTTAGATTTTTTTGTGCTCTTTTGAGCAATAGTGAGCTCAAGGTCCCTTCTAAAAACCTTTTAATTTTAATTAATATCAAAGCATAGGCCCCTTATGTGGGTTTTCCAAAAAAAAAATGTACTTCCAAGAAAACCTAATAATAAGCATAAAAAAGGCCATTCTTTGGTCAACTTCCCTCATAATGTCTTCACCTCTTCCTTTTGTTTAGCATATTTAGGTGTGAGATGGCCGGTAGGAGAGGTAGTTAGTCTTCTCCTTGCTTGCTCTGATGGGTAGGCAAATGTGTTAATATCAAAAATAGAATACAAGGTCCTTAAGGGGACTTCCAGCTCACTACTCCTCAAAGGGGACTTCTGCTCACTACTCCTCGGAAGAGCTACAAGAAAAGAAAAAAAAACATATGAGCCAGATATCCCCACTAAGCATAAAATGAATCTAAAAACTTATCATGATAGGGAATAATCTTGACCATTCAGCTCAGCCTTTCCAACCGAAAATGGGCCACGAACAAAATGAGAATAAGTCTGCAATAACTTGAAAAACATGCCTGCACTAACACTGAAATAAAATGTTAACGGTAATAGAAAAGAAATAAAATTAAAACTATTGTCACTAAGAAAATAAAAACCTATAGAATAAGAAATAATTATACAATTAAACTTCATGAAGGGACTGATATTGAAGATAGTCTTGCACTATTCATAATTAATATTGAAAAACAGCAATGACTATGTGAAATGATTGCCAAAGTGCACACCACCGCAACTACACCCGACATGAAAGAGATAAATAAAGTATTAAAAATGGTTTATCATTGCCAATATCAAACATAAATGTGATGGCTCGATATAGTATAAGACCAAAAACCAAGTCAATATATAATGTGTTAATGCCTTACATGCCATAAACCAAAAAAATGACCTCAAAGAATAGAAATGACATGAGGTAGTCGAGCTCAAACAAATAAAACCGTAGCATACATCATGATGAAAAACACATTGCCACTTGATCCTAACCCTTATTAGAATAATTAAAATGAAATACTTGATATGATGTAACATGGCCAAAGTGGCAACACTCGGGCACTTCTAACCCTAACTATTAAACAAGTAGAACAAACCATAAAAGAAATAATCTACTCAAAAGAACTCCAAATGCCACCAGCAAACCAATTTATAATGAAATAACACCTTGTCCAATAACAAAGCCAACCCAGTTCCTCTACCAAACAGCTAAAAATCTCATAGGGTATGTAGACTACTAAAACCTCCCACTGCCAAAGCAAACACTAAAACAATAAGTATATAGCAGATACAATAGATATTTACCACGTAATAAAGGAAAAATAAGGCAACAATATAAGAAAATCCAGCACCCATGAACCAAGTCCATAAAGGCCAAAAATAAGAATAGTAAACTCAAAAGAAAGGGATGAGGTGGGTCAGTTGAGCTTAGGAAGAAATTACCAAAGCATTCATAATGAAGTAAACCTAAATAACGCTCAAATCTAAATCAAAAAAGAGAAACAGAGAAGGAAAAGATATGACAACATAAACATAATGACAACACTAGTTAACTCCCAACTTGAACTGAAAAACCAGCAGATTAGTAGTAAAGTAAGACCCTAAAATAATGGCTAACAAGTACCCCAAATTCAAGTTATGGACAAACATAAAAGGCCAATACACCCTACACAATAGTAAATCCATCCAAGCACCCCTACCAAATAGAAGCAAGTAAAGGAAAAACCCTCTAAAGTTAATCTCCTTAGGATAAAAAGAGAATAATTAGGGTTAAAATCATGAAAAAAATTCCAATTATACCTCAGGCCCATCTCCACAACACACCAGGTATTATTGAAATGATGATGACAAGTATTAGAAAAGTTAATAACACTTGAGAAACCAAACCATGGGATGATTAAAAAATGAATAAATCACATATCAACTAAATCAATAATGACTAACCAACAAAAATAGTGGCCTTAGGAAAATAAACCAACCAGCTAGAACAATCATGACAAAGAGCTGAAAGTTGGAAGGACCCAAAAATATTAAATTTTGATATAAGGTAACCCCATTTTGTCCAACCTAATCATGCCTTTCAAAAAAATTTGGTAAATTGATATTAGTAAAATCAATGAGGCAATTCAAATTACAACCTAAATTGGCTAACAATTCAACACAAGCATTACCTTTCCTATGAACATGAGAAATAATAAAATTAAGAAAAATAAACAATTGATTAATTTCTCTAATAAGATAAAAAGGATCTGAATTATAGGATCTATATGTTATATTCATGAGGCAATAAATAGTTGAAGTGGCATCAACCTTAATCCAAATATAAGTAAAATAATGCAAGAGACATAATTTCAAACCACTAAGAATATCATAGAGTTTAGCCAACACCAAAGAGAATTTATCCAATGGCCTAACAAAAGTCATGATCATATTTCCATGATCATCTTTGATAATACCATGACACCCAAAAGCGACATTTTTAACTGGCCCATCCGCATTAACCTTATTAGTGTGAAGGGGAGGCTTGATCCAATAAACTAATTTAGGATCATCCAAAAACGTGCTAATATGAAGAGATATACCAAAATTATGAGCCATAAAATAACAATTCCTGAAAGTCTTATATGTCAAAAGACTAGTAGAAAAAAGTTTAAACACTTTATCCTTAATATTTTTAATAATATGACGAAAAACCTTGTGAATATTGTTAAACAAAGAATTATTTCTATCAATCCATTGATACCACAAAATAAGGGAAGAAATGATGTTTCTAATATGCCCTCTAGGGTTAATAAGCCAAGAATACATCAAAGTCTAGATAGACATATTAGCACTAAATTAATTCAATATGAAAATATCATCAAATAGACATGTTTTGATAGTAACAAGACATTAAATAAACATATGATGCTTATTGTCCACATTATAGCTACATTGGAATTTAGAAGTTAAAATAAAACCTCTTTTCCTCAAAGTATCATCAATAGGAATATATTTGAGGATGATTCTCCAAATGAAAATATAAATGGTCTTCGGAATACTTTTATGCTAAATTAAGGAAAAATCTTTACTAACACAATTTTTATATTTAAACTCAGGTCAATCATCCTTTAAACTAAACTTATAATTTTGAGAAAAGTCACAAAATAATGAATCATCAGATTTAATATTAAAGGGAAAATTTAATATTTTAAAATTTATAGACTAAAGAAGAATGTAAAAAAGTTTATTATACTCCCAAATATATTTAGTGATAAAAGATTCTGCTTTCCTAGTTGAAATTGAGATGGAATTAAGAATAGAATCAATGGATTGACCTCCAAGCCAATGGTCTTGCAAATAGAAGAGGTTAAAGCTACCTGCAAATTTGGACCCACGTAAAGTGATTTTTTTGATGATAACAAATATTATTATATCTTTACTACTACTATTCTTGCTTATTTATTTAGCTTTCCCTGCAAGCTAATGTTTCATATCCACAAGTTCACTTGCAATACAAATTAACTCAAGATCTGGTAGATAATGGTTGAGTTTATATTTAATCTAAATTTCAATGTACTTTTTATCTTTCTTTAGTCAAGTCATTTATCTAGTGGATTCCAAGATAAGTAACCTTGCACACACACACTCAAGGGGAGTAATTTTATGAGTTAGAGAAAGTTCTAATTTTTTGCCTAATTATATAGGATTATTTAAATCAAACGAGATGATCAATTAAAAATAGTAATCCTAATTAGGGCATCTCTATTAAATAAAAGTGATTAAACTAATCTATGGAAGCTCCATCGAGTTATAGTGTATCTGCTTGCAATCTCCATTTTTCCACTTTGTGGCATGATTTTACTTCTTATTTCTCCTAGTTTTTCATCTTCTCTATGTTTTTTGTATGTTTGGTGTTCTATTTTGATTTTCCTTTTGGTTTTATTGCTTTGGGTGATGATGACACCGACGTCATTGAACCCCTCATCTTCTTCGTTTGGTGATTACAAGTCTCACTCTTTTAAAGAAGTTTTTGCTAAGTAATCTTCCTTAGTTTCTAAGCTGCAATCCCTTCAAACCTCCTTTAAAGCTTACCCTGCTCTAATGTTTAATGATTTTGTGATTTCTCAACTAGTGATACATTTTCTTTAACTTTGGTTTCAAGTTTATCTTGCACTGACCAAATTTGGATGTTATACGCTAATTTTTTGTTGATATGAAACTTTTTGGTTCATTTCGTATTGGCTTGCTAGATCAAAGACACATTACGATTCAACTTTCTAATGATCTAGATTATAGTCACATTTATTTCTAGGAGGGTGTATTATATTCAAGCTTGCTAAATGTGATTACTCAAATGGACTCCAGATTCTGATGTTCGAGAGGGGTCCCCTATAGCTCCTATATCGATTTCCTTCTCGAATTTGATACTTCATTTCTTTTATTCCCAAATTTTGTTTAGTCTTGCTTCAATTTTTAGTAGGCCTCTCCAAACAGACCAGGCTATTGCTTCGATCTCCCATCCATCAATGGCTTATGTTTTAGTCGAGTTAGATATTTTTAAGAAACATCCTAATGAGAACTAACTTGGGTCGACGTTAAATTTCTATTTCAAAAAAGTTGATTTTGAAAACTTGTCCATTATATGTTCTTACTATAAAATGCATGGTCTTGGTTTAAATGAAAATTACATATTACACCTTCATCTTCTTAAGTAGAAGGATTCTTCCAAGCAATTGAAAGGAAATAATTTTGCTTCGGCAACTCATGATAATAATATTCCTATTCATGGATTCATTGAGGAAACTATTGCAAACCCTAAGGACAATATCTAGGACACAATATATCCTTCTACCATTGATAATGAACCACACTCTACCATTATCAAAGACCCTATTATTTTATAGGGGGTGATTAATAACTCTAATATTTCACACCTAATGGTTTTAAAAATGTGGATGAGCAAAGGTTGGCTATTACTACTAAACAAAATATTGTTACATCATTTCTTCTTAGTCCTTGTGTTATTAATAAAACATTGATTGATATGGATTTTATGATGATCAATAATAATGGTGCTAATACTTTGTCATCTCAGCTTATTGTGAAGGAACAGGATGACAGACAACTCATTTTAAAGGAAGGTGAATTGAATAATGCTAGCATACACATGGGTAGTGAGGAAATTGTGTAAAAAGTTTACACCTTAGAGGATAGAGAGTTGCCTCATGTGGTAAGGAATGTGAGTCTACACAATGATAGTAAGCATTCTAAAAAGTCTCATCTACATAGAGATGCCTTTTTTGATACTGAGGTTATTGATATTGTGGCTAAATGTTTCGCCAAAGATGAAAATCACACTAGTTATACTAAGTTTCAAAATAGGAAGATTAGGAAAAGTAAGAACAACATCTTACAATCACCTAAGTCCACCAGTTCACAAACTAGTCATTAGCCTCTTTCACACTAGATATACTAAGTTTCAAACGTTAGGGATATTGGATGCCCCTCCTCTAAATTGAGGGTTAAGAATTTATGCTGTATTTATAATGTTTCTATTCTTTTTTTACATGAACCTCTTATTACTTCTACTAAATTACTTATCACAGCTAGATTTTTTTGCTTTTAAGCATTCTTTTGCAAATTCCTCCAATAAGATTTGGGTGTTTTGGAAGGATCCTATTCTAATATATGTTATTGGAGATTTTACTCAAGTTCTACATTGCATTATTTAATTTTTAAATTTGAACTATTGTGTCTCTTTTACATCTTCTTGTAGCAGTAGAAAAGTTTTATTGGAGCAACTCACTAACTTCCACGGTATTTGTAAATTTCCCTGGCTTGTTGGTAATGATTTTAACACTATTTCTAGTCCCTTTGTGCATATTGGGGGATCTACTTCTATTTATCATTCTTTGGAGGATTTTAATAACATGATTCTTGATTGCAACTTAAAGGACACTGGCTTCTCTGGTAACAACTTTACTTGGAATCGTGATAATTTATGGCAATGTTTGTATTCCATGTGTTTAACCAAAGTTTATTAACTCATTTAATTTTATTTTTGTTGAATATGTTAGCAGAACTATTTATGATAATTTATATATTTTGATTAGCCATATTTTGTTTAGCCACATGATTCTATTCTGGACATGGTTCAAGAAAATTGGCTTGCTTTTTGCATTCTGATAACACTATTTTTGGCATGAATAAATTATGGTTTAAATTGAAAATTCTTAAGCAAAAAAAAAATTGGTGGAATAGAAATGTTTTTAAAAATAATTTCACCAATATCTTGAATGTTGAAGATAAAGTGAACACTATTGAGCTTACATGTCAGTTGTCTCCTTCTGATGATAATGTTAGTTTGCTTAGTGATGCTAAAGATTGTCAATTTAAATTACTATTTTGGGAGGGAGCTTTTTAGAAGCAAAAGAGATTGTGAAGCACATTATTGAAGGTGTGACAGTAGCACTAAATATTTCATGTGTTTGTCTAGACGAATCGTGCCAAAAATTACACGGATAAAATCACTTATGATGTTGGATTTGTTACTGAGGATGTTGAGGAAATTGCTAATTTGTTGATTCAATATTTTTATAACTGTCTCAACAAGGATTTTTCTTCTGCCCCTATTGATAACCATGGTGTTATCCTTAATCTCATTTCTCAAGATGATAATGATTTTCTCTCTAAACCCCCTACTTTATAGGAAATCAATGAGATTATTAATAATGTGAATGTTGATTTTGTGGCTGGGTCGAAAGGTTTTAACACTAAGTTTTTCCAGAAAGCTTAGTATCTTATTAGTAAAGATCTTCATGCTATTGTTCTTTATTTTTTACTGGTCACACTATTCCTAAATATTTCACTTCCACTTCTATTGTTCTCAACCCTAAGAGCATTTCTATTAGTAATTGGAATAATTTTAGACCTATAAGTCTATGTACCTTTCTTAGTAACTTGAATTCTAAAATTCTTATTAATAATTTAACTTATCTCCTTCCTAAAATTATTTCTCCTTATTAAATAGGATTTTTTAAGGGCCAGGATATTTCTTATAATATCCTTTTGTACCAGGAATTTTTTCATGATCTTGATGTTATGGTGAGAGGTGGCAACATCATTTTGAAACTTGATATCTCCAAGGCTTATGACAACAATGATTGGAATTTTCTTTACAATATTTTGTACTTATTTGGTTTTAATTTAATTTTTATATGTCTAATTACGAATTGCATTGCAGGATCATATTTTTCTATTATTCTGAACGGCAAAAGCATTGGTATTTTTAAATCCTCTCATGGCTTAAGACACAGTGATCCTCTCTCCTGCCCTCTTTATTATTGCTATTGAGTACTTATCTAGAGGTATTTCCAACCTCTTTCAAAATTAACCTAGCCTCTATTTTTGGACTTTTGGTGGATTTTTGATTTCCCATGTATGTTTTTCTAATGATTTCATCATTTTTACTAATGCTTCCTTAAATAGGATGAACAAGATTATGGTTTTCTTTCATAAGTTTGAAAATGTTAGTGGGCTTTCCCTGAACAAGCATAAGAGTTATTTTATTGCTTCCAACAAAGTGGCTAAAGATAATATTACAGATATCAATTGCCTTATAGGCTTTTTACAAGGTTCTTTGCCTATTAACTACCTTGGTGTTCCTCTTTTAAGGGTAGGAAGAAAACTTTTCTCTTTGTTTACTTGATTACTTCCAAACTCTTCTCTTTTCATAACAAGCTTATGTCCTGGGATTCTAATTTTTTGAGTTTTTGGGGTATATTGACTCTCGTTAGAAGTTTTCTTTACTCTTTACCTTTTTATACCTTCCAAATTCTTCAACCAACTTGTGCGATTTGAAAAAGAATTGATAAACTTTTTAATAAATTTTTATGGAAAGGGACCAATAGAATTACTAAAATTATTTGGTCCACCTTGGAAAAGCCCTGTGGTGTTTTGGCCGAGTGTGCCTTGGGTTGTAAGAGTATGTATGATTTAGTTTTTAATTTTTCCTTCAAGTTGTGGTACACCTCTGCTAAAGTGAGTTTTTTTGGGCTAAGTTTTTGTATGCTAAGTATTGTGTGGAAAGATCATTAGCTCGGAACTCATTCTACTAATTCCATCAATAATACCACTTCCACTGTGGCAGTTAAGGTGAACTACTTCATTTCTGAGAACTATTGGGATTATGATAAACTTGTTAATGTTATTCGTGAGTTTATTTTTCAACAAATTATGAACCTTCCTCTTAACACTGATTCTGGTGATTTATTATTATGCAATTTGTCTATGATGGGGGTTTCAGATTAAAAAAAGCTTACCATGCCTACAGAATTATGAATGATGTCACTGATATTTTTTTTCTATGATTTGGAATAAAAGTATTCCTTTCATTATTGCTATTTTCATTTGGATAATTTTGCATATATTCATTCCTACTAATTATTACTTAATTAAATGAGGACTTATTTTACCTTCCAAAAGCAATTGTTGCCTTTATGTGGAGAACATGTTGAAAGTTCATTAAGGATGTTAAGCCCTTATGAACTAGACCAAGGCTAACCAAGAGGGGCGGTGAATTCGTATTTTAAAAATCTCTTACAAAAAAAAAACAACATAATTCACCACAGAAATCAAAGTGCGAAAAATTAAATGCAGAAATAAACAGTAGGAAAGAACATAGAGATTTATAGTTGTTCAGTTAACTCGACCTACATCCACTCCCTGGAGGCACCCTCCAGGTATTGCACTAAAACACAATGACTCTCCTTTTGGTCCGACAATAAGGCGGTGAAGCCCTTACAAACCTCCTTTCCACCAACCCATGTGAGGTAGATAACCCAACTCCTTTTGCTTCCTCCTGAAGCAGGCAGAGAACCTAACTCCTTTTGCTTCCTCCTAATGTAGGCAGAGAATGTTGATCGATTGCTGAAGCAGACTTCTCTCAACCCTCTAATGACAAGGGATGAAGGTGGAAGAAGAAGAAGTGGAATGATGCTAGGAGCAACCCTTGTAAAACACCCTCACAAGCTCCCCCTCATAAAATCCTCTCTCTCTCTCACTCTCTCTCCCTCACTTCTTGGTTCTCTCAGGTCAAGACAGCAGCAAAAGATGTTTCTACTTGAGAACAAAATGAGTCTATTAAATAGATTTTCAAGAACCGACTTTATCTTCTAGGACGATATAAATATCATCATGCACGGTTAGTGCAATTTAAGCCTAATCAGCCGGGACGATCTGAGACGAATAGAAGAAATTTGTTCATATAGTCTAGGATGATAATATATCATCATGTATAATTAGTTTAAATCATAAAATTTTTTTCCAGACCATCGCTCTGAAAATAAGTCTGGACAATCCCAAAAGAGCTTGATTTTCCGGGTCGATCTCATGATCATCCCAGACGATTAGTTTAAAATCGAGGGAAATCATCCAGAACATCACTCTGAATAAGATCTGGGCAATGTTGATCGTCCAGGAGCAACTAAATTTTTTTGAACTGATCACCCCGGCAGATCCTTCGATCATCTAGGACGATGTGATCGTATCAATTAGGTCTTAATTGCTTTTCTTAAATATAAGATTAATTTAGGCATAATTAGGTTGCATTGTCCAAGCCGATGTAATGGATTATCCTAGATGATGTTGAAAAATAAATAATACCTAAATAGATCTGGCAGCTGATTCTTTCTTATTTGAGCCTATCATCCTGGTCCTGGCCGAAACAAGGATCTTTCAGGATGATTTGCATAATGACGGCAGCCTTAACATGGTGCCCTAATTAGGGTTTCTGTTTGTAATCTGATCGTCCTGGCAGATATGGGCATTATACTGGATGATGTACTTAAAATAGAAAATAGAAATAAAAATTCTCAAGTTTGTGTGTCCAAGATTACTTAGCATCAGGAACCACTTTGATTACAAAAAGACTCAAGAAAGGAAAAATTACATACTGACTTAGACTTAATATACCCAATCTTAGTCTTGGCTTGACTTACACTCAATCTTATGGACCTAAAAAGTTAGTAGGCAAGGCAGTTGTAGAAAATCATGAATGTTTGCTATCATCAAAAGTCTAATTCATAAAATCAAATTTGCAATAATTTCTCCCTTTTTGATGATGGCAAACCAAAATAAATAAACTAAGCAATTCAAGCAATAATGAGAAGAAACAAAAAAGTTTTAATTATCTAATTGCATAATCAAACTACAGAACCAACAATACAATAGACTACAGCAGACTACTCCCCCTTTTGACATCACAAAAAAGGAGGGGGACAACATAATAGAATAGAAACTAAACAATAAAGAACAGAAATAAACTACAACAAAAAAATTGCATAAAAAAACTAGAAAAATGATGGCTCCTGATAATCGGGAGGACGAGGAGGTGGTGGCTGAAAGTAGCTGGACAGTGTGGCAAACTGTGCTCCAAACTAGGCCTTGTCCTATTCATACTGGTGCTGCATGGGGATGATGTCCTCATAATGCTACTGCTCTTATGCAGCAACATAGGCCTCAAAGTGAGTCTCCCACTGATCAAAATGCTCCACCAACTAATCCAGCTGAGAGTGCTAGTGGAGTGGGATTTGTGCATGAAACAGGAACGAGAGCCTCCTCCACCTCGGCCCCCTGAACTTCCCCATCCCCTAGGTGGAGATGAGTACTGTGAAGGACATTGAAAGAATTATTTGAGTAGAAGGCGGGCTGATAGTTGGGAGGAGCAGGATATTAGAGGTTATGTTTGGATTCTAGAACATATGCAATGTTATGTCCTAAGGCAAAATTTGGCTTCCTCCTATGACCTAGATCTCAAATTATAGTTAAGTGCTCGATGTAGTGAAAGATCAGGTTGGTTTCATTGAATTCTCATTAGGCAATAATGTAAAAAGGGGTGAGTGAAAGAAGGGGAGTGATATGGATTCAATCACCAGATATGGGAATAATAGAGGTGCGAAAGACGTGTTGGATCATCCTTCCATCTTTAACTAAAGAGCTAGTCTTTTTAATATGATAGTGGACATTAGAGTTGCGAAGAAAGTGATTGGTTAGAGCCCAGTTAAAATCAGGATCATAACATAGGGTATAGAGTTTATCCCCTGTGGTGGAAAGCTACAAAATCTCCGCACAATCTTGATATGTGATCTCAACGGGACATCGATTCACATATGAGGCAAAAGTAGTGTAGGAAGAATTAATTCTAAGGCTCACAAAAATTCAAACAAAAGCTTAGAATTGAAGGGGATTACAAGAGTGAGAATGAAACATAAAGCGGTGTGAGAGAATAGGTCAAGTGCCAGATAAGAAAGGTGATTTGGGTTGATCACTGGGGAAACATTAATGCTGGCCATTTTGTACCGTTGGTAATTGGCTTGATTATCCTCCTTCAAGAATCGAGGGTCAAAAGTGGCCCTCGAGGAACTTTGAGATGGGTGAAATGAGCACTTCCCTCCAGCCATTATCATGAAAAACCAATAAAATAGGAAGTAAGAAGAAAGGAGAAGAAGTTTGGTGTGAAGAAAATGGCTAGATGGCTCTAAATTTAAAGGATCGACCAGACCTTCCAGGATGATCGCAGGATCATCAAGGCTGATCTGGTTCAATAATTGTGTACAGGCTGATTGGTCAAAAAAGTAGTTCTATCACCCGGGATGATCAAATATTGTCCAGGATGATTAGACATAGGATATCGTCCTAAAGAGTCAAGCCAAACGACCGTTGAAAAAGCAGATCGTCCGGGCTGAATAGGTGGATCATCCTAGACAAACAAGTGTATCAGACGAGATGATTACCAATAAACGCATCATCCAGGATGAAAGTATATCTGCCAGGATGATCAAGATGATTGTAGAAAAAGACAATCATATCGTCCAGGACGATAATGCATCGTTCAGGATGATAATGGTCAAAAAAGGCCAGAATAGGTAGCAGATGGAATTTAAAAGAGAATTGAACCTATCATCCATGATGATATGAATATCAGCCAGGACGATCAGTGCAAGAAATTGAAAATCAGAGGATGGATTGAGATGATTAGAGAAGACCCAAAAACATTAAAACCAACTAAAAATGAAAAGAATAAAATACAAAAAAAGACATAAAAACTAACAAAAAGTAAAGTATTTTTTATCAAGGCATGAATATGACATAGTCTCCATGTGATTGATTTTAAAAACTTGTAAGTCAATGAGTTAACAATATTAAAAATCTGAAAAGGCAGTAAAGAATCTGATCTTGTTAACTTTTAGCTAAGACTTCTCTCAGGGAAGACATTCTTTTGAAATCAAAAGACCTAACTCAAAAAACCCAATTGGATAAGAAAAAGAGTTCCGTTCAAGACTTGGTTTTTGAAAAAATATCTTATAGAATAATGTATCAAAGTAATTTGTCACAATCGCTAAATTCAAAATTAAGTCGTTGAATATCTTAAGTGATACATGAATTCTTCTAAGTTTTAAGAGTTGGAAAAGAAAAGAGAGCTTGCTTTTGATGGGCTCATTTTATGCCTCTTGTTCATTGAATAACACACTTTGCGTATTTTTTTATTTATTTTTGATACACTTTGTGTAAATTTTTTAATTTGGCGTCATTAAGCATCTTTTATTTTTTGGCATCATTGGCCACTTTTTTTTATATTTTTATAAGCTAGATTCTATTTCAAAAACTCTAAAATTTCTTTGTTGTGAGTATATCTTCTAGATATTAGAGAAAGAAGAACTCTCTCTAATATAGGGAAGAACA
The DNA here is from genome assembly GCA_022539455.1 of Dendrobium nobile. Taxonomy (NCBI): domain Eukaryota; kingdom Viridiplantae; phylum Streptophyta; class Magnoliopsida; order Asparagales; family Orchidaceae; genus Dendrobium; species Dendrobium nobile. The sequence goes on from CM039736.1 coordinate 42,208,903, forward strand.
TACCACAAATTAGAATAAAAAATTAAATGTGAAATGCAATGAGAGGATAACGGGAACTCTTGAAGTAACATAAAGACTTTGATCATTATAAATATAAACTAGATTACTGTAGCAAGGTAGAAAAGATCTCAATTACAAAATCCAGTTGTTAATTTATGATAGACATTTATTTAGAAAAGAAAATTACACCACTAATATAGGTTAGAGAAAAAGACACAATCAACAGTATTTTTACCCTTTTAATAGATTAAGAGATGTAAAACATTGACTATAAATTTTCAAAAAGCAAAAGCAAGGCATAAGATATCAATTTAGTGATGATTAGAAAATTAACTTAAAGCATACGAAAAAATAAAACACCAAAAATAAAAACAGCTATAAAAAGAAAAAAAACTACAAAAATAAAGCAACAGAAGTAAACATAAAACAGCAAATATCAAATAAGAAATCAGTAGAAATCGAGTTCATGCATTAATGTCAATCACACCCAATATGGTCCTTAAATTGCTGAAAGTGTCGAAGGCCTGTGGTTTAGTAAAAATGTCAGCTAGTTGATTCTCACTTGCCACATGGTGTAACTCAATCTCTCCCTTGGTCACATGGTCTCTAACAAAGTGATGTCTTATGTCAATGTGCTTAGTCCTTGAATGTTGGATAGGATTCTTAGAAATACAGATGACATTATTGTTGTCACAAAAAAATTAAGATCATACCTACAAGTAATCCTAAATCCAATACCTGCTGTTTCAACCAAAGGACTTGGGCCACACAACTTCCTAAAGCAATATACTCAACTTCAACAGTGGAAAGTGCAATAGAGCTTGGTTTTATACTAGACCAGGAGACTAAAGGCTGTCCTATGAATTGACAAGTTCCAGAAGTTCTTTTTCTATCCACCTTACATCCTGCAAAATCAGAATCAGAATATCCAATAATCTCAAAAGAAGTGTTGTGCCTAGGGTACCAGATTCCTATATTTTGGGTTCCTAAAAGGTATCTAAGAATTCTTTTAACTACTATCAGGTGGGATTCCTTAGGATCAGCTTGAACTCAAGCATAGATACAAACACTAAATATTATATCGGGTCTACAAGTAGTCAGGTAAAGTAAAGATCCAATCATTCCTCTATACTTCTTTTAATCAAAAGATTTTCCATTTGGGTCCTTATGCAACTGAACACTGGAGGTCATGCGAGTATTAATTGGCTTAACTATAACCATTTTATACTTCTTCAAGATGTCCTTTATGTATTTAGGTTCATTTAGAATGGTTCCATCATCTAATTATCTTATGCTAAACCCCAAAAAGTAGGCCAACTCTCCCATCATACTCATCTCAAATTCTCTACTCATTATTTTAGAAAACACATCACATAGTATCTTATGAGAAGATCCAAAATGTATATCATCGATATAGATCTGAACAATGAGTAAATCATTTCCTACTTTCCTCAGAAAAAGGGTGGTGTCTACGCTCCCCTTAACAAACTCCCTCTCTAGTAAAAATATGCTAAACCTCTCATACCAAGCTCTGGGTGCCTGCTTTAACCCATATAAGGCCTTTTTTAATTTGAAAACTTGATTTAGAAATTGGGAACTCTCAAAACATGGGGGTATTCTACAAACACATCCTCTTTTATTACCCCATTTAAAAAGGCACTCTTAATGTCCATTTGGAAAAGCTTAAATCCCTTATAATAGACAAAGGCTAATAGCACTTTAATGGCTTCCAATCTAGCTACAAGGGCAAAGGTCTCCTTAAAATCTATCCCTTTTACTTGATTGTACCCCTTAGCAACTAATCTTGCCTTATTCCTAACCACCACACTTGAATCATTCCCTTTTTTTCTTAAAGACCCACTTGGTTCCAACTACACTTTTTCCCTTAGGTCTTTCTACAAGCTCCCAAACATCATTCCTAACAAATTAGTTCAATTCCTCTTACATGGCTAAGATCTCAAACTCATCATAAAGGGCTTGATTGATTTTGGTGGGTTCATTCATTGAGATAAAGGCAGATTGATTCACTTACTTTCTAAGTCCAAGCCTAGTCTTAACACCTTTAGAAGGGTCTCCTAAGATCAGATCTTTAGGGTGACATGAATAATATCTCCAATCTCTAGGCAAAGTGTGTGTAGGTTCAACCCTTTCCTCCATATCTACATTTTCTACTCCCTGGATAATCTCTCCTACTCCCTCAGTGCTTCGGGGCTCTACCCTCTTCTCTAAATTTTCTACTCTAGTGGTAATCTCTTTAACGTCATCATCATCCCCATCTTTAGGTTTTCTAAGATCAGATTCATCAAACACTACATGAGTAGTTTCTTCCACCACAAAAGTCCTCTTATTAAACACCCTAAAAGACTTCCCAATATTAGAATATCCTAAGAACACTCCTTCATCTGATTTTGGGTCAAATTTTCCAAATTGAGACTTCCTATTATTGTGAATAAAAACCTTACAACCAAAGACTTGAAGGTGGAAAAGATTGGGTGTTTTACCCTTAAGGATCTCATAGGGTGTATTATCTAGTTTGGATCTAACATTTACACTATTTAAGACATAATAAGCTATGTTAACCGCTTCATCCCAAAATTACTTTGGATGTGAAAACTCAGCAAGCAAGGCTCTAGCGGCTTCCACTAAGGTCCAGTTCTTCCTTTCAACTACACCGTTCTACTAAGGGGTCCTAGGAGCTGAGAAGTTGTGGTTAATCCCCTTATCCTCACAAAAGTCTCCAAATCTCTCATTTTCAAACTCTCCCCCATGGTCACTATGGATGGTCAAAATCTCACAACCTAGCTTTTTCTGGATCTAAGAGAAGAAGGCTCTAAACTCATCAAAAGACTCATTTTTGTGTGACAGAAATCTAGTCCAAGTAAACCTCGAGTAGTCATTGATAATCACAAAATTTTAGACTTTCCCTCCTAAGCTGGCAATGCTAAGGGGTCCAAACAAATCCAAGTGAAGGACTTCTAAAGGTCTAGAGGTGCTAATGTCCTTAATGGAGTGAAAAGTGGAGTGGACTGGCTTTCCTAATTGGTAGGCATCACAAAGGTAATCTTTTGAAAACTTAAGCTTGGGGACACCTCTTCTAGGTCTTTCTGGGTCACTTTCCTAAGGGTTTTCTTACTGGCATGACATCAAAAGTAGTTTTTAAGTAAAATGAAGCGGCACATTCAATATTATTTAAATCAAGCATGTAAATGTTGTTGATCCACTTTCCCTACAAAATAATATTTTTATTTAAGTTGATAATGCATGAATTTGCCAAAAGTTTTATGGTGAAGCCTTTATTGCAAAGCTAACTGATCTGAGCAAGTTGTGTTTCAATCCATTTACAAGTAAAACATTTTCAATCAAAATGTTCTTGGAATTACCAATTATACCTAAGCCTTCCACCTTCATGGTGGTGTTGTCTCCAAGAGTAACCTTGCCTCCTGTCCTTGTCTCTAGCAAAATGAATTGATTGACATCGTCAGTCATATGTCGAGAGCATCCATTATCTAGGTACCATATACTCTCACATGGCCTTTTGTGAGAGCTTGGCTACAATATCATCAAATGTCAGATTTAGGAACCCAAACATGTTTGGGTTCCTTCTTATGGAAAGTAGAATACAATGCATGTGTGCTATGCTGTGAATCATGCAATTTGGGTCTCTACACCCAATGTATACTATGAGGAATGGTTTAAGTGTATGCTATGTGTCCTAACATACCACATGAAAAATATCTAACTCTAGGAAAAGGATATACTAATCTATGGTGATGCTTCCTTTTATATGATACATGCATTAATGGTTTTTTATTTTCAAAAGTTTTTAGATTTTCTAATTTTTAAACTTCTTTTCTAACTCAGCATGAGATGATTTTAAGGAATCATGTGCATCAGATAATTCAGCATGCTTATCATGTGCATCAGATAATTCAGCATGCTTTTTGTTTAATGCATTAAACTCATCAAGTAAAGACATGTAATTGCTATCAATTATAGAATGATCTTTAAGAAGAATTTCATGCTCTTTTTGTAAATTTAAAAACTCAAATTTTAAGCTAGCATGTGTTTTCTTAAGTTTTCTATATAATGCAAGAATTTGTTCATAAACTTCAAGTAGTTGCTCATAGGTTAGTTCGCATACGTCTTCTTGGTCATTATGATGATCGTTTGCCATCTAGCACAAGTTTGTTGTCTCCTCTTTAGGTTCAGTATCAGAGGAGACTTACGCAGAGTCTACCCAGAATGCCTTTTGGAATCTCTTCTTGTCTTTTTTGAACTTGGGTTTCTCCTCACCCTTTCCTTGCTAGGATGAGTTTTAAGTGTAGGGAAATTAGCTTTAACATATCCTGGCTTCCTGCATTTGAAAAAAATCATATCATTACAACTCTTAAAATTTCTATTTCCCTTACCTTTGTTCCACTTATGATGGCTCTTTTGCTTCTTCCTTAGAAAGCTTTTGAATTGCCTTGTGATTAAGGCGACATCATCGCTTTCAGATGCGGCAGAATCAATGTCGGTGTCATTGGACTTTAGTGCCACCATTTTCTCTTTCTTTCTGTCACCTACATCAAGATTTTTTTGATTCACCCCTTGCTCGTAATCAATGAGTGAGCCAAGTAAGTTATCAATTGAATAGGTATTCAAATCTTTAGTTTCAGTAATTGTAGTGATTTTTGCATCAAAAGAGGAAGGCAAGCATCTTAAGATGTTATTTACTTTTTCATAGTTAGTGAGTTCTCTTCCTAATGCATGTAAATAAGTAACGATTAGAGTAAACCTTGTATACATTTTAGAAATTGATTCAGAAGATTTCATACGAAAAAATTTGTAATCATGCAATAAAATATTCAGTCGAGATTGCTTAACTTCATTAGTTCCTTTATAAGTAATACACAATTTTTCTCAAATCTCTTTACTAGTAGAACAAGTTGAAAGACGCATGTAATCTTCAGATTTTAAAGCACAGAAAAAATAGTTCAAGCATTTTGCATTAAGTTGTGCTAAATCTCTTTCATCCAAAGTCCATTTAGTAAAAGAACTTCAATTTAAATTCCATTAAGTTCACGAAAAAGGTGGTGTATAACCTTCTTTAGCAAGTATCCACATGCGATAGTCAATCAATTATAGAAATATAAAAATGGAAGTTTTTCAAAAATTAAAATGAATCTTGTCAAACAAAGGTGGTCGAGTAATAGAATACCCTTCAGCAGTATTATAATTACCATTATTAGCTATGGACCAAAATTCAAAAGGTTTTCAAACTTTATTTTTATGAATCTAGTTCTAATACCACGTAAAAGTTTGTTAGGGATGTTAAGCCCTTATGGAGTTGCCCAATGCTAACCAAGAGGGGGGAGGGTGAATTGGTATTTTAAAAATCTCTTACAAAAAAAAACAACAAACACAAATCACCACAGAAATCAAATTGCGAAAAATTAAAATGCGAAAATAAATAGTAGAAAAGAGAATATAGATTTATAGTGGTTCTGTCAACTCAACTTACGTCCACTCCCCGAAGGCGTCCTTCGGGTATTGTAGTAAAACACAGTGACTCTCCTTTTGCTTCGATAGTAAGGCAGAGAAGCCCTTACAAACCTTCTTTCCACCAACCCAGGTGAGGTAGACAACCCAACTCCTTTTGCTTCCTTCTAAAGTAGGCAGAGAACTTAACTACTTTTGCTTCCTCTTGAAGTAACTTAACCCTTCAAGGATAAGGGATGATGATGGAATAAGAAGAAGTGGAACGATGCTTGGAGCAACCCTTGTGAAACTACCTCACAAGCTCCCCCTCACAAAATCCTCTCTCTCTCTCCCTCTCCTCTAGGCTCTCTCAGGTCAAGACAGTAACAAAAGATGTCTCTACTTGCGAAAACATGAGTCCTTTAAAAGGATTTTCAACAACCGAATTTATCATCTAGGATGATACAAATATTGTCATGTACAATTAGTGCAATTTAAGCCTAATCATCTAGGACAATCTGAGACAAATAAAAGAAATTTGTTCATATCATCTAGGACGATAAGATATTATCCTGTATGATTAGTTCAAATCATAAAATTTTGGCCAGACCATCGCTCTGAAAAGAAGTCTGTACGATCCCAAAATACCTCTGATGTTGATCGTCCAGGAGCAACTAAGGTTTTTTGAAATGATCTCCCTGGACGATTCTGTAATCAATTAGGATTATGTGATCGTATCAATCAGGCCTTAATTTGTTTTCTTAATTATTAGATTAATTTAGGCATAATTGTGTTGCATCATCCAGGCTGATGTAATGGATCATCCTTGACAATGTTCAAAAATAAATAATACCTAAATAGATCTGGCAGCTAATTCTTTCTTATTTGAGCCTATCGTCCTGGCAGATACAAGGATTGTCTAGGATGATTTGCTTAATAACAACTGCTTAACAAGGATGCCCTAATTAGGATTTTTATTTTTAGTCTGATCGTTCTGGCCGATATGGGCATCATCCTGGATAATGTACTTAAAATAGAAAATAGAAATAAAAATTCTTCAAGTGTGTGTGTCAAAGGTTACTTAGCATCAGAAACCACTTTGATTACAAAAAGACTTAGGAAAGGAAAAATTTTAGATTGACTTAGACTTAATATACCCAATCTTGGTCTTGGCTTGAGTTGCACTCGATCTTGTGGACCTAAAAAGTTAGTAGGCAAGGTAGCCATAGAAAATCATTAATGTTTGTTTTCATCAAAAGTTTAATCCATAAAATTAGATTAAAAACACATGCATCATTATAATACTGTTGGGTCCTATAGCTACTAAAATATGGATGTATTTTGATGATAAATTTAGATTAAAATATTTTAATGCTAAGTTGACTGTTAATGCTATGCTTAACTCTTGGTTCAATAAGTCTAAAGGTCGCATAAAAAATGTTATTCATTCTCTTAATTTGTTATATTTAAAGTTGGATAGAAATAATTCTATTTTCAATAGTATTAATATGAACCATCATAAGATTTTTAAGAATGCTAAGATAAGGTTCTACGGCTTTTTTCTGATAATCTGCTCTCTATCAAGAATTTTAAGAATTATTTCTTTATGGCATCTTATTTGGGCATCATGTTGGAGGGTTATCATTCTTCTATTGAACCTAGGACTATTTACAGGATCAAACCCCCTAATAATACCTATAAGCTCAATGTGGATGGTGTTGTCAGAGGTTCCATCTCAAGTTGTGGTGGGATTATTAGGGATGCTTATAGGGTTGTTATTATGGATTTTGTGGACCCTTTACATAAATGTACTATTAATTTTGCTAAGCTTTTGAGTATTCATCATGGGCTTAGATTATATATATCTCTTGGCATTTGTAACATTTGGATTGAAGTTGATGCTATTTATAGTATTCATTGCTTAACTAACGCTGATGATACTATGTGTAATCTTAATCTTTTTTATCTTGTTATGGATTTAGCATTTACTGGTTTTTTTTTATTTCCTCTCTATCTCATTTGTATAGGGAGCGGAATGCTTATGTTAATTGGCTTGCATATTTTGGGTGTAATTTGGACTATCTTCCTGAGTTTTTTTACCTCCAACTTAATTGCTTCCTTATAAGGATTTTAAGATTAGTAAAAATTTGTCTTCTCTATTTTAGAATTTAGTTTTTGGTTTTGGTTGGTGCTTGTGGCTCTTCTTGATTTTGGTGTAGGGGTTGCATTTTACAATGCATGCTAGAGGTTATTCCCCTTTTATCCATAACACTTGTCTTATTTGGTTTAGTTTTCTTTCCATCCTTTTCCCCCTATGTTGCTCATCTATTCCTTGGCTGCTTGGCATTAGGATTGCTCTCTATAGGGGTTTCTGGTTTGAGCTACTTTCTTATATATTGTCGCTCGGAATTATTGGGGCTTTTCTGGCGGTAGTTCCTTGGATCCACTCTACTATTGCTTTTTCAAGTTTCATTAGGATTGCATTTTTTGCACTTGTGCTCTTCGTCTCTTTCTGGGTTTACATGGTTTCATGATTTTATACTTGGTTTATAAAGTATTTTTTATATCTTTGGGCATGGTTCTTTTGTTCTTTGTTGGGGCTAGATTTAGACTGGATTAGCACTTGGGATGTGTTTTTGCTAGCAATTATGGTTCTAACTATTTTTTTCCTGGTTAGCTAATTTTCTTGTTACATTGTTTGGCTGTGGACATACTATTGGTTTGTTTGGATTGGGTATTTCATGAAGAAGTTTGGGGTTTTATTTCGCTGCATTTTACCCGAGGCTATTGCTATCTATCTTAAGTTGGATGTGAACTAGTTATGTATCCAAACTATTTTGGTTTCCTGTTTCTATGCCATTATAGATTATGGCCCGTGGTCAACTTCTTGTGGGATTGTTGTTATGGTTCAGGGTTGCTTAGCTGATAGTTGGATAGTGTTTGCTCATTTCATTGTGAGTGATGTTGCTAAGTGTTATAAGGCTTTTGTTTGGAGGCTGAGTATCTTTTCTTTTGTATATACTACATGTTTTATGGTAGTTATTTGGATTAGCACCCAATAATTTTTTGGTATCATTTATGTAATTTCCATATTTTTTATCACCCATTTTTGCATGATTTCCTTAGTAGGTATTCAAAGTAGTGGCACTTTGGAAGGGAAGGAGGAGCTGGTGGCTATTTTTTATTTGTTCCCCTTTTTGGGTGCTCTTTTCTGTGTATTGTAGATTGTACCTAGGTAATATTAAACTTTTACATAGTAGGGAGCTCAAGCTCTTATGTTTTTTTTTTCTTTCTTTTTGTAACTCTTATGAGCATTATTGAGCTTAAAGTCACTTTAAAGACTTAGTAATCTTTTCCTTAATTAATGCATAGGCCCATCCATAGGTTTTTCCAAAAAAAAAAAAAGAGTGATTAAACTAATTATATTGTACGATCCATATCGTACAGGATGATCATCTTAGTGTGTGAAAAATAATCGCAATCATAATTTAGATAATATTTTAATTTTTAAATTTAGTTATAATCGTACAGGATGATATGCATCATCCTGGAAGATTTATGACAATCATGCCTAAATTTATCATGTGATTAGGAGATTGATTATGGTCAGGTTGCTTGATCAGGTCATACATAATGATCTACTTTGAACATATTGAAAAATCTAATTAGATTATACTGAACAATCTATTATATTTCATGTGATGATCCCTTATCATCCAAGAAGAAAATAATAATTATCTTCTAATCATCTAGGAGATCATACTGTATGTCCCGAGAGGTTTGCGGGATGATATGCAGTTCACCACACATTGTCTCATGTTATACTAGATGATCAATATAGTAACTTGAACAAATTATCACGGATGATCACATAATAATACTAGATGATATGTACAAATACTTGAACTGAATAGATCTTTGTCAGCATTAGATCTTAGTTATCTACTTTCACCAGGAGAGTGAAAAAGGATTCCAAGGTTCTCTGCCTACTCTAAGTGGGAGAAAAATGGTTTCAAGGTTCTTTTCCTGCTCCAGGATGGATTGAAAGTATTATGAGATTCTTTGTAATATAGGAAGGAGACAAAGGATTCACGACACTCTACCTCATTGGGTTAGTGGAAATATTTAATAAGGGATTCTCTGCCTTGCTGTGGGGGTAAAAGAAGGGGAGTGGACATACGTCAAGTTGATTTAATCACTATAAATATGGTGTATTCTTTATAGTTACTTTTTCACATTTAGTTTTCACAATATTTTGTGATTTGTTCTACGGTCGAAATTTCTGATTTTTGTTATTGTGAAATTACTATTGCTTTCACATAAATCATTTGTTTTAAAATATTTGAAAATAATTTTCCTTTTTGTTAAGGAAATTTGTAAATAACCAATTCCCTCCCCCCCCCCCCCTCCTTCTTGGTTAGCCTTAGTACTAGTTCTTTAGAGTTTAACAACCCTCACAAACTTTTAAGTGGTATAAGAGCTAGATTCATAAATTATGTTTTGGAAAACTTTTGAAAAAAGATTCATGGCTAACTTTGGTGATTGTAACATTGTAGAAGGATACTCAATCACCAGACCACCTCTATTTGATAGCATTCTCTTTCATTTTTAAAAAACTGGCATGTCCACCTTTCTATAATTAATTGATTATCGCTTGTGGATGCTAGTATTGGATGGTTATTCTACAACGTTTCATTTATTAAATGGCATTATTAATGAAATACCTTTTTTTGAATGGACTACTAATGATAGTGATTTAGCCCAACTAACTACCAAATGTTTCAACTATTTTTTTCTCTACTTTAAAATCATAGGATTATATGCGTATTTTTACTTGTTCAACTATTAAAGAGATGAGGGATAAACTCTGTATTACATATGAAGGAACAAAGGAAGTAAAACAATCTAATCTAAACATTCTTCTTCATGATTATGATCTTTTTTGCATAAAACCTAACTAATATATTTCTAAAGTGTATATTAGGTTTACATATATTGTTATTTCACTACGTGCCTTACTAAGATAACTTATAAACTATGAAAAAGTTCATAAAATTCTTCATTGCTTACAGTCTTCCTACGATGCAAAAGTAGCTGCCATTACTGAATCTAAATATCTAAATGTTTAATCCATGGAAAAAGTACTTAGATCTCTCATTTTCTATAAAAAAGGAGTGATTCAAAGGCAGCTTGATGCAAAAGGAAAAGCGAAGGACTTAAAAAGCTTTCTGGGCAGATTCAACATCATAATCTTCTAAACCTGAAGCAAAAGAGGAGGTAAGCAGCCTATGCTTAATGGTAGATGATCATCTTGGAGATATGTGAGCTTAACTATGATCAATTATTTAAAGTATCTAAAAACTTTCATTTTGCATATAGGAAGGTTAAAAAATCACATGCTAGCCATAAATTTGTGTTTTCAATTCTATAAAAAGAGCATAAATTCTTAAGAAAGATCACTCCACTTAGGATAGTAATCACATGGCTTTGTTAGATGAATTTGACATTTTGAGCAAGTAGCATTTTAAATTATTTGAGTTACATGATTCCTTAAAAAATATCACATGTTAAATTAGAAACTGCATACATGAGATTATAAAGTCTTGCATCTAAATTAGATAATAGTGAGCATGCATTAAAAATTGAAAATTCAATATTTAATAGTGGAAATCAATTTTTACAAATCGAAGTAAATGCTTTCAAAGAAAATAAAAAACCACATTCACTTGAAGAGTTTTATATTCTTTCACATCAAAATGCATTATTTAATCCTAGGAAGAGTCATCATAACCCAAATATATGAGGAAATCCTTTTCCTTGTGTTAGATGCTTTTCTTATGGCATACTAAAACATATCTCCCACACTTGCACTATTCATCATAGAACACATTTGGTGTGGTGACCAAAACTTCAAAATTAACATCATAACATGCATGAATTTCATTCTTCATTCCATAAGATGGGACCCAAACTTATTTGGGCCCCCAAATTTAACATCTGATGATTTTATAGGGATACTCTCAAAGAAGACCTCATGAGAACTTATGGTACATGGATAGTGGATATTTAAGGCACATGACGGGAGATTAGATCAATTCATTTCACTGGAGACCATAGTAGGAGGCAAGGTAACACTTAGAGATAATAGTGCTAAGAGAGTGGTTGGATCAGGTATACTTTACAACACCAAGAATTTTATTATTGAAAATGTTTTACTAGTATATGCCTTAAATTATAATCTGCTTAGCATAAGCCAACTATGTGATAAAGAAGTTAGCATTAAATTTTTGTCTACCAGCTGCATGATTAGCTTAAATGGAAATAATGTACTACAAGGAAAAAGAATTAATATTGTTTAAATGCCTAAAAACTATTGTTGATTAAACCTAGTTGTGGCTTAGGAGATTTTGTCATGCAAGCATAAAAAACATTAGGAAAATTACCTAAAAATACTTAGTGAAAGGAATTCTAAATTTTTTAGCTTCTTGCAACTTAGATTTCAAAACTAAGTTTTATATAATCGAATTTGTTATGATACCGAAATATTACTTTTTTTTATTACTTGTAATCCTACCATACATTGGATATGTTTTCTTATTATTATTTGTGTGTACTAACAATTCATAAAAATAATACTCAAGACTACCAAAGACTTCAAGGCATAGTAGATTAGGGTTTCATGTAATGAAGATTGTAAATTTTCTAAAATTCTTGATTCTGAGAGATTGTGATTGTAATTAGGTAACTATACACACACACACACACTGGAGAGTGAGTCAAAACTTAATTTTTTTTTTTAAAAAAAATGTATTGTTCAATTTTAAATTGTACTAAATGATTTATCATAGTAGTTCCTTAAAAATGAATTAACAAATCATGCTATGAAATTTTTTTTAAACTATTTGTATTATATGATGTATATTCATTGACATGACTTGAAGTGTATGAAATAGGTGCATGCCTGTTCGTCCCATACAGACATATCATTTTTAGAACTATTTATACTGTATGAAATAATGTTTGTACATACTACTTCCAAAGTATGAAATGAGTGTGTACTAGTTCATCCCATATGAACACATTATTCTTTTGAACTATTCATACTGTATGAAGTAGGGTTCATATAGATGACTTATAAAGTACTAAATGGAGTCATCCATGTTCATACCAAATGAAGCATGATTTGTTTGAATTATTTGTCCTGTGTGAATTGGGGTTTGTATAGATGACTCATAGTGTACAAAATGAGGTTTGTACAGGATCATACCAGAGGAATTTATTCATTTTTTTATTATTTGTACAATGCAATATTAGTTTCTATAGATGACTAATAAAGTACAAAATTAGGATCATATAAGATCATACATGACTTTTTGAACTGTTCATACAGATGATATGCGATCATACTATATTATATAAGTACATTCTAGTTGAAATTTTTAGTGTTCTAGATGGTTTTTCTTATCATTCATATATAAGTGTCCAAAAAACTCACACTACATATCTTGCTAGAATTTCTCTTACGTGTGGATAAGGAGAGTGTTTGGGAGAGTGTTTTAGGAGCGAAGAGATAGAAATCTTATAAGAGGAAATTGTGAGGGGATTCATAAGGTTGTCCAAAGGTAAGGATCTCTTGTTTATTCTACAAAATTCCTTAAAAGATCTTGAGAGAAGATTTTTAAAGAAGATCATAGTACTCTACTATCTCCAAGAGGATGTTAAAGTATATTTGTACTTTATCATCACAAGTAGGGTGAGAAAGGACGTTGGTACTCTACCATCTCCACGAGGGTCAGAAATGATGTTGGTACTCTACCAACACTAGGAGGGTAAGAAATAGCGACAGTACTGTGCCGCACCTAGTTGGTGGGAGAGAGGTTTTCTAAGGGCTTCACTACCTTGCTATGAGGGAAAAAGAATAGTCACTTTGATTTAATGCAATACCTGAAGAGTCAATCTTCACAGAGTGGATGTGTATCTAGTTGTATCGAACCACTAAAAAAAATTTGGTGTTCTTCTATTATTTTACTTGTTACTATTGTTTTTTTGTTCACTTTAAATTATTTTGGTTGAGAAATCTTTTGTGAAAATCTATCATTATGTCAATTATCTTAAATTGGTTTTCCAAAATCTAAGAGAATTTTTAAATTACCAATTCAACCCCCCCCCCCCCCCCCCCCCCTCTTCGTTAGCCTTGGGACAATCTTATTAGGTCTAATAGCATACTCAAAATTTCACCCCTCGATAGAACGAAACTATTTAAAGAAAGAACAGGACTCTAGTTGAAGCCACTAGAGACATGTTTGCTAAATACTCACTTTGAAAATATTTTTTGGCAGAAATAGTCAATAAAGTCTGTTGTGTTCTAAATAGGGTAATTATTAGATCCAAGCTGAACAAGACATCCTATAAAATTCTGAAGGGTATGACACCCAACCTCTCTTACCCTTATGTCTTTAGTTGTAAAGTGTTTATTCTAAATAATTGGAAATCTCTACTACAAACATTTGACCCTAAATTTGATGAATGACTATTCTTAGGTAACTTAAATATTTAAAAATCCAATAAAGTTTTTAATAAAACAACACCAGAAGTAGAGAAGACCACTCATCTTATATTTATTGATCTAATAATTCTGGAGAGTCTAAGGTAGAAGAAGAAGAAGAGTTTATTGAAGTGATCAAATGATTAGATTCTATAAATTTGGAGGAATGGTATAACCTAAAAACACATTTCCTAGAGAATAGAAATATTCTTCAAGTCATCCATAAGAATTGATCTTAAGAGACCCATTTAAAGGTGTTAGAACTAGGCATGGACTTATAAAAGAAGTAAACCACTCTATCTGTATTTCAATGAGTGAACCCACCAACATAAATTAAGCCCTAGCTGATGAATTTTGGATCCTAGACATGCAAGAGAGTTAAATCAATTTATAAGAAATGATGTTATGGAACTTATTGAAAGACTTAAGAATTAGAGTGTGGTTGCAACTAAATGGATTTTTAAAAACAGAATGAATGATTATGGTGTAACGGTTAGAAAAAAAGCAAGATTTGTGGCTAAGGAGTATAACCAGATAGATGGAATTGATTTCAAAGAGACCTTTGCTCATGTAGCTAGACATGAAGCCATTAGGGTGCAACTAGCTTTTGCTTGTTTTAAGCGATTCAAATTATACCAAATGGATGTTAAGATTGCCTTTATAAATAGGGTGATAAAAGAAGATGTGTATGTTAAACAACCCTTATGATTTGAGAATTCATAATTTATAAATCATGTGTTCAAATTAAAAAAGGCATTATAAGGACTTAAATAAACATCGTGCATGGTATGAAAGGCTAAGGACATTTCTACTAGAAAGACCCATTATTAATGGGAGCGTAGGCACCACCCTATTTCTAAAAAAGGTAGGAGATGACTTAGTAATTTCCCAAATTTATATTGATGATATTCTATTTGGATCTTTTGATAAAAATCTATGTGATAATTTTTCAAAAATAATGAGTAAAGTATTTGAGATAAGTATGGTGGGAGAATTGACCTAATTTTTTTGATTTAGCATAAGGAAGAAGGATAATGAAATTTTCCTTAGTCAATAAAAATACATTAAGTACAACCTTAAGAAATTTGAAATGAATAAAGCCAAGCCAATCAATACTACCTTGAATTTCACTATTCAATTAAAAAAAGATTCAAAAGGAAAATCTGTTGATCAAAAGAAATACAGAGGAATAATTGGATAACTTCTTTACTTAACTACTAGCAGACCTGATATTATGTTCAGTGTTTGTATCTGTGCGAGCTTTTAAGTTGATCTAAAAGGATCCAACTTGATTGTTGTTTATAGAAATCATAGAAATCCCTTAAGAACTCAAGACTTAGGAATCTTGTAACATAGGCATAGAACCTCTTTTTAAATCATAGAATATTCTAATTCAAATTTTGTTGGATGCTAAGTTGATATAAAAAGCAATTTAAAAACATTCCAATTCATAATATAGACCTTAGTCTCCTAGTCCAGCAGAAAATAGAACTCAGTTGCCCTACCCATTGTTGAAGCTTAGTATATAGCCTTAGGAAGTTATATGGCCCAAGTCCTTTGGTTAAAGTAACAAATTCTAGACTTAAGATTACTTGCAGTAATAATTTTAATCCTATGTGATAACACTAGTACCATATACATTTCAAATAATCTAATCCAACGCTCCAGGACCAAACACATTTACATAAGGAACCACTTCATTAGGGACCATGTTATTAAAGGAGATCTAGAGCTATACCATATAGACACTTAAAACCAACTTTCTGATATCTTTACAAAACGACTAGCCTTTGAAACTTCTAGCACCTTAAGAATAATATTAGGTGTAATAGATATTAATGCTTGAAATTACTTCTTTTTTATTATGTTTTTTTTTTATTTCTATTTCTATTTATGTATTTTTATTATATGTTATTCTTTTTTCTATTATTTTTCCTTTAGTGCTTTAATAGAATCAGATCAATTCTCATATATAATATTAATTTTTATATTTTTTCCATACCTTTGGTTTTAGAAATTAGCAAGTAATGATTGACTTCCCTAAATTTGTTAAAGGAAGAAACATCGATGATTATCTCTCTTCTTGGGTTAATTTCTTTGAATCAAAAACTATTTCGACTAAAAAAATGGACTTTAAAATGGAGATCTATTTATTCTTCCTATAGTAATCTATCTCATATGAATAATGTTCCAAGTCACTGAAATCACTATCAAATTTTCGTAATCAGGTTGCTTCTTTTTTCATATGGATATGATTTTATCTTGTAGTTTACTCTTCCTTATAATAAAGAGTTAGTTTTTCTTCTCCTATATCTAAAAGATAATCTCATAATTGAGACTCTTTAAAGGCTTTGAAAAGAAGCTAGCCCATAAAAATGATATGTGGTACTAAATGAGCCCAAAAATATTGAGTAGATGCACAATAATCGCCAAGTAATTTTTAAGATACACCAAAGTAAATCAAAAATAAAAAGATGTGTAAAGTGCACTAAATAACTGAAAAAGATGCACAAAATGGGCCTATAAAAAATACAATTCCTTCTCTTTCAAATATTTAAATCTTTGAATAATTTATGCGCCACTTGATATCTTCAAACACTTGAATTTTAAAAATCAAGAATTTGATTAATTACTTTGCAATACTATTGTATCACATATTTGTTTTGGAATAAAGTTTTGAAAGATCACTTTTCTTATCTAATATCTCTTTTTTTTTTTTTTGAGAATTGCAAATTGGAATAGAAATGGCAAAAACTATTACAAACTATCAAAGTAGACAACTATCATATTCCTTCTTTATAAGACTATACAAAGAAGCAGTAATATCAAAAAAAGAAGTTGAATTTAAGTAAAATATATTATCTAAAGCTAAAGTAGCACACAAGTTAGCTACTTTATTACAATTTCTCGAAGTCTAATGAAAAATTACCTTAAAAAAGTCATTTAAAAAAGTCATCTTCTTTGAAACCAATATATTAGCCTTATATGTTGATTTCATCATTAAACCTTAAAGGAATTTGATCACATTGTAGTTTTCACCTTCAATTATAATACCTTTACTTTCAAACATCCAATCTTGTAAGAATTCATTCAAGGTAGAAACAGCATTCATCTCTTGTTGATTTATATCGCAATGCATTTTCCTTTTTCATTTAAAATCTCTGACTATACCTCAAATGCTCGCTATATTAGAGTCCAACAAAGAAGAATCCACATTTATCTGTATCTAATGTAGAGTTAGGGGTGCCAACAAGTACCAAACTCCAAATGGAGAGAAGCACCCCATTCAACTAGCATCAGATATCTAGTCTTAGCAGTGGATAAAATGTTTGCAGCAACAACTGATTTAGGTAAAATAGAATTACCATGTTTACTATCATTCCGGCATTTCCAGGTGAAAAAAATTGATGTACAATAAACCTTTATAGTATTCAAGTGATCTTTGAAAAGAGTTCTAAGCTAAGTTAAACAATCAGCGAAAGATTGGAAGATAGGAATATTAAACCCCCAATGTCTCAATTTGTAAATGATAACAAAAATATATTTGTATAGAATAGGAATATGCAAATAATTTTCAACTTCTTGGCAACCTCTATCACAAGAATATTAACCTGTAAGGAGTCCAAGCTACACTGTTCACAAGATAATTTTTTTAACCTTTCTACATTTTAGTATTGTCAAATCATGCCTCGCTAATTTTTAATATACTCACAAGAGAAAATTTAACATTTTTAGAGTTGATTAATTCAAAAAAAATATGTATTTTTATGTTTATTTATGAATGGTTATTGTTCAGTTTTTCTGTTGTTGTACGCTTTTAGTGTTTTTATTTTTGTTTTTAAATCCTCCTCATCATCACATCACGTGTCTTCAATTTTTTTATTTTACTCACATTGTCCATGATGATACACATAGTTCTGTATAATATCAATAAAAATACCCTCCCTAATTACTTCACATCTAATGGCTCATGAAAATCAATTATTGGTGATCATCCCGTATGATTCGTATATCGTACTGGATGATCCATGTGGCAAGAGTTGTTGGATGATTTGAATGTTTTTGGCCTGATCCATTATTACGCATCATCCAGGATGATACACGTCTTCATCATGTATGATCTAAATAGTTAATGGTCATATAGGTGACTCCTCGAGTTGATCGTCATGTGTCTAATCGCCTTGTATGTTATTTGATTCTACTGGACAATTGAATTACTTATTTGACTAATTGTTTGGTTGAGTTATTATTTCCATATCATCCTGAATGATCTTATAATCATCCAGTACAATCTGGATAATTCTATTTAAACAGCCTCAAATCATAGTTTCTTCTATACTCAAAATATTCCACCTCTTCTTCTCTTGCTGTTACAATGACTGGTGGGAAAAGATCCAAAATGCTTGCTCAAAGCTTATCTTGGCAGGATTTTATACTTTGTTTCATTGAAGAGGTAGATGAAGCAGCTTACAGCAACTATAAGAGTGTTTGCGTTACCCTTTATAGAATCATTAATGAAAATGTTCTAAATTCTTAGTTGTTGAATCAACTTGTTAGAACAACTCTTGGCTTTCTCCTTACATAAGCTATTCCAATTAATTCAGATCTCTTACATGAATTCTTTGCCAACCTTTACATTAATAATACTTTTACTTCCTTACGATGCTATATAAATTGAGGGCCAGTAGACATTACCTATTATGATTTACATAAATATATTCACCTCTCAACCACTAGAGATAAGATTATTATCTTGATTTTAGATCTTAATTTTAGCAGGGCTCCAACTAATATTATCCTTAGGGAAACTAATATAAACTACCAAGTAGACTAGGTCAACACCTTAGTTAAGGATGCCCAAACCATCAAACATATCCTTCGAAATTCCATTATTCCAAAATATGGGTATCATATTCATATTACATGTGTACTTTCACTTACCCCTTATTACATGGCTAACCTAGATTTTAATGCATCTGCTCATATCATTTGTTATATTGAACATTTAACCTGCATTTGAGATCTTTGACACAAAGAAAACCAAACCTAACCCTATGACATCTCAATACTTTTATCCTTGAATCAAAATATAATCTTCAACTTCTTGCTCCACTTGATTATTATCTATTCTTCTACTCTAATAGCTCCTAACAAACCCTTCATAGCACTTGTCATCAAAATTTCCATAAGGAGCCTAATGAATAGGAGCGAGAGTTATCCTCGCACTTGCCCCTATCTACCAGCAGTCTCGAATTGATCAGCTAGTCTAGTGATTTGAATTGTGGGAGGCTAGATTTAAATCCTACATAGCCAAGTACTAGAAACAGAATGAACAGGACTTAGCTTGGTTTGATGCCTACATAGTATAGCAACAAAACCATGACCAGGATTTTGCCTAGTTTGGCTAGCAGTTTACCTCTCTTCACTAGTACCTTCTTCCACCAGCACCTCCTCCTCCACCTGATTAGGATTC
Source organism: Dendrobium nobile (assembly GCA_022539455.1). Taxonomy (NCBI): domain Eukaryota; kingdom Viridiplantae; phylum Streptophyta; class Magnoliopsida; order Asparagales; family Orchidaceae; genus Dendrobium; species Dendrobium nobile. The sequence continues at coordinate 42,228,381 of CM039736.1, forward strand.
CACTTTTTTCTAGTTTGATAGTTCTTTTATTTTTGTTTTTATATTAGTCTTCATTTCTATACTTTATTCTATTTAGTGTTTATTATTTTATCTCCTTTTGTGATGTCAAAAAAGGGACTAGTGTCTTATTTTGTGTCCTATAGTTTAGTTGAAATTTACTTTATTTTATTTTTTGTTCTATTTTTGCTCTAATTTTCTTATGCTCATATTTCCTTAAAAACTAAAAAAATTAATATTTTACTCCCCTTACTTTCAGATTTCATCTTCTAAGGGGGAGTTTCAGAAAATGTCAAAGAGGTTTGAAATTTTTTTAACAACCAAGTTTGTCATCAAAAAGGGGGAGATTGTTGCAAATATGAGCCCATATATAAATATTTTTAAGATAACAAGTAATAATGTTTCTTTACTATGGCTATTCTTGCATATCTATTTTTCTTGGCATACTCACTAACTTTTTAAGTCCACAAGCTCACTTGCAATGCCCATAAAGTCAAGATAAGGTAGACATTGGTTAAGTCTATTTATAATTTAAATTTTAAGACACTTATGTATCTAGTGGACCCCAAGCTAAGTAACATAGCACACACACAATCAGGGGAGTGATTTGGTGAGTTAGAGAAAATTCTTGTTTTTGACTTAATTGTACATAATGATTTAAATCACACTGGATGATCATTTAAAATAGATACCCTAATTTGGGCATCCTTATAAATTAAGAGTGATTAAACTAATCGTATTATATGATCCATATAATATAAGATAATCAGCTAAGTTTATAAAAAATAGCCAGCAATCATAATTTAGGTAATATTTTAATTTTTTAATTTATTCCAACTATAAAGGATGATGTGCATCATTCGAGACGATTTATAATAATCATGCCTAAATTTATCCTGTTATTAGTAGACAAGTTATGGTTAGATTGCTCGATTAGAATGTACAAGATGATATACTTAGATTATATTAGACGATCTATTATATTTCATGGGATGATCCACTTCTATTGAAGACAAAAACCATAATTCTCTTTTAATCCTCCAATAAATTATATTGGACATCCTGAGAGGGTTAGGGGATGATATGTAGATCTTCACCCATCTTACCATGTCGTACTGGACAATCAATACATTATCTTAAAGAAATCATCCCAGATAATCATAGAATCATATTGGATGACATATTCAAATACTTGAACAGATCGTACAGGGCAAAGCTGATTGTACTGGATGAACGGGCTATTCTATACTAATCGGTCAGCAAGATGTTTCATTCATACTGGATGATCTTTCATGGAAAGTTAAAAATTAGGGCTTCTTTTGAGGCTCTCCATTTACACTGTCTTATTGTCTCTTGAGATAATCTTTTATTGTGGAGTTGATCTGAGAGAGAGCTTAGAGAAGGAAGAGAGAGGGCTTGGGAGAGAGAAAAATCCTTGTGCATGGGAGTTTTGAGGTTTTCTCAAAAGTTTCTCTTCAACATCTTCTCCAATTTGCATTTTTAGTTCCTTGGTGGCTCTAGGGGAGTTAATCATCAACATTAGTTCTAGGTTGTTTGCCTTCACTAGGATGGTGAAAAAAGATTCCATGGTTCTTCGCTTACTCCAGGATAGAGTAAAAGGATTCCAAAGTTCTCTGCCTACTCTATGAAGGACTAAAAGGATTCCAAGGTTATCTGCCTTTGGAGGGAGTAAATGGATAAGGTACTCTGCCTCACAAGTCAGTGGAAAGTTTTTCTTTTTTATTAAAGAAATTTTTTGAACAACTAATTCTCCTCTCTACCAATTGATATAAGATTAATATCTTGATTTTAGATCCTGAATTTAGCAGGGCTCCAACTAAAAATATACTTAGGGCTACTAATATAAAATACCATATACCTTAGGTCAACACCTTAATTATTGATGCCCAAACCATCCAGCATACCCTTCGAAATTCCATTATTCTTAAATCTGGGGATCAAATTCATATTACATATGTACTTTCACTTACCAATTATTACATTATGGCTAACCAAGATTTTATGCATCTAATCACACCATTTATTATATTAAACATTTAACCTACATTTGAGATCTTGTCCATAAAAGAAAACCAAACCTAATCGTAGGACATCTCATTGCATTTATCATTGAATCAAAATATAATCTTCAATTTCTTCCTCCACCAAATCACCATCTAGTCTTCTACTCTAAAAATAATAGGAGCAAGAACTATCCTTGCACCACCTATTCCTATAACAACTCCTTCCACACCCTTCACAGTACTCATCATCATAATTTCCATGAGGAGCCTAGGGAGTAGGAGCAAGAACTCTCCTTGCTCCAGACCCTATCCTCTAGCTGTCTTAAATTAATTAGCTAGTCAAGCAGTTTTATCAATGGGAGGCTTGATTTGAATCCTATATAGCCAAGTAGCAATAAAAGCATGAACAAGACTTAGCTTGGTTTGATACATATGTAGTATAACAACAGCATAACCACTAGGATATGGCCTGGTTTGGCGAGCAGTTTACCTCTCTTCGCTGATACATTCAGCAACTGCCTCCTCCACCTGATCAGTGTTCCTCTTTTTTGTAGTTTGTCAGTGATTTTGTTTTTTTTTCGTTTGTATTAGTCTTCATTTCTGTACTTTATTCTATTTTGTGTTTTTTCTTTTTCCTCCTTTTTGTAAAGTCAAAAAAGGGAGTAAAGTATCATTTTGCATCATATGGTTTAGGGTAATTTACTTTATCCTATTTTTTGTTCTATTTTTGATCTATTGTTCTTATGCTCATATTTCCTTTAAAACTAAAAATAATATACTCCCCATACTTTCAGAATTTCATCTTCTAAGGTGGAGTTTCAAGAAATGTCAAAGAGCTTTAAATTTTTTTAACTACCAAGTTTGTCATCATCAAAAAGTGGGAGAATGTTGCTAAAATGAGCCCATGTATAGTGATTTTCTATGATAAAAACAATATTATTTATTTATATTGGCTATTCTTGCATATCTATTTTGCTTGGAATACTTACTAACTTTTTAAGTCCACAAGTTCTCTTGCAATAACAAAAGTAAAATTGGTTTTGAAGGGGTTATCATCACAAAATTCTTTCATACCTATAAAACTGCTAGAAGGAATTCTAACTTCATTGGCTCAATCAATAATAATGATGGACTGTTGGTTGAAGACGAACATCAAATTGAAGACTCTTTAGTTAGCTTCTTTGAGAACAAATGGAGAGACAAGTCTTGCAAACTGGATGGCTGGCCCGAGACAACCAATTGGCTGAATGAGGAGGAGACTTGCCACTTAAACAAAGAATTCAACATTGAAGAAATGGAAATGGTTTTCAAGCAATCTGGGAATTATAGTGCTCCAGGGATTGTTGGAATAACATACTCTTTCTTTAAGGGGTATTGGGACATTATTAAGGCAGACTTATGGAATGCACTGAATCAATTTTTTAAATCTGGAATCATGAATTTGAGGCAGAAAGAAATAATAATTATGCTGATCCCCAAGGTACAAAATCCTAAAACACCTTCTGACTTCAGACCTATAAACCTTTGCAATTTGGTTTATAAGGTGATTGCAAAGATGATTGTCAATTGACTATCTTATATATTGCCTAATATTATCTCTATAGAGCAAGCTTCTTTTTTGAAAGGAAAATCCATGTCAGACCATATCATAGTAGCACATGAAATGTTTCAAAAATTTAGGTTCTCAAAAGCTTCCAAAGGATTAGTTTCATTCAAATTTGATTTGGACCAAGCATTTGATTCAATGGGTTAGCCTACTTTGGAAAATGCCTTAGAATAATTTGGTTTGCCCCATACCATTTCCAATCTAATCTTAGAATGTGTGAGAATCCCAAATTCTTAGTGGCAGTTAATGGAAACTACTCTAGATGGATTGAAGCAAAATGCAAATTTTGGCAAGGGTGTCCCCTATCACCATTTATGTTCATTTTATGTGCCCAACTTCTATCCATTGCATTTAAATAAGGTGGTGCAGGATTAGGTGTTCATCTTAGTAGAGACAACTCAAAAATTTCCCATTTACTATTTTCGGATGACATCATAGTATTTTAAGAAGCTAAGGTGTCCTTGATAAAGAAGATTAAAAGCATCATGGGAGAATTTTGTTCTTGGACTGGACAAAATATTAATGCCAAAAAAGCATGCATCTTGTTTGGAAAAAATGTAAGAAGGAGAAAGAAAAAAGTGATCTCCCGTATTATGGGTTTGAAAGCAGTCAATGAATTTAATTACCTTGGATCCAAAACAGCTCTAAGAAGACTTGTTGGAGTGGATTTTCAATGCATTATTAAAAAAACAATTAAAATGACAAACAATTAGGGATAAAAAATAATCTCATTAGTTGGGAGGATCAACTTCGTAAAGTCGATATTGCAGTCCTATACGATCTTTCATTGTACCCATTCTATGGTTCCTAAAAGCATTCTTGGAGATCTAGATAAAATCTGTAGAAACTGTATTTGGAATAAATCTAATGGTGATTTTGGTATTCACTATGTGAATTGGAAGACCATGTGTTTACCAGTTGAGTAGGGCGGTAGAGGACTTCATTTTGGCACTGATAAAGTTCGGCCACTTATAGCTAAACTTGCTTGGAAATATAATCAAGAAGAAGACTCTCTGTTACATAAAGTCATGTTCCAAAAATTTGGCCAGCTATATAGAAAAAGATTCCCCAAGCAATCTGGATCGATTGCATGGAAAATTATTAATGATGGTGGAGCTTTTCTAAAGCCTATAGTCAGATGGGAGATAGCAAATGGCAATCTAATTAATCTTAATAAAGACATTTAGATTCTAATCAAAAGCTTAAACAAATGGCCTATATTTGTTAACCCTCTACACATAGATGGAATCACGATGTACATATTCATTATAGGTGGAAGCTGGAACATTGTAGATCTTAGAATTTTTTTTGGAAAAGATCTAGTTGAATTGATTTGTTAAACTCCCATCTATTCAGATCTTCGCTGTGATTATTTGGACTTATTATCTAAATACTCCGATAAATCATTTTCTAAGCTGGCATTTGAAGCTACAGTTTAAAATTCAATCTTGGTTGCTTATTGGAAATGGATAAAAAAGGCAAAGCTACTCCCTGGGGTTGAAGGTTTTTGGTGGAGATTATTCCATAATGCAATCTCAACTTCTGATTTCCTATGTTATAGAAGATTGAAAATGCACAATGATTATCTAAGGAATTGTAATATGCAAGAGGACATTGAGCATGTGGTAACTAAATGTAAAAAGCTAGAATGTATTTTTCAACAGCTGAAAAAGTGGGGCTTTGAATTCTCATATTTAGTTCAATGAAAGATTGTTTGGATTGGATCTCTCTACATAACTATTGGATGATACTCTTATATTGTAATGTAATATATTTTTCATGGAAGTGAAGAAGCAAGCTAGTCCACGAAGGAAATAAGGATTCTCCTCTTTTTATTGCTTCCAAAGCTCTCAACTATGCTTCAATTTCAACAAACTATTCTTGCTATAAGTCAAGTAAATTGGTTGCTAATCATCATCATTTGCTGTTGGATAACCATTGGCATCCCCCTCCACTCAACTGGCTAAAGGTAAATGTTGATGCATCATTACTCAAATCATATAGAGGAGGAATCAGTGGCGTATTCCGGGACTACAAAGGTAGATTCCTACTAGCTTTTGGCCAATATTGTGTTCATAAGGATATATCAAGACTTGAATTACATGCCATTCTTTCAATTAAAGGTGTAGTCAAAAATTGGATTCTTAACTATAAGGGGATGTTTGTTGTAAGTGCTAACATCAACATCACTAACCTATTACAAACGGTCTTCTACAAAGGTAAAAATGATTTGGATTCTCCCTTCAGAGATTTTAATAATGTCATTTTATATTTTATAGATATGAAGTGCAATAAATTAGCAGATCTATGTGACTTAGTGCTCTATAAGGTTCCTCCTTATTAATAAAATCAAATGCAAATGGTTCCATTTTTCACTAAAAAAAAAAATCTCTTGTAATGCCCATAAAGTCAAGATAAGGTAGACAATGGTTAAGCCTATTTGTAATCTAAATTTTAATATACTTTTTACCTTTCTACAATCAAGTTATGTATCTAATGGACCCAAAGCTAAGTAACATTGCACACACACACTCAGGGGGAGTGATTTGGTCAGTTAGTGAAATTTCTAATTTTTTTGACTTAATCATACAAGACTACTTAAACCATATTGGATGATATGTTAAAAATAGTAATCCTTTAGGCATTCTTATAAATTAAGAGTGATTAAACTTATCCTGGCTCCTGTGGAGACTCCTTGGCGATTTAGGTTTTTGACTTTTGCAATCGTGGTTTTGCCCTATCGCTTAGATTTCTTTGAAATTTTTATTTAATTTCTTTGATTTCCTTTGTTCCTTCTCATTTTAATGTTGTCTTTATGGTTGGTCTTCATTTTTTTTTGGCTCGGTGAGATGATGACTCCCTCATCATCTAACCCATCAAATACTCCTCTTATTGAAGGGAAATGTCACCCTTTTAAAGACATGCTAGCTGGTTCTTCATTAGCTTATTCTAAGTTTCATTTTGTTCATTCCTCTTATTTGGGTTGTCCGACTATACTTTTTGAGGATGTCGTTGTTGAAAAGTTGGCTGCTCCTTATGCTTTAATGCTGGTTGGTAAATTTTTCTTAAGGCGACCAAATCTGGATGTTATTCAGAAATTTTTCCTTAACCAAAAACTTTCTGGATCAATCCATATTATCTTATTGGATCAAAGGAATGTTGTTGTACAATTTTTTAAAGATCTTGATTACAACTGTAAATTTTCTAGAAGATCTTATTATATTCAAGCATGTCAAATACTTTTACTCAAATGGATAATAGATTTTTATGTTTGGGAAGAATCTCATATTGCTCCCATGTGGATTTCCTTCCCTAGTTTGAGACTTTATTTGTTCAATACTCAAATTTTGTTTGGTTTGACTTTGATTTTTGAAAGGCTGTTGCAATTGGATCAAGCCACTGCTTCTATTTCACGACCTTTTGTGCCTCATGTTTTAGTTGAATTGGATGTTTTTAAGAAACAACCTAATGAAATATGGATTGGGTCGGAGGTAAAAGGTTATTTTCAAAAAGTAGAATTTGAAAATCTACCTATCTTTTTTTCTTATTGCAAGATGTATGGAATTGGTATTAATGATTGCTTTAGGAAACATCCCATCTTTGTAAAGAAAAGGTTTTATCCAAACAACTGTCGGGGGTAGAAGCTAATTTGATTCATGATGGTACTAACTTAGAGGACAATATCTCAACCTTCTCAAATTATTGAGGAGCCTTTGTGTCTAACTGGTGATGTTCATGAACCCAATGCTAACATTTTATTTTTTAATCATGTGCAAGGAGTTATTGCTAACTCTTCTTTTAATACATATGCTGATGAGATTAGGGTGGAACTAACCTTGTATAATGTTGCTATCCAAAATAACTCTGTTATCGATGTTGTTGATTCAAATCGACCTTGTTTGACTAATAAAAACTTATCAGAACTGAATGGTAATTTGATATGTAATTCTCCCTATATTCTTTTGCTTTAAATGAATAGGAGAAGGAGATTGAACTTAATGCATATGTTGAATTAGCTCATATAGCAAGTAAAAGGAGTGATAACCTGTTGGAAGAGGGTGAACTGGTTTTAGGGGAAGATAGCCCAACTTTGGTTGGCTTGCAAGGCCCTGTTGTGAGGAGTAATGGTTATTTGGATGTTGGTATGTTTATGGAGGATGATTTTCCTCATCAGGTTAATCAAGAGCTTCATCAAACTGATAGTAAGATTCCTTCAACTTCTATTTATAATTGTGATGTTTTAACTGATTCTAAAGAAATGGGAATTGTTGTTAAATGCTTTGCTAAAGATGATACTGATACAGTTTTATTATGATTCATAGTAAAAGAGGAAGAAATACTGCAAACTCCTAGGACCACTCGTTTGGATACTACCCATTAATGTTTTTTTTTTATGTTTAATACTATTATTCTAAATGTGAGAGGTGTTGGTTAATCTTCTTCTAGACTTTGTGTTAAGAATTTATGTCAGGTTCACAAAGTGTCTCTTATTTTTCTTCTAGAGCCTCTCATTTCGTCTACTAAGTTGATTAGCACCTCCCAATTTTTGGGTTTTAACTACTCTATTTCGAATGTGGGTAACAAGATTTGGGTTTTTTTTGGAAGGATCCTATTAAAATGGATATTATGGGTGATTTTACTTAAGTTCTTCATTATAAAATTGAGGTCTTTAATGTTTATTTCTATACTTCTTTTGTGTATGTGTCTTCTTGTTCCTACATTCGTAAAGTTCTTTGGGGTCAAATTTGAAATTTTCATAATATTTGGAATATTTCTTGGCTTGTAGGTGGTGACTTTAATGCTATTACTAATCCTTCTGAGAGGTTAGGAGGCTCTTCTCCTTCTAATTGCTCTATGGAGGATTTTAATAACATGATTTTGGATTATAATTTCATTGATATTAGTTTTTATGGTAATAACTTCATTTGGAATAGGTGTCACTTATGGCAACGTTTGGATCATGTGCTTTTAATGATTCTTAACTTAATTCTTTTAGCTCTATTAATGTTCAGCATCTTAGTAGAACTCTTTCCAATCATTATCCTTTGCTTATTAGCCTCAATTGTAGACAATTTAATGTTTCTTCACAATTTATGTTTCAAAACATGTGGTTGCTTTATGAATCTTTTTTAGATGTCATCAAAACAAATTAACAAGCCCCCTTGCATCCGAATAATTCTAGTTTTGGTATGTGGAGACTTTGGTTTAAGTTGGAAAGGCTTAAATAGGATTTAAATTGGTATAACTGTAATATTTTTAAAAATCTTTTTTCCAATATCTTGAATGCTGGATAACATCTGGATAATATTAAATATGCTTGCCAAGTGGATTCTTTTGATGATAATAAGTTTCTTTTAAGAAATGCTAAAGAGGTGCATTATAAATTAACAGCACTGGAGGAGGTCTTTTGGAAACAAAAAGTTGTGGCTAAGCATCTGGTGGAAGGTGATAATAATACTAAATATTTTCATGCTTTTTATGAAAAGAAAAAGGGCTAAAAATTGTATTAATAAAATCCAATGCATGGATGGGACATTCACTAAAAATTCTATGGAAATTATTAATTTATTTGTGGAACATTTTCAAAATCACCTCATTAAGAATTTTAGTCCTTCTCAGATTGTTGATTATTCCTTTATTACAAGTTTTATTACTCAAGAAGATAATGATAATCTCTCCAAACCTCCTTCTCTTAAGGAATTTAAAGAGACTATTTTTGGTATGAATAGTGATTCTATTGTTAGGCATGATGGTTTTACCACTACGTTTTTTTTAAAAAACTTGGTATATTATCAAGAATGGCCTCTTCTCTACTATTTTAGATTTTTTTGCTGGTAATGTGTTTCCTAAGTATTTTATTTCAACCTCTATTATTCTAATTCTTAAAAGTAACTCTATTAGTACTTGGAATGATCTTAGACCTATCACTCTTTATACCTTTTTTAACAAGTTAATTTCTAAAGTTCTCATGAGTCATCTTACTTCTATTTTACCTAGAATTATTTCACCTTCTCAGATGGGGTTTGTGTCTAGTAGGACCATTGCAGATAATATTTTATTGGCCCAAGAGTTTTTCTATGACCTAGATGTTAAGGTCAGCGTGGGTAACCTGATTTTGAAATTGGATATTGCCAAGGCTTGTGACAATATCTATTGGACCTTTATTTATCACATTCTGAATTTCTTTAACTTCAATTCAATTTTCCTTAACCTTTTTAGAAATTGTATTGAAGGTGTTTATTTCTCTATTATAATGAATGGTTCTATTAATGGTTATTTTAAATTCTCTCATGGCTTAAGATAAGGTGATCCTATTTCTCTTGCTCTTTTTATTATTGCTGCTGAATTCTTATCTAGAGGAATGACAAATCTTTTTGAGAACTCTCCTAGCCTCTATTTTAGAATGCTGGTTTTCCCATTTCTCACCTCTACTTTGCTGATGATTTTATTATTTTTACTTATGCTCCTCTTAATAGGATCCATTGGCTTATTAATTTTTTCTATCAATTTGAAATGGTTAGTGGTCTAGCTCTTAACAATAACAAATGTTGTTTTATTACTCCTAAGAGAATTAGCAAAGATCGTATTATTTCCATTAAAGATTTAACTGGTTTTATGCATGGCTAATTACTTATTAAGTATTTTTGTGTTCCTCTTTTCAAAGGTAGAAAGAAAACTTTTCTTTTTGAAGATCTTATTTCTCTGTTTAGAATAAACTTCTATCTTTAGATTCTAGCTTTTTATGCTTTTGTGGTCGTGTTACTCTTATTAGAAGTGTTCTTTATTCTCTTCATGTGCATAGTTTTCAAACTATTTTTCTGACTCAAGCGATTTGAAATAGAGTTCATAAGCACACAAATAATTTATTTTTGAAAAGGGACTTCTACTAACTCTAAAATTGTTTGGGCTGCTTGGGATAAATGTTGTGGTGTCTTGGAAGAATGGGTTTTAGGTTACAAGAACATTAATGATTTGGCTAAAGCTTTTTTTTTAATAGTGGCATATTTTTTGTTCTAAAGTTAGCCTCTGGGCTAAGTTTATGTACTCCAAGTACTGTGTTAGGCAGCACCCTACTTCCTGTCAATTTAATCAACGTTACTCTAGAGTTTGGTAAAGGCTTTGCAAGATTAAATGGATGAACCGTTCATTTCATGGGGGTATGGTGAAGGTAAGCCGTCTATTGACTCTTTTTTGAACTTGTCTTCTAAGCTATTAAAGTTAATTCTTTCTTCTATGATAATTGTTGGGCTTATGGTAAGCTTTCCAATGTTGTTCCTGACTTTAATATGCATCAAATTTTGAATCTACCAATTAATATGGATTCTAAAGATGTTATCTTATTTGACTTTTCTAAAGATGGTAGATTTCATTTAAAGGTTTCTTGGTATGCTTTTAGAACTAGGAATAATACTAATAATATTTACTCTATGATTTGGCACAAAAGTATTCCGTCTACTGTGGCTATGTTTGTTTGGAGAATTTTTCATAAATTTATCCCCACGAATGAAAATCTCATTAAAAGAGGTAATTTTTCTTTCCAAGTGTCAATGTTGTTGCCACTTTGAAAGAATGCATCATTTTTTTTATATATGGTCCTATTCCTGTTAAAACTTGGGTTCTGATGGCATGTTTTAGTTAAATTGCTTTAATGTTCAACAATCTCTTTAAGTTATGGTCAATGCTTGGTTCATTAAGTCTAAGTGTCATTTCAGAAATGTTGTTACTAATCTTATTCTTTGGTTTTTATGACTGGAAAGGAATAACTCTTTATTTAATGGTGTTCGTATAAATCATCAAAAGGTGATCCAGAATGTGAAAGATAAGGTCCTGGCTCTCTTACTGATAAATTGCTCTCTGGTAAGAATTTTAAAAATTACACCTTTGTTGGTTATGCATTAGGTCTAAATATGGAGGATGGTACTATGGTTCAAGAGGCTAGAATTATTTATTGGATTAAGCATCCCAACAACTTTTATAAAATCAATGGGATGGTATTAGCCTTGACTCTGCTAAAGATTATGGTGGGGTTATCGGAGATAGTAATGGTAGTCTTATTATGGCCTTTGCGGGGCCGTTGCAGAACGGTGATGGTTTCTATGCTACCAACATAGCTATTCTCTATAGTTTAATGCTATGTTTTTCTCTTAATGTTACTAATGTTATTATTAAGGTTAATTCTGATTATAATTTTTTTTTATAACTATGTTGAAGACTCATTATGTATCCCTGGTTTATTTTATCAGGTCAGTGAGAGATAAAAAAATTGCATATTTTCTTGAAATTTTCTTTTTCTCTTATCTATAAATAAGGTAATGCTAGAGCAAATTGGCTTGCTCAATGGGGTGGTGATCTGGAATGCCTATTAGATTTCATTGGGTCTACTATTCTTATACCTCGAAAAGGCATGCTTATACTGGATAACCTTGGAATGCGTAATGTTTGTAGTTGACTTTATTGTTTGGGTTTATTCTTGAGGGGAGGGGGGGGGGATTCATTGATTTTCATTCTTCTGCTGGTTGATGCTTTTGGCTCTCATTTTCTTCCTTCTTCAAATGTTATCTTTCTTGGTTACGTTTTCTATACTATTTTGTGCGGCAATTTTGTTGGGTTCTTCTCACTTTTTGAGAGCTGTTATGGTATTTATTGGAGATTATTGTTATTTAGTGCTACTCAGATGGCTGGAAAATTGGTTTATTTAACTTTCAGTGGGGCTATTCCCTTTGTGATCACTACAACTCGATATTTTATGGGATTGTATTGGCTCTATCTATTGGTAGTTTGGGTGTTGTCTTTAATCTGAAGCATATTGAGATGGCTGGTTATGTCTCATATTCCTTTCTTGGTTGGGAATATTTATTTTCTTCTTTTATTCCAATCTTCCTAATTTATTGTTATCATTTTTATGTGTTACAGATCTATGGTTTATGGTTTTGATGATAGCAAATATTCCTATTTCTCTATGACTGTTTTCTACTAATATTTCAGGTTCACATGATCGGACTGCAATTTGGAACCAGCTCAAGATTGGGTAGACTAGGTCTGAGTCAGTTTGTACACTTTTTCCTTTCTTGAATCTATTGTATTTTGTGTGGGTCCTGATACTTTGTAACTTGGAAGAGTTTCTAACGGGACCCTAAAGTTTTATATTTTTAGTAATATCGTTGTTGACCTCATTTTTGTATGAGGCCACTAAGACCCATCCAGAACCCAGATTTAATCCTAGACCCTAGGATCCACTCTAGACCTTAGGATCCTTCTAGATCCAAGACCTTAGAGCCTATTCTAGAGCCTAGGATTCCCTTAAATCCTGAATCTTAGAATTCTTCTATACCTTAAGATCACTCCAACTTCAAATCAATCTCCACCCTTGATCAACCTCAATTTTAAATCAATTCCTGTATTTAATCCACTCCAATTTTAATTTGATCCCTACCTGTGATCAATTTAAATCTCAAACTCCATCCAATTCAAATTCAAATTAATTCAAATTTCAAACATATTCAAACTTTGACTCAATTCACTTGAGAATCCAAATTTTAACCTAGGCTTTGATCCAAGCTTCAATCTAGCTTTGGCCTCATCCATTCATTAACAATCACCACATGATTGTAAATGATTTGGATACTTCAATACTAATCATTCCAACTTAAAATCTATTCCAAATCCAGAAATCCAGACTCAAATCCTAAGTCTCAAGGCCTTGTCCTAAAGACCCTTTTTAGAGATTTTTCAAACATTTCAAAACCCACTCAAATGGTCTCTGATTCAAGGTCTATCACTTGTAAAGTGATAAGACATGTCTCTAGAGGTTACTCTCCAACTTTTAGCTCATTTTGAGGTCTCTAACCCCAGAATCTGAATTAAAATCCAAAGGCTGTAAAACCTTCAAATATTTACAGCCTATGCCATTGAACCTAACCCCTTTGAGATCTTGACCTTGGAACCCTTATCCAAGCTTCCAATCACTTCCAGACTCTTGATTTTAACCCATTGAGCAGTAAACTGCATCTTTCAGAATCATTTTTGGCTCTAGTTGACCAATGGGCCAAAATTGACTAAAATACCCTTATGAGATTTCAAATGGCTATTTCAATTCAAATCAATTCCAAACTCTTTGAAACCATTTCCAATGAATTTCAAATATCAAACTCAACTTGTTGAACTCAAATCCAGACCTTGGGTCAACCTGGTTGACCAAGTCAACCAAGTTTGACCCATGGACTCATACACCCCTCCCCTTTCAAAATTTTGAATCTACTCCATTCCAAGTCCTTTGAATGTATGAGATGAACCCTTGGGTACCCAAGAGACCCCTCTTGGTCACCCAAGCCTTGGGCCTACCTGGGTTAGCCTTATGGCTTGACCCAAGTGACCCAAGAGAGACCTCCCTTGAGCCATCTTTTGATCTTAATCAAATTGAATCCAAATCAAGGTGCCATTGGGTTCCCATTGACCCAATACACCTTCCTTGACCAGCCCAATCCTTGGGCTCATTTAGGTCAAGAGTTAGGCTAGCCCAAAGTGCCTAATAGCTCTTGGGATTGGGCCAACTCTCAACCTAAATCCAATTGAACCTGGCCAACACCTCCCATAGGTGGCCCTAGGTCCAATACACCTCCTCCAGCCAGCCCATGCCTTGGGCTAGCTTGGGTCAATAGTTAGGCTAACCCAAAGTAGCCAAAAACACTTGGACCCGAGCCAACCTTTGACACAGATCAGATTGGACCCAATTGCCACTTGCATTGGGTGCACCAGACCCAGACCCACTTCCCACTTCAAGCCCAGGGTCTGGCCTGACCTGGGTTGAGCCCAAATCGACCCAAACCAAGCAGGTCCGAGCCCAACCGAGCCACCAGATCGATCCCAGCTTCCCCAGGCCAATTTGACTCCACAATTGGCTCCAGCATGTCCCCATCGGCCTTCCCTGGTCAATCCGACCCAGACCATGGCCGGCGGCGGTCGGAGCCAATGGAGAGCAAGCTCCGGTGGTCCCCCCAGACCGAAAGCCTTCCAAAGGCTGTGGCTCGCCGGCTTGAGGCTCACGAGCTCTCTGGAATGGTGCCCCTTTCCACTTGGCATCAATCCGCGACCTCCTCCACTTCAATCCTGGCCGTCCGAGCTCGCGGGAGGAGGCTGAATAGGGTGGTGCTCCCCAAGGCTCGCCAGACGATCCCAGAGTTTTCGAACGGTTCCCCAGAGCTTCCTCGATCTCCCAGCACCTTCCTTCGAGCTCCCAGACCGTCCCTTCCATCGCTTCGAGCGAACTCCGGCGAAAGGCTTCGGCGTCCCGCTCGAAGTCATACCTCCAGCCGTTCTCCAGTCGCGGCCTCTGAAGGAAACCTGCTCGCCTTCGTCTCCTGAAGCTCCCAGATAGAGAAGCTCATTCGTTGAGACTTTCTCTGCGGTAATTCCTTCATCCCGAGCTCCCTAGCTAGGTAGTCCGGTCAAGTGTGAAGGAAACCTTCACCCCAACGGATTTCCACCGTTGGATTGAAGGTTTCCACCCCCCTGATCCTTCCTGTGAAATTTCGTCGAAGTTCGCCGGTGCGATTGCTCGGATCACGCCGGAGAATGTTCACGGCTTCGGGCAAAGGCGGAGGTTGAAGACGAAATCTCAGCCGTTGATTTCGATCAACGGCTCGGATTAGATCCCGCGGTCCCGGAGCGCGTTTAATCCCAGCCGTTCGATCCGCCATCCGACGGCTACGATTAATCCGACCGTTACCCAGTCAGCACCAATGATTGCCCAGCCAATCGGGACGCGCCGCGTGTAAAGCGCGGCTGACTGTATAATGGCTGGATTAATAATTCCAGAAAATCAAGGGAACTTCAAAAATCCATATCTCCCTGCACACTTGACCAAATTAGGTGTTCTTAGGCTCATTGGAAAGGTCTCAGGGAGATCTTCAAAAGCCCTATGGTTCCAGGCCCTAATTGCATGCGTGTTAAGTTTAATTTCATTAATGGTATTATTTCAATTTATGCAATTACTGTTTGTAGTTAAGTCTCCAGGGCATGGAACTTTGGGAGATTGAATTTGGGCATGTCTTTGACATGTCCAAATTTTGTCTCCCCTGTTTTAAAGGTCTAAGGGCACTTTCCCCCAATTTTGAGTTTAAGGGTCATGGGTTGACCCTTAAATTCAAATTGGGATTTAAGCCTATCCAATGAGAATTAGGATCTGTTTTTTTGTGTGTTGATTATGCTTAGGATATGGAGTTTAGGGCCACTGACTTTGCCCCAATCCAACCTTAGGATAGCTCCCTAGGATTTTTTGAAGGTGACTTAGAGCTCACCTTAGGTGGCTTAGTTAGCCACCTTAGAGTATCCCAATTGAGCCCAAATTTGGTGTGTTCAGGCCTTGGGATCATGTGACCCCATGGTCCAAATTTCATCAGATTTGGAGTCCATTTGGTTCACCAACTAGGAGCCATAGCTTGCCCTTGCTAGAATTGCCCCCTAGCCTTAATTAAATTCTAATAAATCCCTTTTAAACCCAAAATTTAAGTTTAATACTTCATATTAATCAGTGTTGAACCCTTAACCCATGAGAATTAAAAGCCCCTTGATTGGGCATCAAATTAAGTCTTAATTTAGTTTTAAGTAAAATTCAATGTTTAATTAATATTAATTAATTAATAATCATTAAAAATCCCAAGAATTAATTTAATGCTTGATAATCTCCCCTTGGATCACCTCTGATCTTTGGGAGAGATTTCAAGGAGTTTGAGATCCATTTAGGCCCAAATCACTAGAATAGTCTTTAATTGGAATAATTGAAAATTTTCATAAATATCCAAACTTCTAAAAATCATAACTTTTGATAGAAAACTCAAAATTGAATGTGCCACATGTCTAACAACTCATAATTAGGCCTAGTATTTTGATAAAATACAAACTTTCTAGAATTTGAGCTTAATAAAAGAATTCAACTTTTGACCCCTTTAATTAAATTATTAAAATATTCTAAAAATTCATAAGGCTCAAACCATTCTAAAACTCAGAAAATATTGGTTTAATGCTTAAAACATTTAACAAATCCTTTAAAACACAACAACCACCCTAAAGTTGAAGTTTATTGGCTGGACTACTCCGGGCTGCGGGGCTAAGGGTCCTAAGGAGGCTGGTTCCTCGAGCCTGGTGGCACAACGCCACGAATGAATTCTAAAGGGTGTCAAACCTTAAAATGGATTAATTTTTTTTTTTTTAATTATTTAACATTTTTAAAAATCTCTAATTCAATTACATTAATTTGGTTTATCGGCTGGACTACTCCGGGCTGCGGGGCTAAGTGTCCTAAGGAGGCTGGTTCCTCGAGCCTGGTGGCACAACGCCACGAATCAATTAATGGCAAACTTAAATTAATCAAGCTTTTAAAATCAGTAACTAACTCATTTTAATATTAATCCACTCTTTTAATTCCAACCAATTTAAATAACTTAATCAAACCCGATTGCTACTGGGTAACCCAGGCCTACGAGGCTATTAGCTTAGCCCCAAGGAAGGTGAAATAAACTTCACGGCCTCGGTGTGAAACAAAGGTAGTAATCAATTAACTTTTAAAACATGTTTAATTAAAATTCTTAATTCATTAATACTTAAATTTTAATTCAAATTCCCCTTTTAAGCCTTAACAAACCCAGACTTTTAGACAACTTCAATTAATAACCCACTTTAGGATCTACCCCAGCCACACGACCTTTCTCACACACTTTAGATGATGTGCTAGGACAACCAACTCTAGATCTAGGTTAGGCCGGTGTTTACTTTACTGCTGTGTGCCGGGTTTTTCGTAGTTTTCACTGCATGTTGTGGATGAAATTGCTTTGCTGTGTCTGCTTACTTTTTCTGTACTCTGTGGATGGATTGATGTGTTTGGCGACTAGATTACCCTTAGGTTAGGTACGATCTGGATGTTGACACAGTTTTCTGCAGGTGGCCACGCTCATGCAGGGCAATATAAAAAGGGGGCAAATCAAAAAAATGCATAAATATTATAAACTCTTTGCACAGGTGCTTCAGCTGCTAAAGCCCCCAAATCATAAAAAGAGCGTGGCCAGTGTGTTTAATTTCTTTTCTGCTCATATACAACTGCTTGGGAATAACTGCTTTATATATATTAATTGCTTAGGATAACCCTGCAGGTGAGTCTAGATCTTTTATTTTGATATCAATGTAATTTGTGTAAGTGTCAAGTGTTGTGAAAGTTGATTTTGAGTTGGGATACATAGATCCAAAGCTTGGATTCCAAAGAGGAAAGGATACCCTTTTAGGGAACACTCCTTTTCCATTTGGAAATCCAAATTTGGATCATACCTCTTCCTTACCCAAAGAGGAAAGAGTGGCCTTCCCCCTTAGAGGGAAGTGCCCTCTTGTCCATTTGGGTAATCCGCTACGAAGATTCCAAGAAGATTGAAGAAAAGGAGTCCAAAGAAGAATGAAATTGAAGATTTGAAGATTTGAAGATTGAGAGTATCCCACTCAAAATAACTTGCGTCGTTACTAGGTTTAGAATCCGGGTTGTTGTCAGTGGTGCCCGGCCACTTTACTTTCTGCAATATTCTGGTTTGTAATAAGCAAGGCAACTTTGCCTATGGACATTTATTAATTAATTTATATTTGATGTGATGATTTGATTGCCTCTAGGATTACTTGTTTTTACTAGTTTTTTTTGGCGATTGCATGCCGCCCTTTGTTTTTTCGCCTGGATATGTGAGGCTCGTGAGGGTGTGAAACTTTTCTACTCATAATTTTAAAAGTCTAAAATTTTAGTGAGTCTAAACAACATAGAAAGATAACGAATCTAGGGAATTAGCCGGGGATCGTCCCCGGGGTCGCATACATATTTTTGCATCACTCTTTCCTTGCTTTAGACCCTTCCCCGCCTGCGGGTAGAGTCCGGATAGTCTGACCTATGAGGACGAGGTGCCGGACCTGGGGAAGTCCAGTCTTCTAAAAAACTATTTTATAAGCCTGTTTTTAAAATTTCAAGCATACTTGATTGGAAGTTGTTAACTAGCATGCATTGCATTAGATACAAACTAAAAGAGTCAAAATTTTAATTGCACCAGTTTAGCATTTTTGCACCCAACATGTGTCAAAGGGGCCAATTAGGAGAGTCTCTAGATGTCGGCCCCAACTCTCCAAAACTTTAATTACAACGTCCCTACCATTCTTTCATAAAAAGACCGGATTCATGTATTTTAAATCGATTAGGTGGTTAGCTGGCTCCCCAATCCAGGCCGGGGTAAGTCCAGACCTTGCACTGCATTAGTTAGGATCGGACGACTGTGGTCCAGTGTCCAAAATAGATTTAGGATCCGGGGCAGATCTTTGATTATAAGACCCCAAATTTCGGGAATATAGTCCCAAATTTCTAATAAAATACTTAACTCTAATTAAAGCTTCATTTCAATCCTAAAACATAAAGCCCAACACTTAGATTAAGTTGGGACACTTCCGGATGGTTCTGGAATCTCAAAGTGTCCCCTACCTCTCATCCTTTGACTCCGTTAATAACTGCTCAATTTTGATCCATTCCCTTTTGATTTTCCAATAATTCTATTCATACTTTGATATCACTCCTAGAAATTCTAACAAAATTTTGCCATTATTTTAATCGAGAGTTTTCGTAGGAGACCTCGTTTTCTTACGATGTAATTAACTACGAGGGCTTGCGCTCGTAGGAGATTTAGAACCACACACGCACCTGATTTTAAAAAATTGATTTCTCAAAACTCAATTGGATTTCTTTGGGAAAATTTAAAATATTAGTGATCATTGTTATCATATTCAAAGAATTATCATCGAATGATATTTTTCTCCCTTCGGGGAGATACATCTTTCTTTGATGAGGCTTTGGATGTGAACCTAACGATCACACTTCTTGAATATTGTAGCTGGATATTCAGTTGAACCTCATTTTGACCCTTCGTGGCCATAAGAAGTTCTCTTTAGCATCCGGTCATAATATTCAAGATGAATTTCATAATTCTAAATCTGAACGCCGTTATGAAATTTTATGTTCGTCCTTCGGGGTGATATAATTTTTCTAACGGGATGATTCGATTTTAGAATTAGAATTAAATCTCAATTTTAAAGCTCCCAAAGAAAACTAATCTTTTCGAAACATGTTTTCAAAATTCCACCAACAAAAATGGCACGCCCGGTGGGACGAATCTCTCTCTCCATCTTTAATAATGGCAAAATTTTGTTTCATCGATAGTTCTAACTATCATTTCTTCTGTTGGTCCCTCTGCTCATTTCTTTCTTGGGTGAGTGTGGCCAACATCTAAAGTAGTAACAAAATATTAAAAGAGAGGTTCCACCTCCAAATTTGGTTTTATTTAGTTTTTTTTGTTCTGATTTTGACCTTCTGCCCCAGCATAGCCTGCGAGGCGACAGTGTCAAATCAGATCTCTGGATATCCTATTTAATTTTATGGATTTATGGTCGATAAATTTTTCGTTCAACATATAAATCTGTAAAATTGAAAAGAATTCAAAATTTTTGATTTCATGCCAAACTTTTTAGTTTTAACCCCCTCATTTCCCCTTTGACTTCTAAGGGTGGGGAGGGTTAAACTATTCCTTTTTACTTGGGCTTTCTTACAATTCCATAAGCCTTCGGGCAAGGGGAAACTCTGTCCGTTGTGTTTTGGAACCTGTAAGAAAACCCCTTTTCAAATTCTCAAAATTTCCTCAAAATTTTTTTTCTCCTCCAAGTTGTCATGTGTTACCCCATACGATTTCCTCGTGGGCCAACATATGTCATACTTTCAAAAAATAATAATAATAAAATACTTTTTACCACTCTTTTCAAAAAGATCTAATTTCAATCATCTTCTTTAACTTTCAGAAAATTTCAAATGGCTGGCCAACTGATTTTCTCCTTTGACCGAGAGTTGTATTCAACTGTTAATGACCAAGGGAGCACTGTTATTTTTGGAATGGGATTTAGTACTCTTGAGCTCTCTATGGATGGACACCAGATTGTGAGCCTAGATGCCAGTAAGGAAACTCCCCCAGTAGTTGAGTTAATTGTGGGATCTGCACCCACCCTGCCAGTAGTCAGTGATGATCAGAAACAATCTGAACAAGTTGTTGAGCCTCCCCCTGAAGTTAAGTCTGTTTTTGAAGAAGGGTCTAGTTCTGGACTTAAATTCACCACTAAGAATCAGAAGAAGAATTATCTGAGGAGACTTAGAAAGAAAATCTCTAAGGCTAAGAGAGTTCTACCTTTTAAGACCTTAGCTCAAGTAGAACCTGAGGCTGTTGAAGAGCTACCTATTCCTGCTTCCTCTCCCCTCCTAAAGGGGAGTCGCTTTTACCCCCTGGCTTCAGCTCAAGGGGAGGAGGGGATAGCTAGGATAGCTCGTTCTCCACCATGCCCGGTCGACTACTCGACTAAGAAAACTCAGAAAGAAAGACATCTCCAAAAGACAAGGACTTTGAGAAATATAATTCATACCTGCGCCGCACAGACCGGGCAGACTAAAGAGGAATATGTGAAACAATTGAAGGGAGTGATCTCACATCGCTTCCAAAAAGAAGTGTTGAAGGAAGAAGTATCTGAAGCAAAGAATTTAACCCCACAATTCGTTAGAAAGAATAAGAAGTATGTTAGACAGCCTGCTACTTCAGTACTGGTTGATGGATATCACTGGGTGCCACGCCCTCCGTCCTCTCAAACAGAGGGTATTGTGTTGACTGGGTCCGAGAGAGGCCGCCACTCTACTGGTAGACCCCCGGTACCCCCACATAAACCTGTAAGATTGGCCTCTGTGATTGTTAAACCAAAGGGGGTTGAAGTTCAAAAGTCTGTGGACCTTAAAGGAAAAAGACCTAAATCTCCTGAAAGGAGATATGTGCCAAAAAGAACTAAATTGGAGAATCTACCACCACCTCCTAGAACTTCTAAGTTCATTCTGCAGCTCCAACGAGTTTCAGTCGATCCTACTCCGAGTGCAGTTGAATTGATGGATGTTCAGGCTAGTACTCCAGTTGTTACAGTTGACAGCCCTACCACAGCCAGTCTGACCCCGGATCCAATAGTTACCATTCCTGTTACCCCTGTTGATGATCCCCAAAGTCCGAGTGTCATTCCTAGGCCCCTTAGTCAGGTGTCTGAGGACCTTACCTTACCAGATGTGGGAACTATCACCTTACAAGCTCCTACTTCTCCTGAGGAATATGTCCCTCTCCCTGTAGAGGATGCCACTCTTCTGACTACCAGCTCTGGGATAGTCGAAGAGGAGAGGATTGACCAGGATTTAGAAATGGAAGATGAACCGGATACAAAGTCTCAACCAGATCCTAATCCAAAACTTACAGAAATCATCGCCCTTATGGATTCTGAAGAGTTGTTTGATATGGCCGAGTATAAAGGATACTTACCCCTTGACCCTAAGTCAATTGGGGATAGACCGGTCGAGGAGGTAGTTCAGGAAATAAGAAACATTTTGTTGAACAAAGAAGGAATGGCTTCTTTTGATCCTGATACGGATGATCTCCTCGGAGATGAAGATGATTATGTTGGGGGTATTCATGTGGTCGAAACTAGAGGATCTAATAAAGAAGCTGAGCCCAGCAAGCGCCGATTTGTTAAGGATGATGATCCGCATGCTGTTGAGTCAGAGTCAGATGAGTCTGTGAAAGATGGAGATGAAGAACACATAAAAAACTTGGAGACTCAGCTTGCTAGCATGATGTCACAAGTTAGAGAAATGCAAGAGAAGTTAGACAAGTCACAGCAAGAGTCTTTTATGATCCACCAGTCAGCTCGAGAGCTCACAGAAAAGGCCAAAAGGGCAGAATTCAATTCCAGACCTCTCGAGTCACCACCTGTGACTCTCCCTTGTCCAGTAGAGACACCTCCAGTTCACCCTGCAGTCTCCTCCATTCCTTCAATCCCACCTCAGAAGGATATCAAGCAGTTAATTGAGGATCAGGTAAGGGAGGCCTTAGCCCATGCTCAAGGAACTGTGTCTATTTCAAAGGGTAGACCCTACCCCGAGGAATATGACTTAGTTCCTTACCCAAAGGGCTTTGTGCCACCAACTTTTAAAGTTTTCACTGGAATCGAAAATCCGAGACAGCATCTGGCCCACTTCCGAGCAAGCTGTTGCAATGCAGGAGGGTCGGATGCTCTACTATTTCGCCAATTTGTAAGTAGTCTATCCGGCATTGCTTTTGAATGGTACGCCGATCTGCCCAACGGTTCAGTAAGAACCTTTAGCGACCTAGAAAACCTCTTTCTTAAGAGATTTTCTGGAGCGCAACAACGCACCACCGTGGGCGATCTCGTGGTTGAAAAGCAAAAGCCGGGAGAGTCTCTAGTTGAGTACATCTTGAGGTGGCGAAACCTCTCGATGAAGTGTGAACCCCAGTTGCAAGAACAACATGCTGTGGAGATCCTTTTGAAGAATATCCACGGTCCTGTTGCTTTTCTCCTGAAGGGTTTCACTATTAAAACTTTTGAGAAACTTCTTAATAAGGCCAGCAATTTGCAGGAAGAGGCTCCTAGGATGCCATTCTTACGAGAGCAGTCTGAAGAAAGGAAGGGTCCAAAATTGGTGAAAACATTTGAAAAGAAAGCTGTGGTCTCAGCAGTAGATAAAGGAAAGAGGCCAGTGATTAGTCAGCCTAGCACTCCACTTCCACCACAGCCGCCTCAGAAGCAGCCCTTTCAGATAGTTCCTCAACATACTAGAGATCCCTCCTTCATCCCTTTTAGAGAGAGATTGGCAAAGCCTTATCCATTTAAAAGGGAGTCAGTTAAGAAGATCTTCAGAAGTCTGTTAAAGAAACCAGATTTTCAGTTGCCAGAGGCTAGGAGGCCTGAGGATGAGAGCAAGAAAGATGATCCCAAGTATTGCCCGTACCACAGGATGCTTAGTCACCCTCTTGAGGACTGCGTTGTGTTTAAAGACTGGCTTGAGAGGAACTACACCCAAGGTAACATTATAATACCTAAAGAATACTTGGCTGATCCAGAAAAGGCTTCAATTAAGACCATTTCAGGTAATCCTCTTAACTCTTCTTGTTTTGTTGAAGATGGTTGGGACATTGCTTTGTCCCGGGCACTTAAAAAGTCAATTAACAAGTCTTTTCGTCTTTCTCAACAGCTGACTACGATAGCCCAGGCCCCGGTGTGGAAGGTTGACCTGGATGCTTCGCAGAAGGATGTTGAGCCACTTCCCTCTCCAGTAGTCTTAGGAACTACTGAGAAAAATGTAAAAGAAGAAAAATTTGATTTTGTAGAGAGGAAGTGTGTAGATGAGAGATGTATTAGAATGGCGGATGGTGGTGTTAAAACCCTTTCCCCTCTTTTGTTATCTGACTTTTACTTTGCCCCATCAAAGGCGAAGGGTCAAAAGATGAATAAAAAACATCCTTCTACTTCTGTCTTGATGATTAACCATGAATCTCAAATGCAAATTGATGACTCTCCTGTTTTGAATCAAACTCCTAATGAAATAAATATTGAGGTTAATCAAACCAACCTCACTGATTCGACTATTCAAGAAGAGGTCGAATGTGAAGCTTTATCAGAAAATGATTTCCCTCAGATCAATTTCCAAGGAAATCCTATCTTGATAGAACTTTCAGATTCTGACTCGCTTTCAGGAAATGATGATCCAACACCTATGGTGTGTGTAGACACTGCCCTAGTTTGCCCGCCCGAAGACGTCGAGCAGGTGCAACTCCGTGGCGGTAAAGTCTTACCCCCTAGGTTGCCCCCTCAGGACAAAGGCAAGCAATCCTCATTCGAAAATCTAAGTCCGGATTCCCCTCAACAACCAGAATTCCCTCTAATTCCTCCGGGTTTCGAGTCTGTCGTTCCTAAGGTTGATTACAATGTTCTAGCCCACCTTAGGAAGTTGCCAGCAAAATTAAGTATTTATGACGCCCTCCTTCTTTCCAAAGAAATGAGGGAGTCTCTAATTAAAGCACTTCTCGATCCCGAGATTTGCTTAACACAGTTGGCTGCAACTTCAGAAGGTGAGGCTCTCTACTTCAAAGAGGTCCCTGGGGTTACCTTTTCAGACGAAGACTTACTCTTGGGAACTGCTGACCACAATCGTCCCCTCTACATTACTGTAGATGTGGGAAATTTCAAATTATCAAGAGTCCTTGTTGATCCGGGTGCATCGGTCAACGTGATGAACATAAAGACCCTTGCTTATCTCAGAGTTGATACTAGCAAGCTTTCAACCGACAGGTTGGTGCTTCGTGGGTTCAACGAGAAGGGCGAGAGAGCTTTAGGTTCGATCACTCTACTCCTGGAAATAGGAGGTTTAAAAACTGAAGCTAAATTTCATATAATTGATTCGACTACGTCCTTTAACGCACTTCTAGGTAGACCTTGGATTCACGAATATAGAATGGTTCCATCTACCCTGCACCAATGCATTAAGTATCAACGAGACGGCATTGAACATGTGATTAAGGGTGATTTGCAACCATTCTCGATTCAAGAAATTGGGATCTACGAAGATGCTGCATATTTCATACCAAAAGGGTCCTCGTCCCGTTCTAAATTAGAGATCAAAGTTGAGGAGAAAATGGTTGGACAAAAATTCAACCAAAAAAAAAAAAAGATAAGGATATCAATCAAGAAATGATTCAATCGAGTAGTGAAGACGACTCTGATATCGTTGTCCTTAGACCTCCAAGCACATTACCTCAAAGAGGTGGGAGGATGGCTTTAAGGGCACGAGGTCGAGGCCGTGCTTCATTAGACAGAAGAACAGCACCTGTGTATATTGATTTGGAATCAGATTCCGATGGTGAACTAGAAAGTCAAGGTGCTGCCCTCTCCCTCGATTATCAAAATATAAATACTCCTCCAAAATTTGATCTCACCTTAGACCAGGACAGTGACCCTGAGGTAGATATTTCAAAAGTTAAAAGTGACGAGCCCGAATTAACAATGTATGAAAAGCTCACTAGAAGGATTGAGGCCCTTTCTCTGACCCCACTGTCGGCGGGCAGGGTTGTAGGGTTGGAAGTCAAAGTGGCCCCCAACTTGGATGGTGAAGTTAAGAAAGTCCAGAAATTCTTTCCTGGTTCCTCCTCCGCAAGGGACGAAGGTGATGTAACCCTTGAGGAGGCAGATTTTAATGAATTAATGGAATTACCTTTCGGCTACTTCCCTGTTTGTGTAAAAAATACTTTTTCTAAAGGTTCTATACCATACCGATGGACTAAGGGTCAAGCTAGATACCACGAGAACATTTGGCGAACAAAAATAAATAAAAATCCAACAAGTGGTATTGGCTTTGGAACAGTTAGTTCATTCGATGATGATGAGTATTGCCTAATGATAACTTACCACCTCGATTCTCCAAATGTCCCTACAGATCCTCCTTGTCCTCTAGATGGACTCTGTTTGGAGACTTTAGACGATCCCGATGATCTTCAAGTTCGGGATGCACCCCCTGAATTTGAAGAGGAAATTAAGTCGACAGTCGATGAGTTGAGAGAAATTAACCTGGGAAACGATGATGACCCCCGTCCGATTTTCATAAGTACTTTGTTAAGCGAGGGTGAAACCCAAGACTTAATCCAGTTGTTATTCGAGTTCAGGGATTGCTTTGCCTGGACATACGATGAAATGCCAGGTTTGCCTGCTGAGGTAGCAGTTCACAAACTTGGGGTTCGGCATGATGCCATTCCTGTTAAACAAGCTCCTCGACGCATGCGCTTAGAGATTGAGCAACAAGTCGTTTCTGAAGTTAAGAAATTGGCAGAAGCCGGATTCATTCGAGAGGAACAATACCCCTCTTGGGTGGCCAGCGTCGTGCCAGTTCGAAGAAAAATGGTCAGATTCGGATTTGTGTCGACTATAGGGATCTGAATAAGGCATGCCCTAAAGATGAGTTCCCTCTACCAATACCAGAACTCATGGTGGACATTGCCTCCTCACATGCTATTTTCTCATTCATGGATGGCTCGTCGGGTTATAACCAAATCAAGATGGCCCCTGAAGATGAGAGAAATACGGCGTTCAGAACCCCTATTGGAATCTTTTGTTATAAGGTAATGCCATTCGGCTTAAAGAATGCCGGAGCAACCTACCAACGGGCCATGACCCGTATCTTTGACGACTTAATTCATAATCAAGTTGAATGTTATATTGATGATTTAGTTGTCAAGAGCAAGGTTAAAGAGGCTCACTTGTATGACTTAAGAGTTGTTTTCGAACGGTTGCGTCGCTACGATTTGAAAATGAACCCCTTGAAGTGCGCCTTCGGCGTCGCTTCGGGAAAATTCTTAGGATTCGTAGTGAGGCACCGCGGAATCGAGATAGATCCTGCTAAAATTGAAGCCATCTTAAATATGCCATCCCCTAAGAGTCTTACTCAGTTAAGGTCTCTACAAGGTAGATTGGCATATATAAGGAGATTTATTTCTAATCTTTCCGGGAGATGTCAACCCTTCTCTGTCCTTGCGAAAAAGGATACTAAATTTGTATGGGGCGAGAAGTGTCAGAATGCTTTTGACGATATCAAACAATACCTTTCTAACCCGCCAGTCTTGGCAGCTCCGATTCCGGGAAAGCCATTAATCCTCTACACCGCAGCTCTAGATGAGTCTTTAGGTGCCCTGTTAGCTCAAGTTAACGACGAAGGAAAAGAGAATGCTCTCTACTACCTTAGTCGAAGACTCCTTCCTACTGAAATTCGATACCCGTCAGTAGAGAAGCATTGTCTTGCTTTAGTTTTTGCAGCTCAGAAACTGAGGCATTACATGCTCTCCCACTCAATCAGTTTGATTTCAAGAGTTAATCCTTTGCAATATCTTATGACCCGACCTACGTTGTCAGGACGTTTAGCTCGTTGGTCTATGATATTATTGCAATTTGAGATTACTTTCACTCCTCTTCGTGCTGTAAAAGGACAGGCTGTTGCCGACTTTCTGGCAGCACACCCGCTGCCGGCAGATTCTCCTCTGAACGATGATTTACCCGACGAACAAATCATGAGTTTGGGGGAATCTGGAGAGGCCATCTGGGAATTATATTTTGATGGGGCAGCATCCTCTCGTAGGATTGCGACCCAACAATCAGTAATTCCTGGAAAGGCTGGAGTCGGTCTAATTTTTATTACACCAGAAAAAGGAATGATGCATTTTTCCTACCACTTGTCGGAGCCTTGCACAAACAACGAAGCTGAATACGAAGCTCTGATAACTGGTTTGGAACTTGCAATTCTAATGGAGATTAAAGAGATTAAGATCTTTGGAGATTCCCAACTAGTTATTAACCAAGTCGCCGGAACTTATAAAGTCTTGAATCCGAATCTCCTAAAATATCACCAGTACACACTTCACTTGTTGGAACAAATCCCCATTGCTACTTTGTATAGGGTTCCCCGTGGAAGCAATTCTGCGGCGGATGCCTTAGCAAAACTTGCAAAGGAATTTGCATGTCCTGAGGAGGATTCCATCCCTATAGAGATACAGGGTCGTAAGACCCTCTCCCTTATAGATTTGGAACACGTTAGTAAGACTCCCCTTCAGATCCTTTCTGCCTCTTCGACGATTGACGAAGAAGGCGATTGGAGACGACCCTTAGTCGATTACCTTAAAGAAGGGAAGCTTCCCCAGGATAAATCACTCTCCAACCAGATTAAGAAACGTGCCCTATCATATGCACTAGTTAATGATCTGTTATACCGTCGGTCCTTTGATCACATGTGGCTGCGCTGTTTGAACAAGCGAGAAGCCCAGAAAATTGTTAATGAAGTTCATTCAGGACTGTGCGGTGCACATCAATCGGGTCCAAAAATGAAATTAAAGATTAAAAGACTTGGATACTATTGGCCTACAATGATTGACGATTGCATGAATACGGCAAAGCACTGTCATCAATGTCAGGTCCATGGTGTGGTTTTACATCAGCCGCCTAATGTGTTACACCCTACGATAGCCTCGTGGCCCTTCGAGAGTTGGGGCACGGATATCATTGGGCCGATTGACCCTCCCTCCGCGAGAGGTCATCGTTTCATATTAGCAGCAACTGATTACTTTTCAAAATGGGCGGAAGCAATTCCCCTACGAAACGTAACATCACACCATGTCTTAAAATTCTTTCGTGACCATATTGTATATCGATTCGGCGTACCTCGCAGAATCATATCCGATAATGGGTCCGCATTCAAGTCTACAAAAATCAATAGTTTTGTAAGACGCCATAATATTGATTGGAGATATTCGACGATCTATTACCCTCGGGCGAATGGATTGGCCGAGGCCTTCAACAAAACCTTGGTGCAAATTGTCAAAAAGACCCTTGATGATAACAAACGGCAGTGGGATGAGCGGTTGGTGGAAGCTTTGTGGGCTTATCGTACCACTTATAGAACCCCGACCCAATCCACCCCGTTTGCACTAGTGTATGGATCTGAGGCTGTTCTGCCCTTGGAAATACAAATCCCTTCGCTTAGAATTGCAGTTCAGAATCAAATTACCAATGAACAAAATGCAAAACTACGATTGGAAGAACTCGAAGGCCTCGAAGAGCGACGTCTCCAAGCTCAACAAAGTTTAGAGTTGTATAAATCCCGTATGGTTCAAGCCCATGACAAGTTAGTGCGACCTAGGACCTTCCAAGCGGGAGACTTGGTATTGGTCCTTCGGAGGCCTATCTTGGCCCATCGGAAGCTGGGAGGCAAGTTTGAACCTACGTGGGAAGGACCCTTCGTTATAGAGACTGTCTACGAAGGAGGCTCGTATCAGTTAGTAGATTGTAAAGGAAACCACCCAATGCTACCTGTTAATGGGCGTTTCCTTAAGAAATACTATGCTTGATGTAGCTCATTTTATCAATTAATAAAACTTCCTCTTCTTGATTTACAACTTGATTCTACCTTTTTTTTTTAGTTTATTTATTATTTTAACGCTCTTCGCCTTCTCCTTAAGGTTAGGTCCTTCCTTCCCTTAGGATTAGACCCGCTAGTGGTGGAGTACGCCCTCCGTGGCACTACCCTAGCATTTGACCCGGGGATTAGTGGTGGAGTACGCCCTTCGTGGCACCATCCTGATTCCCATTCGCTAGTGATGGAGTACGCCCTTCGTGGCACCATCCTAGTTTGCCAGTTGAGGTCCTCTGTGTGGAGCAAGTTTCCTCCCCACATGACCATTCGCTAGTGGTGGAGTACGCCCTTCGTGGCACCACCCTGGTTTGCCAGTTAATCTGCCTATTTGGAGTAAGCCTTCTATCAGCATCCTATAGGCCTAAGGTTGGGTGATGCCCTTCCTTAGACCCAAGGCTAGGTATTCCCTACCTTGGTTTCCAGTTGATCCGTCTACTAGGAGTAAGTCTTCTATCAGCATCCTGTAGACCTAAGGTTGGGTGATACCCTTCCTTAGACCCAGAGCTAGGTATTCCCTACTTTGGTTTCCAGTTAATTTTGCCTATTTGGAGTAAGTCTTCTATCAGCATCCTATAGGCCTAAGGTTGGGTGATGCCCTTCCTTAGACCCAAGGCTAGGTATTCCCTACCTTGGTTTCCAGTTGATCCGTCTACTAGGAGTAAGTCTTCTATCAGCATCCTGTAGACCTAAGGTTGGGTGATGCCCTTCCTTAGACCCAGAGCTAGGTATTCCCTACTTTGGTTTCCAGTTAATTTTGCCTATTTGGAGTAAGTCTTCTATCAGCATCCTATAGGCCTAAGGTTGGGTGATGCCCTTCCTTAGACCCAAGGCTAGGTATTCCCTACCTTGGTTTCCAGTTGATCCGTCTACTAGGAGTAAGTCTTCTATCAGCATCCTGTAGACCTAAGGTTGGGTGATGCCCTTCCTTAGACCCAGAGCTAGGTATTCCCTACTTTGGTTTCCAGTTAATTTTGCCTATTTGGAGTAAGTCTTCTATCAGCATCCTATAGGCCTAAGGTTGGGTGATGCCCTTCCTTAGACCCAAGGCTAGGTATTCCCTACCTTGGTTTCCAGTTGATCCGTCTACTAGGAGTAAGTCTTCTATCAGCATCCTGTAGACCTAAGGTTGGGTGATGCCCTTCCTTAGACCCAAAGTCAGGTACTCCCTACTTTGGTTTCCAGTTAATCTGCCTATTTGGAGTAAGTCTTCTATCAGCATCCTATAGGCCTAAGGTTGGGTGATGCCCTTCCTTAGACCCAAGGCTAGGTATTCCCTACCTTGGTTTCTCCAGTTTCCTTGTCTACTAGGAGTAAGTCTTCTATCAGCATCCTGTAGACCTAAGGCTGGGTGATGCCCTTCCTTAGACCCAAGGTTAGGTATTCTCTACCTTGGTTTTACCAGTTTTCCTTATCCAATAGGTACAAGCCTTCCATTAGCATCCTATAGGCTTGAGGTTGGGAGATGATCTCCCCTTCACTCTCAGGATTCTACTTCCATTCGGTCAACGCCAATGCGTGCAGCAGAAGTTCCTTCTACTACACACATTGGGGGTCCATTTGTTGACCTCATTTTTGTATGAGGCCACTAAGACCCATCCAGAACCCAGATTTAATCCTAGACCCTAGGATCCACTCTAGACCTTAGGATCCTTCTAGATCCAAGACCTTAGAGCCTATTCTAGAGCCTAGGATTCCCTTAAATCCTGAATCTTAGAATTCTTCTATACCTTAAGATCACTCCAACTTCAAATCAATCTCCACCCTTGATCAACCTCAATTTTAAATCAATTCCTGTATTTAATCCACTCCAATTTTAATTTGATCCCTACCTGTGATCAATTTAAATCTCAAACTCCATCCAATTCAAATTCAAATTAATTCAAATTTCAAACATATTCAAACTTTGACTCAATTCACTTGAGAATCCAAATTTTAACCTAGGCTTTGATCCAAGCTTCAATCTAGCTTTGGCCTCATCCATTCATTAACAATCACCACATGATTGTAAATGATTTGGATACTTCAATACTAATCATTCCAACTTAAAATCTATTCCAAATCCAGAAATCCAGACTCAAATCCTAAGTCTCAAGGCCTTGTCCTAAAGACCCTTTTTAGAGATTTTTCAAACATTTCAAAACCCACTCAAATGGTCTCTGATTCAAGGTCTATCACTTGTAAAGTGATAAGACATGTCTCTAGAGGTTACTCTCCAACTTTTAGCTCATTTTGAGGTCTCTAACCCCAGAATCTGAATTAAAATCCAAAGGCTGTAAAACCTTCAAATATTTACAGCCTATGCCATTGAACCTAACCCCTTTGAGATCTTGACCTTGGAACCCTTATCCAAGCTTCCAATCACTTCCAGACTCTTGATTTTAACCCATTGAGCAGTAAACTGCATCTTTCAGAATCATTTTTGGCTCTAGTTGACCAATGGGCCAAAATTGACTAAAATACCCTTATGAGATTTCAAATGGCTATTTCAATTCAAATCAATTCCAAACTCTTTGAAACCATTTCCAATGAATTTCAAATATCAAACTCAACTTGTTGAACTCAAATCCAAACCTTGGGTCAACCTGGTTGACCAAGTCAACCAAGTTTGACCCATGGACTCATACACCCCTCCCCTTTCAAAATTTTGAATCTACTCCATTCCAAGTCCTTTGAATGTATGAGATGAACCCTTGGGTACCCAAGAGACCCCTCTTGGTCACCCAAGCCTTGGGCCTACCTGGGTTAGCCTTATGGCTTGACCCAAGTGACCCAAGAGAGACCTCCCTTGAGCCATCTTTTGATCTTAATCAAATTGAATCCAAATCAAGGTGCCATTGGGTTCCCATTGACCCAATACACCTTCCTTGACCAGCCCAATCCTTGGGCTCATTTAGGTCAAGAGTTAGGCTAGCCCAAAGTGCCTAATAGCTCTTGGGATTGGGCCAACTCTCAACCTAAATCCAATTGAACCTGGCCAACACCTCCCATAGGTGGCCCTAGGTCCAATACACCTCCTCCAGCCAGCCCATGCCTTGGGCTAGCTTGGGTCAATAGTTAGGCTAACCCAAAGTAGCCAAAAACACTTGGACCCGAGCCAACCTTTGACACAGATCAGATTGGACCCAATTGCCACTTGCATTGGGTGCACCAGACCCAGACCCACTTCCCACTTCAAGCCCAGGGTCTGGCCTGACCTGGGTTGAGCCCAAATCGACCCAAACCAAGCAGGTCCGAGCCCAACCGAGCCACCAGATCGATCCCAGCTTCCCCAGGCCAATTTGACTCCACAATTGGCTCCAGCATGTCCCCATCGGCCTTCCCTGGTCAATCCGACCCAGACCATGGCCGGCGGCGGTCGGAGCCAATGGAGAGCAAGCTCCGGTGGTCCCCCCAGACCGAAAGCCTTCCAAAGGCTGTGGCTCGCCGGCTTGAGGCTCACGAGCTCTCTGGAATGGTGCCCCTTTCCACTTGGCATCAATCCGCGACCTCCTCCACTTCAATCCTGGCCGTCCGAGCTCGCGGGAGGAGGCTGAATAGGGTGGTGCTCCCCAAGGCTCGCCAGACGATCCCAGAGTTTTCGAACGGTTCCCCAGAGCTTCCTCGATCTCCCAGCACCTTCCTTCGAGCTTCCAGACCGTCCCTTCCATCGCTTCGAGCGAACTCCGGCGAAAGGCTTCGGCGTCCCGCTCGAAGTCATACCTCCAGCCGTTCTCCAGTCGCGGCCTCTGAAGGAAACCTGCTCGCCTTCGTCTCCTGAAGCTCCCAGATAGAGAAGCTCATTCGTTGAGACTTTCTCTGCGGTAATTCCTTCATCCCGAGCTCCCTAGCTAGGTAGTCCGGTCAAGTGTGAAGGAAACCTTCACCCCAACGGATTTCCACCGTTGGATTGAAGGTTTCCACCCCCCTGATCCTTCCTGTGAAATTTCGTCGAAGTTCGCCGGTGCGATTGCTCGGATCACGCCGGAGAATGTTCACGGCTTCGGGCAAAGGCGGAGGTTGAAGACGAAATCTCAGCCGTTGATTTCGATCAACGGCTCGGATTAGATCCCGCGGTCCCGGAGCGCGTTTAATCCCAGCCGTTCGATCCGCCATCCGACGGCTACGATTAATCCGACCGTTACCCAGTCAGCGCCAATGATTGCCCAGCCAATCGGGACGCGCCGCGTGTAAAGCGCGGCTGACTGTATAATGGCTGGATTAATAATTCCAGAAAATCAAGGGAACTTCAAAAATCCATATCTCCCTGCACACTTGACCAAATTAGGTGTTCTTAGGCTCATTGGAAAGGTCTCAGGGAGATCTTCAAAAGCCCTATGGTTCCAGGCCTTAATTGCATGCGTGTTAAGTTTAATTTCATTAATGGTATTATTTCAATTTATGCAATTACTGTTTGTAGTTAAGTCTCCAGGGCATGGAACTTTGGGAGATTGAATTTGGGCATGTCTTTGACATGTCCAAATTTTGTCTCCCCTGTTTTAAAGGTCTAAGGGCACTTTCCCCCAATTTTGAGTTTAAGGGTCATGGGTTGACCCTTAAATTCAAATTGGGATTTAAGCCTATCCAATGAGAATTAGGATCTGTTTTTTTGTGTGTTGATTATGCTTAGGATATGGAGTTTAGGGCCACTGACTTTGCCCCAATCCAACCTTAGGATAGCTCCCTAGGATTTTTTGAAGGTGACTTAGAGCTCACCTTAGGTGGCTTAGTTAGCCACCTTAGAGTATCCCAATTGAGCCCAAATTTGGTGTGTTCAGGCCTTGGGATCATGTGACCCCATGGTCCAAATTTCATCAGATTTGGAGTCCATTTGGTTCACCAACTAGGAGCCATAGCTTGCCCTTGCTAGAATTGCCCCCTAGCCTTAATTAAATTCTAATAAATCCCTTTTAAACCCAAAATTTAAGTTTAATACTTCATATTAATCAGTGTTGAACCCTTAACCCATGAGAATTAAAAGCCCCTTGATTGGGCATCAAATTAAGTCTTAATTTAGTTTTAAGTAAAATTCAATGTTTAATTAATATTAATTAATTAATAATCATTAAAAATCCAAAGAATTAATTTAATGCTTGATAATCTCCCCTTGGATCACCTCTGATCTTTGGGAGAGATTTCAAGGAGTTTGAGATCCATTTAGGCCCAAATCACTAGAATAGTCTTTAATTGGAATAATTGAAAATTTTCATAAATATCCAAACTTCTAAAAATCATAACTTTTGATAGAAAACTCAAAATTGAATGTGCCACATGTCTAACAACTCATAATTAGGCCTAGTATTTTGATAAAATACAAACTTTCTAGAATTTGAGCTTAATAAAAGAATTCAACTTTTGACCCCTTTAATTAAATTATTAAAATATTCTAAAAATTCATAAGGCTCAAACCATTCTAAAACTCAGAAAATATTGGTTTAATGCTTAAAACATTTAACAAATCCTTTAAAACACAACAACCACCCTAAAGTTGAAGTTTATTGGCTGGACTACTCCGGGCTGCGGGGCTAAGTGTCCTAAGGAGGCTGGTTCCTCGAGCCTGGTGGCACAACGCCACGAATGAATTCTAAAGGGTGTCAAACCTTAAAATGGATTAATTTTTTTTTTTTAATTATTTAACATTTTTAAAAATCTCTAATTCAATTACATTAATTTGGTTTATCGGCTGGACTACTCCGGGCTGCGGGGCTAAGTGTCCTAAGGAGGCTGGTTCCTCGAGCCTGGTGGCACAACGCCACGAATCAATTAATGGCAAACTTAAATTAATCAAGCTTTTAAAATCAGTAACTAACTCATTTTAATATTAATCCACTCTTTTAATTCCAACCAATTTAAATAACTTAATCAAACCCGATTGCTACTGGGTAACCCAGGCCTACGAGGCTATTAGCTTAGCCCCAAGGAAGGTGAAATAAACTTCACGGCCTCGGTGTGAAACAAAGGTAGTAATCAATTAACTTTTAAAACATGTTTAATTAAAATTCTTAATTCATTAATACTTAAATTTTAATTCAAATTCCCCTTTTAAGCCTTAACAAACCCAGACTTTTAGACAACTTCAATTAATAACCCACTTTAGGATCTACCCCAGCCACACGACCTTTCTCACACACTTTAGATGATGTGCTAGGACAACCAACTCTAGATCTAGGTTAGGCCGGTGTTTACTTTACTGCTGTGTGCCGGGTTTTTCGTAGTTTTCACTGCATGTTGTGGATGAAATTGCTTTGCTGTGTCTGCTTACTTTTTCTGTACTCTGTGGATGGATTGATGTGTTTGGCGACTAGATTACCCTTAGGTTAGGTACGATCTGGATGTTGACACAGTTTTCTGCAGGTGGCCACGCTCATGCAGGGCAATATAAAAAGGGGGCAAATAAAAAAAATGCATAAATATTATAAACTCTTTGCACAGGTGCTTCAGCTGCTAAAGCCCCCAAATCATAAAAAGAGCGTGGCTAGTGTGTTTAATTTCTTTTCTGCTCATATACAACTGCTTGGGAATAACTGCTTTATATATATTAATTGCTTAGGATAACCCTGCAGGTGAGTCTAGATCTTTTATTTTGATATCAATGTAATTTGTGTAAGTGTCAAGTGTTGTGAAAGTTGATTTTGAGTTGGGATACATAGATCCAAAGCTTGGATTCCAAAGAGGAAAGGATACCCTTTTAGGGAACACTCCTTTTCCATTTGGAAATCCAAATTTGGATCATACCTCTTCCTTACCCAAAGAGGAAAGAGTGGCCTTCCCCCTTAGAGGGAAGTGCCCTCTTGTCCATTTGGGTAATCCGCTACGAAGATTCCAAGAAGATTGAAGAAAAGGAGTCCAAAGAAGAATGAAATTGAAGATTTGAAGATTTGAAGATTGAGAGTATCCCACTCAAAATAACTTGCGTCGTTACTAGGTTTAGAATCCGGGTTGTTGTCAGTGGTGCCCGGCCACTTTACTTTCTGCAATATTCTAGTTTGTAATAAGCAAGGCAACTTTGCCTATGGACATTTATTAATTAATTTATATTTGATGTGATGATTTGATTGCCTCTAGGATTACTTGTTTTTACTAGTTTTTTTTGGCGATTGCATGCCGCCCTTTGTTTTTTCGCCTGGATACGTGAGGCTCGTGAGGGTGTGAAACTTTTCTACTCATAATTTTAAAAGTCTAAAATTTTAGTGAGTCTAAACAACATAGAAAGATAACGAATCTAGGGAATTAGCCGGGGATCGTCCCCGGGGTCGCATACATATTTTTGCATCACTCTTTCCTTGCTTTAGACCCTTCCCCGCCTGCGGGTAGAGTCCGGATAGTCTGACCTATGAGGACGAGGTGCCGGACCTGGGGAAGTCCAGTCTTCTAAAAAACTATTTTATAAGCCTGTTTTTAAAATTTCAAGCATACTTGATTGGAAGTTGTTAACTAGCATGCATTGCATTAGATACAAACTAAAAGAGTCAAAATTTTAATTGCACCAGTTTAGCATTTTTGCACCCAACATGTGTCAAAGGGGCCAATTAGGAGAGTCTCTAGATGTCGGCCCCAACTCTCCAAAACTTTAATTACAACGTCCCTACCATTCTTTCATAAAAAGACCGGATTCATGTATTTTAAATCGATTAGGTGGTTAGCTGGCTCCCCAATCCAGGCCGGGGTAAGTCCAGACCTTGCACTGCATTAGTTAGGATCGGACGACTGTGGTCCAGTGTCCAAAATAGATTTAGGATCCGGGGCAGATCTTTGATTATAAGACCCCAAATTTCGGGAATATAGTCCCAAATTTCTAATAAAATACTTAACTCTAATTAAAGCTTCATTTCAATCCTAAAACATAAAGCCCAACACTTAGATTAAGTTGGGACACTTCCGGATGGTTCTGGAATCTCAAAGTGTCCCCTACCTCTCATCCTTTGACTCCGTTAATAACTGCTCAATTTTGATCCATTCCCTTTTGATTTTCCAATAATTCTATTCATACTTTGATATCACTCCTAGAAATTCTAACAAAATTTTGCCATTATTTTAATCGAGAGTTTTCGTAGGAGACCTCGTTTTCTTACGATGTAATTAACTACGAGGGCTTGCGCTCGTAGGAGATTTAGAACCACACACGCACCTGATTTTAAAAAATTGATTTCTCAAAACTCAATTGGATTTCTTTGGGAAAATTTAAAATATTAGTGATCATTGTTATCATATTCAAAGAATTATCATCGAATGATATTTTTCTCCCTTCGGGGAGATACATCTTTCTTTGATGAGGCTTTGGATGTGAACCTAACGATCACACTTCTTGAATATTGTAGCTGGATATTCAGTTGAACCTCATTTTGACCCTTCGTGGCCATAAGAAGTTCTCTTTAGCATCCGGTCATAATATTCAAGATGAATTTCATAATTCTAAATCTGAACACCGTTATGAAATTTTATGTTCGTCCTTCGGGGTGATATAATTTTTCTAACGGGATGATTCGATTTTAGAATTAGAATTAAATCTCAATTTTAAAGCTCCCAAAGAAAACTAATCTTTTCGAAACATGTTTTCAAAATTCCACCAACAATCGTCCCGGACGATATTTATATCAGCATGGACGATCTGTCCAAAAGCAGAAACCCTAATTAGGGCATCCTCATTAAAGCAGCCATCATTGTGCAAAACACATCGTCCTGGATGATTTTATATCGGCCAGGACGATAGGCTCAATTCAGCAAGAATCTACTGCCAAATCTATCTAGAAAGAACCTACTTTTGGACATCGTCCAGAGGATCGGCCTTGACTATAAAATATCGTCCCGGACGATCCAGGACAAATTTTCCAAAATTTCTCTGGAATTTAAGGAAAGCAATTACATGGTCAAATCATCCTGGACGATCGCAAGATCGTTCGGGCCGATTAGACATCGTCCAGCTTCATTTCAGGGCGATATTCAGGATGATTTTTCTCATATTTGAACTAATCGGCTAGAAAGATATGCCTATCGTCCTAGACGATAATGTCGGCAACTTGCATTAATGAGCTCATTTTTAGCTCTTCTATTTAAGCAATGATAAGGCACTTTGTAAGCGTCTTTGGCAGCCATTGTAGCTTCATTCTTGTGGGGAAAACTTGAAGAGAGAGCTTGAAAGGGAGAGAGGAAAGGGTGGAGTCTGAGAGGGAGAAGATCCTGTGAGAGGGGGAACTCAAGGGAGTGTGGAGGGGATTCCACACGGTTGCTCCGGCGAACTTGCACCTTAGTACCATCGGATTCAAGGTTTGTCTCGAGGTTAGTTCACCAAAGAAGAAGATCTCTTTGGTGTCAAAGGACTCGGCGACTCCGCCGCACCGGGGAAGGTGGAAGTGATTTTGTAAGGGCTTCTCCGCCTAGCTACGAGGGCTAAAGGAGAGTCATGATTGTAGTGAAACTCTTAGAGGGTGCCTCCAAGGAGTGGACGTAGGTCAAGGTTTGACCGAACCACTATAAATCTGGTGAGTTCTTTTCTTATTATTTCTTCCGTATTTAATTTCTGCATCGTTGGTTTTGATTGTGGTGAATCTTGTTTTTAGATTTAAGATTTTGTTTATTTTAAATATATATTCACCTCTCTATCTCATTATTAGCCTTGGGCCAATTCATAGGGCTTAACATCCCTAACGAACTTTCTAGTGCCATCAGAGCACTTTAATCAATGGAATAGGGAAGAACAAGTAAATGCTCAATTGAATACAAAATCTTTAAACTGCTTTTTCTATGCTTTAAATTTTGAAGATTTTATGTTAGTATCCACGTGCACTACTGGTAAGGAAGTTTGGGATAAACTACACACCATATACGAGGGCACTAATGAAATCAAGCAATCCAAGCTAAATTTGTTAATGCATGATTTTGAACTGTTTTCCATGAAACCTTATGAGACAATCTTAGACATGTACACTAGGTTCATTCAAATTGTAACATCATTGCATGACTTAGGAAAAGAGTTTTCAAATTTTGAAAAAGTCAATAAAATTCTTCGTAGTTTACTTGAAAAATTTGATGCCAAAGTTGTTGCTATTTGTGAATCAAAAGATTTGAATGATTATTCTATTGATTATTTGATTGGCTCACTCATTTCCTACGAGCAAGGTTTGGGTCAAAGACTTTTGGATGCAGGTGAAACGATTGTTCTAAAAACTGAAGATATGGAAAAAGATTGCTTAGTTGGTGATGAATGCAATAACTTGTCAAGAAAATCACAAAGCTCACCAAAGCATACGCAAAAGTGGAAAAAAAGGTAAAAGTGGTAATGATGTCCATATTTCTTCTGACGTTATTTGCTTTCGATGCAGGAAGCCTGGACATATGAAAAATCAGTGCCCTAATTTAAGAATTCTTCCTACGAAAGAAAAGGGCAAGGCGAAGTAAAATTTAAACTGGGGAAATAATGAAAGGCAAAAAATCTCATGGGCAGATCTGGTTTCTGAAGCATCAGACCAGAAGAGAGATAATGGTTAAAAGCCTTTCGTGTTTTTGTGTTGTGTTTTTATTTTTACGTTTTTCATTTTTTTATTTATTCTTTAAAATTTTTGGTTTTTGTGACAGTTTTTCTCTGATCAACACACACACATTCAATTTTCTAAAAATGAAAAATCTACTTCCTGTTTTTTTGAAATCTTTGGTAAGTTGTGTTTGACTTCTCTAAAACAGTCAAAGGAAGGAAACTCATGTTTTTGACTCTCAATCTCTATTTCCTAAAGGAGATTATTCTACTTTTGATTTAAAATCTTCATCATATTTTAAATTGGATTTTGAAACTGATTTTTTTCATCTCCCTACATTTTTTCTATCGCATAGAAATCTTTTGCAAGATTGTTGAATCCACCTTAAAATTTTCTTAATCAAGTTGTTCGTGATGTCAATAATTTGGGTTTACTTTCGTTTTGAAAATATAAGAAAGAAAGCATATTTTTTGAAAATAATAAAGAAAAAAGTGGCCAATGATGCCAAACCAAAAGATGCGCAATGATGCCAAATTGAAAAAAAAATACACAAAGTGTATTAAAAATCAAAAGATGCTTAAAGAGCCATTCAAGTGATAAAAGGCATAAAATGAGCCCACAAAAAAATATGCTTATTTTTTCTTATACTACTAAAAGCTTAAGAAAATCCTTTATATGTTCGAAACTTATGCTTGAAAATCTTGGTTCCTGATTCAGCAATACGTGCATTGATCTTCTATTAGATATATTTTCTGAAAGGAGTTTTGAAAAATTAATGTTTCTTTTTCCCATTTATTTCTTGATTTGGATATTGGATTAAAAAGTTTTTGAGCCTTTAAAAGAACTTGAGTTGGGATTATCAAACTCTAAATTTCTAACCTTTTCTAGGCTATGCGTTGTCAATACAATTCTACAAATTTTTTGAATAAAATCAAAAGGTAACTTTCTCATTTTAAGAATATTTGTTCTTTCACTAAATCAGGGAACATTTTTGTGTTTTGTTCGTTTTGTTTTTTGACTGTGCCTCCTCTCTTTTTGATAATGTTAAAGGGGGAGAACGTATTATTGAATTTTTGTACTGTTATCGTGTTTGTATCTTATTTTCAAAAAATTAAAAACAACAAAAATATTTTTATCTCCCCTATTTTTTAAAAGGGTTTATTCTAGTGAGAGGGAGATTAGGAGAATTTTTTTTGAAAATTCAAATTGAAATGTTTGCAATCATCAAAAAGGGCGAGATTGTTACAGATCTATGGTTTATGGTTTTTATGATAGCAAATATTCCTATTTCTCTATGACTACTTTCTACTAACATTTCAGGTTCACACGATCGGACTGCAATTTAGAACCAGCTCAAGATTGGGTAGACTAGGTCTGAGTCAGTTTGTACATTTTTTCCTTTCTTGAGTCTATTGTATTTGGTGTGGGTCCTGATACTTTATAACTTGGAAGAGTTTCTAACGGGACCCTAAAGTTTTCTATTTTTGGTAATATCGTCACGGACAATCTGTCCAAAAGCAAAAACCCTAATTAGGGCATCCTCATTAAAGCAGCCGTCATTGTGCAAAACACATCGTCCTGGACGATAGGCTCAGTTCAGCAAGAATCTGCCGCCAAATCTATTTAGAAAGAACCTAGTTTTGGACATCGTCCAGAGGATCGGCCTGGACTATACAATATCATCTTGGACGATCCAGGACAAATTTTCCAAAATTTCTCTGGAATTTAAGGAAAGCAATTACATTGTCAAATCATCCTGGACAATCGCATATTGTCCGGGCCGATTAGACATCGTCCAGCTTCATTTCAGGGCGATATTCAGGATGATTTTCCTCATATTTGAATTAATCAGCCAGGACGATATGCCTATCATCCTGGATAACAATGTCGGCAACTTGCATTAATGAGCTCTTTTTTAGCTCTTCTATTTAAGCTATGATAAGGCACTTTGTAAGTGTCTTTGGCAGCCATTGTAGTTTCGTTCTTGTGGGGGAAACTTAAAGAGAGAGCTTGAAAGGGAGAGAGGAAAGGGTGGAGTTTGAGAAGGAGAAGATCCTGTGAGAGGGGGAACTCAAGGTAGTGTAGAGGGGATTCCACATGGTTGCTCCGGCGAACTTGCACCTTAGTACCATCAGATTCAAGGCTTGTCTCGAGGTAAGTTCACCAAAGAAGAAGATATCTTTGGTGTCAAAGGACACGACGACTCCGCCGCACCGGAGAAAGTGGAAGTGATTTTGTAAGGGCTTCTCCGTCTAGCTGTGGGGGCTAAAGGAGAGTCATGATTGTAGTGAAATACTTGGAGGGTGCCTCCAAGGAGTGGACGTAGCTCAAGGTTTGACCGAACCACTATAAATCAGGTGTGTTCTTTTCTTAATATTGCTTCCGCATTTAATTTCCACATCGTTGGTTTTGATTGTGGTGAATCTTGTTTTTAGATTTAAGATTGTGTTTATTTTAAATATTGATTCACCTCTCTATCTCATTATTAGCCTTGGGCCAGTTCATAGGGCTTAACATCCCTAACAAACTTTTAGTGCCATCAGATCACTTTCATTATGTGGATTTGCTAATTTCTATTATAGTTTATGTTGCATAGGGCATGAGCTATGATTGTACATTAGTTTTTGAAGGGATTCCTACTAGTTTTTTTCCTATCCGCTCTCTTTATAATGGGATATGGTTATGGATGCATTCTTCGGCTATGGATTTATCTTCCCATGGGATTGTTGGGTGGCCTATGACTATATAGGATATTTCTTGGGGTTGTCTCTATTTATTCTAATGTTGGGCTTTGCTTTTTGGGTTCTTTGCTAGTTGGCTATTTGATCTTGCCAGTGGGGAGCTTTGTGATTTTTTTCACAGAGAGGTTTTCTATCTCTCAACCAATCTCTTATGCTTTACTGGGGGCTGAAAGATAGTTAGGGATGTTAAGCCCTTAAGAACTAGCCCGAGGCTAACCAAGAGGGGAGGGGGTGAATTGGTATTTTAAAAAATCACCACAAAATTAAAGTGCGGAAAAATAAATAAATGCGGAAGCAGTAGAAAATAGAACACAAGGATTTATAGTAGTTCAGTCAACTCGACCTACTTCTACTCCCTAGAGGCGCCCTTTAGGTATTGCACTGCAAACGTGACTCTCTTTTTGCTCCCATAGCTAAGCAGAGAAGCCCTTAGAAACCTCCTTTTTGCCAACCCCGGTGAGGCAGAGAACCCAACTCCTTTTGCTTCCTCTTGAAGCAGGCAGAGAACTTAGATTGATTGCTGAAGCTCACCTCTCCCAACCCTTCCTAGGACAACAGACTCTTGTGAAAGATGAAGTGGAACAATGCTTAGAGCAAACCTTGTGAATCACCCTCACAAGCTCCCACTCCCAAAATCCTCTCTCTCTATCCCTCTCTCTCCCTCTCCTCTAGGCTTTCTTAGGTCAAGACAGCAGCAAAAGATCTTTCGAAGTGAAGAACAAGAGTTCTTAAATAAAAGATCTCAAAATGAGTTCATTAATGCAATTTACCGACTTTATCGTCCAAGCCGATAGGAATATCATCTTGGCAGATCAGTACAAAATAAATTCAAACGGCCAGGACGATTTGGGATGATCAGAAG
Organism: Dendrobium nobile; assembly: GCA_022539455.1. NCBI lineage: Eukaryota > Viridiplantae > Streptophyta > Magnoliopsida > Asparagales > Orchidaceae > Dendrobium > Dendrobium nobile. Next base: position 42,271,935 of record CM039736.1, read on the forward strand.
AAAATTGGTTACATTGTTAAGGCCTATACAATATCATCTTGGCCAATTAGTTCAAATCCAAGTAAAATCATCCCGAACATCGCCCTGAATGGATGTTGACCGATGTCAATCGTCTAGGCCATCATCATGGCCGATCCTACGATCGCCTTGGTCGATGTGATCACATCAATCAGGTGTAATTGCTTTTCATAATTACCAGATTAATTTAGGTGTAATTGTGCTGCATCGTCCAGGCCGATGGCAATCGTCCTGGCTGATTTTCTAAAATAAAGAATACCTAAATTGATCATTGCGGCTGATTTTTTCTTAATTGAACCTGTCGTCCTGACTGATATAATTATCATCTAGGCTGATCTGCTTAATGACGGCTGACTTAATGTGATGCCCTCATTAGGATTTCTATTTTTAGTTAGATCATCCTGTCCGATATTATCATCGTCCAGGCCAACATACTCAAAACAAAAAATAATAAAAAAACCACAATTAGGTGTATGTAAGGTTACTTAGCATTAGGAATCACTTTTATAATTGACTCAAAAAAGGAAAAATTACAGACTTGACTCAACCTAAATCTACCGAATCTTGAGCTGACTTGAGTTGCATTCGATCTTGTGGACCTTAAAAGTTAGTAGGCAAGACAGTCGTAGAAAATCATGAATGTTTGCTATCATCAAAAGTCTAATCCATAAACTCATATTTGCAACACTTTCCCCCTTTTTGATGATGGCAAATACACCCAGAAAAGTTCAAGCAGTTATGGTTGTTTAGTAAAAAAGTGTGACAAAAAAAATTGCTCACTAAATTCCAAAAATCAAATTACAAGTTACATCAGACTACTCTCCCTTTCGAGATCACAAAAATGAGTAGGAAACTAAAAAAAAAAAGAACATAAATTAAAAACAACCATAAGAAAACAAACTATAGAAAATAGAAACCAAAACTTGTAAAATGAGGACCTTGATCATTAGACGAAAGTGGTGGTGGTGGTAGCTGCTGGAAGAAACTAGAAAATGTAGCAAATTGTGCCCCAAACCAGGCCATGTCCTGGTCGTGCTGCTGCTGCTGGTGTCCAACATAAGCATCGAACTAGGCCACGTCCTTAGCGTGCTGCTGCTGCTGGTGTGCTACGTAAGTCTCAAAACGGGTCTCCCACTGATCAAATCTCTCCATCAACTGATTCAGCTGAGAGTGTTTGTTGAGAGGAATAGGTTCTGGAATAGGAGCGGGAGCCTCCTCCTCCTCGGCCCCCTGAGCTTCCCCATCCCATGGGTGGAGACGAGTACTGTGAAGGACATTGAAGGAGTTGTTTGAGTATAAGTATGGCTGAAGGTTGGGAGGAGCAGGATATTGAAGTTGGTATTTAGATTCTAGAACATAAGCAATGAGGTGTCTTAGAGCAAGATTGGGTTTCCTCTTATGACCTGGATCGCAGATTGTAGTCAAATGCTCAATATAGCAAAAAATAGGTCAGTAGCATTGAACTCTCTATGGGCCAGAACATAAAAGGTAGTAAGTGGAAGAAGTGGAGTGATGTGGACTCGGTCATCGGCTTTTGGAATAATAGAATTGCGAAGGACATGCTGGATTGTCCTAGCATCTTTGAGTAAAGAGCTAGTCTCTCCAACAAGAAAGCTTGCATAGGTGTGGCAAAGATAGTGATTTGTAGTGGACCAGTCAAAGTGAGGATTAGAGACAAGGGTATGCAGCTTATCCCCAGTGGTGGACAGCTGCAATAGCTCAGCACAATCCTGTTATGTGATTTTGATAGGGCGTCGATTCACATACGAGGTGAGAGTAGTGTAGGAGGAATTTACACGGAGGTTTGCGTATGTATCCATTCAGAAAAACTGCTGAAAATAGGGATTTTAAATCCCCAGCTCCTAAGCACATTATTTACCTTCACCAAAGTTGAACAGGAAAGTGTAATATGATCTAAATCTTCAGTTTCATCATAACCCATTGGACAAAGAAAATTCCCCGAAATCCTTCTTTTAAATAGAAAAAATTCTGTTGGGACCGTATCTTTACTAACACGCCAAAGAAATATCTTAACTTTGGCATTCAACTTCAGTTTATGCATCCAGATAGTATCAATATTATCAAGTAAATTCATGTATCTACTTTCAATAAGTAAAGCAGATAAAGATTTACCTGTTAAATGTAGCCTTAGCTCCATTTGATCTTCAAATAGAGACTCATAAATATGAACATCTTCAATCAACTTTATCAGTTCCTCCCCAAAGAAAATTCTGAGTTTAGAGTTAACCCAGTTACCATTCTCAATGAAGTAGCTCAACTTCATGTCTTCATCTACCAAATTACCTACAAATGTAGGCCATTTCAATAAGCTTTTCTCCATGATCCATGCATCCCTTTGGACTTAAATGTTCTCACCATTATCCACCTTCCATCTCAGGAAATTTTTAAGAGCTTCCCATGCACTCATCATAATCTTCTAAGAATTAGAACCACTTCTAGTTCTCTCCCTTTTCCACCAGCTCTCCCCATATTTAGCAATAAAGTTTCTATAAAATAGAGAATTAGGATTCTCAAAAGAATTCCAAGCAAATTTAGCTTAAAGCAGTCCCATTCTATCCAAAACAGATTGAACACCCCAACCACCACACTGCTTGGGTCGACATAAAGCTTCACAGCTCACATAATCTTTTTAATAATCTCCCAATATCCTTTGAAAAATGAATGAGTCATCCCATCATATCTAAGAGACTTGTTATTGCCCAACCCTATAACAACCACCTTAACTTCTTCAACCGAAATCTCTTTTCCAGCAAAAACTTATCTTCATCATCCAAAATAACCCACGGTTTTGGCCAGCTAGACAAACAGCAGCTTCTATGTCTCCATTTGCTTTGAAAAAACTGATAAAAATATCTTCCACTGTTGCAAATCTACTTTTTCATAGCTTATGTTTTGATGATTGACAAACACTTTCTCTCTTGGACTACTTGTTGCTTCTAACTTTTCAGGAATCGAAGATCGGACGATCAAGAGGAAGCCAAGCCCAGGATCGCGCAGGTTTAAGGTTAAGTCAGTCTTTAATTTTTATTTTTCACCTTTTGAGTCTACTTGTAATAATCAAAAAGACTGATGCTAAGTAACCCTTCACACACACACTTGAGAGGCTTAGAAATTCTGTTTTTGCCCACATCGGCCCGGCCGATATTTATATCGTCCGGGACGATCAGCTTAAAACAGAAAGTCTAATTAAGGATTCTTAATTAAGGCAGCCAAGATTAACATATCGGCCTGGACGATACGTGTATCGGCCAGGACGATAAGCTCAAAATAGAAAGAGATAGCCGCCTTAGATAGTTTAGGCATACTGAATTTTAAATTATCGCCCCGGACGATTCCAGGATCGGCTAGGACGAAATTACCAAATTATGCCTTAATTGATCAGGAAATCAAGGGAGTAATTAAGGATGATTGATACGATCATATCGTCCAGGACGATCGTGAGATCGTCCTGGTCGATCAAGCCAAATTTCAATCGGCCAGGACTGTTCCCAGGGCTGTGCTCAGAACAATTTACCTCTGATTTGAACTAATCGGCCAGTACGATCGTGAGATCGGCCTGGACGATTAAGCCAAATTTCAATCATCCAGGACTGTTCCCAGGGCTGTGCTCTGGCCGATCTTCCTTGATTTGTACTAATCGGCCAGGCCGATGTCCATATCGGCCGGGACGATAAAGTCGGCTACTTGCAATTAATGAGCTCCTCTTGAGCTCTTCTATTTAAAGAGCTCTTCTTCAACATTTTGGAGAGACCTTTGGCTGCTGCCTTGACCTGAGAAGACCTTGAGGAGAGAAAGAGAGAGAGGGAGAGAGAGAGGATCTTGTGAGGGGGAGCTTGTGAGGGGATTCACAAGGGTTGCTCAAGGATCGCTCTGCTTGTCTTTCGTCTGGAGTTTCTCGTCCGTGGAAGGGTCGGTAGAGGTAAGGAGTTTTGCCTTTGGTTGTGGTTCTCTGCCAGCTTCAGGAGGAAGCAAAAGGAGGTAGGTTCTCTGCCTTGCCGGGGTGGCAAAAAAGAGTTTCTTGTGAGGGCTTCTCCGCCTAGCTGTGGGGGCTAAAGGAGAGTCACGTTTTGTAGTGCAATACTTGGAGGGTGCCTCCAAGGAGTGGACGTAGGTCGAGTCGACCGAACCACTATAAATCTTGTGTTTTTATTTTTGCTTCCACACTTTTAAAATTCCGCATTTGGTTTGGTGGTGTGATTTGGTTTGTGAATTTATTTCTTTGTCTCAAGAATTTTTAAAATACCAATTCACCCCCCCCCCCCTTGGTTAGCTTGGGACTAAGTTCATAGGGCTTAACATCCCGAACGAACTTTCAAGTGGTATCAGAGCGGGATTCGAAAAATTAAGTTTAAAAACTTTTTGAATTTGATCCATGGCTAACATAGGAAATAGAAACACTACTGAAGGTTATTCGATTACACGACCTCCTCTATTTGACAACTTACCTTTTGATTTTTGGAAAACCCGCATGTCAACGTTTTTACAATCTACTGATTATCGCATGTGGATGCTTATTCAAGAAGGTTATTCTCCACCTTCTCGTGAAATTAATGGTATTAAAACTGAAGTTGCTTTTACTGAATGGACTTTCGATTAACGTGATTTGGCTCAGTTAAATGCAAAATGTTTGAACTGTTTTTTCTGTGCTTTGAAATCTGAAGATTACATGCGTGTTTCAACTTGCAAAACTGGTAAAGAGATTTGGGATAAATTATGCATCACCTATGAAGGTACTAATGAAGTTAAGCAAACCCGTTTGAACTTTCTCTTGCATGACTACGAACTTTTTCGTATGAAACCTCATGAATCGACTTCTGACATGTACACTAGGTTTACTCAGATTGTTACTTCATTGCATGCACTAGGAAAAGAGCTTTCGAATTATGAAAAAGTTAACAAGATTTTGAGATGCTTGCCTTCGTCTTATGATGCAAAAATAACTGCAATCACTGAATCAAAAGATTTGAATACTTATTCCATTGATAACTTACTTGGCCCACTCATTGCTTACGAGCAAGGTGTGAATCAAAGAAATCTTGATGCAGGTGAAAAGAAAAAGGAGAAAACAATCGCTCTGAAGGCGCACAAATCGGATTCTGAATCTTCCGGGTCTGAGAGCGATGAAATTGCCTTCATCACAAAGCAATTCAAAAGCTTTCTAAGGAAGAAACAAAAGCATCATCAAAGTTGGAGGAAAGGTAAGGATCATAAAAATGTTAAAGGATCTTCTGATGTTGTTTGTTTTGAATGCAGGAAACCTGGACATGTGAGAGCCGATTGCCCTACACTTCAAGATCAATCAAGCAAAGAAAAGGAAAAAGGTGAGGAGAAAGCCAAGTCAAGAAAGGACAAGAAGAAGAAAATCCAAAGAGGATTTTGGGCAGAATCTTGTATTGATTCCTCTGAGACTGAACCAGAGGAAGAGACTACGAATTTGTGTTTCATGGGAGAAAATCAAAGTGATGAAGAAGAGGTATGTAAACCAACCTATGATGAATTGTTTGAAATTTGTAAAAAAATTCATGCATCATACAAAAAACTTAAGAAAACTCATGCTAGCCTAAAATTAGAACATTCAAATCTACAAAAAGAGCATGAAGTGTTTCTCAAAGACCATGCAACGATTGATTCAAATCACATGGCTCTTCTTGATGAATTTGATGAGTTGAACAAAAAACATTTGGAATTAATTGATGAACATAATGCATTAAAAGTTTCACAAACCTCACTTAGTTTTGATCTTAAGAAATCTAAAGATCTTGAGAAAAATTTGAGGATTGAGATTGATGCCTTAAAGAGAACAAATTTGAGGATTCAAAATGATCGGATGACTTCCACTATTGATCTTAAGCCAAAACCTAGGAAGAGGCATTATAACTCAAATCATCTAAGAAATCCCTTTCCTGGAATTAGATGTTTCTCATGTGGCATGCTAGGACACATCTCACACACTTGCACCGTTCATAGTAGTACTCATTGGGTGTGGAGACCTAAAAAGCATGATTCACAGCATACCTTACGTGCATTACATTCTACTTTTTCTAAGAAGGATCCCAAACCTGTTTGGGTTCCTAAATCTGACTGTTGTTGAGTTTTGCAGGTGTGCTCTCACCAAAGTCCTCGTGGGAGCATAGGATAACTGGACATAAGGAGGCTTGCAGCTCAAAAAAATTGCTTAAACTCGCTGCTTTATTACTTGCTTGAAACATTAGTTTTGTGTGTCTTTTTTACTTTTCTTCTAGTTTGTGTGCTCACTTTGTATTGATTTTAGTTTGCTTTATTTTTCATTTGTTTTGTTTTGTTTTGTTTTGTTTACTCGCTGCTTTTTAATTTTGGCCTTCCATATGATTAATCCTTTCAAGCTTTTAGATTTTGGAGTTTTTGGAGACAGTGATTTAGCTTTTCAAAATTGGTTAAAGGGAGTTTTCTGTTGATGTTTTCCCTCCTTCAGACTTTATTTAGTTGTATGATTTTTCTTCTCTAAAACAAAAGTCTAAACTCGGTTTAACCAATGGCTTGTTAATTAAGATCTTTTTCTTATCTTGCTACATTAATTTATCTTATGTATAATAGCCAAAGTTTTTAGTTATCATTCAAGCTTTTGAAATCTTGCCATTGCATTTATCACATGTTTTTGATTTAGTGTTGTGGATTGTTCTTCCCTATGTTAGAGAGAGAGCCCCTATTCTCTAATATTTGGAGGATATACTCACAACTAAGTTTTTTTTAAGGGTATATTAAAGAATTTCTAGCTTGCAAAAGTTAAAAAGGAAAGAGGCCAATGAAGCCAAAATTGAAAAGAATGCTATATACACAAAAGTGTATCAAAGAATCAAAAGATGTTCAAAAGAGCAAATCAAATGACAAGAGGCATAAAATGAGCCCACTAAATGCAAGCTATTCTCTCTTTGATAAAACTCTTAAAACTTAGATAATTCATTAATTATGTGATATTTTTAAAGACTTAATTTCAATTTTCATGATTGAGAAAAACTACTTTGGTTTATTAAATATGAGATATTTTCTTTGTAAACAAGCTTTGAATGGATCTTATTATCCCTATTAGTTATTCTAAGCTGGATTTTTTGTTTTCCAAAAGAATTTTGTACCCTAAAGGATGTCCGATCTAGGGTTAACAGAATCGGATGTTCTACCTTCTACTAATTGAAATTTGTTAAACTTTCTGATCTCTTGGAACTCTAAAAGTTTAACTTTTTGAAAAAGAATTCTCATATGATGCCTCCATAAATACCAAAAAATTTAGAAAAATTAAAATCCAAAAAATATTCATTTTTTTTATTTTTCATTGTCCCTTTTTATTTTTTTTGTTTTGACTGTTTTTCTTTTGTTTTATTTTTTTTTGAGAGTCTTGATCATCAGCCTTCACCTCTTGATTTCAATTTCTAGTCACATCGTCCTGGCTGATACCCTTATCATCCTGGACGATATGACAAATTCTGTTCAAAATCCATCTGCTGACCCTTTTTGTTTGAAAACAATAAACTCATCGTCCCGGACGATCCCATATCGTCCTGGACGATTTGATCGAACTCTTGGTGATAGTCCTGGCTGATAGTATATTTTGTCTGGCCGATGCATTTTATGTGCATCGTCCTGGCCGATACACTGGATCGTCCTGGACAATCCACGTGTCAGTACATTTTGATCTTTAAATTCGGCTCCGGACGATCCATTATTGGACCATCGACCGGGCCGATCCACTGTTCTTCCTGGACGATACACGTGGCAAGCATTCAAACGTTTTAACTTCGGCCGGTACGATCAATTATTATGCATCGTCCCGGACGATACACCTAATCTGCCCGGCCGATCTGCTTTTTCAACGGTCGTTCGGCCTGACTCCTCGGGCCGATCGCCTGTGTCTATTCGGCCTGGCCGATATCTGATCAGCCCGGCCGATCTGACCGCCTTTTTGACCAATCGGCCTGTACGCAATTATTGTACCCTATCGGCCTGGACGATTCAGCGATCGGCCAGGACGATAGGGCCTTTTCTTTAAATTCAGGCCAATTCCAGCCATTTTTCTCACCCTCTTCCTTCAACTCTTTTTTGTTTTCCTGCTACCTCTCTCAGATGGCTGGTGGGAAACGTATTCGTCAAGCATCCGGATGTTCTTCGAGGGCGACTCTAGACCCTCGATTCAGGGAGGCAGAAGATCAGGCTACCTATCATCGCTACAAAGAGAGTAGCATTACCCTGTCCCGGATAATCAATCCAGCATATCTCTCATACCCGGTAATGGACCTTTTTGCCCACACCTCTCTTTGTTTTATACTCATTCTCGCCTTCCCTTTCTCTTCCGAACTTCTCGCTGAATTTTTTGCTAACCTACGCATTAACCACACCTTCACAGTCATGACCTCCTATGTGAATCGACGCCCTGTCGAAATCACATATCAGGACTGTGTTGATCTTCTACAGCTATCCACCACTGGGGATAAGCTGCACCAAATAGCCACTGATCCTGATTCTGACTGGTCTACGGCGAATCACTTCCTTCGTCAAACCAATACACATTTCCATGTTGGAGAGACTAGCTCTTTGGTCAAAGATGCTAGGACAATCCAACATGTCCTTCGCACATCCATAATCCCAAAAGCCAGTGACCGGATTCACATCACCCCTCTACTGTCCCTCACTACTTTCTACATTATGGCCCAAAGAGAATTCAATACCGCTAATCTACTCTTTCGCTACATCGATCACCTAACTACAATTCGTGACCCAGGCCATAAGAGAAAGCCCAATCTAGCCTTAGGACACATCATTGCCTATGTCCTTGAAACCAAATACAATCTCCAATATCCTAATCATCCTAACCGTCACCCTACCTACTACTCAAACAATTCCTTCACTGCACTTCATAGTACTCGTCTTCACCCAAGAGATGGGAAAGTCGGGGGGCTAGAGAGGAGGAGGCTCCCGCTCCCGCTCCCATTCCGGATCCTGTCCCTCTCCACCAGCACTCACCCTTTGATCAGTTGATTGAGAGATTTGATCGTTGGGAGACTCGATTTGACGCCTACGTTGTTGCTCAGAAACAGCAACACTCAGAGGACATTACCCGCTACGAGCAACACCGCGCTGAGGATTTAGCCCGATTTGACAGTTTTGTTACTCAGCAGCAGCAGCAGCATGACCAGGACATCACCTGGTTCAATGCTCAGTTCACCTCACTTGCCACCTACTTTCAGCAGCCACCTCCACCACCTCCATCTGATGATCTGGATCCCTCGTTGTTTTAGTCTGTATTTTGTGTTGTTTGTTTCATGTCTTTTTTATGTGCATTATAGTCTTTTTCTTGTGTTTCTAGACCCTCTTTTTGTGATGACAAAAGGGGGAGTAGGGTGTTGGAATAAACTGTTTGGTCTTGGATTTTGTAACCTTGCGGTGTTTTAATGAATTTTTCCTACTTGTGTTTGCCATCATCAAAAAGGGGGAGATTATTGCAAATCTACTTTTTCATAGCTTATGTTTTGATGATTGACAAACACTTTCTCTCTTGGACTACTTGTTGCTTCTAACTTTTCAGGAATCGAAGATCGGACGATCAAGAGGAAGCCAAGCCCAGGATCGCGCAGGTTTAGGGTTAAGTCAGTCTGTAATTTTTATTTTTCACCTTTTGAGTCTACTTGTAATAATCAAAAAGACTGATGCTAAGTAACCCTTCACACACACACTTGAGAGGCTTAGAAATTCTGTTTTTGCCCACATCGGCCCGGCCGATATTTATATCGTCCGGGTCGATCAGCTTAAAACAGAAAGTCTAATTAAGGATTCTTAATTAAGGCAGCCGACATTAACATATCGGCCTGGCCGATACGTGTATCGGCCAGGACGATAAGCTCAAAATAGAAAGAGATAGCCGCCTTAGACAGTTTAGGCATACTGAATTTTAAATTATCGTCCCGGACGATTCCAGGATCGGCTAGGACGAAATTACCAAATTATGCCTTAATTGATTAGGAAATCAAGGGAGTAATTAAGGATGATTGATACGATCATATCGTCCAGGACGATCGTGAGATCGTCCTGGACGATCAAGCCAAATTTCAATCGGCCAGGACTGTTCCCAGGGCTGTGCTCAGAATGATTTACCTCTGATTTGAACTAATCGGCCAGTACGATCGTGAGATCGGCCTGGACGATTAAGCCAAATTTCAATCGTCCAGGACTGTTCCCAGGGCTGTGCTCTGGCCAATCTTCCTTGATTTGTACTAATCGGCCAGGCCGTTGTCCATATCGGCCGGGACGATAAAGTCGGCTACTTGCAATTAATGAGCTCCTCTTGAGCTCTTCTATTTAAAGAGCTCTTCTTCAACGTTTTGGAGAGACCTTTGGCTGCTGCCTTGACCTGAGAAGACCTTGAGGAGAGAAAGAGAGAGAGGGAGAGAGAGAGGATCTTGTGAGGGGGAGCTTGTGAGGGGATTCACAAGGGTTGCTCAAGGATCGCTCTGCTTGTCTTTCGTCTGGAGTTTCTCATCCGTGGAAGGGTCGGTAGAGGTAAGGAGTTTTGCCTTTGGTTGTGGTTCTCTGCCAGCTTCAGGAGGAAGCAAAAGGAGGTAGGTTCTCTGCCTTGCCGGGGTGGCAAAAAGGAGTTTCTTGTGAGGGCTTCTCCGCCTAGCTGTGGGGGCTAAAGGAGAGTCACGTTTTGTAGTGCAATACTTGGAGGGTGCCTCCAAGGAGTGGACGTAGGTCGAGTCGACCGAACCACTATAAATCTTGGGTTCTTATTTTTGCTTCCGCACTTTTAAAATTCCGCATTTGGTTTGGTGGTGTGATTTGGTTTGTGAATTTATTTCTTTGTCTCAATAATTTTTAAAATACCAATTCACCCCCCCCTCTTGGTTAGCTTGGGACTAAGTTCATAGGGCTTAACATCCCGAACAAACTTTCATCCACAACCCTTGGGTCTTCCGAAATTTCTCCACTATCTGTCTTAACTTGATAGATCAACTTAGCATTCCTTCTTCCATTGGGAAAGGAATGAAAGAATTTAGTATTAGAATCCCCTTCTTCTACCCATTTCACCTTTTCTCTTTGTTTCCACCATGTAATTAGACAATTAAGAATAACATTTAACTCTTTGACTTTAGATCTCAACAACCAAACCTTCTCATTATCCAGCTTACCCTCTCTAGCTTCAACTTATTGAATAAGCAGAATTTCAAATTTTAATCTATCCTTCTCAGCCAAAAAATCCTTCAACTTGGCTTTGCTCCAGTAGAATAAATTGTTTAAAGCTCTTTTGCATGTCTTATTAAGCACCTCCATGTCATTACCCACATAAAATTTTATCCAACCTTTATTCACAATAACAGTAGCTATCTTGAAAGAAAGCCAAACATCCTCAAATTTAATAGCATTCTTCTTTGTAGCCTCCACATCAAATAATTCCAGCACAATTGGACAATGATCGGAAGCCACTCTTGCTAAATGTCTTTCCACACCAAGATGCATAAAAACTGAATCCAAAGAGTTCAGCAAACACCTATCCAACCTTTCAAGGATTCTCCCACCTCCAATCTTATTATTACACCAAGTATATCTAGGGCCAACCACCCTAACTTCATGATAGTCATTCTCATACATAAAAGTGGACATTTCCAAGGGCCTTGAGAAAAAACAAACTTCCTACCACCCTTCTTATCCTCATGGGATAAGATGCAATTATAGTCTCTCCCAATAACCGAAGGAAGATCTCTATATGACTGTTCCCCAATGCATTCCCACAGTTTCCTTCTATTCTGAACATGGTTACTCCCATATACAGTAGTAATCATCCAAATACCCTTATTAAAGACATTGAGATCACCTCACCAATCACACATTGATCCAATGTTTTAATAACTGAAAAAGAGGCCATATCACTTCTCCACAAAATCATAATTCCTCCTGAAAGTCCTTTGAAAGGAACTAAAAAGAAGTCCCAAGCAGGACCCATAATCTTCATAAAATCATTCTTATCAAAAAAACTAATTTTCGTTTCCACCAACCCAACAAAAAAAAACCTTGTAATCTTTAATAAATTCCTTCAAATATAGAGAGGCTTCTCTCTTTCTAGCCCCTCTACAATTCCAAAAAGCTAAAGATCCCATTAAACTTTTTTAGGGGAAGAACCCCCAACCTTCTTTCTACTACCTCCATCACCAGTCCTTCCTCTAGAATTAACCGAAATTGGACCCAAAGATCTGATCTCTTTAGCCAACTTGCTTTTAGCCACATCCCCAGTAAAACTATTGATCTTCTCTCCCTGACTATGACTGCCTTCGCAAACAGAATTATATAAAATACCTTCAGAAATCACCACATCTTCCCAAGCAATTGTCCCATCCTTACAACAAATTACCTTAATAGCAGGCTTTCCAGTTTTGACAAATAGAACCTTTTCATCCATCTCTTCATTTACCAAAATCTAAAATCTATTTTCACTAATTTGACAAAGATTAGAGTTGAGAGAAACCATACCTGTATTCAAGACGTTCTTGTCAACTTCATTATCAATTAGCTCCAGATTGGGTTCTGACTCCTCCAGCACCTTAGGATCTTCCATAGTTTCCATTTCTGTATCAATCTCACCTTCTTCAAGGTGAACTTCCGCCTTCTTCGTCTGCTGCTTAATAGGAACAATGTCATCTTGGTCTTTAAAACCAGCTTTAGGAATTTCCTTTTCCACTATCTTCTTTTTAAATACCTGATTATTATCAGATTTCTTCCAAACCCTTTTCACCATAGGTTGTTTTCTAAAGTTTTTCTATTAACCATAATCCAAGGGCCAAACTTAGAACCATTATTTTCTTCAGACGGCATATCCACCCCTTGCTTTTCTCTGTCATTATCATTAATAACATTTCTGTCCAAAGGCGTTGAGATCCCTCTTTTACAATCAGATTTTAAGGGTCCAACCATCCCACATTCATAACAGAAGGAAGAAATTAGCTCATATTCTACTCTTTGGAAAAAACTTCCTGAAATGGTTTCCACCCAAACTCCAGTAGGGAGGCTTTGATCAAGCTTGACCTGAACACAAACTCTGGCAAATTCTCTCTTTCCCCATTGGAATAAGTTTCCATCCAACATAAGAGGTCTTCGAATCATTGCAGCTATCCTTGCCAAGTTAACTTCATCCCAACATTGTAATGGTAAATGAGGTAAACTAATCTATATCGGAAAGGTCAACCCTTTCAAAGACAGGGAAGAGAATTCAGCAGTCCAACGTTCCATTCCAATAATGTGGCCATTTACAAACCACGACCCTCCCATTAAAACACCTTCCGTCGTCTCTGATAAACCAAATGAACATAAAACCATCCTTTACCAAGAGTAGTAAAATGGAAATTGACAAACAATTTCCACTTCCGCCTAACATCCCAAGCAACCAAATGTGGAGTGATCTCCTTCCCAAACACCTTAATAACCAATGAAGTTCTAAGTTTATTGGAATTCAAAATTTCCAAATCATCCTTGAGTTTGACAGCCATACCGTCATCAGATAACACCAAATCCTCATCTTTAAAATCCAACTTGATGTAAGGTTTCTTCTTCCAGGGATTCTCAGCACCATTCCCTTCATTGCTATCAGTCAGTACTTCAATCACCTTACCTTCAGCTTTATCATCTTCCGAATCTAAATGACCATTGGTATGAGAATTTTCCAATATAAAATTACAAGAAGTCGCATTTATCCCTATGTGACCAGGGATTGCATTTGACATCCCAAATCTATTAACGAAAATTTTCATATCAGAAGAAGAGGCTGAATGAACATTCGAATCAAGATTTTGAAAAACCTGAGTAGCTTCAGAAGAACCACGCATTCCTTCCAGTTCAACTTCCTTACCTTTGCCTTCAGCAACAAAGACCTTCTTAACATTATTCGCAATAGGTTCCCTTATTGTCAACTGACCTTTCAATTGGCTATTCATCAACCCATCTAGTTTCTGAAAAATAGAGACTTCATCCTGAATACCATTGGCTGCAAGAATTTATATTTTACCAAATCCTTTGGCCTTTCCACTACCTACCGTCGCCGTAGAAGGCCGATGGCCATCCATAAACTCCTCCCCCGCCAATTTCGCAAAGAATAGAAAGCGAACCGAGAAAAAATTTGAAAATGATGACTTTCTCTCACTAGAATCTTGAAGCTTCTCTCTCTAGCCCGTTTTGCCACCCTTCCCTAATTTTTTTCTTTTGCTACTTCTGTGGGTCCCTCATCAACCACATCATTGAAAGAATGAGTTTTCACCTCAAAAAGGGATGATGATGATGGGTTCAATGACAATAGATTCGTCATTGTCCAACACCCAAAAAGAAAATAAGATGCCTCAAAACAAGTAAAGGAACAAAAACAAAATAACTAGAACGAAGGAAACTAATCAGAAAATAGAAAAAAAAAGAGCCAGGAGGGTCCAAAATGAGCGCACGGGAAAGAACCCTAAATCGCCTATGAATCATCAAAAATTCCAAAGCGCAAAGAGATATTACTATGTACTTAAGTGTATTTGGGTATAGAATTGATTGACATTAGGGTTTTCATCATGATGTCTACTATGATATTACCTTCATGAACTCAGGTGGCCCTCCTCTTCCAAGCTTTATAAGTTTACTATTTCAAATACTGTCCATTATGGCCTTATTGTGTGGTTGCACTATCTAGATTTTTGAATTTGGAGATTATTTTTTTGGGTCATACTATTATTTAGGTTTGTGGGGATGGAAGTGTAGTTGTGGTGTAACTTTAGTTGTGTTTTTATATTACCTATTCTTCTCTTCTATTACTTACATCTTTTGCATACTCTACTTGATGTGCTTATGTACATGTGGGTTTAGAATTGAGTGGCATTTAGGCTTACATCATGTTGCCTATTATGATTTTACCTTCCTGAGCTCAGGTAGCCCATCTCTTCCCAATTTTTGTGGGTTTGGTGTTCTGTTTTAGGGCCATTAATTGCACTGTCTATCTTTTTCAATGCTGATGTTGTTAAAATTTGGTGCATTAGAGCTAGCTTTATATAATTAACTTCTTGTTCTTTCTCTTCAGATCGTGGCTTATAGTGTTATATCATCCCTATAACTATTATTTTAGTGTTTTCTTTTGTGCGTAGGGGTTCTATTGGTCTTTGATTCTTCGGCTTCCTAATGCTTGCCTTTATATTTGCTGTCCCATTCATCCTATATCAGAGGGGATCTATTTTATTATCAACATCAATAAAGGCATAATTGTTGAGTTTCTATCGTAGGTGGAACTTCTATATATTCTACTTTAGTTTTATCTTTCAATTTTATGGGGTACGTACCCTTTTCAGTGGAATTTTCAATCTTTGATGTTTGTGTCAAGTTTGACTTTCATTAAGTGGTTTTTCCTCACAATGTTTTTTCCAAGTAACTATATGTTACTATTTTATTTCCTGGTAAAGGCGCATTTAATTTCCATTCTTGTTTTATTAATTTATTTAATAATGCTTTTATTTTTTTGTACTTTTTCTTGCTTTTTTATAACTTTCTTTTGTAGGACCTTTCTTATGTTGACTAGTTGGTGACTGATTTTTTTATTTGGAGAACTAATGATGCTTAAACACAATTCCAATATCCCTTCCATTTTTTGGGTGATAGCTTTTTGCCTCCCTATATCGTTACTACTTTTTTGTGGAATTTTGCTCAGTAGGGATCTTGAGCTCATAGGTTTTTCTTTATACTTTTTCATAGCTCATTTAAGCAGTAGTGAGCTTGAGGCCACTTTAAGGACATTGTAAGTTTTGAGTTAATCAACACGTAGGCCCCACTATGGGTTTCCCCCTTCAAAAAAAAAAAAAAAAAGGAAAATTATTAACCCCTATCAAGAGTTATCTTATTCTTAATAATACAATATCCACTTAAAGAATTACTAATATCATAATCAAATTTTGTTTTTCCCTCAAAACACTATCGATGAAGTACTTGGGAACGTCTCTATCCTAGGTTAAGAAACGTTCCCATTTATTTGATGAAATTTTTACTATGATTAACAAGAAAGTTTCTTCATGGGCTTTTAATTTTCGTTATTTTGGTGGTACACTTATTCTTATTAAACATGTTTTATTGCTCTATTCATATTTATCAATTTCGTACTATATTTCCTACTTTAAATATTTGTTATAGAATAAAAACATTACTTAATAAAATCTTCTAGTTTGTTAAACATGGCAAACATGCTATTATGTGGGGTCATGGAAAAATTGTTATAGATTTTTTATGAAGGAAAATTTTCTTTAGGATTTGGAGGGATATGTCTAATGCTTTTTCTCATAAACTTGTGTATGCCTTTATGTGGATGAACACCTTGTGGGCCAACTTTTTGGTCTCTAAGTATTGTGTTGGGAAACACCCTCGCAATTGATACTTTAAATAAGGTGATTCTTTTAACTAGAAAAGAATAAGTTCCATTAAGTGCGAGTATAAATAATTTATCCAATGGATTATGGGCCTAGCAACATGTTTTTTTGGCAAGACAAATGATTGGATAATATCTCTAATGATAGCCTTTTAAACACTCACTCCACTTCTGCCTACAAAGTCAATGATTTTATTAATAATGAGATCTGGAAGATTGATTGGCTTTATGTGCCCGATTTTATTATCAGTATTATCCTCAATATTCCCATTCATTTGGAAATGGAGGATTGTGTTTTGTTTAATATCTTTAATGATGGTAAGTTTTTTATTAAGTAAGTTTGGAACTCTATTTGGCAAGTCTATCCTATAGGTTCGCTTTATTCGGTTATATAGCATGCAAGTATTCCACCACCTTATTCTGTTCTTTTATGGAGGATTTTGCAATGTTATTTTCCTCAGGATTCTTCTTTACTGAGAAAAGGTTTTTACATAGCCTCTAAATGCCAAAGTCGTTATCATATTGAATACTTTAATCATATTTTTATATAAGGACCTATTCCTATGAATGTTTTGTTATATTTTGACAACATGTTCATTGTGCAATCTTTTACTTATTATAATTCTATCTCTAATCCTATTAATGAGTGGTTGATTCCTACTAAAGGTCAGATTAGTAACATTTTACCTATTAATATTTGTTAGTTTTTATTGAGAAGTTTGAATGAGTCTAAGCATGAGTAAAATAATTGATTGTTTTATGTAATATATCTAATACTAAGGATAAATTTATAAATGATTATGGCTGATTTATTAAATGGTGAATCTTTTAAACGTTTTCATCAAGTTACTTCTGATTTTGGTTTTACTTTCAGTAATTATCCTTTGTTATCAAAGAAAGTATTAATAATTCATGGAAGCCTCTAGAGGGTTACTTTAAGCTAAATATTAATGGGTCTATAAGAAACTTGAATGCTGGTTGTGGGTGTATTAGTTGAGATTTGAATGGTTATGTTATTGCTTACTTTGTGAGTCCTAGTACTGCTTATACTATTATTAAAGAAAAAATTGTGGCTCTTCTTTACGATATTCAATTATGCATTTCTTTAGATATAATTAATATTTGGATTAATGTGGATGTTATGCTTTTGATTCATTATATTAAGGGGAACTCTATTTCTATTCCTACAAATTTTAATAAGATAAGAGATATTAAGAATTGGCTCTCCTTCATAACTTTTTATTTTGTGGAAAGGAAATGTTAACAGATATTAAGAATTGCCTTTATGATATATTTTCTAATATTTTTTGGGAAGGAAATGTTGTTGATGATTCCCTAGCTAAATTTTTGTGTAATTTGAAAGGCTACACTAAATTTACTGAGCATTCTTTATCTAGGGAGATTAAAAGGATGGTTAGATTGGACTTACATAGCCTCCTTTATATTTGTTCTAACAATCTTTCCTTCTTTATGGGCTCTACTATTTTTTTATTCTGATGCTTTTTGGTTTTAATGTATTTTCCTTTCTATTATTTAGTAGTTTTTGACTTGTTATTTCTTGGATTATAAAATCCATGTTGGTTCTTTTGTTAGAGGCTTTTTTTTATATCCTTGTTGCTGCTCCAGAAGGCTATTTCTTGCATACTTCTATTTTCAAGTCGTGGTTTTTGTCCTCTAGTCTAGGTGGGTTTGTTGTTATTTTCTAAGTTATTTAGTTTTATTTTGGTTTCTTGTGTTGGTTTTGGATTGGTATTACCATTCTAGGGTTTGGCAATTATTGTAATTTCTTGGATAAGGACTTTTGGCACCTTTGTTACTCATCTTCACCATCTCTGGTTCATAGAGGGCTTTGTGGTTGGGTTGTTGGGATGAGAGTTTTTATTCAAGGTAGTTACTATCTATGCCGGAATGTTGCTTGATATTTTATTTCTTGGAATGTTTCATGGATAGATTTGGATTCTCAGGAGCTGCATATTATTCTTATAAAAATTTTGGGATCAATAATCATTCTGATAATTGAATTATTAATATGTTTTTGTTAGTTAGATCTATGTTCTTCTCTTGATTGCCTGGATTGGGTTTGGTTGAAAGTCAATTGGATTTATTTCCTTATCTAGTGGCTAGTTCCTCTACCCATATTATAATAGGTTTAGATTTGAGCAAAAAGGTGTTTTATATTGGTTATGATTATGTTTATAATTCTAACTTGTGCCAATTTATTAGTTGGATTAGGACTCTTAATGCTAAAATTATTGCTTGTAAGTGGGGTGTTTACATGTTATTTCTTGTAATATACTTCTCTCACAATTATTGGGCATATTCTTTCCATATGTTCTTCAATGGATTGGATCTTTTTGCCTAAGCATTTTTTTAAGGAGATGGCTTTGCACTTTTCATTATATTCTGTTTCTTTTTTATGGCTGCTTTACTTATGCTAGCTCCTGTATTGTTGACCTTGTGATTTTACCGGGGTAAATATTGGAAGGTTACATAAAACCTTTTTTGGGGAAATTATCATCAGTGGGAATAAATCTATAAAGAACTCTCCAAATAAAAATAGACACAATAGTAGGAATGCTCTTATGCCTAATCAAAAAGAAAATATTATTATTGTTTCTACAAGCTCTAAAAATATGCCAAGCCTTTTTTCAGTGAAAGCCACCATCCTAGATAAACCACATAAGATAATGTCCTTAGAATCAGTATTGATAGGAAAGTTAAGAATTTGCTTAATAATAAAATCAAGAAGAACAATAGTAAGTTTCTCATAATCACAGTAATTATTCCTAAAGAAAGAATTAAACTTAATCGAAGCAATAGAACATAAATTCAAGATAGAATCAATAGATTATTTGCCTAACAAATAATCTTGCGAAAAGAAAGCATTACCTTCACCAAGGCCCCAAGAGATGTAAGGCTCAACCACCCATTTAACCTTTCAAAGTCTTTGCCACACTCTACAATCACCCTTCTTAAAATAACAAGTAGTAGGATGCTTGCCAACATAGTATTTGGAAGACATAAAATTAGCCCAAAGGCTCATTTTAGCACGAAAGTTATACCAAGGTTTAAATGATAAAGGCAGAGCAAAGGCATTCAAATTTTTACAATCTAAACCACCTTCAGCCAAAACACCACAACATCTATCACAAGCATCTCAAGCAATTTTGGAATAAATAGAGTACCTTTCCAAAAAAAAATTATTAATAAGTTTTTGCACCCAATTATAAACAACTTCAGTGGGAAGAATAGTTTCAAAACTGTAAACCAGTAAAGAACACAAAACACTTTTGATAAGAGTAATCCTACCACGAAAGCTAAGAAAATTAGAATCCCAACTTAAAAGTTTATTTTGAGTAGAGGCAATAAGACCATAGAAAAGAATGGTTTTCCTTCAACCTTTAAAAAGAGAGACACCAAGGTATTTAACGGGTAATTGACCATGGATAAAGCCAGTTAAATCTTTAAGGGCTAAAATATGATTATTAGGAATGCTCTTATAAGCAATAAAACAACTTTTATTTTTGCTAAGATATAAACCACTGACCATCTGAAATTGATTAAAAAACTTCATAAGTTTTTGAATTCTATTGGTAGGAGCATTGGTAAAAACAATAAAGTCATATGCAAAATGTAATTGAGAAATTGAAAAACCACCAAAAGTTCAAAGGTAAAGACTAGGACTATTCTCAAAAAGATTGGTAAGGCCTCTAGATAAATATTCAATAGCAATAATAAAAAGAGCAGGAGATATAGGATCCCCTTGCCTCAACCCTTGAGAAGATTTAAAGAAACCATTAGTAGAACCATCACAATAATATAACAACTTCAATACAAGTTTTAATAAGATTAATAAAAATAGAATTAAAGCTAAAACACTCCAAAATATGATAAATAAAGGACCAGTAAATTTTTTCATAAGCCTTGGCAATATCAAGCTTTAAAATCAAATTCCCCTCTCTCACTTTGAAATCCAAGTCATGTCAGAATTATTGAACCAACAAAATATTATCCATAATAACCCTACCTTTCACAGAACCCTTTTGAGGGGTAGAGATAATTCTAGGTAAAAGAAAAGTAAAATGATAAATTATAATTTTAGAGATCAACTTATTAAAAAAGGTGCAAAGATTGATAGGTCTAAAGTCATTCCAAGTGTTGGCAGAGTTAATTTTGGGAATAAACACAATGTAAGTAGACATAAAAAACTTAGAAATAGTAGCAGCAAAAATATTATTATTAATAATATGCCAAGATTTTTGAAAAAATTGAGCAGTAAACCAATCAGGACCAGCCACTCAATCTCTATTCATGTCAAATAAAGTACCTTTAACCTACTTGAAAGGAGGTTTAGAAAGATTTACATTATCCTCTTTGGTAATAAGGTTAGGAATAAAGGAGTGATCATTAATCTAAACCGGGTTAAAATTCTTATTGAGTTGACTTTAAAAGTGAGGACAACTAAATTTCCATTTTCCACAGTATTCTTAGTAACAGAACCATCATCACATTGGACTTTATTAATACCATTGCATGAAAATACTAAGTATTGTTATCACCATCAACCATGTGCTTAGCAACAGCTTTTTATTTCCAAAAAACCTCTTCTTTGGCTTAAAATTTAAAAAGATCCTCTTTAGCTTTTTTAAAGAGATAAATTAGCATCAGGAAGATCAACTTGACATGTACAATCAATACTCTCAACAAGTTGCTCAGCTTCCAAAATATTAGAAAAGAGATTTCTAAAAACATTACGGTTCCACTAATTTAAAACATGCTTAGGCCTTTTCAACTTAAACCAAAGTCTCATCATGCCAAAACAAGAGTTATCCAGATGAAGAAGAGCTTGCCAATTATTCTCCACAACCTCAAAAAAATAATCATGATGTAACCACTTGTTTTGAAATCTGAATTGAGAAGAGGTATCAAATTATCTAACATTAAGAATAATAAGCAAAGGAGAATGGTCAGACGGAGTTCTACTAAGATGATACACATTAATAGAATTAAAAGAATTAAGCCAACAATTATTAAAGGGCGCATGATCCAAATGTTGCCATAAATGACCCCTATTCCAAGTGAATTAATTACCAGAAAAACTATTATAGATGAGATTACAATCTAAAATCATTTTACTAAAATTTTTCATAGACCAATAGGACAGAGAGGTACCTCCAATCCTTTTAGAAGGGTTACTAATATTATTAAAATCACCACCAAATAAGCCAAGAAAAATTATAAATTTTAAGAAATTTAATGTGTTGGTCCCGAACTAATTTCTTAATGTAATGGGAAGAACCAGCATACACAAAGAAAGCACAATAATGCAAATTAAAACCTCAATTTGACAATGCATAACTTTAGTAAAATTGCCAATAACATCAATTTTAACTAGATCTTTCCAACAGACCCAAATCTTTTTAGCCACATTTGAAATAGCATAATTAAAACTCAAAAATTGAGAGGTGCTACTTAACATAGAGGATGAAATGAGAGGCTCAAGAAAAATAAGAATAGAAACTTTGTGAATACAACATAAATTCTTCACATGAATTCTAGAAGAAGGACAGTCAATCCCGCTCACATTCCAAATAATAGAGTTAAACATAAAAAAAATAATTAATTGGAAGTGTGTGAGCGAGTAGTTCTAGGATATTGCAATATAAACTGCACCTCTTTTACTATAAACCTTACAAAAATTAGTATCATTATCGTACTTAGGAAAATAATTAGCAACAAAGCCCATATTTTTAGTATTAGTAAAAGCATCACTATTATAACAAGAGGTGGAAGGAGTCTAACTACGTAGGTCCATGTAAGTAATTTGTTGAGGAAATTCATCCTCCATAAACATACCATCATCCTCCATATTACCTTTACCTTCTCCCAGAGAAGGGCAAACCCCCACAGAAATAATTTCACCTTCCTCCAACAGGTTATCATGCCTCTCACATTCAATATGAGGCATTTGAATGTTTGCATTAACTTCCCTTTCTTTTTCATGTTAAATAGGGAGAATGTTAGGTAGAGAATTACCATTCAAATCAACTAAATTTTTGTTAGTCATACAAAAACTTATGGACTTAACATTAGCATGATTTTGAATGTAAACATTAGGTAAAGTTTGAGCCATAGTATTATCACATTCAAAAAGGGAAATATAAGAAGTTTTATCAACAACTCCCTAATCATGATTCAAAAGAATAATATTGATAACATTAGGTTTAAGTTCATCTACCACTAAAGGCAATCTCTCCTTAATTATTTTTGACATATTATAGGAATTATCCTCTAAAGGCACTAGATTAGGATTAGTAACTTCCTGAGGAATCACATTGGCAACCTCCCCATTTGTTTTTTCAAAAGAATTCATCTATTTGTGAAGACGGGGGACCTTCTGAAAACAATCAATAATACCATGATTGTGCATCTTGCTAAAAGAACAAAATATATGTAAGCTTCCAAAATCAACTTTTGGAAATAACCCTTCACCTCAAACCCAATCCATATCTCATTTCGATGTTTTTTAGAAACATCTAATTCAACCAAAACCTGAGCCATATAAGGCCTCGACATAGAGGTTGTGGCTTGGTATGTTTATAACGACCGTCCAAAGATAGAAGCAAAACCAAATAGGATTTGATGATTAAAAAAATGAAGTCTCAAGTTAGGAATGGAAATTCAAATTGGAGCAATCATGGACTCCTCCCTAACATCAAAATCCATAGTCCATTTAAGGAAATGCATTTGGCATTCTTGAATATAATAAGATCTCATAACAAATATGCAGTTTTAATCAAGCTCATTAGAAAGTTGGATTATAAGTTGTGGTTGATCAAGAAATCCAATATAAACATCCAAAAAGCTTTAGATTAATAAAGAATTTATATATAACATCAATATTTGGCCGCCTCAGAATAAATTTCCCCACCAACATCAAACCATAAGGAGTAGCCAACTGATCAACAACCAAATCGTCTAATAAAAGAGCCGGGAAACCATTGAAAGAAAAATGAATGAAGTTTAGTTTAGGAGAAGTAGATGAATAACCAGCAACCACATCCTTAAAAGAATGAGTTTTCACCTCAAAAAGAGTCGTCATCACCGAACTCTTAGGAATAAAATATGAAACCTTAAACAAGTGAAGGAATAAAAACAAAATAACTAGAGTGAAGGAAACTAATCAGATAATAGAGAAAACATGAGCCAGAAGGACCCAAAATGAGCACACAAGAAAGAACCCTAAATCTCCCATGAATCATCACAAATGTCAGAGCGCAAAGAGATGTTACTATGTGCCTAAATACATTTGGGTATAGAATTGACTGGCACTAGGGTTTCCATCATGATGTCTTCTTTGATATTACATTCATGAACTCAGGTGGCCCTCCTCTCCTAGCTTTCTAGCTTTACTATTTTAGTTTCTGTCCATTATGGCCTTAATGTGTGGTTGCACTACCTAGCTTTTTGAATTTGGAGATTATTTTATCATCTCATAATTTTGTTTAGGTTGGTGGGGATGGAAGTGTAGTGGTGGTGTAACCTTAGTTGTGTTGTCATATTACATAGACTTCTCTTCTATTACTCACATCTTTTCCATACTCTACTTGATGTGCCTATATACTTGTGGGTTTAAAATTGAGTGGCATTTGTGTTTTCATCATGATGCCTATTATGAGTTTACCTTCTTGAGCTTAGGTGGCCCATCTCTTCCCAATTTTCATGGGTTTGGTATTTTGTTCTAGGGCCACTAATTGCACTGTCTAGCTTTTTCAATATTGATGTTGTTAAAATTTGGTGCACTAGAGCTGGCTTTATAAAAGTAACTTCTTATTCTCTCTCTTTAGATCATGGATTATAGTGTTATATCATCCCTATAACTATTATTTTTGTGTTTTCTTTTGTGGGTAGTCGTTCTATTGGTATTTTATTCTTCAACTTCCTGATGCTCATCTTTATATTTGATGTCCCATTCATCCTATGTTAGAGGGGATCTACTGTATTATCAGCATCAACAAAGGCATACTTGTAGAGTTTCTATCTATGGTCGGACTGCTATATATTCCACTTTAGTGTTATCTTTCAATTTTGTGGGTTATATATCCTTTTCTGTGGAATTTTTAATCTTTGATGTTTGTATCAAGTTTAACTTTCATTAAGTGGTTTTTCCTCTCAATGTTTTTTTCCAAGTAACTATATGTTACTATTTTGTTTCTTGGTAAAGGCACATTTAATTTCCATTATAGTTATATTAATCTATTTAATAATGCTTTTTGTTTATTTGTGCTTTTTTCTTGCTTTTTTATAACTTTCTTTTGTAGGATCTTTCTTATGTTGGCTGCTTGGTGACTAATTTTTAATTTGCAAAAGTTTGTTAAGGGTGTTAATCCCTATGAACCAGCCCAAGGCTAACCAAGAGGGTGGGGGGGGGGGGTGAATTAGTCATTTAAAAAACTTTAAAGCAAAGCACAAAACTCAAACCAGGTTCACCATAATGAGAATCAAATGTGCGGAAAATAAAATGCGGAAGCAGTAGAAAAAGAACACAAAGATTTATAATGGTTCGGTCAACTTGACCTACATCCACTCCTGGGAGGCGCCCTCTAAGTATTGCACTACAAACATGACTCTCCTTTTTCTCCCCCAGCAAGGCGGAAGATCCCTTACACAAACTCCTATCCACCGACCCCAGCGAGGTAGAGAACCCAACTCCTTTTTCTTCTTTCATAATTTTCACCAAGCAAATTTTATGAAAATAAAGAGCAAGCAAAAAATAAATAGTGATAAGGAAAAAAGCACACCCGAATTTTATAGTGGTTCGGTCAAACCATGACCTACGTCCACTCCCCGGAGTCCACTCCAGGAATTTCACTACAAACTATAGCTTTCTTTTTGGGCCCCCTGGCAAGGTGGAGAAGCCCTTACAAGACTCACTCTCACCAACCCGATGTAGCGGGGTGCCAAGTGCTTTTCTCACCCTTTTGGTGACGGCAACGTACCTTCTCATTTTTCTCCCTCCTGGAGAAGGCTGAGTACCTACGAGATCACGAATGTAAAAGAGTCTCCCCCCTCAGAGAGCCTCCCACAAGTTCTTCTCGGGCCACAGTGTTGCAAATTTCAGGTCTATGAACTATGTTTTGATTATTGGCAAACACTCTTACTTGACTTGGACTGTCTTTTGCTACTGACTTTTCAGGAATCAAAGATCGGATGAAAAAATGGAGCCAGCTCAAGATGGGGTAGATTAGGGTTGAGTTTGTTTGTAATTTTATTTTTTCCCTCTTGAGTCAATTGTAATCCTTGGTGAGACTAATGCTAAGTAACCCTACACACACACACCTGAGAGACTTAGAAATTCTGTTTTTACTCAAATCAGCCAGGACGATATTTACATCGTCCTGGACGATCTGGCTTAAAACAGAAATTCTAATTAGGGGTTCTTAATTAAGGCAGTCATCATTAGCAAATTAGCCTGGATGATACGTGTATCGGCCAGGATGATTGGATCAAAACAGAAAGAAATTGCCACCATAAATAATTAAGGTATTATATATTTTTGGCAATCGGCCAGGACGATCTTGGATCAGCCTAGACAATATTTACAATTATGTCTTAATTGATCAGACAAATCAAGGAAATAATTAAGGATGATTGAGATGATCACATTGTTCTGGATGATCTCAGGATCAGCCAGAACGATCTATTCAAAAACCTTAGTTACTTCTGGATGATAAATATTGGCGAGCATAAATTCAGGGCGTTGTGCTAGACGATCTAAATCGGACAGCTCAAATTCAGGGCGATGCTCTGGATGATTTTCCTCTGATTTGAACTGATCGGCCGGAACAATCGTGAGATCAGCAGGGACGATCAAGCCAATTTTCAATCATCTAGTTTTTATTCAGGGCAATGCTCTGTCCGATGTCATGGCATTTGTACTGATCGGCCAAGACGATTTACATATCATCCTGGACGATATTGTCGGCAACTTACAATTAAAGAGCTCCTTTGAAGCTCTTCTATTTAAGAGCTATTATTGAACATTTTTATGATCCTTGGATGTTGTCTTGACCTGAGAAAACCTAAAGGAGAGAGAGAGAGGGGGAGAGAGAGAGAGAGGATCTTATGAGGGGGAGCTTGTGAGGGGATTCACAAGGGTTGCTCCAAGCATTGTTCCACTTCTTCTTCCCTAGAGTCTCTTGTCCTTAGAAGGGTTGGGAGAGGTAAGTTCCAGTAAGTGATCGAGGTTTCTCTGCCCGCTTCAGGAGGAAGCAAAAGGAGGAAGGTTCTCTGCCTTGCCGGGTGTGGCCAAAAGAGGTGTTTGTAAAGGCTTCTCCGCCTAGCTGTGGGGGGCTAAAGGAGAGTCACGACTGTAGTGCAATACTCGGAGGGCTCCTCTAGGGAGTGGACGTAGGTCGAGTTGACCGAACCACTATAAACCCTTGTGTTCTTACTTTTACTGCTTTCACATTTATTTCTTTCGCACGTTATTTATTTGTGGTGATTTGGTTTGTATTTATGCTTTGTCTAATGATTTTTTTAAAATACCAATTCACCGCCCCTCTTGGTTAGCCTTGGGCCAGTTCTATAGGGCTTAACATCCCTAACGAACTTTCAAGTGGTATCAGAGCAGGATTCAAAAAAATCGAGTTTGAAAACTTTTTGAATTTTGATCCATGGCTAACTTTGGAAATCGTAATACACCGAAGGGGTATTCTATTACCCGGCCACCTTTGTTTGATAATATCCCATTTGATTTTTGGAAAACTCGCATGTCTACGTTTTTACAATTTACTTATTATCGCATGTGGATGCTTGTTAAGGATGGTTACACACCTCCAATTGGAAAACTTAATGGCATTACTTTTCTACTTCCTTTTATTGAATGGACTTTAGATGATAGGGATCTGGCTCAATTGAATGCAAAATGTCTTAATTACTTTTTTTGTGCTTTAAAATCAGAAGACTACATGCATGTTTCCACTTGCAAAACTGATAAAGAAATTCAGGATAAATTGTGTATCACTTATGAAGGCACTAATAAAGTTAAACAATCCCGTTTGAACACTCTCTTGCATGACTACGAACTTTTTTGTATGAAATCTCATGAATCAATTTCTGAAATGTATACGAGATTTACTCAGATTGTTACTTTCTTGCATGCCTTAGGAAGAGAGCTTTCGAATAAACAAGATTTTACGATGCTTGCCTTCCTCTTTTGATGCAAAAATTACTGCTATAACTGAATCTAAGGATTTGAACACGTACTCGATTGATAACTTACTTGGCTCACTCATTGGTTACGAGTAAGGGGTGAATCAAAGAAATCTTGATGCAGGTGAGAAGAAGAAGGAGAAAACACTTGCACTGAAGGCGCACAAATCTGACTCCTATTCTTCAGGGTCTGAGAGCGATGAAGTTGCCTTCATCTCAAGGCAATTCAGAATCTTTCTAAGGAAGAAGCAAAAGTATCATTGGAGAAAGGGTAAGGATAGCAAATATTCTAAAGGATCTTCTGATGTTGTTTGTTATGAATGCAGGAAGACAGGACATGTGAAAGCCGATAGTCCTTCACTTAAGAAGCACTCAAGCAAGGAAAAGAGTGAGGAGAAATCCAATTTTAGAAAGGACAAAAGGAGACTACAAAAGGCGTTTTGGGAAAATTCTGCATCAAATTCATCGGAGACAGAACCAGAAGATGAAACAACCAACTTGGGCTTAATGGCAGATGATAATATGGATCAAGAAGAGGTATGTGAACTTTCCTACGATAAACTCCTTGAAGTTTCTGAAAAGATTCATGCATTATATAGGAAACTAAAGAAAACACATGCTAGATTCAAATTAGAATTCTTGAATCTACAAAAAGAGCATGAAATTTTGACTAAAGATCATCAAATAATTGATTCAAATCATATGACTTTACTTTATGAATTTGATGAGTTAAATAAAAATCATTATGAATTAGTTGAAAAGCATGATGCATTAAAAGTTTCACACACATCTGAATCTGATTTTAAGAAGTCTAAAGAGATGAAGAAAAAATTGTGGATTGAAAATGAGGTCTTAAAGAGCACTAATTTGAAGATTCAAAATTAATTAGAAACTTGTAAGAAAACTAGGATTACACCTACTTTTGATCAATTGCCAAAACCTAGGAAGAGGCATTATAACTCAAACCACTTAAGAAATCCCTTTCTTGGAGTTAGATGTTTTTTATGTGGCATGCTAAGACACATCTCACACACTTGCATAGTTCACCATAGTACACATTGGGTTTGGAGACCAAAGGTGCATGATCCACAGCATACCACACATGCATTGCATTCTACTTTTCATAAGGAGGGACCCAAACCTGTTTGGGTTCCTATGTCTAACATTTAATAATCTTGCAGGCTGGCTCTCACAAAAAACCTCGTGAGAGTATGTGGTACCTGAATAGCGGATGCTCTCGACATATGACTGGTTATGCCAATCATTTTGTTGTACTAGAGTCCAGGACTGGAGGCAAGGTTACTCTTGGAGACAACACCACTAGGAAGGTGGTAGGCGCAGGTATAATTGGTAATTCCAAGAACCTTATGATTGAAAATGTTTTGCTTGTAGATGCATTGAAGCACAACTTGCTCAGCATCGGTAACCTCTGTGAAAAAGGCTTCATCGTGAAATTCTTTGCACATTCATGCATTATAAGTTTAAGTAACAACACTATTTTGCAGAGAAATAGGATCAACAACGTCTATATGCTTGATTTAAATAACATTAAATGTGCTGCTTCATTTTACTTAAAAATAGTAATTGATGATTCATGGTTGTGGCACCGGAGACTTTGTCATGCAAGTATGAAAACCCTTAGGAAAGTGACCCAAAAAGACCTAGTTAGAGGTGTCCCCAAACTCAAGTTTTCAAAAGACCACCTTTGTGATGCCTATCAACTACGAAAGCAAGTCCACTCCACCTTTCACCCCATTAAGGACATTAGCACCTCTAGACCTTTAGACATCCTCCACATGGATTTGTTTGAACCCATTAGCACGGCCAGCTTGGAAGGGAAAGTCTACGGTTTTGTGATTATTGATGACTACTCATGATTCACTTGGACTAGATTTCTTACACATAAAAATGAGTCTTTTGAGGAGTTTAAAACATTTTGTACTTGGATTCAGAAAAAGTTAGGTTGTGAGATTTTGACCATCCATAGTGATTATGGGGGAGAATTTGAGAATGAATGATTTAGAGATTTTTTTGAGGACAAGGGGATTAGCCATAATTTTTCAGCTCCTAGGACCCCTTAGTAGAATGGGGTAGCTAAAAGGAAGAACCAGACCTTGGTGGAAGCCGCTAGAGCCATGCTTACTAAGTATTCACTTCCAAAATACTTTTGGGCTGAAGCGGTTAACATAGCTTGTTATGTGTTGAATAGGGTGAATGTTAGAGCCAAATTAGAAAAGATACCCTATGAGAGCCTTAAGGGTAGGAAACCTAATCTTTCCCACCTTCATGTCTTTGGTTGTAAGGGTTTTATTCACAACAATGGGAAGTCTCACTTGGGAAATTTGATCCTAAATCTGATGAAGGAGTATTCTTGTGATATTCTAGTGTTGGGAAGTCTTTTAGGGTGTTTAACAAGAGAACTTTGATGGTGGAAAAGACAACCCATGTAGTATTTGATGAGTCTGATCCTAGGAAATCTGGAGTTGAAGATGATGATGAAGTTGGAGAGATTTCAAGTGGAGTAGAAAATTTGGGAAAGGGGGTAGAACACCAAAATAATGAAGGAGTAGGGCAAGTCAACCTAGGAATTTGATCTTAGGAGACCCTTCTAGTGGAGTTAAGACTAGACATGGACTTAGGAAGGAGGTGAACCATTCTGCCTTTATCTCAATGACTGAACCCACCACCATTAACCAAGCCCTTACTGATGAGTTTTGGATTTTAACAATGCAAGTAGAATTGAATCAATTTGTTAGGAAAGATGTTTGGGAGCTTGTAGAAAGGCGTAAGGGACAAAGTGTAGTTGGGATAAAGTGGGTCTTTAAGAACAAGGTAAATGATTCAGGAGTGGTGGTTAGGAATAAAGCAATATTGGTGGCTAAGGGGTATAACTAAAAAGAAGGGATAGACTTTGAGGAGATTTTTTCCCCTATAGCTAGATTGGAAGCCATTAGAGTGCTATTAGCCTTTGCCTGTTATAAAGGATTTAAACTTTTTCAAATGGATGTCAAGAGTGCCTTTTTAAATGAGGAAATAAAAGAAGATGTGTTTGTAGAATAACCCCAAGGTTTTGAGAGTTCCCAATTTCCAAATCATGTTTTTAAATTAGAAAAGGCTTTGTATGGGTTAAAGCTGGCACCAAGAGGTTGGTATGAGAGGCTTAGCACATTCTTACTAGAGAGGGAGTTTGTCAAGGGGAGCGTAGACACCACCCTTTTTCTTAGGAGAGTTGGAGATGATTTACTCATTACTCAAATTTATGTGGATGATATATTCTTTTGATCTTCTAATAAGAAATTGTGTGATGAGTCTTCTAAAATAATGAGTAGAGAGTTTAAGATGAGTTTGATGGGAGAGTTGTCTTACTTTTTGGGGTTTAACATAAAACAATTGGAGGATGGAACCTTTTTAAATCAAACAAAATATATAAAGGACATTTTGAAGAAGTATGAGATGGACAAAGCTAAGCCAATTAACACTTCCATGACTTCTAGTGCTCCGTTGGATAAGGTCCTAAGTGGTAAGTCTGTTGATCAGAAGAGGTATAGAGGTATGATTGGATCTTTACTTTACTTGACTGCGAGCCGACCTGATATTATGTTTAGTTTTTGCCTTTGTGCTAGATTTCAAGCTGACCCTAAGGAATCCCACTTGACTGTAGTTAAGAGAATTTTTAGATATCTTTTGGGGACCCAAGGCTTAGGGATTTGGTACCCTGGACAAAACACTTCTTTTGAGATTATTAAATTTTTTTACTCTGATTTTGTAAGATGCAAGGTAGATAGAAAAAGTACTTCAGGAACTTATCAATTCATAGGATAGTCTCTGGTCTCATGGTCTAGTAGGAAGCAAAACTCTATTGCACTTTCCACTGCTGAAGCTGAGTACATTGCTCTTGGAAGTTGTGTGGCCCAAGTCCTTTGGTTGAAACAACAGGTATTGGATTTAGGATTACCTGTAGGCACCATCTTAATCTTTTGTGACATCACTAGTGCCATATGCATCTACAAAAATCATATCCAACATTCAAGGACTAAGCACATTAACATTAGGCATCACTTCATTAGAGATCATGTGACCAAGGGAGACATTGAGTTACACCATGTGACAACTGAAAATCAATTGGCTGACATCATTATTAAACCATTGGCCTTCGACACTTTTAGTTCTTTAAGGACCAAATTGGGTGTGATTGACATAAATGCATAAAACTTGATCTTTAATTTGCTTTCTATTGTTTTCTTTTTCTGTTAACTTGTTTTCTTTCTTTTGCTCTTTGTTTTTTCTTTTTCCTTTTGCCTTGCTCTTAGTCTTTTGGTGTGTTTTAAATTCTTTTGTGTGCTTTTTAAAGTTTAGTTTTCAAAATCATCGCTAAAATGATGTCATATGCCTTGTCCTTGCTTTCAAAAATTTGTAGTCAATGTTTTTTCATCTCTTAATCTCTTAGATGGTAAAAATATCTTGTGATTATGTCTCTTTCTCTAACCTATTTTAGTGGCATAGTTTTCTTTTCTAATCAAAAATATATTTCAAATTAAAGATTGTGTATGAAATTAAGATCTTTTCTTAAGCTTGCTTAAGCAAATCTATCTTGTATTTATAATGTTTAAAGTCTTTTTGTCACATCAAGATCCCTCGTTACTCTTATCTTTGATTATTGATTCTATTTGTGATAATTCTTCCTTATGTTAGAGAGAGAGCCCCTATTCTCTAATATCTAGACGATATACTCACAACTAAGCACTTTTTAAGAGTTGTAAAAGAGAATGGAGCTTGGAAAAAAAAATTGGCCAATGATGCCAACAAAAGATGCGCAATGACGCTAAATTGAAAAATTATATATCAAAAGGCAAAAGATGTGCACAAGAACCAATCAATTGATAAGAGGTATAAAATGAGCCCACTAAAAAGCAAGCTCCCCACTCTTTTCAAATACTTTAAAAACTTAGAAGTTTTCATGTATCAAAGGCTTGATTTCGATTGTTTTGAGATTGTGACAAATTTATATTGATTCATTATTCTATAAGATATTTTTTCTTAAACCAAGTAATGAATTGATTCTTGTTCCTAATATCCAATTGATTTTTTGAGTTAGGTCATTGATTTCAAAAGACGATTCTACCCTAAGAGAAAATCTGAGCTAAGGGTAATCATGATCGGATACTCTACATTTCTTTGGATTATTGATGTTGTTAACTCATTAACTCACAAGTTTTTAAAATCAATCACATGGAATACTACATCATCTTCATGGATTGATAAAAAAAAGGGTTGTGGTTTGCTTTTGGTTCCCTCCTTTTAGAGATGTCAAAAGGGGGAGTAGTTTTAGGATGTTTCTTGCACTTTCGATTCTTACACTTTCAATTTTTCACTACTGTTTTTTAAATTTTTTATCGTAGTGTTTTGCCATCATCAAAAAGGGGGAGATTGTTGCAAATTTTAGGTCTATGAACTATGTTTTGATGATTGGCAAACACTCTTACTTGACTTGGACTGTCTTTTACTACTGACTTTATAGGAATCAAAGATTGGACAGAAAAATGGAGCCAGCTCAAGATGGGGTAGATTAGGGTTGAGTTAGTCTATAATTTTATTTTTTCCCTCTTGAGTCAATTATAATCCTTGGTGTGACTAATGCTAAGTAATCCTACACACACACACACACTTGAGAGACTTAGAAATTCTATTTTTACTCAAATCGACCAGGATAATATTTACATCGACCTGGACGATCTGGCTTCAAATAGGAATTCTAATTAGGGGTTCTTAATTAAGGCAGGAGTCATTAACAAATCAGCCTGGACGATATGTGTATCATCTAGGATGATTGGATAAAAACAGAAAGAAATTGCCATCATAAACAATTAAGGTCTTCTGTATTTTTGGCAATCGGTCAGGACGATCTTGGATCGGCCTGGACGATATTCACAATAATGCCTTAATTGATCAGACAAATCAAGAAGTAATTAGTTACTTCTGGACGATAAATATCGACCATCACAAATTCAGGGCGATGTGCTGGACGATCTGGATCAGATAGCTTGAATTTAGGGTGATGCTCTGGATGATTTTCCTCGAATTTGAACTGATCGGCCAGGATGATCGTGAGATAGGCCGGGATGATCAAGCCAATTTTTAATCATCTAGTTTGCATTCAGGGCAATGCTCTGTCTGATGTCATGGAATTTGTCCTGATCGGCCAGGACGATTTATAGATCGTCCTCGATGATATTATCGGCAACTTGCAATTAATGAGCTCCTTTAAAGCTCTTCTATTTAAGAGCTCTTGTTCAACATTTTTATGATCCTTGGTTGCTGTCTTGACCTGAGAAAACCTAAAAGAGAGAGAGAGAGGGAGGGAGAGAGAGGATCTTGTGAGGGGGAGCTTGTGAGGGGATTCACAAGGGTTGCTCCAAGCATTATTCCACTTCTTCTTCCCTAGAGTCTCTTGTCCTTGGAAGGGTTGGGAGAGGTATGTTCCAGCAAGCGATCGAGGTTTTCTGCCTGCTTCTGGAGGAAATAAAAGGAGGAAGGTTCTCTGCCTTGCCGGGTGTGGCAAAAAGAGGTGTTTGTAAAGGCTTCTTCGCCTAGCTGTGGGGGGCTAAAGGAGAGTCACAATTGTAGTGCAATACTCGGAGGGCGCCTCCGGGGAGTGGACGTAGGTCGAGTTGACCGAACCACTATAAACCCTTATGTTCTTGTTTTTACTGCTTCCACATTTATTTCTTCCAAACGTTATTTCTTTGTGGTGATTTGGTTTGTATTTGTGCTTTGTCTAACGATTTTTTTAAATACCAATTCAACCCCCTCTTGGTTAGCCTTGGGCCAGTTCTATAGGGCTTAACATCCCTAACGAACTTTCACACAGGAGGAGCAAGATGCAACGAGATCTGAGCAACCGTGTGATCTCCCTCACACCTCTTCTCCCTCACCAAGCTCACCTTCGCCTTCCTCTCTCAAACCCTAAAAACTTCTCCAGAGCTCTCTCCCAAGGATTCCCTCTCTAATCACGTTCCCTCTTTCTATCTCTCAACAAGATTACTAAATTAATACATAAAAATAGGCTCCAAAAACCCTGAAATATTAAAAGTAGTCATTACTATCATACAGTACAATATTACATAGTATAGTACGATATGTATAACATTCTTCGTCCTGGTACAAAGTGTTGCAGATCTATGATTTATGATTTTGATGATAGCAAATATTCCTATGACTACTTTTTACTAACATTTCAGGTCCACACGATCGGATTGCAATTTGGAACCAGCTCAAGATTGGGTAGACTAGGTCTGAGTCAGTTTGTATACTTTTTTCTTTCTTGAGTCTATTATAATTGGTGTGGGTCCTGACACTTTGTAACCTGGAAGAGTTTCTAACGGGACCCTAAAGTTTTCTATTTTTGGTAATATCGTCCCGGACGATATTTATATCGGCCTTGATGATCTGTCCAAAAGCAGAAATCCTAATTAGGGCATCATCATTAAAGCAGCCGTCATTGTGCAAAACACATCATCCTGGATGATTTTATATCGGCCGAGAGGATAGGCTCAATTCAGCAAGAATCTGCTGCAAGATCTATTTAGAAATAGCCTATTTTTGGACATCGTCCAGAGGATTGTCCTGGACTAAAAAATATTGTCCTGGACGATCCAGGTCAAATTTTCCAAAATTTCTCTAGAATTTAAGGAAAGCAATTACATGGTCAAATCGTCCTGGACGATCGCAAGATCGTCTGGGCCGATGAGACATCGTCCAGCTTCATTTTAGGGTGATATTCAGGACGATTTTCCTCATATTTTAACTAATCGGCCAGGTTGATATGTCTATCGTCCTGGATGATAATGTCAGCAACTTGCATTAATGATCTCATTTTTAGCTCTTCTATTTAAGCTATGACAAGGCACTTTGTAAGTGTCTTTGGCAGCCATTGTAGCTTCGTTCTTGTGGGGGAAATTTGAAGAGAGAGCTTGAAAGGGAGAGAGGAAAAGGTGGAGTTTGAGAGGGAGAAGATCTTGTGAGGGGGAGGAACTCAAGGGAGTGTGGAGGGGATTCCACACGGTTGCTCCGGCGAACTCGCACCATAGTACCATCAGATTTAAGGCTTGTCTCGAGGTAAGTTCACCAAAGGAGAAGATCTCTTTGGTGTCAAAGGACCCGGCGACTCCGCCGCACCGGGGAAGGTGGAAGTGATTTTGTAAGGGCTTCTCAGCCTAGCTGTGGGGGCTAAAGGAGAGACACTTTTGTAGTGCAATACTTGGAGGGTGCCTCCAAGGAGTGGACGTAGGTCAAGGTTTGACCGAACCACTATAAATCTGGTGTGTTCTTTCTTATTATTACTTCCGCATTTAATTTTCGCACTTCGGTTTTTATTGTGGTGATATTGGTTTGAGTTTTGTGTTTTATTTTAAAGAATCTTTTTTACCAGTTCACCTCTTTCTCTTAATTAACTTTGAGCCAGTTCATAGGGCCTAACATCCCTAACGAACTTTCTATTGCCATTAGAGAACTTTCATGTGGTATCAGAGCCGTTTTCAAAAATAAGTTTTTAAAAGCTTTTGAATTTCAATCCATGGCTAATCGTAATATTGCGGAATGATATTCAATCACCAGACCTCCTTTATTTGAAAATATGTCATTTAATTCTTGGAAAACTCGCATGTCTATTTTCTTGCAATCGATTGATTTTCGCATGTGGCATATGATTTTAACTGGTTATTCATCACTTTCATGTATTATTATTGGAGTTAAAACTGATATTCCTTTTAAATAATGGAATAAGGAAGAACAACTGAATGCTCAACTGAATGCAAAATCTTTAAATTACTTTTTTCTGTGCTTTAAATTCTGAAGATTTTATGTTAGTATCCACGTGTACTACTGGTAAGGAAGTTTGGGATAAACTACACACCATATACGAAGGCACTAATGAAATCAAGCAATCCAAGTTGAATTTTGTTAATGCATGATTTTGAACTGTTTTCCATGAAACCTTATGAGACGATCATAGACATGTACACTATGTTCATTCAAATTGTAACATCATTGCATGCCTTAGGAAAAGAGTTTTCAAATTTTAAAAAAGTCAATAAAATTCTTTATTGTTTACTTGAAAAATTTGATGCCAAAGTTGTTGCTATTTCTGAATCAAAAGATTTGAATGATTATTCTATTGATAATTTGATTGGCTCACTCATTGCCTACGAGGTTTGGGTCAAAGACTTTTGGATGCAGGTGAAACGATTGATCTAAAAACTGAAGATACGGAAAAAGATTGCTTGGTGATGAATGCAATAACTTGTCAAGCAAATTACAAAGCTCACCAAAGCATAAGCAAAATTGGAAAAAAGGTAAAAGTGTTAAGGATGTCCATATTTCTTCTAACGTTATTTGCTTTCGATGCAAAAAGCCTGGACATATGAAAAATCAGTGTCCTAATTTAAGAATTCTTCCTACGAAAGAAAAGGGCAAGGCGAAGCAAAATTTAAACTGGGGAAATAATGAAAGGCAAAAATCTCATGGGCATATCTGGTTTCTGAAGCATCGGACCAGGAGACAGATAATGGTTAAAAGCCTTTCGTGTTTTTGTGTTGTATTTTTGTTTTTATGTATTTCATTTTTTTTATTTATTCTTTGAAATTTTTATTTTCGTGAAAGTTTTTCTCTAATCAATACACACATTTACTTTTCTAAAAATGAAAAATCTACTTCCTAATTTTTTTGAAATCTTTGGTGAGTTGTGTTTGACTTCTCTAAAATAGTCAGAGGAAGGGAACTTATGATTTTGTTTCTCTTTCTCTCTTCTTAAAGATGTAATTTTACTTTTGATTCAAAATCTTCATCATATTTTAAATTGGATTTTGAAACTGATTTTTTTTATCTCCCTACATTTTTTCTATCGCATAGGAATCTTTTGTAAGATTGTTGAATCCACCATAAAATTTTCTTAATCAAGTTGTTCGTGTTGTCAATAATTTGGGTTTACTTTCGTTTTGAAAATATAAGAAAGAAAGCATATTTTTTGAAAATAATAAAAAAAAAGTGGCCAATGATGCCAAACCAAAAGATGCGCAATGACGCCAAATTTAAAAAAAATACACAAAGTGTATTAAAATTCAAAAGATGCTCAAAGAGCCATTCAAGTGATAAAGGGCATAAAATGAGCCCACAAAAAAATGCTTATTTTTTCTTATACTACTAAAAGCCTAAGAAAATCCTTGATATGTTTGAAACTTGTGCTTGAAAATCTTGGTTCCTGGTTCAGCAATTCGTGCATTGATCTTCTATTAGATATATTTTATGAAAGGAGTTTTAAAAAATTAATGTTTCTTTTTCCCGCTTATTCCTTGATTTGGATATTGAATTAAAAAGTTTTTTTAGCCTTTAAAAGAACTTGAGCTTGGATTAACAATTTATGAATTTCTTACTTTTTCTAGATTATAAGTTGTCAATCCAATTCTACTAAGTTTTTGATTAAAACCAAGAGGTAACTTTCTCATTTTAAGAATATTTATCTTTCACTAGATCAGGGAACATTTTTGTGTTTTGTTCGTTTTGTTTTTTGACTGTGCCTCCTCTCTTTTTGATAATGTCAAAGGGGGAGAACGTATTGTTGAATTTTTGTATTGTTATTGTGTTTGTATCTTGTTTTCAAAAAATTAAAAACAACAAAAATATTTTTATCTCCCCTAATTTTTTTTAAAGGGTTTATCCTAGTGAGGGGGAGATTAGGAGATTTTTTTTTTTAAATTCAAATTGAATGTTTGCCATCATCAAAAAGGGGGAGATTGTTGCAGATCTATGATTTATGGTTTTGATGATAGCAAATATTCCTATGACTACTTTCTACTAACATTCAGGTTCATACGATCGGACTGCAATTTGGAACCAGCTCAAGATTGGGTAGAGTAGGTCTGAGTCAGTTTGTACACTTTTTCCTTTCTTGAGTCTATTGTACTTGGTGTGGGTCTTGATACTTTGTAACTTGGAATAGTTTCTAATGGGACCCTAAAGTTTTCTATTTCTGGTAATATCATCCCGGACGATATTTATATCGGTCTGGACGATCTGTCCAAAAGCATAAACCCTAATTAGGGCATCCTCATTAAAATAGCCGTCATTTTGCAAAACATATCGTCCTAGATGATTTTATATCGGCCAGGACGATAGGCTCAATTCTGCAAGAATCTGCCGCCAGATCTATTTAGAAATAGCCTATTTTTGGACATCGTCTAGAGGATCGTCCTGGACTACAAAATATCGTCCTGGACGATCCAGGTCAAATTTTCCAAAATTTCTCTGAAATTTAAGGAAAGTAATTACATGGTCAAATCATCCTGGACGATCGCAAGATTGTTCGTGCCGATTAGACATCGTCCAGCTTCATTTCAAGGCGATATTCAGGATAATTTTCCTCATATTTGAACTAATCGGCCAGGACGATATGCCTATCATCCTGGACGATAATGTCGGCAACTTGCATTAATGAGCTCTTTTTTAGCTCTTCTATTTAAGGTATGACAAGGTACTTTGTAAGTGTCTTTGGCAGCCATTGTAGCTTCGTTCTTGTGGGGGAAACTTGAAGAGAGAGCTTGAAAGGGAGAGAGGAAAGGGTGGAGTATGAGAGGAAGAAGATCCTGTGAGGGGGAGGAACTCAAGAGAGTGTGGAGGGGATTCCACACAGTTGCTCCGGCGAATTCGCACCTTAGTACCATCGGATTCAAGGCTTATCTCGAGGTAAGTTCACCAAAGAAGAAGATCTCTTTGGTGTCAAAGGACCCGGCGACTCCGCCACACCGGGGAAGGTGGAAGTGAATTTGTAAGGGCATCTCCTCTTAGCTGTGGGGGCTAAAGGAGAGACACTTTTGTAGTGCAATACTTGGAGGGTGCCTCCAAGGAGTGGACGTAGGTCAAGGTTTGACAGTTCAAAATAAATCTTACAGTACAATTTTATATCGTACTGTACGAACCTCCAATCTTGTGTTCATACTGGACGATAGATGGTACGATCAAAACTCATCTATGCTCATCGTATGGTACAATCTACTTCATACTGTATGATTAGGCCATATCAAGGGATCATCTAGGATGATAATAATGGGCTCTATTCGTCATATAGTACGAACAGGTTCATACAGTACGATGATGAATCAGAGATTAGTCCTCAATTTATCCACTAATTACAGGTTAATTTAATTAAGTATTCAAATAATATCATACAGTATAAACATGTTCGTACAATACGAACGGCTAATAAAACATACTTAAACTAATCTGGCGGCTAAGGTTTTGGATTTATAACACATCTTACCGTACGATAATGTTCGTACGGTACGATTTGTTCACAAAAAATAGTTTTAAATATATCAGATCATACGGTACGAAGTAAAGTCGTACAGTACGATCAACAAAGAAATAAAATATACATTTTCCTTTTAAAACCCTCTCCCCCTATGTGTAAGCATGGTTGCTCAATTTTTACATGAAGTTTGTGGTTAGACTCAAGAGAAGAAAAAAAATAAATAGAAAATTATAATGTTATAGACACCCACTCCTACTCTACCCGGTCTTGAGTCTTCCTATTGTCCTGAGTAGCTTGTGATCTTCCTGAAATGTTAGTACTCACAGATAATAGCAAACAATTAAAGATATTCAATGAATAGTAGTTCAGGCGATATTATTTGTCATCATCAAAATCTCAAACTCGGGGTCATGGGTTACAATAGGATCCCCTAATTAGGGTTTTTATTTTTAGCATATCATCCTGGACAATGTTAGGATCGTCCCAGCCGATGTGATCAAAATAGAGAACTCTTATTAAAATATAAAAAATTTCCCAATGTGTGTTTGTGCAAGGTTAATTAGCATTAGGAACCGCTTCATTTACAAATAGACTCAAGAAAGAAAAAAAAATTACAAATTGACTTAAACCTAATCTACCCAATCTTGAGCTGGTTCGAATTGCAGTCATATTCCTGTGGTCCTGAAATGTTGTAGGTAAGGTAGTTGTAGTAAAACAGAAGGGTTTGCTATCATCAAAATTCAATTTCTGAAAAGCAGATACACAACAATTTGGGGAAGTGATGATGCTTAAATTTAATCTAAATATACTTTCCCTTTTTTGGGTGATAGCTTTTTGCCTCCCTAGATTGTTACTAGTTTTTTTGTGGAATTTTGCTTAGTAGGGATCTTGAGCTCATAGGTTTTTCTTTATACTTTTTCATAAATCATTTGAGCTGTAGTGAGCTCGAGGTCCCTTTAAGGACTTTATAATTTTTTTTGTTAATCAACATGTAAGCCCCTCTATCGATTTCCCCCTAAAAAAATAAAAAAAATGTAAATTATTAACCCCTTTCTAAAGTTATTTTTTTCTTGATAATTCAGTATCCACATGAAGGATTACTAGTATCATAATAAAATTTTGTTTTTACCTTGAAACACTATCGATGCTGTACTTGGGAACATCTCTTTACTAGGTTAAGAAACTTTCCCATTTATTTGATGAAATTTTTACTATGATTCACAAGAAAGTTTCTTCATGGGCTATTAATTTCCTTTATTTTTGTGGTAGACTTATTCCTATTAAACATGTTTTATTGCTCTATTCATATTTATCTATTTTATACTTTATGTCCAACTTTAAATGTTTGTTATATAATAAAAACATTGCTTAATAAAATCTTCTAATTTAAACATGGTAAACATGCTATTATGTGGGGGTCATGGAAAAATTGTTATGGATTTTTAATGAAGGAAAAATTTCTTTAGAATTTGGATTGATATGTCTAAAGGTTTTTCTCATAAACTCGTGTATGCCTTTATATGGATGAAAACCTTGTGGGCCAATTTAATGGTCGCTAAGTATTGTGTTGGGAAACACCCACTCAACAGATACTTTAAATAAGGTGATTCTTTTAACTAAAAAATAATAAGTTCCATTAAGTGGGAGGATGAATAATTTATCCAATGAGGTATGGGCCTAGCAAC
Organism: Dendrobium nobile; assembly: GCA_022539455.1. Taxonomy (NCBI): domain Eukaryota; kingdom Viridiplantae; phylum Streptophyta; class Magnoliopsida; order Asparagales; family Orchidaceae; genus Dendrobium; species Dendrobium nobile. The sequence goes on from CM039736.1 coordinate 42,313,564, forward strand.
ATGATTTTTTAGCAAGACAAATGATTGGATAATCTCTCTAATGATAGCCTTTTAAAAACTCACTCCACTTCCGCCTGCAAAGTCAAGGAATTTATTAATAATGAGATTTAGAATATTGATTTTTTCTCTAATTATGTGCCAGATTATATTATCAGTACTATCCTCAATATTCCCAATCATTTGCATATGGAGGATTGTGATTTGTTTAATATCTCTAATGATGGTAAGTTTTTTATTAAGTAGGTTTGGAACTCTATTTGGCAAGTCAATCCTAAAGGTTCGCTTTATTCGGCTATCTAGCATGCAAATATTCCACTTTCTTATTTTGTTCTTTTATGGAGGATTTTGCATTGTTATTTTTGTATGGATTCTTCTTTATTGAGAAGAGGTTTTTGCATAGCCTCTAAATGCCAAAGTTGTTATCATATTGAATACTTTAATCATATTTTTAAATAAGGACCTATTCCTATGAATGTTTTGTTATATTTTGACAACATGTTTAATGTGCAATCTCTTACTTGTTATAATTCTTTCTCTAATCTTACAAATGAGTGGTTGATTCCTACTAAATGTCATATTAGGAACACTTTGCCTGTTATTATTTGTTAGTTTTTATTGAGAAGTTTGAAAGAGTATAAGCATGAAGAAAATAAGATGATTGCTTCATGTATTATATCTAATGCTAAAGATAAAATTTAATGAATGATTAAGGCTGATTTATTAAATGGTGAATCTTTCAATGTTTTTCATCATGTTACTTCTGAGTTTGTTTCCGCTTTTCAATATTTATCCTTTGTTATCAAAGAAAGTATTAATAATTCATGGAAGCCTCTAGAGGGTTTCTTTAAGCTAAATATTAATGGGTCTATAAAAAACTTGAATGCTGATTGTCGGGGTATTACTTGAGATTTCAATGGTTATGTCATTGTTTCCTTTGGGAGTCCTAGTACTGCTAATACTACTACTAAAGAAAAAATTGTGGCTCTTCTTTACGATCTTCAATTATGCATTTCTTTAGATATCATTAATATTTGGATTGATGCAGTTGTTATGCTTTTCATTCATTATATTAAAGGGAACTTTATTTCTATTCCTACAAATTTTATTAAGTTAAGATATATTAATAATTGGCTCTCCTTCATCACTTTCTATTTTATGGTAAGGAAATGTTAACAGATAATAAGAATTACCTTTAGTAGATATTTTGACATATTTTATGGGAATGAATTATTGTTGATTATTCCCTAGCTAAATTTTTGTGTAATTATAATGGCTACACTAAATTTACTGATCATTCTTTATGTAGGGAGGTTAAAATGGTGGTTAGATTGGACTTATATAGCCTACTTTATTTTTTTTCTAACAATCTTTCTGTCTTTATTGGCTCTACTTTTTTGTTATTCTGATGCTTCTTAGTTTTGTTGTATTTTCCTTTCTATTATTTAGTGGTTTTTGACAAATTATTTCTTGGGTTATCAAATCCATGTTGGTTCTTTGATAGAGGGTTTTTTTTTTAATCCTTTTTGCTTCTCCAGAAGGCTATTTCTTGGTTGGTTATATTTTATGTTGGGAGTTTTTATCCTCTAGTCCAGCTGGGTTTGTTGTTATTTTCTGAGCTATATAGTTTTATTTTGGTTTCTTGTGTTAGTTTTGGATTGGTATTAGCATTTTGGGGTCTTTAAATGATTGTAATTTCTTGGATAAGAACTTTTGGCACCTTTGTTACTCATCTTCACCTTCTCTGGTTCATAGAGGGCTTTGTGGTTGGGTTGTTAGGATGATAATTTTTATTCAGGGTAGTTACTATCTACGCCGAAATGTTGCTAGGTATTTTATTTCTTGGAATGTTTCTTTGATAGATTTAGATTCTCAAGAGTTGCCCACTACTCTTATAAAAATTTTGGGATCATATTATAATTGGTTTAGATTTGAGCAAAAAATGTTTTATATTGGTTATGATTATCTTTATAATTCTAACTTGAGCCAATTTATTATTTGGATTGTGGCTCTTAATGCTATAATTATTGCTTGTCAGTGAAGTGTTTACATGTTATTTCTTATAATATACTTCTCTTACAGTTATTGGGCATATTCTCTCCATATGTTCTTAAATGGATTGGATCTTTTTGCCTAAGAATTATATTTTTTTTTAAGGAGATGGCTTTGCACTTTTCATCATATTCCTTTTCTGATTTATAGCTGCATTATTTATGCTAGCTCGTGCATTGTTGACCTTGTGATTTTACCTTGGTAACTATTGTGGGGTCAATGGTGCTTCCGATTCCAGCCTTGTTATTTCATTTGTATGTATTGGCTAACAGCTATGTAGCCCAACTCTTCTGAATTAAACTTTAATGCTTATTCCATTACCTAGTTTAGTAGCTATTGTGTGGAATTAATTACTGCCAATGTTATTGATTTGATAAATCATTTAAAGAGGAATGAGATCACTGGGACAAATATTCATTACAACATCTATATTACTTTGGTTACTATATGTGATACATCTACTTACTTTTATTATTTGATGTTTAATTATCTTAATGTTACTTATTCTATCAATATTTGGTGTATGTTCTTCCTTTCTAGGTGATCGTATTGATTTTTGTTGATTGCTGATTACCCTTTTTTGGAAGAATGATTAAGTTGAAAACATATAATTTTTTTTTTTTTGGGTGTTGAATCCTAACTGCCATATATTGTCCTTATGATATTTGGTTTTTTATTAGTGAGGACCTTATTGCAAACTAGGATCACTAGCTTGTGATTTTGATGAAAACAAACATTAATGTTTGAGTTTCAATTGATTTTCCAAACATATTTATTATATATATTTTTTAATGTGCACACTAACATTTCGAGAAACACTTACACTGCTAAAGACTAGAAGACTCAAGCTTGGGTAGATAGGTTATCAATCAAAAAGAGTCTATAATTTCAATTTTATTATAATTTTTTTTTCTTGAGTAGGGCCTTACAAGGGTATATGGTAAAGTTATGCCCGTACACACACACTTTGGAGGAGTGAAAGCTTAGAAACAAAGATTTTCAACAAATTGTAACCTATAATTACAATCGTACTGTATGATCTTTATTTAAAAAATTCAGCCTAAAACCTAAGTGAGTCATTTATATGAATGAACTAGTTGCATTGTCTGATTTAATTTTCTGTACAAACCCTAGCTGCCAAAAAAATAGGTAAGAATTTTTTAAAATGAAATTTGAACTAATTAAACAGTCTGTCCAAATCATACTGTATGATATTTTTAATTCTTAAATTATCCCCCATGATTTGTCAATAAAATTGTGGTTTAAAAAATATGGCAGATCGTACTATATGATCTTGATCAAACTATATAATTGATAGAGACAATATATCTTTCTGTAGTATTTTCATTTCCAAAGTTAGCCATTGATCATTTTTCAAAAAAAATCTAAATTCTCTTTTTAATAGTGTTACTATGAACCATCATAGGATAATTCAAAATGTGAAAGATATGGTTTTGCCTCTTTATTATGTAAATTTCCTTTCTACTAAGAACTGTAAAATATATTTTTATGCAACTTCTACTTTTGGTATTATTGGGGAGGTTGGTTTCAATTTTTAATAATCCAAGATTTATTTATTAGATCAAGCCCCCTAATAGTTTCTATAAATTAAATGTTGATGGTGCTATTAGCGACTCTTCTTAGGGGTCTGGTGGGGTGATCAGAGATAGTAATTGTATTTTATGTGTGGCTTTTAAAGGTTTGGTTCATGAGGGTGATGTAAATTATGATGTTATTATGTCTATTCTTTATGTCCATAGGTTATGTATTTCTCTTGGCCTTACTAATGTTTATATTGAAGTCAATGCCAATTATAGCCATCAATTTTTTAATTCTATCATTCATACTACTTGTTCCCTTGAGATGTTTTATATTGTGAGGGATATTAAGAACCTTTATTTTTTTTTTTTTGACCATTCTTTTATTCATGGTTATGGACTGCTGGTTAGGTATCATCCTGATATTGAGTACCATCTGGTTGGATTTTTGGACTTTTTTTTTGCAATTATAGCTATTGAAATCTCCTTATTTATCTATAATTATGCTATAACTTTTCTGTACAATATTTTCTTTTAAAGAGTTCTTATTTTACAGGTGAGCGTATTGATCATATTTTGGAAGGAAAGTTAGTTCTGCTCGCTATTTTTGGGTTCTATGATCTTTTTTGGGTGCTCATTCTTATGCACTATAGAATTTACCTAGGCTTTTTTGTACTTTTTGATAGTACGAACCTTGATCTCGTATGTTTATTTTAATTTCTTTTTGTAGCTCATTCGAGTAATAATGAGCTTGAGGGCCCTTTAAGGACCTTGTACTAATTTTTCTATATTAAGACATAGGCCCCTCAATGGATTTCCTAAAAAAAAAATTAAAAAGAATTAGTGTTTGCGATTTGACAAAGATATTTCCATTTTTTAAGATGGCAAAAATACATAGAGAAATTTTTTTATTTTTTTTTGGTAAAAAATAGTAGAGGGGCCTAATGTTAAAAATAAGAAAAATGATTACAATTTCCTTAAAAGGAACCTATAGCTCACTAATGCTCCAACGAGCTCCAAAAAAATTCAAAATACAACATACGAGGCAAAGTTTCTCTATACTAAAAGTTACAAAAAATTTATATATCATTGCAACTTAGAATTTCTCAAAAAAAAAAAATTTACAAAATAGCCTAATAACATTCTAGGAATGTCAGGAACTAGCACCAAGAAGTGGAACATCTTAGTAAAAGCATTCAACATCATCTTCGTGCAAGAAATGATAAACTTCCAAACTAACGCACCTACAAATGATAGACTGCAAAATAAAAAATTGCACAAAAAATATTGAAAAGCCAAATAGCTTGGAAAATTTAGTAGCCAAATGACAATTAAAATTAGTTACCCCTAGAATGAATTGATCGAAGCTCCGCTTGTAATAGAAAAAAACATTAAAAAAAAGTATTATTATTGAAAAAATGATAAACCAATAATAATTATCAAGTAAATTCTCATTCTTCATCCTATGATTAAGAAAAGAAATGCTCAGATCACTACAAAAATTGATATAACCAATGTTCATACTAGTAATAGTATAGAACAACAAAAACTTAATAGTATCACTAATAATGAAATAGTTAACCAAGAAGATAATGGATAAAACCTTAATCCCTACTAAAGTACAGCCAACAACACCCTTGATATAATAGTTGCTAAACCAAATAGTGAATAAACACTGAAATTTAATTCAATGAAGATGGAAAGCAAAGCAATAAAGAAATCCATCCTAATAAAATAAGGGCCATTAATCAACAGAGAATACTAACAATAATTCAAACAATAAGGATGGATCGGGCAACATCATAGTCCCTAGAATAGATGCCCTGGTAAATCATAAGGGAAACAACACAAGAAAAAGTAAAGGTAAAGCAGCCGTAAAGTAGATATAGAAATAATTGACAAGAGAAATGACAACTTTAGCTAAATATAATGCTTAGGCCAAATAGACCCAAATAAATTCTAATAGCAAATTACAAGCAATAAAAATTAATGTCCCCACTTACAGATTATGATTATAGTAATAAGAGTCCCAATACATAAAATAAAATGAATCGGGATAGACATATAAGGATAATCATAACACCTACTGCTTAAATCTAAACTAACTCCAATGCATGTAAAGCAATCAACCAATAGAAAGGGAAAAAACCATAGCACCAAGAAGCATAAGAACAACAAAATAGCAAAGCCCAAAGAGAAGAGACATTAGTTAAAACAAATAAAAGGGAGGCTACATCGGTTCAATCTAACCAATCCTTCAAACTCCTAGATAAAGATTGATCAAAAAATTCGGTGAAGCCATTCAAATTACACCTATCTTTAGCAAGAGAATTAGAAACATCATTTTCTTCATATTTCCTTCCCATAAAATATGAGAAATAGAGAAAGTTATCAAGGAAAGCCATTGCTTACTATTACTTAACATGTATAAATTTGAAGGATTATAAATAGAGTACCCCTTATTATAATGAATTAAAATCACAGCTTCCACTTCAATCCAAACATTACTGATACCTAAAGAAAAACATAATTGATGACCTTAAAGAATAGCATCAATTTCATCTTTAATAGCTGTATTTGCATCAATAGGACTCTTAAATGCAGCAATACGATGTCCATCCAAGTTCCTAATAATAAAATTATAACTAGCATTGCATTCAAGTAGTTCTTAGACTCATTAATATTAAGCTTAAAGAAACCCTCCACAAGCTTCCTCCAATTAAGTCATCCATAACTAGAAAATTAGGAGCATTACCAATATTCTTTCAAAAGCATTAGCAATAATATTAAAATCTCCAACAACTAACCAAGGGGCCTTAATAGTTGAAGAGAAACTGATAATTTTTTTCCAAAGCATCTTCCTGCCTAATTTGGAACAAGAAGCATAAACAAAATATGAATTACAAGAGAATTGAAGAAAACTAATATTATTATGAATTGTTTTGGGCCAAATACATGATAATATCTAAACAACTAAAATTCTTCCAAAAAATCCAAAATTTATTAATATAATTACCAAAAGCCAAACCAAAACCAAGCTTTTTGGAAATAGAATCAAACTTAACAATTTAAATTAAAGGCTCAATTAAAACAAGAAGGTCAATATAATAAATCCTTTATAAGTTCTTAACTCTATCCTTGGATATAGTACCCCCCACACCCCAAATATTCCAAACAAGAGCTTTAACCATTATTAGAAAATGAAATATTTGAAGCACGAGTGGTCCTAGGGGTTTAACTAATGGGGTCCTTAGTAATCCTTTTTTTTTTGTTCTTAGAAATTTTATAAGAATCCTCCTTATTATTTTTGGCATTCCCATTAGGACATGGCATAGATGTACAAGTATTACCTTCCAAAACATCCTTAGGAGAATCAGTGTCATGAGAAACATATTCCCTTTCTTCCAAAGCATCATCCCTCAAACTAAGAGGACTCGATTGAATCTTATGTTTTTAAACCATATTAATATTGTCCTAATCCCCATTAATTTGGTTTAAGGAATAATTATCTTGAGCCAACCCCCCCTCATCAATATTAACCACTTTTATTTTGTTAGCAATCAGAATACTACAATTAACATGTTTATTTCCCTCATGACAAGCTCCTCCCAGTAAAGGAATAACAGAATTATTTGAAGCTGGACCATCAATATCTTTAATGATATCTTTAAATTTGTTATATTCAATGATACCATCATTTTGTTCTCTAATTCCTTAATACATTTTCAGAAGGAACATTCATTATGTCATCATCACATGACTTAGGCTCACCAATATTTTTTTTTTGAAGAAAATGCAACCAAGTGCATTCAAATATTATTAAAAACTAATACCAAGAAATAAAGGTAACTGTTAGATTCCTCCTTTAACAAAGAGATAAAGATAGGAGGAACCTTCTTAAGAACAAGATCATCCCAAATAAACAAACTAATAGTAGCGTAGTTAGCACAAAGATCCGCTAACTTCTTACACTTTCTATCTATATATTTAAAAATAATGTTTCTATAGTCTTTGAACATACCTCTTAAATCATCATTCTTGTGAATAGATCCATCTTGCAAGTCCTTGATTACATTTCCATTATCACCTTCAATAATAATGCCATCATAATTCATCATACATTCTTTTTAAATCTTCTTCGATGGATTGTAAAGCAAGCATTTCAAGCCTTGAAATGTCCCAATGTATGGAATATCCAAATGCTAATAAAAACCTGCCTTTGGAATCTCTACAAACTCCCCCAATTCCTCCTTTATAAGATTGAAGTAAGGAAGCATCCACATTAACCTTGATTCAACCGGGTGGAGGGGGATGCCAATGAACATCCAACCGCTTACCAAGCTGATTAACACCCCATTTGCCCAAGATAGCTACTGCATTTGAAGTAGACATTAAAGCCATAGAAATGGACTACATTGCTATGAATAAGGAACGCGCCTCCTTGCCTTAGTGAAGAAGATTGTTCCCAACTTTATATGTGAAGTAAATAGCATTGCAATACAAGTTAATCAACAAGTAATTTTGATTAGAAATCCATAAAATACAATCTGAGAAAGGGCTGAAGGTAGGAATACCGAATCCCCACCGATTTAGATGCTGGAATACCTCACCCAGTTTTTTTGCATTTAACAACGAGGTGTTCAATATCTTTTACCATATTGCAGCCTCTAGGACATCCATTTTGCATTTGCAATCTTCTATAACATAGAAACTGGAAAGTCGGGATTGCTCTGTTAAACATTTTCCACCAAAATACTTCAACTCTTGGTGAGAGCTTAACCTTTTTTATCCAATCCCAATAGCTTCCATGCTAAGAGTTTTGGATTGAAGCTTCATAAGCCAATGCAAATATTGACTTCCCTGATCTTTTATATAAAAGTTCCAAGCAATCTTTAGAAAATCTAGCCACTAAATTAATTTGCAAAATCAAACTAACAAGATCTGGTCCAAATGCTTTATTCAGCTCTTCTTCATCCCATCTTCCGTCAGCAATAAATCTATCAACTAAGGCTCTATCTAGATCCTGGGGATTGAGATAAGTTGGCCATTTATTCAGCTTTTTATCCAAAATCCAATTGTCATTGAGGATGTTTATGGATTTTCCATTTACAACATTCCACCTAACAATTGGTCTTAAAAATTCTCCTCCATTTTCAATAATAGCCCAGGCTGTAGATCCTTTTCTTTTTGAAAACTGGTTCTCAAAAAACGATCCATATTTTGGAAATAAGGCCTTATGCAACAAGGATTCCTCCTCTTGAATATATCTCCAAGAAATTTTTGCTCTCAATGGCCCAACCTTGTCATAGCAAGAATAGAGTCCTCTTCCACCCCCATTTGGTCGGAGAGCAAAAAATTTTCAAATTAACAAAATTCATACCCTAACTCCCATAAGATTTATTCCAAATAAAGCTTCTACACAACTTATCCATCTCCTGAAGAATGCCTTCTGGGATCGGAATGAGTGCTATGGAAAATAGTATATGACAGCAAAACTGTCTTGACAAGATTGAATTTTTTGGCCAAGAAGAGGAATTTGCTTCCCCAAATACTAATCATTTTCATGGCTTTCTCAATAATGAATTGGAAGTCTTGAGAAACTAATCTTCTCAAAGAAATTTTTGTTCCTAGATATTGGAATTCTTTAACACTAAGAATCCCCATAATCTTTTTGATTTTATTCTTCATCCTTCTATTAATAGGGTTTCCAAAAAGACATAGGATTTTTTGCATTGAACTTTTGCCCGGTCAAACCATAGAAGTCATTAATTATGCATTTGATATTTTTGACCTCCTTAACATTTGCTTTTGAAAATAATAATATAACATCTGCATATAACAAATGTGATATCCTAGGTCCATTAGGAGAAATGCTAATTCCATAATTTTCACCTCTTTGTTTAAGAGCATTAGTCATCAATTGAGCACAAAGGATGAACATGTAGGGAGAAAAGGGACACCCTTGCCAAAATCCACACTTAGCCTCAATCCAATTTAATGAGTTTCCATTAATTATCAAAGAAAATTTAGCATTTGTAACACATTTGATGATTAAAAAAGAAATTCAAGATGGAAACCCAAAATTCCTCAAAGCTTTTTCCAATATAGGCCAACCCATGTAGTCATAGGTTTGTTCCAAATCAAGCTTGAAAGAGACCATCCCGTTAGAATTCCTTGAGAACCTGAATTTGTGGAAGATTTCATGTGCTACCATAATATGATCTAACATAGAACTGACCTTAAAAAATGCAGCTAGTTTAGTTGAGATCACTTTGTAAATAATAGAAGAAATTCTGTTTAAGATAACTTTGGTAGCCACATTGTATATTACATTACATAAACTAATTGGCCTAAATTTGGATGGGTAAATTGGATTGGAAACATTAGGAATCAAAATGATTAGAGTTTCTTTCCAACTGGAATTCATCTTTCCAGTAAGAAAAAATTGATTCAAAGCTCTCCAAACATCTTCCTTTACAATGTCCCAATAGCTTTTCATAAATGAGTACGTGACTCCATCGTTTCCCGGGGCAGTAAAATTTCCTGTATTTTTTATAACCAACTCAACTTCATCTACAGAGAAGTCTCTGTTTAAGCTGCAGATATCCTCCTCCTCCAGATAGTAATTGGACTTCATCCATCCTTCCAAATTGCACTCCCTAAACTCCCATTTCTTCTTAAAGAATTGAAGAAAATGTCTTCAATCATGTGCAGGTCTTTCGTCTCCATCCCATCTTCAATTTTAATTTTATTTTTAAAATTTGCATTTCTCCATGCACTAGAAAAAGCATGAAAAAATTTTCAATTTGTATCACCTTCCGTAGCCCATATCACCTTTACACGCTATCTCCACCACGTGTTAAGACGAGCCAAATTTGAGTTGAGTTCCCCAACCTTCATGTTTAAAAAGATAAAAAGATTTTTTAACAGTCTTAAATGGACCTTTTATAGAAAGACACGAAAAAACATCTAAAAACTGCAATTTTCAATTTCTGAACATCCAAGATCGTCCCATACGATCCAATTTCATATTTACAAACAATGTAAAAATTGTTGTGTACAAACTTATTGTGAACTAGTACGAATTACGTTCATAGTCGATTATCGTCCCATACGAATATGGTTCATCTAGTGTGAATAGTTACTTATAAAGTTTGTTGGTACGAAATAATAAGATAAATTTCAAGTTTATAGGACAAAGAAGATCGTCCTAGGACGAACCATAATGATCGTCTGGACAAATAGTTCATTTAAATAAATCCAAATCCCATCGTCCTGGGACAAACTATAATTTTCGTCTGGACGAATGTGTCCAGAGAGATTGTCTTGTGACGTACGTAAATATCATTCAAACAAATGTGTCAAGAGAGCATCATCTTGGGATGAAGTAAATATCGTCATGACAAATAGTACATTGAAAAAAATTGTCCCTCTCTCCATTCGTTTCATTGCCCTTTTTAGGAGTAAAACTGACCAGATCATCCCGTATGAACCTGGTTCGTACTGTACGATCAATTTGAAAATTTGTGAATTTTAAAACTCTTTATTGGTGTGTGTGCTAAGTTACTTAATTACAATCACACTCTCTTAAACTCAATAAAAAGAAAAATATAGACTTCAATTTACAAAATAATCTAAGTTGAACATGATTTGAAGTCTTCAACAATCTGGAGTATAATTTTTCTGAAATGTTAGTACACACAAGAGCAAAAATAATTCTTCCAAAAATGTGTTAGAAGAATATAATAATCAAAACAATAAAATTTGGTATAATAAAAAGTATACAAGTTGCAAGAATGTAAAATATGCAAAGCTAAGTAGCAACTCTCTTGAACAAACTCCCCCTTTTTGACGATGGCAAAACAATTATTGTTCGTTTAGATTTGAAAGTCCAAAGTTTCTCCTAAACTCCCCCTGAATGAGTAAGCTTGTGCGAATAAGGGGTATTATAGTTATACTTACCATATTTATTTATTTTTTTAATTTTAAAGTTTTTCAAACAACAACTGAAACAATAAAATGAACAACAATTTGAACAAAAACACAAAAAGACATAAAAAAACATGAACAAAAACATAATGTGTCAAACAATATTTCTCCCCTTTTTGACAACAGCAAAAAAAGAAGAACAAACAAACAAATACAAAAATATCAGTAGTCATATGAAAAATCCTTAATAATTGATCCATAAAGAGTTTGAGTTATATTTGCAATAAAAAGATAAATGTCTTTAGAGAAATAGAATGATTCATACAATTTAAATATAGATATAAAATAGACAAGAAGAAAATATCAAAATCATGAATCAATTAAGAAAATGAAATAACCAAAATCATTGCAAAGTAGATGAATGTAAAATTTGTATATTTCAAATTTCAATAGAAAATAAAATTGAACAGAAGATTAATTTGAATTAGAAGATTAAAAGATTGAGGAAAGAGCATATACTTGTAGCTTTGTGCATCTTTTTATTATTTGTGGCACACTTTATGCATTCCCCCTTTTTTTATTTGTGGGCTAATTTTGTGCCTCTTTTTCAATTTGTTAACCATTGCGCAATTTTTTATTTTTGGACATTTGTATATTTTTAAGTTTTTTACTTGATCTTTCTAGAATCAATAGTCTAAAATATCAAATTTCTCTAAGTACAATAATATTTTTATTGAAAAGAGAAATAAAAAAAAAAAAGAAAGCATCTTAACTGCAATAATAATATTAAAATTATATTAGTCTATTAAGACACTTGAGATTGACATCCCTAACTAGATCAAGTTATAACTCAACTTAAATTTTTGAAAAATTTGTTTTTCTAATGAATTCAATTATGTATTGCAATTCAAAATATTGCACTTGTTGAATCAATATTTTAAGTATAATCATATAGGCTAACACATATTTCTTAAAAGAGATCACAAACTTTAAAAGCAACATAGGATAATTTTTATTGATATCATTGGTAAAAGATAATACATTTGAGCACATAAGATATCAATACATATAGATGCAATAAAACATAAAACAACATAAAACATGATGACATAAAAAATGTAACGACTAACAAACACATCATATCACATCACTACTATTGAAGAAAATCATAAAGGAAGTACAGTCATCACTTAGAGGGCACCTGATTTGGAGGAGGTCCTTGGTTAAAGAAGTTTAAGTAACTACTCATCATAGCCATATTCGATCTCACAGCATCAAATTGGCCTCTAATCCAACCCATGTCCTACTGGTACTGTGCGTCCTACTACTGTAGATGAGCATCCATTTAATCAAGGTGACGATCGAACTAACTCTCGAGACGATCAAAGTAATGAACCAACTGATGAAGATTTAGTCCACCAGCAGGCGCAGGTCCTCTCTCCTCCCCCTCAGTGTCTGCACCTTCAACATTTTTTGCAAAGATAGCTCGAAATGAACCATCATTTGAAATAAAGGCTCTTCAAGATGAGACACACCAGGATTATCAAACTCGTACTTCTTGTCAAGAATATAAGCCACTAGGTGTCCTAGAGCAATGTTCTTCTTTCTCTTATAGGATACATGACCAATTTCGGAAAGCCCATAAAGATAGTCAAGAATGAGTTGGACTTTATTAATGGGTTGATCAGTAAGAATCTGATAAGTGACAGTAGAAATAAGAGTGATATTGATTATATGATCAGCTTTTGGAATAATAGAAGTTCTAAGCACATGTTGGATGATTCTAGCTTCTTAATTTAGAGTGTTTACTTTGGGAAAATGGAATTCTTATCTAATCCCTCTCAGAACCCGGTTAATCTCAATCCAATCAAAAGTAGTAGAAGAAGTCCTGTGGACTTGTATTCCTTCAGTCCTTAGGTTTAAAAAAGCTCCTAGATCCTGCTTAGTTATTTCTAAATTCTTTCCTAGAACAAAATATATAATCCTATATTTATAAGAGTTTAAGGACATGTTCACTAGGAAGTAATGAAATATAGAAATATTTACGGAGTAAATCAAAGGATAAACTCAAATTGAGTGGAAGCAAAAAGTGGTAGTATCTGATAAATTGTATTCTACTAAATCAAAACTATGGACGAAGTCAGTTTTGTAGATACAAACCTAGAGAAAGACACTTCATTTTCCTTGGAAAGAAATTTTCACTGGCATTCCTAGGTCCCCTGGTGAGTTCCTTAGCGTGCCTAACCCTCTTGCTTGAACTAGCCATAGAGAAGATAAAAGTGAATAGAAATTGAGAAAGGGTTTTGAAGTGAATGAAATTTGAGTTCTAAATCCTTTTAATTTAAAGAAAAATGATATTCATACAGAAAAAATTTAGTTCATCCTATATGATGAAATTATTCAAATGTACGAATCAAACTTTGTATGGACAAAAGAATACAGTTAAAATAAAATGACTTTTCATAATCATACAAGTTACAAGGCGTCCTTTAGTATAGACTTTTTGACCAAATGATCGTACAGATGAACAGGTGTTCATCCAGGAAGATCAATTATTTAAGATCATTTTATGACGGATTGAATTGTCCCCCACTTAGAGTGACACATGGTTCGTATGTACGAACTTCAAGTTCGTACGTATGATCAGGAATTAAAATTGTTCTTATCCATATAACTGTCTAGATGCGTACATACAAATATACATCATCTAGATGATCATGACGATCCTACTGACGAACTATATTGAAAAACTTAAAAACTTTATGTATTCTATTCTTATCAAATTGATATATACTCTACAGGATTCGTTCTGTACGAAATTAATTTTGTACAGACAAAATTCAGACTTAAGAAATTTTCAATTGATTGCTCAAAAAAATAAATTTTGATGTGAAAGTACATAAAACAAACAGACAAAAAATTGTAAAAGTAAACACTGAAAAAAACACATAAGAAAAATCACAAAAATAGAAAACACACTAACAAAACACATAGCAATGTTGCAGAAAACTTTATTTAAGCATTCAAATCAATCACACTAAGCCTTGTTCTTAATGTACTGAAAGTATCAAAGGCTAGTGCTTTTGTAAAAATGTCAGCAAGTTGGTTTTGAGTTGAAACATGAATGAGTTCAATTTCTCCTTTAAATACATGATCCCTTATGAAATGATGCCTGATGTCTAATGTTTGGTTCTTAAATGTTGAATAAGATTTTTAGAAATGCAAATAGCACTAGTGTTATCATAATAAATGGGAATAGTGCCCATTTTTAATCCTAAATCAATTAATTATTGCTTTAACCAAAGTACTTGTGCACACAACCTCCTCAGTCAATGTATTCAACTTCAAAGTAGATAGGGCTATGAAATTTGGTTTTCTATTGGACTAAGAGAATAAAGAATTTCCAAAAAATTGATATGTTCCAGAAGTGCTTTTTTTATCAACCCTACAACTGCAAAGTTCGAATCTGAATATCCAGTTATTTTAAATGAAGAGTTAAAATTGGGAGACAAAATTCCTAAGTTCTGAGTTCCCAAGAGATATCTTAAAATTCTTTTTACTGCTATAAAATGTGATTCTTTTGGATTTGATTGAAATCTAGCACATAAATAAACACTAAACATGATATCGGGTCGGCTAGCTATCAAGTAAAGCAAAGATCAAATTATTCCCCTAAATTTCTTTTGATCAACAGATTTTCCCTTAGGGTCCTTATCCAACTAAACTGAGGAACTCATAGGTGTATTAACAGGTTTAGCATTGTCCATTTCATACTTTTTGAGGATGTCCTTAACATACTTGGACTGACTAAGAAATGTACCCTCCTCAATTTGCTTAATGCTAAAGCCTAGAAAGTAATTCAAATCTCCCATTAGACTCATTTCAAATTCACTACTAATTATTTTTGAAAAATCATCACAAAGATTTTTATTTGTGGATTAAAAATGATATCATCAACATAAATTTGTACAATGAGTATACCCTCTCCCAATTTCATCAAAAAGAGAGGTGTGTCCACACTACCTTTTTTAAAAGATCTCTCAAGTAGAAAGGTGCTCAACCTCTCATACCAAGCCCTAGGTGCCTATTTCAGTCCGTATATTGCCTTTTTTAATTTGAAAACATGATTTAGATGTTTAGAATTTTCAAATCCTCGAGGTTGTTCCACATAAATATCCTCTTGAATCACCCCATTTAAAAGGCACTTTTAATATACATTTGATTCAATTTAAATCCTCTAAAACAGGTAAAGGCTAATAAAACCCTAATTGCTTTAAGTCTAGCTACAGGGGCAAAAGTCTCCTCGAAATCAATCCATTCAATATGATTATACCTCTTAGCCACCAATCTAGCCTTATTTCTAATGACTACTCCTGAGTCATTCATTTTATTCTTAAATACCCACTTAGTTCTAACTACACTTTGATCCTTTGGCCTTGTAGTTAATTTCCAAACTTTATTTCTTACAAATTGATTTAAGTCATCCTATGTAGACAATATCCAAAATTCATCCGAAAGTGATTGATCAATATTTATGGGTTCTATCATTGAAATAATGGCTGGATGATTGACTTCTTTATTCAGTCTATGCCTAGTAATAACACCCTTACTAGGTTTACCTATAATCAATTCCTTTGGATTGTTTTTAGAAAATATCAAATCTCTAGGCATCGGGTTTTTTATCTCCAAATTATCATTCAAATTTATTTTCTCAATCTTTTGGGAGTTAATATATATCTCAACCTCTTCAATAATTTGCTCTTCCAAAATTCCAGATTCATCAAATACAATATGTATGGTTTTTTCAATAACCAAAGTTCTTTTATTGAATACTCTATAAGATTTTCCAACACTTGAGTGTTAGGAAAGTTGCTATTTGCATGTTTACATTCTTGCAACTTGTATTATTTTGATGATTTCAATTATTATTGTTTTACATATATCTTCTAACACAATTTGGAACATTTATTTCTTGCTCTAGTGTGTACTAACATTTCAGGAAAATCAACTCCAAGATATTGAAGACTTGTAATCAAATTCAACAAATGTTCATAATTTTTAATATGAGAGGGAGTGATTATAATTGAGTGATAAATCACAATATACACGCTTAGGGAATTTTTTTTAACTGATCGTACATGATGAACTTAGTTCGTACGGGACGATCATATCAATTACCCCTAAAGAGAGAAATGGATCGAACAGGCGGAGAGAAAATTTTTCTAAGTCCTAATCGTCCAGAACAAATTTAATGTTCGTCCCAGGACGAACGTCTCTGTATTATCACCATGGCCTGTTCGTTCAGACAAAAAATAATTTTTGTCCCAGGACGATCTTCTCTGTCTTGAAGCTTGCTTTGTTCGTCCAGACAAAAAATAAGGTTCTTCACAGGACGATCTTCTCTGTCTTGAGGCTCGCTCCATTCGTCCAGACGAAACCTATTCGTCCCAGGACAAAATTAATCGACTTACGTCAGTTGGTTACGTCCTGAAGGATTTTGTGAACCGATTTATGTAATAATTGTTTCATACCGGACGAACTTGGTTTGTACGGGATGAATAGCGTGTACAAAAATTTTTCGTACCAATATACATAAGGTTCATTTCTGACCATTTAAGTAAAATTGTCCAGGACGATCCACGATCGTACGGGACGATCCACTGCGTACAGAATTGAAAATTACAGTTTTTGGCCGGTTTTTCTTATCTTTTGTATAAATAGTCCAAATTAGACTGCCACCCAATCTTTTTGCCATTTGATCTTCATGCCTATTGAGAGAATAGTGAAGGAGGGAGTGTGAGAGAGCATTCAAAGGAGGATTCCTACCACTGGAGCGTGAAGGCTTCACTTGGTATTTAAAGGTAAGAATCTTTACTTGTGAATTGGAATTACATCATTCTTTTCTTTCTTCTTTTTAGATTTCTTGAGAGAAGATCTGTCAAGGAGATCCGTTTCGCTGCTGACACTTGGAGAGTGTGAACAGCCGAAGGGTTAGTTGCCTACACTTGGAGAGTGCGAACAACCGAAGGGTTCTCTACGCACACTAGTAGAGTGTGAAAGGACGGACGGTTTTCTACCAACACTGTGGATTGTGTAAAAGGATGATGGTTCTCTGCTGCACTGGATAGTGGTGAAAAGAGCGTTTGTAAAGGCTTCTCCGCCTTGCTGTGGGTGCAAAAGGAGAGACAATATTGGTATTAGTGCAATACTCAGATGGTGCCTCTAGGGAGTGGATGTAGATATGGTTTAGACCGAACCACTATAAATCTTATGTCATTTTCTTTACTGCTTTTTATTTTCCACATTTTTCTTTTGTTTTAAAAACTCTGTGGTTGAAAAACTTTTTCTATAAAAAAAAAATTTCATTTCGATTCAACACATCTTCAAAGAGGGTTCATTTTTAAAAATACCAATTCACCCCCACCCTCTTGGTAGCCTTGGGACATTAACTTAGGTCTAACAACCTATTCACTAGACTCAACAAGTGGTATCAGAGCTTTGTTTCAAAATCATAAGTTTAAACTACTTTTTGATTAACGTAGATGGCTACATTCGGAAACTGAAATACACCTAAGGGTTACTCTATTACTAAACCTCCACTGTTTGACAATATACCTTTTGATTTTTGGAAAACACGCATGTCTACTTTCTTATAATCACTTGATTATCGTATGTGGATCCTAGTCCAGGAAGGTTATACTAAACCAACTAGATTAGTTGATGGTGTTAGAGTAGAAACACCTTTTGCAGATTGGACTATAGAAGAACGTGACTTAGCACAACTAAATGCCAAATATTTAAATAGCTTCTTTTGTGCTTTAAAATCTGAAGACTACATGCGGGTTTCCACTTGCAAAAGTGGAAAGGACATATGGGATAGACTTTGTATAACTTATGAAGGGACTAATGAAGTTAAGCAATCAAGACACAATAATGCTAAAATGGTTAATAAGATTCTTTGTTGCATACCTACTGCTTACAATGCTAAAATAACTGTAATTACAGAGTCTAAAGATCTAAACATTTATTCTATTGACAATCTTCTTGGTTCACTCATTGCTTATGAGCAAGGAGTAAGTCAAAGAAAGATTGATGCAGGTGAACCATGAAAGGAGAAGAATATAACACTAAAAGTGGAAGAGTCAGAGAGTGAACACTCACAACCTGAGGATGAAGATGATATTGCATTAATGACTAGACAATTCAGAAGCTTTCTAAAGAGGAAGCAGAAGAGACACCAGCAATGGAATAGAGGTAAGTTTAACAAAAATGGCAAGATTTCTAATGAAGTGATTTGTTATGAATGCAGAAAACCAGGTCATATCAAGACTGATTGCCCAAAACTCAAAGCCACTACTAGCAAGGAGAATGTAAAGGATAAACAATTTGTAAAGAACGACAAGAAGAAGTTTCAAAGAGCTTTTTGGGCGGACTCAGCTTCAGACTCATCTGAGACTGAAAAAGAAGAAGTCACCAATCTTTGCTTGATGGCAGATAATGTTGATCAATCAGATCAAGAAGAGGAATGTGACTTAACCTATGATGAATTGTTTGAAGTTTCTGAACACATGCATCATGCATATAGGAAAATTAAAAAGATGCATGCTAGTGTATGTTTAGAATTGGAAGAGCTTAAGAAGGAACATGAAATCCTTAGGAAAGATCATGCATTAATAGATGACAACCACATGAAACTACTTGACGAATATGATGAGTTGAATAAGAATTTTGAGAATTTAAAATCATCCTATGCTGATATTGAAAGAGATTTTAAAATATTTAAGGATGAATCTGAGAGCAAAACATATCGAATCAATTATACAAATAAAGTTTTGGAAGATATGAATTCATTTTATAAATTGAAAATAAGAGCTCTTGAGGATAATAGGATACCCCCCAAACTTGAAGATTTTACAAATCCTAAATATTATCCTAAATATACAGAATCCCTTAGAAGACAAACAAATGGAAGAAAACTTAGGAATATTTTTCCTAATGTTAAATGTAATAATTGTGGATTATTTGGACATATAGCTCACACCTGTACTTCGATAATGAAATCTAATTTGGTGTGGAGACCTAAGATGCATAAACCTAGATATATCATACATGCATCTAATTATAAATTTCTAAAAGGTGAACCCAAACCTGTTTGGGTTCCCAGGTCTAACATTTGATATTTTGCAGGGTTGCTCTCACACAAGACCTCGTGAGAGCATATGGCACCTAGATAGCGGATGTTCAAAGCATATGACTGGAGATACTACTCAATTCATAACGCTGGAAGCCAGGAGTGGAGGCAAGGTTACACTTGGAGATAATACCACAAAATAAGTGGTTGGATCAGGTATGATTGGAAATTTAAAAAACTTTTCCATAGACAATGTGTTATTGGTTGAAGGCTTAAAGCATAATTTGTTAAGTATAAGTCAGCTATGTGATAAGGGCTATAATGTAAAATTTTTACCTACTAGCTGTATATTAAGTCAAAATGGGAAAAATGTTTTAAATGGAAAAAGGGTAAACAATGTTTACATGCTAGATTTAATTTGTATTCAATCTCCTACTGCTTTTTGTTTGAAAACTGTTTCTGATGAATCATGGCTTTGGCATAGGAGACTTTGTCATTCTAGTATGAAAAACCTTAGGAGAAATACCCAAAAGAACTTAGTGAGAGGTATATCAAAACTAGACTTTACTAAAAACCACCTTTGTGATGCATGTCAATTAGGAAAATAAGTGAAGTCCTCTTTTAAATCCAATAAGGATCTTAGGACTAGTAAACCATTGGAAATTCTTCATATGGATCTTTTTGGACCAGTAGGAACTATAAGTCTAGGAGGGAAGGTATGCGGATTTATTATAGTGGATGATAATTCAAGATTCACTTGGGTTAGATTTCTATTTCATAAGAGTGAATCGATTGAGGAATTTAGAAATTTTTTGACTTGGATTCAAAGAAAATTACGGTGTGAAATTATTTCTATACAAAGTGATCATGGAGGAGAATTTGAAAATGAAAGATTTGAAAATTTTTGTAAAGAAAAAGAGATTGATACAATTTTTTTGCACCTAGAACCCCTCAACAAAATGGAGTAGTCGAAATGAAAAACTGAACATTATTAAAAGCCGCCCGAGCAATGTTGGCAGAATTCTCACTTCCTAGATATTTTTGGGCTGTGGCGGTTAGCACTGCATGTTATGTTCTGAATAGGGTGAATGTAAGATCGAATTTAAATAAAATACCCTATGAGTTGCTAAAAGGTAGAACACCTAATTTGTCTCATTTGCATGTTTTTGGTTGCAAGGTGTTCATTCATAATAATGGAAAATCTGCCTTAGGAAAATTTGATCCAAAATCAGATGAAGGAATTTTTATTGGATATTCATGTGTTGGAAAATCTTATAGGGTATTCAACAAAAGAACTTTGGTCATTGAAGAAACTACACATGTTGTATTTGATGAATCTAGAAATTTGGAAGAGCCAAATATTGTTGAAGATGAGATTGAGGAAAACTCCCAAAAGATTGAAAAAATAAATTTGGAAGAAAATGTGGAAGAGAATTTGGAAACAGAAAACCCTTTGCCTAGAGATTTGAGATTTTCTAAAAACCACCCAAGGGAATTGATTGTAGGTGAACCTAGTGAGGGTGTTAGAACTAGGCGTGGATTAAACAAGAAAGTCAATCATTCAGCCTTTATTTCAACTATAGAACCCACAAATATTGATCAAGCACTTTCTGATGAATTTTGGATATTGGCCATACAAGAAGAGTTGAATCAATTTGTAAGAAATAAAGTTTGGGAATTAACTTCAAGGCCAAAAGATCAAAGTGTTGTTGGAACCAAGTGGGTGTTCAAAAATAAAATGAATGACTCAGGAGTACTCATTAGAAATAAGGCTAGATTAGTTGCTAAGGGGTATAATCAAATTGAAGGAATTGATTTTGAGGAGACTTTTGCCCCTGTAGCTAAACTTGAAGCAATTAGGGTTTTACTTGCCTTTGCTTATTTTAAAGGATTTAAATTATTTCAAATGGATGTCAAAAGTGCCTTTTTAAATGAGATAATTGAACAAGATATTTTTGTAGAACAACCTCCAGGTTTTGAAAATTCTAAATACCCAAATCATGTTTTCAAGTTAAAAAAGGCATTATATGGATTGAAACAGGCACCTAGCGCTTGGTATGAGAGGTTGAGCATCTTCTTACTTGAAAGATCTTTTGAAAAAGGAAGTGTGGATACAACTCTCTTTTTAAAGAAATGTGGAAAGGATATACTCATTGTTCAAATTTATGTGGATGATATCATTTTTGGATCTTCAAATAAAAATCTTTGTGATGATTTTTCTAAAATAATGAGTAGTGAATTTGAAATGAGTCTAATGGGAGATTTAAATTACTTTCTAGGTTTTAGCATTAAGCAACTTGAGGAAGGTACATTTATTAGTCAAACTAAATATGTTAAGGATATCCTGAAAAAATATGAAATGGACAATGCTAAACCTGTTAGTACACTAATGAGTTCCTCAGTTTAGTTGGATAAGGACCTTAAGGGAAAATCTGTTGATCAAAAGAAATTTAGAGGGATTAAGGATCTTTACTTTACTTGACTGCTAGCCGACCAGATATTATGTTCAGTGTTTACTTATGTGCTAGATCTCAATCAGATCCAAAAGAATCACATTTGACAGCACTGAAAAGGATATTAAGATATTTACTAGGAACTCAGAACTTAGGAATTTGGTATCCTAAGTTTAGCTTTTCATTTGAAAATATTGGTTATTCAGATTCTGACTTTGCAGGCTGTAGAGTGGATAGGAAAAGCACTTCTGGAACATGTCAATTCATTAGAAATTCATTAGTTTCATGGTCTAGTAGAAAACAAAATTCAGTGGCCCTATCTACTGCAGAAGTAGAATACATTGCAATAGGAAGTTGTGTGGCACAAGTACTTTGGTTAAAACAACAGTTGATTGATTTAGGATTAACTATAGGCACTATTCCAACTTATTGTGATAATACTAGTGTTATTTGCATTTCCAAAAATCCTATTCAACATTCTAGAACCAAACACATTGACATAAGGCATCATTTCATAAGGGATCATGTAGTTAAGGGAGAAATTGAACTTATTCATGTTTCAACTGAAAATCAACTTGCAGACATTTTTACAAAACCTTTAGCCTTTGATACTTTCAGTACATTAAGAACAAGGCTTGGTGTAATTGATTGAATGCTTAAATAAAAATGTTTTTGCAACATTGATGTTTCTGTTTTCATAGTTTATGTTTTTATGGTTTTGTTTTTGTGATTTTTTGTTTGTTTTTGAGTGTTTTTTATTTAGAGTCTGTGCATTTGTCATTGTCTATTGTGCTTTGTGTGTTTAGTTTGGTTTCCTTTAATAAAAATTAAAAAATCCAAAAATTTATGGTAATCGTCCGGAACGAAAAATTTTCGTACGGGATGATGTGTGTAAAATTCAGTTTGCGTGATTTCAAACCGTCTTAAGAGCAGTTTTTAATGAAGTTCGTCTGTACGATCTACACGATCATCCGGGATGAAATATTTTTTCTCAAACGACGGGATGATTGAATACAGCAGTTGAACGGATATGGCAGTTTTAATTATGAACTTTGTCCGTATGAACCTTTGGTTAGTCCAGACAAACAGATGTCGGTTCATAGTGGGGGATGGTTTTCAACTGCCATTAAAACGAGTTAACTTTTAATCGTCTGTACAAACACGTGTTCGTCTGTACGATCCTTATGGTCAAAAGTCTTTATGAAAGGATGCTTCGTAACTTGTGTGATTATGAAAAGTCGTTATTATTTTGACTCACGCGATCATCCATACGAAAAATTTTTGTTCTGGGATGAATCGAATTCGTACAGGACGAACGAAATTTTGTCTGGTACGAACAGTCGTAATTCTTTAAATTAACGGTATTTTTTTACTGAACAGTCACTCTCACACATCACTTTCAAAGACGTGATCCTTTCAAATCCTTCAATGGCTAGTTCAAGTAAGCGACAAAAGATTTTGGCTAAGGGCCCTCCTAGGAACACATCCAAAAATTTTCTGTCTAGAGCCAATGAAGAGTCTTTTCCTAGATTTTCCTCTACAAAAGTCACTCCTTCTAGAGTCCTTCTTCAGGAACACTTGACCTTTAAGGTAATGCCCCTTTTGGATTCAGCTCAATTTGGATTGATCCTCACCTTAGTCCATCTCTACAATAAGAAAACCTTCCACTATTTTCTGGCAAACATGTCTTTTAATTATGACCACTCTGTTATCAGTTCCTTTGTCTTCAAAAAGAAAATAGAAATCACCAAGGCTGACTTTGGTATTTTCTTAAATTGAAGGACTGAAGGGATTAGAGCACAAACTTTTACCACCACTAGCTTTGACTGGACTGAAGTTAACAATGTTCTTAGAGGAATAAAAGTTAAGGACCATTTGCCAAAAGTAGCCACTTTAAATCTCAATGCCCGAATCATCCAGCATGTTCTTAGATTTTCTATTATACCTAAAGCTGGTGATAGAGTCAACATAACTCCACTTCTCTCTACAGTAACCAACCTGATAATGACCAGGCAACCCATAGATGAGGCCCAACTCCTAATCGACTATATTTATGGTCTCTCTAAAATTGGTCATAGAGATCATAAAAGGAAAAAGAACATAGCCTTAGGCAATCTGATTGCCCTCATTTTAGAGAAGAAGTATGATTTAATACATCCAGTTGCAGACTTTAAAGAAACACTTTACTACAATGACGGTTCATTTAGGGCAATCTTCAACAAGGACGACCTAAGCAAACCTCATGTAGTATTGAGTGAAACAGAAGAAGTGGATGAACCATCACATGCTGCTGAACCAAATTATCAAGATTTGGATCAAAGATTTAACAACTTAGAGACTCACTTTGATCAACGATTTGATCAAATTGAAACTCATCTACAGCAGCAAGACCTTCAGTACAATCAAGACATGGGATTCATGCGTGAACAAATTAATTCCATTAATTCCAATATGTTTGTGATGAGTAGTTATTTCAACTTTTTCAATGCTGCACCTCCTCCTCCAGATCAGGGTCCTTCAGAATGATTGTAGTATTTGTTTAAGTATCGTTTTTTTTAGTAGATGTGTTTGTTATGTGTTTTAGTTTGTTATCTCTTTCCTAGTATCATGTATCTGTTATGTGTTTGTTATGTGTTTGATATGTGTTTTAATGTTGATGTTATTGATATCATGTACGTTAGATTGTAATATCTTCATTTAATATCAATAAATGTTGCAATGTTTTGTTGTCTAATGTTTTGGGAAATATGTGTTAGACTTATGACTTTCAATTTTGTTTTAATCTTAATAGTGCCTTATTTAAATTGTAAATTAAAATTAATCTCATTAGGAAATATATTTATTCTATAATTAAGAAATGCTTATAACTTGATATTACTAGAATCTTCAATTCCAAGTCTCTTATTTAGACTACTCCAATACTAATATTATTATTGCATTTTAGATGTTTTCTTATTTTATATTTCTCTTTTCAAATAGTATTTATGCACTTAGAAAAATTTGAAATCTTAGATTATTGACTTTGGAAAAAATTCAATTACTCTTGAAAAGTGTACAAATGTACAAAAATCAAAAGAGTTGTGCAAAAAATTTGCAATAACAAAAAGAGGCATAAAATTAGCCCACAGTAAGCAAATGCACAAAAATGTGCCAAAGAAAAATAGATATGAACAAGATGCGCAAAGCGCCACATGAGGTAATTCTTTCTTTCCAAACTCTTTCAATCTCTTAATTCAAATTGATCTTATGTTCATTTATACTTGACATTGAAATGTGAAATATAAAATTTTTTATTCATCCCTTGTGCAATGATTTTCTTTATCTTAATGTCTAAATTGACACATGCCTTTGATAAATTCTTTTTATTGTCTATGTTATAACCCTTCTTCAATTGTATGAATCTCTATAATTTCTCTAATGAATTAATTTGGTATTTGCATATCTTATTTCAATCACTTTCAAGATTAAATTATAAACTGAATTTCATACTTCTACTTACATTTCTATCTTTCTTTTTCTTCTTCACTTTTTGATGTTGTCAAAAAGGGGGAGAAATTGTTTGTTGTGTCTTGCGTATTTTTATATAATTTTTTATTTGTTTTATCGTATGTTTTCGTATGTGTGTTTTATTGTTTTTTATTTTATCGTATGTTTTTGTATGTGTGTCTGATTGTTTTTGGTTTTATCGTATGCTTTTGTATGTGTGTTTGATTGTATTTGTTTATTTTTAGTATTGTTTTATATTGTATAAAATTTTGAAAAACAAATTTTTTTTTAATTCAAATACCTCCTTATTTTCATGAGTTCATCATTTCAGGGGGAGTTTAGGAGATTCTTATAATTTCAAATTATACAAACAATAATTATTTTATCATCATCAAAAAGGGGGAGATTGTTAGGAAAGTTGCTATTTGCATGTTTACATTCTTGCAACTTGTATTATTTTGATGATTTTAATTATTATTATTTTACATATATCTCCTAACACTAATTGGAACATTTCTTTCTTGCTCTTGTGTGTACTAACATTTCAGTAAAATCAACTCCAAGATATAGAAGAGTTGTAATCAAATTCAACAAATGTTCATAATTTTTGATATGAGAGGGAGTGATTGTAATTGAATGAAAAATCATAATATACATGCTTAGGGAATTTTTTTTAACTGAACGTACAGGACGAACTTAGTTCGTACGGGACGATCATATCAATTAACCCTAAAGAGAGCAATGGATCGAACAGGCGGAGAGAAAATTTTTCTAAGTCCTAATCGTCCAGGACGAATTTAATGTTCATCCCAGGACGAACATCTTTGTATTCTCACCATGGCCTATTCGTCCAGACGAAAAAAAATATTTGTCCCAGGACGATCTTCTCTGTCTTGAAGCTTGCTCTGTTCGTCTAGACGAAAAATAAGGTTCGTCCCAGGACAATCTTCTCTTTCTTGAGGCTTGCTCCATTCGTCCAGACGAAACCTATTCGTCCAAGGATGAAATGAACTGACATGCGTCAGTTGGTTACGTCCTGAAGGATTTCGTGAACCGACTTATGTTATAACCATTTCGTACCGGACGAACTTAGTTCATACGGGACGAATAGCATGTACGAAAATTTTTTGTACCAATATACATAAGGTTCGTTTCTAACCATTTAACTAAAATCGTCCAGGACGATCCACGATCGTGCGGGACGATCCACTGCGTACAGAATTGAAAACTTGTAGTTTTTGGGTGGTTTTTCTTGTCTTTTGTATAAATAGTCCAAATTAGACTGCCGCCCAATCTTTTTGCCATTTGATCTTCGTGCTTATTAAGAGAACAGTGAAGGAGAGAGTGTGAGAGAGCATTCAAAGGAGGATTCCTACCACTGGAACATGAAGGCTTCAATTGGTGTTTAAAGGTAAGAATCTCTACTTGTGAATTGGGATTGCTTCACTCTTTTCTTTCTTCCTTCTAGATTTCTTGTGAGAAGATCTGTCAAGGAGATCCGGATCGCTGCCGACACTTGGAGAGTGTGAACAGCCGAAGGGTTAGCTGCCTACACTTGGAGAGTGTGAACAGCCGAAGGGTTCTCTGCCCACACTAGGAGAGTGTGAAAGGACGGACGGTTCTCTGCCAACACTATGGATTGTGTAAAAGGACGATGGTTCTTTGCCGCACTGGGTAGTGGTGAAAAGAGTGTTTTTAAAGGCTTCTTTGCCTTACTGTGGGTGAAAAAGGAGAGACACTATTGGTATTAGTGCAATACTCAGAGGGTGCCTCTGGGGAGTGGATGTAGGTCTGGTTTAGACCGAACCACTATAAATCTTGTGTCATTTACTTTACTACTTTTTATTTTCCTCATTTTTCTTTTGTTTTAAAAACTCTGTGGTTGAAAAACTTTTTCTATAAAAAAAAATAATAAAAAATTTTCATTTCGGTTCAACACATCTTCAAAGAGGGTTCATTTTTAAAAATACCAATTCACCCCCCCCCCCTCTTGGTAGCCTTGGGACATTAACTTAGGTCTAACAACCTATTCACTAGACTCAATAAGGAGTATCTTATAAAAATTTCTTCATCTAATGGATCAAATTTTTCTAAGGCAGATTTTCTATTATTATGTATAAACACCTTACATCCAAAGACATACAAATGTGACAAATTAGGTGTTCTTTTTTTAGTAATTCATAGGGTGTTTTATTCATGTTAGATCTAACATTAACCCTATTCAGAATATAACATGCTGTGTTAACCACCTCAGCCCAAAAATATTAAGGAATTGAATATTCTACCAACATGGCTCGAGCTGCTTCTATTAATATTCTGTTGAGGAGATTTAGGTTCAGAAAAACTGTGATTAATCCCTTTATTCTTACCAAAATCATCAAATTTTTCATTTTCAAATTCTCCTCCATGATCACTTTGAATTGTCATAATCTCGCATCCTAATTTCCTTCGAATCTAAGTCAAAAAATTTCTAAATTTTTCAAATGATTCACTCTTATGATATTGAAATCTAACCCATGTAAACCTCGAGAAATCATCCACAATCACAAATCTGCAAACCTTCCCTCCTAGAATTATAGTTCCAACTAGTCCAAAAAGATCCATATGTAAAATCTCCAATGGATTACTAGTTCTAAGAACTTTATTAGACTGAAAAGAGGACTTCACTTATTTTCCTAAATGACTTGCATCGCAAAGGTAATCCTTCGTAAATTCTTATTTTGGTATACCTCTCACTAGTTCTTTTGGGTAATCCTCCAAAGATTTTTTATGCTAGAGTGACAAAGTCTCTAATGCCAAATCCATGACTCATCAGAAATAGTTTTTAAACAAAAAGCAGTAGGAGTATTGATACAATTTAATTCTATCATATACACATTGTTTACCTTTATACCATTCAAAATATCATTACTATTCAGGCTTAATATGTAGCTAGTAAGAAAAATTGTTTTACAATAACCTTTATCACATAGCTGACTAATACTCAAAAGATTATGCTTTAAGCCTTCTATAAACAAAACATTTTCTATATAAAAGTTTTTTAAGTTTTCAATTATATCTGACCCTACCACCTTCTTTGTGGTGTTATCTCCAAGTGTTATCCTGCCTCAACTCCTAGCTTCCAGCGATATGAATTCTGTAGTATCTCTAGTCATATGCTTTGAGCAACTGATGTCCAGGTACCATATGCTCTCACGAGGCCTTATTTGAGAGCAATCCTGCAAAATCATCAAATGTTAGACCTGGGAACACAGAAAAGTTTGGGTTCACCTTTTTGTAAATTATAAATAGATGCATGTATGATATGTTTAGGTTTATGCACCTTAGGTCTCCACACCAAATGAGTTTTCTTTTTCAATGTACAGATGTGTGCTATATGTCCAAGCAATCCATAATTATAACATTTGACTCCAAGATATGGATTTTTAAGTCTTCTATAATTCTTCTGTCTATTCAGGTATTGTATAAATTTAGGATACAAAATAGGATTCATGAAATCTTTAAGTCTTCGAGGTATCCTATTTTTCTCGAGAGATTTTATCTTTAATTTATAGAATTAATTCATATCTTCCAATATTTGATTTGTATAATTTATTTGATTTATTTTCTTCTCTAACTCATTCTTACTATTTTTTAATTCTTTTTGAAATTCTGTATAGGATGACTTTAAGTTTTCATGGTTCTTATTCAAATTGTCAAAATCATCAAGTAATTTCATGTGGTTCTCATCAATTAAAGCATTATCTTTCCTAAGGATATCTTGTTCACTTTGTAGCTCCTGAAATTCTAAGTTCAGACTAGCATGCATTTTCTTTAACTTTTTATATGCATCATGTATGCGTTCAGAGACTTCTAAAAGTTCATTGTACGTCAAGTCACATACCTCTTCTTCATCTGACTTATCAAGATTATCGGCCATTAAGCATAGATTGGTGACTTCCTCTTCCTTTTCAGTCTCCGATGAGTCTGAAGCTGAGTCCGCCCAGAAAGCTCTTTGGAATATCTTCTTGCCCTTCTTCACCATTAATTTTTCCTCTACCTTCTCCTTGCTAGGAGTGGCTTTGATTTTTGGGCAATCTAACTTAATGTGTCCAGGTTTCCTATACACATAACAAATAATATCATTTGAAATATTAAAATTTCTATTAAATTTACCTCTATTCCGTTGCTGGCATCTCTTTTGCTTCCTTTTCAGAAAGCATATGAACAGTTTAGTCATTAGTGTGATATCGTCTTCATCCTCAGGTTGTGAAAGATCACTTTTTGACTCCTCCACTTTTAGTGATATGTTCTTCTCCTTTCCTGGTTCATCTACAAAAATCTTTCTTTGACTCACTCCTTGCTCGAAAGCAATTAATAATCCAAGAAGATTGTTAATAGAGTATACATTTAAATCTTTAGACTCTGATATAGTAGTAATTTTTTGCATCATAAGTAGTAGGAAAACAACGGAGAATCTTATTAACCATTTCAGTGTTTTTTAAATCTCTACCTAGTGCATGCAAACAAGTGACTATTGTGTGAATCTTATGTACTTGTCAGAAATGGATTCATTAGGTTTCATGTGAAATAGTTTATAG
Organism: Dendrobium nobile; assembly: GCA_022539455.1. NCBI lineage: Eukaryota > Viridiplantae > Streptophyta > Magnoliopsida > Asparagales > Orchidaceae > Dendrobium > Dendrobium nobile. The sequence goes on from CM039736.1 coordinate 42,343,730, forward strand.
TCATGTAACAAGATGTTTAATCTAGACTATTTAACTTCATTAGTTCCTTCATAAGTTATACAGAGTCTATCCTATATTTAAGAGCACAAAAGAAATTATTCAGGCATTTAGCATTAAGTTGTGCTAAGTCACGTTCTTCTACTGTCCAGTCGGTAAAGGTGTTTTAACTCTAACTCAATCAACTAGTCTAGTTGGTTTTGTATACCCTTCTTGTATTAATATTCACATGTGATAATCAAGTGACTATACAAATATAGACATGCAAGTTTTTTCAAAAATCAAAAGAGATATTATCAAACAAAGGAGGTCTAGTGATCGAGTATCCTTTAGGTGTATTTCAGTTTCCAAATATAGCCATGATCGTTAATCAAAAAGTTGTTTAAACTTTTGTTTTTGAAACTAAGCTCTGATACCACTTGTTGAAACTTATTAAAAATGAATTAGGTTGTTAAATCTAAACTTATGTCCTAACGACTAACCAAGAGGAGGAGTGAATTGGTAATTTAAAAATTTTCTTCCTTAGATCGAATTAAAATTTAATGAATTTTAAAATTGATTTTTCAACCACAGATAAACATAAAAATAGTAAGGTAAAAAAGGAAGCAAAAATAAAAGACACAAGATTTATAGTGGTTCGGTCAAACACGACCTACATCCACTCCCTGAAGTCTCCCACTTTAGGTATTCCACTATTACCACTAGTGTATCTCCTTTTGCTCCCACAGCAAGGAGGAGAAGCATTCACAAAAAACTCTCTTCCACCACTACCTAGTACGGCAAAGAACCGTCATCCTTTTATGCTCTCCAAGTGTAGGCAGAGAACCTCCCGCTGTTCACACTCTCCACATGTCGGCAGAGAATTGTCTCGCTGTTCACACTTTCCAAGTGTAGGAAGAGAACCTTCCGCTGTTCACACTCTCCACGAGCATTGGCAGAGAACCGTCCCGCTGTTCACACTTTTCAAGTGTAGGCAGAGAACCTTCCACTGTTAACACTCTCCACGAGCGTCGGCAGAAAACTAAATTTTTTTCAAGGAAATTGATCACGAGAAAACTAAAATTACAAGAGAAAAGAGTGAAGTAATTAAAAATTATAAAATGAAATCCTTACTTTTGAGTAACCTAAGTGAACCCTTCACACTCAAATGGTAAGAAATCTCCTACAATCACTCTCTATCACTCTATCCTTCAATTTCTCTTACGTATGCACGAAATTCAAAAAGACAAAAATATTTTTTGACATTCTTAAATGGACCTTTTATAGAAAGTCATAAAAAATCATGCAAAAACTACAATTTTCAATTTTTGACCATCCACGATCATCCCGTATGATCCAATTTCATACGTACAAATAGTGTAAAAACTATTGTGTATGAACTTATTATGAACTGGTACGAACTACCTTCGTACCTGATCATCATCCCGTACAAACATGGTTCGTCCGGTACGAATAATTAATTATAAAGTTCATTGGTACAAAATAATAAGATATGTTTCAAGTTTACAGGATAGAGAAGATCATCCTGGGATGAACCATAATGATCGTCTGGATGAATAGTTTATTTTAACAAATCCAGAGCCCCTCATCCTGGGATGAACTACAAATTTTTTCTAGACGAACGCGTCCAGACAGCATCGTCCTAGGACGTACGTATATATCATTCAAACGAATGCATCCAGAGAGCATCGTCCTGGGACAAAGTAAATATTGTCAGGACGAATAGTACTTAGAAAAAAATTTGCCCCTCTCTCCGTTCGTTTCATTGCTCTTTTTAGGAGTAAAACTGACTAGATCGTCCCGTACAAACCTAGTTTGTACTGTACGATCAATTTCAAAAATTGTGAATTTAAAAACTCTCCCCTAGTGTGTGTGTGTTAAGTTACTCAATTACACTCACACTCTCTCAGACTCAATAAAAAGAATAATACAGACTTCAATTTATAAAATAATCTAAGCTGAACTTGATTTGATATCTTCAACAATCTGGAGTATGGTTTTCCTGAAATGTTAGTACACCCAAGAGCAAAAACAATTCTTCCAAAAATTTATTAGGAGAATATAATAACCTAAACAATAATATTTGTTATCATAAAAAACATACAAGTTGCAAGAATGTAAAACATGCAAAGCTAAGTAGCAACCCTCTTCAACAAATATTACCCCAGTACTACAAATTTTCACTTATTTGATAATGATTAACATTGAGTTTGATGAATCGTACATGATTATCAGCAAATTTAAAAAACACACTTCCATTAGATAATTAGTAATTGAACATAAGAAAAATCCCACTTTATAACACATAGTTGCCTATATCTTAGATAAAAAGTACCATATACTATTTCCTATCCTAGCAGATATATTTCTTATCTTTTATAGTGATAGTTCTTTCCATGTTCTCTTCCACCAACAGTACGGGGATGGGCTTGAAGAGGAACATGTGTTCGATGAGGAAGAAGGAGAACTTTCGAGGCAGCTTTAGCACCAAGACTAACTCCAAGAACAACACCTTCCTACCATTCCTAGCCCGATGACTTAACACTATATATACTTGTCCACCTGGAGATGAACCAAAAAATATGGGCTCAACATGAGGACTGGATTCACTAGCAGCACAAGCTTATCCAAACATAGCACAAGAAAAACCAGTAAATCCAGTTGCTACACTAATAGCAGTAAGATCTACTCTGGTAGCACCTTTAGTAGATCCATCAGTAGCGTATAGTAGATCAACCTCAGTTCACCGACTAGTTTGCTTCCATTAAGTAGTATCTCCAGCCACCACCACTACTATTAACTGATCAGGGTCCTTCTTACTTTTAGGTTATTATGTTGCAATATTATTTTATTATTTTTGTTTGTGTAATTTTCTTATCTTATTTTCCTGCTCACATGGTTGTCTTCTTTTTTTTTTTATCAAAAGGGGGAGTAGGATGTTAGCTGTAATTTATTAATTTACTTACTATAGGATTTTTTTAATAGATATGCTAATTATTTTCTTTATATTTCTTAATATATATATATGGCATAAATTTTTAAAAGAATTCACTTAGTAAGGGGGAGATTAGGAGAAAGTGAATTAAACTTAAAAATTCAATAAGAAATATTTGACATTATAAAAAAGGGGGAGATTGTTGTAATCCGAGACCCTGAGCTAATATTTTGGTAATAACAAATACTATTGAATTTTACTTTATTTATTCTACTATGATTTCAATATATTTATGTTTTGCACATTAATATTTTAGGTACATTCTACACCGTGCAATAAAGGATTGGTTCAAGATTGTATAGAAGGGGGTTATGTGTGCATGTGTCTATAAATTTTATGTAATTATTTTTTCTTCTTGAGTTAATTTTTTGGTAAAGGTGTAAGCTAACTTAGCAATTGTCCACACACATGGGTTACTAAAAATAAGAATTTGAAATTTTTATAGTTCATACCATATGATTTGAAACATATTATATAATAAATTATTTAGAAAGTCAATACAAATATCTAATTGAATGAGTAATCTAAATGAACTATCATAATGTATAATCTCAATCATATAGGTTGATTAGTTGAAATCAAAGTACTAGCTACCAATCTAATTTTGGAAAGTATTTAAATTTGTTTTATGAACTAATTATACTATATGAATGAGTTTGTACTAAAAGATATTTAAAATATTGCATAAACTAATCCATATGATTAATAAAATTAATCAAGGTTAACTAATGAATGGTGATCATATTGTATGAATGTGATCGTACATGATGATTAATAAATTATATTTTTATTTTCATAGTGATCATCCTAAATGAACCTTAATTTATCGAACTAAAAATATAGTATGATACGAATCATATTGGATAATTAGAAGAGATGATTATTTACTATCCCAGAGATCATCCTAGATGAACTTAGTTAATATTTACTAATCAGGCAGTACGATTAATTATTCATTTTGTACAATCAATTTAGGTTCACTTGAACTGGTTGTATTAGAATTTATTCTTCATATAGAATGGACAATGATTTATGAACTAATCATAATGTAGAATCCAAGATAGTATTGTATGAATATTTTGGCTAACTTAAATTTTAGGGTTATTTTGACCCTTTGCTTAAATATTAACCATAACCCATCATAGGGAATCTTTTTTCACTTTTGTTTATGGGAGAGCTTCTATGAGAAAGGTTTGAATAGGTAGTATTTCCTTAGGAGAGAAAGATAGAGGTGAGGTTATGAGGGAGAAAGTTCTTGAGGGAATAAGAGAGTGTGTGAGATGGGTTTTGATACATGGTTTTTTAGTTATGATGCACCTTCTTCATTTGAATCCAATGTCTTTTCCTTAGGGAAACTTCAAGAATAGTCTCTTCATGTAAAGGATCCACTTAGTCCTCTGCACCAAGGAGGTGAAAAGGGTTCATCTACTCCACCGTACTGAGGAGGTGAAATGAATTGGCTTCTTCACTTTGTTGGGAGGAAAAGGAGAGATACTACATTTTTAGAGCAATCCTCAAAATGGAGGACCATGGGGAGTAGATGTCGGTCAATCTTAATGAAACCACTATAAATCTCTAGTATGGTCATTCTTGGTTATAATTTTTACTTTTCCACACTTTTTTTCTAAAATTTTACTTATTGCAAAATATGTGATCTATGTGCTTCACTTTGCAATAAATGTTTATCTTCATTTTTCTCAAGAAGAAAAGAAAAAGGAAATCAGAAATAGTAAACTATAAAATTATTTTTTCTTTGCAACTAAAAAAAATAATTTTTTTTATGTGATCATGTTATCATATTATTTTTCTATTAAAAAATTATTAAAAAAGGATAATTTTTTAAGGGAATTTTTTAGAAGTCCAATTTACACCCCACTCTTGGTGTGCACATGTAGTTCAAGTAGGTTAAACAACTAACATTTGAACTTTTTAAATTTTAAATCCTTGCATTGATATTTTGGTAAAAAAAGACTTAAAATCGAAGTAATATATTCATTGTTGGAAGGGTTCTCTATGCATTTTACTATGGTTTTACTTCCTCAAGTCATTCCATCTTCATTATCTTCTCTCTATCACCTAGTTACGCCCACACTTTTAGCTGAATCGTCCCCTCTCTTAAGTTTCCTATCTTTCTCTACCTTGAACTTGAGCTATACCACTTCTTTATCCGTACCCCCTTTATTAAACCATATGAGCCCTTAGGGGTTATTACTATTTTGATTATCACAAATATTATTATTTATAAAAAACTTTGTGTTAAGGAATTTATGTGTACATTCCTTTTAAACATTTGCATTGTGTGTGTGAGTTTTCCTTAAATGGCCTAAATCGATTTGCTCCTAAAAGATTCCGAGGCCATTTTGAGGTGCTCTAGGGTTCTCATTCCTATTCATCTCTACCATTTTTGGTGTTGATTTCTCTGTTTGTTTCACTTTTCTAGTTTATTTTCCATCTTGGTTGTGCTTGATTTCGTTGTTTATTCTTGGGGTTTTATGGTTTTTAGGAGATGATGCATCGTCGTCATCTATCCCTCCACCTAATGTGTTTTTGAATGGATGGAACGTCTTCTTCTTCATCCAAACACCCTTTTCTTCATTCTTCTTATAAGTGTTGCCAGACAATGTTTTTAGAGGATTTTATGGTTTCTTTGGTAGCTGCTCCTTTTGTGCATATTCTTATGAGAAAGTTTATTCTTAAGCATCTGAACTTGGATGCTATTCGTAAGTTCCTTTTTAACCTAAAATTATTTGGTTTGTTTCTTATGGGTTTGCTTGATTCCAAGCATATTGTTGTTCAACTTGCCAACAATTTGGATTATAGCCATATTTTATCGTGAAGGCCTTATTACTTTAAGGGTTGTTAAAAGAGATTCCTTACATGGTCACATGATATCAATGTTCATAAAGAATCTCTGATAGCCCATGTGTGGATATCATTTCATAATCTTCATTTACATTTAAATCTTATTTAGCTTGGCTTCTATTTTTGGTAGACCATTGCAAACTGATAAAGCTGCAGCGTCCATCTCTCAGTTGTCTATAGCTTGTGTGCTTGTTGAAATGGATATATCAAAGAAGCATCCCAATGAGGTTTGGATTGTTTTGGAACATAATGGCTATTTTGAAAAAGTTAAATTCACAATTTTAACTGTTTTCTATTCTCATTATAAGATGGATGGGCATAGCTTAAATGCTTGTTATAAGTTACACTCGCACCTCCATGAAGGAAAGGATCCTATTGAACCTGTGATTAATATTGAATTATGTTCAGTTAAATTGGATACTACCACTCCTAATCCTAATAGACATGTGGGATATATACCTCAAGTTCTAGTTTTTATTAATGAATCCTTAGCTGTGAGCAATTCTAGAGAGAGAAAACTCTTCTTGATTTTGATTTTACTTTCACGGGCTTTCTACGATCGGAACCTTCAGGGAGAATGGTGGCTCCTAACCACCGGCAGTGGCTTGCCGGTGATAATCTTACTTCTGATCCATCTCGTAATGTTCCATTCAAATTTTCTGATCATAAACTCATCAAGATTCGCAGTGACTCTTCTAATCAAGGTTTGGTAAGGAATTCTTCTAATCTGGTTATTAAAGAAGGTTATAGGCCACCTTTGAGATTAGATACTATTATGGAAGGGAAAGGAAAAGGAAAATTTAGGGTTTGGACTATTGAGGAAACTTTAAAACCACTCTTGTCTAAAAATTCGGTTACAGAGTCTACATTTTCTTCAAGTTTAGTTCAAAAAGTTAATAAATTCACTGGTATGCAAGAATCGGATATTCAGAAACAAGTGAATAAAAATCTCTCGATTGCTTTTGAGCAAGATGGTGATATTGCGAATTCTGTCGTTCAACTGAATGCCAAAGCTGTTCCTCGAAGCAATTTTACGTCGTCCTGGCAAAAAACACAACACATCAAGTTGAGTTATAACATAAATTCTACTCAATTATCTGAAGATGGAATGGCTGTAAAGCTTAGTCCAGAGAAGAAATTGGCCAATTCTCAAGTTTTGAAGAAATCACTGGGAATCAAGGTGCTTGGGCAGGATATCCCTTTCTCGATTTGTAGTCAAGAACTTAGAAGACAGTCGAGCAAGTATGGAAGTTTTCACCTAACAACTTTGGGACGCAACTGGATTCTCTGTTCATTTTCTAACATTGAATCCATGGAGGAAGTGTTAAGTGGGGGTCCCGGGTATATTGGGAATCACATTGTTGGAATGGATAGATGGTCTTCTTCTTTCTCCACGGAATCATTAAAAGGTGTTACTTCTCTGGTGTGGATTCGATTTCCTGGTTTACCCGTAAGCTCTTAGGATGAGGAAAATATTCCTATGATTGCTTCTATGATTGGAACTCCTATGTTACTTGATGGTAACTCTTTCAAATGGGAGAAGAGGGAATATGCTTGATGCTGTGTTCATATTGATCTGGAAAGAAAACTTCCCAAGGGAGTTTGGATAGAAGGCCTACATGGGAGAATGTTTCAGAGAGTTGAGTATGAGAAGTTGATTTCTCTTTGTTATAATTGTGGAAGAGTTGGACACAGTAAATCTGCATGTCCAGAATTTATTTTAGTACCGGCTATGGAAAAGAATGTACATGAAATAAGGGAAGTTGCGAGACAGAGTCGTGATTCGAAGGATGAAGGTTTAAACCAACAAGAAAGTGATGAATATGGCCCATGAATTCATGTAAATTTTAGAAACAAGAGATTCATGAATACAAGGAGAAATACTGGATCAAATGCTCAATTTCAATAGGTGTATAAACCTGTTGGCAACGTGAAACAAACTCAAGATGATGTGGAGCTGAGAGATCTATTTACTTTAGAAGAAGTGTAAGGCAAATCAAATATACCAGAAAATGTATTTGGTGCTGAAGAGATCCGAATTCAGGAAATCCCAATTGTTTTGAATAAATTTCAATCTTTGGAAGATGATTTTGAGGAAGGGGAAGTCTTAGAGATGGCTGTTACTGAAGTGCATAAGGAGTCCAAGACTGAGGAGTTTATTGAAGCTACTATTGATCCAAAAATGATTTCTTCTAATGTAATGCCAGATATTGGAGATCAATTGCTATCTTTGACAAATTCAGGCAAATTCAAGTTATCCAAAGAATTGAGATCCTTGGGACCGGTGGAAGCAGATCAAAGGAAGAGGAGGGGTGAGAAGAAGAACAGCAAAATGATAGGGGATAATTCCCCTATTGTTTCTTAATGGCTTCCATTATCTTTTGGAATTATAGGGGGGCTAGGAAGAGGGAGGCCTCCTTATATCTTAGGGAGATTGTGAAAGACAATGAGGGCTTTTTTGTTGTTCTTACTTAGACAAATATATCTTGTTTAGATAGGAATGATATCAATTTGACTATTGGAAATGAATGGGCTTATTTTCATCATCCTGGTGTTGGCATCTCGGGTGGAATCCTAGTGCTGTGGAAAAAAGATATGGCTTCCTTTGAAGTCATTGAACATTCTTCCCAATTGATAATGTGAACTCTTAACATCAATGCTTTTGGAAAGTGGAATGTAGCAACTGTTTATGGAGGAATGGATGTTCAAACCCGTAGAAGTCTTTGGCAAACTCTTGAAGATTGTATGATTGGTGGTTTACTGGCTATTATAGGAGGAGATTTCAATTGCTTCCTCTCTAAGGAAGATAAGAAGGGAGAGAAGAGGTTCCATTTCTCTAATGGTCCTAAAGAGATGAAGATGTTTTTAACAAATAATGACTTCCATCATATTGGTTTTGTGGGTCCAAGATTAACACGGTGTAATAATAAAGAAGGCACTTCAAGAATTTGGGAGAGATTAGATAGATGTATCTTAAAATTCAGCAGCTCTTCAAAAAATCCCAATGGCTAAGGTTCGTCATTTACCTAGAGTTGCTTCGGATCATGCTCCCATTTCTCTTAATATGGTTGAGCCTCAAAATCAGAAATCTAAATTTTTTAGATTTGAAGACATTTGGAAATCTTATCCAGCAACATGGAACTTTGCTTTAAAGGCACGGGAAAAATCTGATTTTGGTACTAATGCTGAAATCCTTCAAAGAAAGTTAAGAAGAACGTTGAAAGCTCACTATTTTTGGAATAAAAACAAGTGCAAAGAATTGAATTTACTGAAGCATGAGGTCAAAAGGGATATCCTACAACTGCAGTTTGAAGAATCTAGTGGAGAAGGACTCACGGCAGACAAGCTAAAACTTTTAAGAAACAAGATCCATGAGCTAAATGTTACTTTGGGAAGATTATCTACTTGGTGGAATCAAAGAGTGTAAATTAGATGGCATCAAGAAGGTGATATAAATTCTAGATATTTTCATCATTATGCTTTGGCCAAGAAGAATGGTAATCTAATTTGGCAAATCAGAGATAAGAATGATACTAATGTTGAAGATTTTGAGCAAATTGAAGCTGTTTTCTCTGAAACTTTCCCAAGAAGATGCAGATTTATTGAGTGTTGATTTCTCTAAAGAAGAATTGATCAAGGCTATTTTCAATCAAGGTAACAACAAATCCCCTGGTTTAGATGGCATCTCAACTTCATTTTTCAAATTTTACTGTAAAATTGTGGAGGAGGATACATGTAATGCTATTGATATTTTTTTTTAAACTGGTTGTATGCATAATGACTGGAAGGATATATTACTTCTTCTAATTCCTAAAATCAAAAAGCCTATTGCTCTGTCCAACTTTTGGCCCAAAAGTTTGTGTCAAACAACTTATAAGATTATGGAAACTATGATTTTAAATAGAATGAAAAGCTATAATTCAAAATGTATCACTGAAGAACATGTTGCATTTCTTAATGGTAGATCAATGTCTTATCATTGTCTAATAGCTCATGATGTTTTCCACAAGCTTAGAGTTTTGAAATGCAAAAAAGGTCTGATGGTGGTTAAGCCTGATATGGAACAAGCCTACGATAATATGAGTTGGGAGACATTATCTCAAGTCTTATATATGTTTGGATTACCGTCGAAAATGCCTATGCTTATTATGGAATGTGTTAGAAATGCTATATTCTCCTTTATTGTTAATGGTAGAGCTTCCAAATGGATTACTACAGAAAATGGTTTTTGGCTAGGATGCCTTCTATCGCCATATCTTTATATTATTTGTTCTAAGCTTTTCTCTTTAGCAATGACACAACGGGGTCAATATTTGGTAATTCAAGTTTCACATAGAGCTCAGAAGGTTAGTCAATTACTGTTTGCTGGTGATGTATTGATTTTCTCTCAAGCTTTAATAGAACTAGCTATTAAGTTGAATAGCATAGTGCTGGAATTCCATTCCTGGACAGGATTGATAGTTAATAATTTCAAATCTCAAATTTTGTTTAGTAAAGGAATGAATAGAACTGACATCTTATGGGTGAAGAAAATTCTAAAATTCAAAACTGTCAAAGAATTGCAGTATTTAGGTGTTAAATTCATGCTGAGAAGACCTATGAGATCTGATTTCCAATTTCTTCTAGATATTATGCAAAAGCTGAACACCAGGGGAAGTAAATGCCTCTCTTTGGCAGGTAAGTTTACACTTTCTAAGACTTCTCTTTTGACTCTTCCAAATTTTACTTCTATAGATACTTTGGTCCCAAGGAAGGTGCTCCAAGAGGTTGATAAATGTTGTAGAAATTTTATTTGGCATAAGAGGAATGGAAAGAAAGGTATGCACTACATTGATTGGAAAACTCTCTGTAAATCAAAAGCTGAAGGGGGTATGAATTTTTACTCGGCAGTTAGTAGAGCTGGACTTCTTAAAGCAAGGTTGTCTTGGAGGATGCTACAAAACCTTGATTCTTTACTATATCAAGTTATTACAGCTAAATATGGAGACAATTTGTGCAAAGCTAATCGCAGGAATGGTAGTTTAATTGCTTGGAAATTTTTGAATGAGGGTGTTGAATACTTAAAGCCTTTATTGAGGTGGAGAGTGGTTAATGGAAGGAAAATTGATATTCTTAATGATATTTAGTTGTTAGACAAATGTTTGAATGAATGTCCAGTCATTGCAGATTGCTTGGGATTGAAAGGTTTAAAACTCAGTCATTTTATTAATTTGAATGGTTGCTAGAATCTTGAATAATTACATTGCTTCTTCCATGAAGATCTTATCACTATTATCTTACAGATTTCGATTGATAGAAGTGCTAATGAGGATTACTTGAAAGATATTTTCTTTCTTTCTGGCAAATCTATCACAGCCCGTGCGTATAAAGCCTGCAGTAAATGCAACATTGTTGAAGATGATATGGGATTCTATACATGGTTAAAAAAATTAAAACTTTTATCTAGAGTAGAACTATTATGGTGGAGAATGAGTAAAGCTGCCATCCCAACAAATGAATTCTTGAAATATAGAAAGCTTATAAATGCTGATTTATGTGCTAGGGGCTGTCAAGAAGTTGAAAATCTAGAACACATTGCTATCAGATGCAAACATTTACAGGATGTTATCCAAAAAATCCAAGAATGGGGTTTCTATATCCCTATTTTTGATTCTCTGGATTATTGCTTACGTGAACTGGGGACTCTATCTAGTTTTGCTCCACATATAGTTATTCTATATTACAATACGGTGTACTTAAATTAGAAAAATAGAAATGATGTTAACCATGGTAAAGCTGCAAGTTCTGTTTCAGCTACGACTGCAAATATTATGTCTTCATCTTTTAAAATCTCTAATCCATTCATAGATAGCAGGGGTGCTAATCTCTCTAGGGAGTTTCAAAACTTTTGGCGCCCTCCACCGCTTGGATGGATTAAGATTAATGTTGATGCGTCTCTCCTTACTTCATATAGGGCTGGAATTGGAGATTATTGATTGCTTTTGGTGAAAGAAGAACACATTGGGATATAGCTCATCTTGACTTGGATGCTGTGACGGCAATTAGAAGGCTCATTCAACCATGGATGCTTGATAGCAAACGAGTAATAATTGAAGGTGATAACCTCAACGTTATCAGATTCATTCAGAGTTCTTTGAATAAGGTTAAGTGGCAATGCTACAACCGGATAGAGGAAGATCTTCTATTTTTGGCCGATTTCAATAAGGTAATTTTACACCATATTCATAGAGATTGTAATAAAGTAGCCGATATGTGTGCAACTTTTGCTTTAGATAACAACTTTTGTTTTGATAGTTCCTCTTTTGCTAACAATCCTTCTTCTCTTAGTTCTTTATTGAAGATGGAATGTGAGCCTTTGCTTTAGCTTGTATCTAGTTCTTTTCTTTTAATTGCTATTGCATTCTTAAAAAAAAATATTAATGAATCCTTAAATTTAGATTCTGTTCAAGTGGAACCGAACCCTATTATTATTAAGTTGGATCAAGAACAGGAAGTTATTCTTAACTCTAACTCCTCCTTACCTATGGTTTCTTATAATGTGAATGACCAAATTATTGATACTAATCTAAATAATGTTTCCCTTACTACTGAGCCTTTCATGGAGGCAGGTTTAGTTAATAATAATGTTATATGTGATGAAATTAATCAATCAGATGTTATTGATCACGATGTTATCGAATCTGAGGTGATGAAAGATTTAGGTGTTAATGTTTTCAACAATGAAACCTATGTGGAAGGAGATGTTTTCTACGAGGAAGGAGATTTACCACTTTTTAAGGGGCAGTAAGGTATGGTTAATGAAAGTATGCCTCCTTTGAATGATTATTATCACAGTGATGCTTTTACTGACAATGACGACATAGATATATTGGTTAAATGCTTTGCTAGAGATGATAATGATACTAGTTATACAAAGGGGAGTAGTATGATAGGTAGGAAGCAAAAGAATATTATTATTCGATCTCCTAGAAATACCTGATCTCATACTTCTCATTAACATTTTGTTTCATATGTTTAATGCTATTATATGGAATGTTAGGGGCATTGGTTGCTCTTCTTTTAAGCGTAGAGTTAAAAACTTATGCTGTATTCTTAATGTCTCTCTTCTTGTCTTGTTTGAGCCTCTTATCTCTTCTAATAAGTTACTTAGTACTACAAAATATCTGAGTTTTAAACTTGCTTTTTTTAGTGTGGCTGATAAAATTTGGTTTTTTGGAAAGATTTTGTTCATCTTGACTTTATTGGTAATTTTACTCAAGCTATTCATTGTAATATTGAAAGTTCTAATTTACAATGTTGGTCCTCTTTTGTTTATGCTTCTTCATCTTATTATAGTAGAAAGATTTTATGGGATCAAATTACTCAATTTCATAGTATTTATAACCTTCCTAGGCTTGTGAGAGGTGATTTTAATACAATAACTAATCCTTTTGAGTGCATAGGGGGTTCTCTACCTATCTATCTCTCTATGAAGAATTTTAATACTATGATTATGAATTATAATCTTATTGATATTGGTTTATCTGGTGATAACTTTACTTAGCATCATGGGTATTTATGATAAAGGCTTGACCGGGTTTTATTAAATGACTATTGGCTAAATTCATTTGAGTCTACTAATGTTGTGCGTCGTAGCAGGATCCTTTTTTATCATTCCCCTCTCCTTATTAAAACTAAGCCTAGAGTGAGAGATTTCCCTTCTCAATTTAGAATTCAAAACATGCGGTTACTTCATGATTCTTTTATAGATTTGGTTAAAGATAATTGGCATGCTCTTTTTTATCCGGACAATTCTATTTCTGGCATGAGAAGATTTTGGTTTAAGTTAAAAGGCTTAAATTTGTTTTGAGATGGTGGAACCAAATATTATTAAGAATATTTTTTCCAACATTTTAATTGGCGAAGATTAGGTGAATTCCTCTGAGACTTAGTGTTAATTTTTTCCTTTTAAAGCTAATCTCTATTTATTAAGAGAGGCCAAAGATGACCTTTATAAATTACAAGATTAGGAGGAATTTTTTTGGAAGTAAAAAGTGGATATTAAACATCTAGCTGAGTGTGATAATATTACCAAATATTTTCATGCTTTGGTTAAGAGAAAACATGCTATTAATTGTATTTATAAAATTAATAGGCCTAATGGCTCTTTGACTGAGGATGGTGAAGAAATTTCTTATTTAGCTGTTAGTCACTTTAATAATCATTTTAATAAATCTTTTACCCCTTTATTGTTGTTGAGGAAGTTAAGGATACTATTTTTTTGTATGAAGTGTGAGTTTGTTGTTGGTCTGGATGGCTTCAAGATGAAGTTTTGTTAGAAAACTTGGCATATTATTGGTAATGATCTTTTCTATGAAACTATTGATTTCATTAATGGTAATTATATTCCTAAGTTTTTATTGCTACCTCTATTATGCTTATTCCAAAGAATATCTCTGTTACTTCTTGGAATTATTTTAAACCTATTAGTTTGTGTACCATTTTTTATAAACTTCTTTCTAAAATTTTGCTGAATCATTTAAAAGTTTTTTTACCAAAACTTATTGCTCATTTTCCAAATGGGTTTTGTTACAGGTCATGTTATTTTTTCAAGATTTGGATGCTAAGGTCAGAGGTGGTAATATGATTCTAAAACTTGATATTGTCAAGGCGTATGATAATATTGATTAAAATTTCCTCTACGACATTATGAAGTAGTTTGGTTTTTATTCTTATTTTATCCACCTCATCAAGCTTTTGCATTGAAAGCCACTATTTTTCTATCATTGTTAACGGTAAGGCCAATGGTTTTTTCAAGGCTTCTCATGGATTGAGACAGGGTGATCCTATGTCTCCAGCCCTCTTAATTATTGCGGATGAGTATCATTCTAGAGTTATTGCTGATCTTTTTGAAAAGTTTCCAAGCCTTTACTTTTGAACTTTAGGTAGTTTTCATTTATCACACTTATGTTTTGCTAACGATTTTATTATTTTTTCTAATGCTTTGAGGAATAAGACTCAGAGGCTTTTGAGGTTCTTTCATCAATTTGAATTATTCAGTGGGCTGGATTTTAATAAACATTGCTTTATTTGTACAAAGAAGGTTTCTTTTGATCATATTATGGCTATTAAGATTTTAACTGGTTTCAATCACGATTTTTTTTTTGCTTAAAATACCTTGATGTGCCTCTTTTAATGGGTATAAAGCAATCATTTCTTTTTGTTATTTTAATTGTGATTTTGCAGAACAAACTTTTTTCTTGGTATTCTAATTTTTTAAGTTATGGTGGGAGGTTAACTCTTATCAATAGTGTTCTTTATTCTATACCAATTTATAGATTTCATACTTTGCTTCCTACTAAGGCTACTTGTTGCAGGATTGATAGAATTTTCAATAAATTCTTTTGGAAAGGGGCCAGCGATAACTCCAAAATCCACTAGTCTTCTTGGGATAAATGATTTGGTACTTTGGATGAAGGGTCTCTCGGTTGTAAGTCTATGCATGATTTGGCATATTCATTTTCTTTTGTGGTATAATTTTCTTGATAATGCTAGGCTTTAGGCTAAGTTTATGGTTGCTAAATATTATGGGCAGAAGCATCCCATATGTGTAGCTTTAGTAAAGGTAACTCAAAAATTTGGCATCATTTGTGTAAAGTTAAATGGGTGGTTGAGCCATTTATCTTTTGGGGCTTGGTAATTGTAATAATTTATTCTGGCAGGATCGTTGGTTGGGGGGTCAATCCATTGACTCTATGACTAGTTCTTCTTCTAATGCTACTATGAAGGTTAATTATTTCTTTTTTGATAATGGTTGGGATGTTGAAAAACTTTCTGATGCACTTACTAATTTTATTATTCACCAAATCCTTAAGATCCCTTTGGACATCAATTCTTTGGATGTGCAGTTATGTGCTTTAACTAAAGACGATGGCTTTAGATTAAAGGATGCTTGGTATTTCCTTAGAGAGAAGAAAAGGCTTCAAATATTTTTAATATGATATGACATAAAAGTATTCCTACTTTTTATGTGTTTTTTTTTGGAGATTGTTACATAAGTTTATCCATAATGATGAAAATTTGATTAAGAGAGGTTTTATCATTCCTTCTAAATGCCAGCGTTATTATCATATGGATAATATGGATCATGTTTTTATTTCTAGTCCTTTTGTTATTAAATACTTGTCTTGCTTTGACAAAATTTTTAATTTAAATTATTTTATTGCTACTGTCTCCATTAAATCTTTGCTTAATTGTTGTTTTGTTAATTCTAAAGGCGATAACATAAATGTGATTCCTCCACTTATTATTTGGTATTTATGGTTGGATAAGAATAATTTGCATTTCAATAGTGTGGTTATGAATCACCATAGAATTATTCAAAAGGTTAAAGATAAAATTGTGGCTCTTTACTCTTATAAATTACTTTCTATTAAGAATTTCAAAAACTATTTATATTCTGTGATCCATCTTGGGATTAATGTGGAGGTGGATATTGTTTATAAAGATCTTGGGAATATTTATTGGATGAAGCCTCCAGTCAATTTAATTAAGATTAATGTGGAGGCTCTTAGCATCAATTCTATTACGGGCTGTGGGGGTATCATCAGAAACTCTTATGGTAATTACATATTGGGTTTTTTCTAGTCCTCCTTATAATTATGATGTTAACTATGCTACCACTTACACGATCCTTTATGGCTTAAGACTTTGTTATTCTCTTGATTATATAAACATTGTGGTTGAGGTTGGTTCTATTTACTATTTTCTTTCATTTAATTTGAGGGATGATTTTGTTTAATACTATAATTTGTTTTACATGAGGAGGGACATTAAAAACTTGTTTAGTCTTTTAAACTGCTCTTTTTAGATTATTCATGTGGAGCCCAATGCATGTGCTCATTACCTTGTCGGATGGGGATGTGATTTGGATTCTATAGCTGATTTCCTAGATTCTAATTTTCCTCTTCAAGTAAAAGTCCTATTAAAACTGGATAAAATTGGAATGCCTTATGTTATTTATTAGTTTTTCTGGGATTGTTGGTTTATGGGTGGTTTCCTAGCTGTGCTTCTTGTAACTTTTCTGTTTTTATTATCTGGACCATGGTTCTGCCTCTTTCGGGTGGCTAGTTTTTCTACCTTCTCCCTAGAATTCTTCTATGATTGATTCATCTTATCTATAGTGCTTAGAGTCTGGGTTTATTTCTTGTCATTTCTATATTCTTCTCATGTGTTTTAGGCTCTTTGAGACCTGCTCCTTGTCGGTTTCCTATTTATTTGATTTCTCTATTATGGTTTTATTATCCTAGATACTTGTGGTTGTTACTGTTTTGTTCTGGGTTATTGTGGCTATGTCCTATCATCTCATTTGGGTTTGGTTGGCTATTATTTTCAATGTTTTCGTTGGGTTTTATTATTTTCTTTTGAGGTGGATGGTTGATGCTATCTGGTTTTATGTGTTCAAAGGGACTAATGGTATGTTTCTCTTTAATTATTACATGTATCAAATTCATTGGATCATGGAGTGGTACCTGAATGAGTCCGGGTACTTATCTGTTGGACTTTATTGGTATTATTAATGGTGATTCTATCCCAATCTATTCTATTACTTTTGCTATTTTTGTTTTTTTTTTTATCTTTTTGTGTAGAATCTGTTTAGTGCAAATGCTTGTGGTGATAATTTGAGGATAAGGATGTTGGAGCTGACTGCTATTTTTGTAGTTTTCTATTTTTTTGTGTGCTTTCTCTTATGCATCGTAAATTATACCTAGGATTCATTATACATTTGCTTAGTGTGGAACTCGAGCTTGTAGGTTTTTTGCTTTTAATTTTGTAGATCTTTGGAGCAATAGTGAGCTTGAGTTCTCCTTAAGAACTGTGTAATCATTTTTTTAATTAACGCGTAGGCCCCTCTATGGTTTTCCCTAAAAACAAAAATTAGACATAATAGTTAAATCAAGTTTTGTGATATAAAAGATGTATGATGCACTACTTAGATGGCAATCACATTAGTATACCAAAGTCAAATTGAAGAAGAAAAGCAATCATGAAAATGAGAAGAAAAAATAAGAAAAAAAACTTATATTTTTACTCTTTTTAAGTCACTTTGTATATTACAGATATATGATTTATGAAGATACGAAAAAAATGCACACAAGAGTTGAATAATGATAAAAATATTATCAATTAGTTAAAACCACTTAATTAATAATAATTTGTACTATAAAACATGAATCATATTGTAGGACTTGCGTGTTATTTCTTATAAATTAAACTAATCACATTTATATTAATTATTAGGAATTTAAAAAAAAAAATTTGCAATGCTATTCATATTATATGATCCTAGTTATACCATACAATCAATTATAATTAAGAAAAATAACCATTATTAATTGTGTCATTAAATATGTAAATTTGAAATATAACTAATTATAATTTGTTATAAGGATTATATTGGATGATTAATTATATACTTTACATAATTTCAAGCTAATAATCCAAAAAAATAATTAAAATTATATCATGAAATACATAATACTACAAGAATCATTTCATGAAGTCTGAACAAATTAAGCATTGTTTGATATGGTCCATAATTTTATAGACCAAATGAATGTCTTAGAGGTGGAAAATGAACTATTCGTAATATATGATGTACATCATATAGTCTAAAAAAACATAGTTCTCTTTAGGGTTTTAAGGATTATGCTAATTATATTGTATAATTATAGGATCAATAAGTATGATCTTGCTGTCATATTTAATAATTAGTAATTTGTATTTTTTTAAAATTATTAACTAATCATATAAATAAAATATATAAGAAATCTTAGAGAGACCACTTCTACAAAAATAAAAGCTATTATGATATTGGACATACCCTTGTGAGCTAAAGTTCTTAGCAATTTCCCTATTTTTTTCCTTTAAGCTTTCAAAAGTTCTTGAGAGAATGTTTTGATAAGGTTGCACTTTCAACTGTTCTCAAATTATATCCTTATGATATGTTGATTTGATAGTCTAAAGCTTTATGGCTGAGAGTTTTTTGAGATTTGATTATAGTATTGAAAAGATCTAATGGTGTTGTTCAACTGGTGGAGGTAGCTATATTTTTTATGTGAAAAGAGATATTGGGCTTCTCCATTACACTTAGAAGAGAGGCTTCTCTACCTTGTTGAGAGTAGTAGGAGAGAGAGTTATAGTATAATTATTGAGTATAGAACCTATAGAATGGACATAATAGGCTAGTAGCTTGAGGAACTAAAAATTTATTTGCATTTCATACTCTTTTCTTTTCTTTTTCTTTTATTATACATTATCTTTTAATTTCAATAAGATTTAAATCTATAAAAATTATTGTTAACAAGGTTGATCATCATGTGAAAATTTTTAACAGTATAGATTACAGTGAGATTAATTAATGTTTGTTATAGAATTATTTTTTTCCAAAAAAACCTTTTCTCATATTTTAAAATAAATTCTTGAGCTAACATTTTATTTAGTACAAGAACCAAAAAGGGGGATAATTTACTTATAACTATTTTTCACAAAAAAAACTATATATTGTTTATGTTTATGTTTTCTTGCTTATCTAAACCCAATTTTTTTATTTATTTTTAAAGAGAAATTCAAACCCCTCCCTAAAGAGTCTCTTAGATATAATTAATATCAAAGCAAGTTACTTGGTTTGATAGGTTTAATCACCTTAAAATCCAACTATGGAATAACTAAAAAAGGTAATACTTTAGAAGGGTATTCAATCAGCCAACCTCTACTCTTTTATAGTATCCTTTCAATTTTTGGAAACTATGCATGGAAACATTCGTACAATTCATTGAATATATAACGTGCAATCTTTGATAAGTAGGATACATACTAACCTATAAGGTTAAAATGGGAAAAAAGATCAAAATTTTATTTTATGAAAGGACTTTAATGAATGGGAGTATGTACAACTTAATTAAAAAGTGGTTAAATTGTTTTTTTATGCACATAAATCTAAATATTTCATGCATATCTTAACCTATACAATGAGAAAGAATTATGGGATAGATTATGCATTACATTTGAGGGGGAAAATAAATTAAAATATTATTGTATGAATATTCTTTTATATATTATTAATTTTTTGCATGCAACTGAATGAAATTATTTCTAATATGTACACTCAATTTTCAAAAGTTATTACTTCATCATATGCTTTAGGTAGAGAGTTTTCTAATGCTAAAAAATAAACAAAAATATAGATATTATTTCTTGAATCATGTGATATAAAGGATTTAAAGGAACAGGCTACTCCACCACACTGGGTTGGTGAAATGGATTCGGTTACTCTATCACATTAAGTTGGATAAAGGGATTCAACTACTCTGTTACACTGTTGGTGAAAGTGATTCAGCTACTCCGCTGCATCAGGTTGGTTGAAGAGATTCTTTTGTAGGCCTTCTCTTCCTTATCGAGGGGTTGCAGGAGAGACACTAAATTATTTAGTGCAATACTTGGAGAGAAGGGCTCCGGAGACTGGACAAAGATCAAGTTGACCAAAGCCACTATAAAATTCTTGTGTGTTTATTTTTATATTTTTCACATTTTAATATTTTATTATATAATCTATTGCATATCTAGTTTCATGCAATCTAGTTTGTATTGTGATTATTGTGATGAAACACTTATGATTATTTAGGGATTTTTCTTAGTTGAAAAAATAAAAATTAAAAAAGAAAATAATAAAAACATATATTTATTTTTCTAGAAAATATAAAACACAAAAAATTTGTTTCTTTTCATTATTTGCTTTCACATTAAGAAAATTTAATTTTGATTTTAAGTTGTGAATAAGGTTTTAATTTTTTTTTAATTCTTTTTAAGCACCAATTTTCCCTTCTCTTAGTATGCTAATGAAGTTCATGTGGTTTAACAACCATCTCTTGAACATTCAAATGGTATCTGAGCAAGTTCTTCCAATTCTTGTTTTAAAAACCCAAAGAAAATATCCATCACATAGTTGAGGAATAGGAGTACTATGAAGGGTTCTTCAATAACCCATCAATCATTATTTGAAAATATGTCATTTTATTTTTGAAAAATTCACATGTGTATATTTTTTCAATCAATTGAGAATCACATGTGGCATATGATACAAATAATATATACTGCTATTTTTTATATTTTAAATGGGGTTAAAATTGAAATCTCTATTTTTTTAATGGAGTACAAAAGATAGCGATCTTCTGCAACTCAATGCGATGTGTTTGAATTATTTTTTCTTTGCCACAAAATTTGAAAATTGCCTGCGAGTTTCTACCAATACTACTTGTAAAGAAGTATGTGATAGGTTTTTTATTACTTATGAAGGTATAAAAGAAGAGAAATATTCCCATTTAAATTTATTAATTTTTGCATGGATAGGAACTCTTTTACATGAAACCTAGCAAAATTATATATGAAATGTACACTACGTTTACCAAAATAGTGACATCTTTGTATGCTTTAGGAAGGGGTTTATCTAATTATAAAGTTAATAAGATTTTATGATATTTATATGATATTTTTGATGATAAATTCACTGCAATTTGTGAATCTAAACAATTAAATGTATAATCTTTTCATAATTTGTTGGGCTTAATCATTGCTTATGAGAAAAATTTGAGACGAAGTTATTAGATATATTGACAAGAAAAAAAGAGAAAATAATAGTATTGAAGGTCAATGATATATATAACTCAAACTTAACAGCTGATGGGAGAAAGGAAATACGTTCATTAATAAATCAATTCAAGAGCATCCCGAAGTTCAAGCACAAACATCACCTCAACAGGAGTAAATGTAAGAATGTTTGAAGCAATATGTTTTCCTCTGACATAGTTTTCTATGAGTACAGGAAGCCTAGACATTTTATGTATGAATGTCCCAACCTTAATAGCCACCTTGTGAAGGACATAAGTGATGATAAGCCTACTACCAAAAGTTATCTGAGCAAACATAGCCCTTGTTACATCAGAACAGGAACTAGAGGACGAGGTAACACAGGAACTAGAGGATGAGGTAACAAATCTATGCTTAGTAGAAAATGAATTAATTACAAACTCTAGTCAAGATGAGTTATGTATGCTTGCCTATCATGAAATATTTTATAATTTTAAGCAAATTAATATTCAAGTAGGAAGTTGAAAAATAACATATAATTCCAAAAAAGGTACATTATGATTGAAAAGAAGGCCATGATATTTTTGATATTCAGCATTAAAATTTCAACATAGAGCACATCTCATTACATATGAAGCATGCATAACTACTAGATGAATTTCGAATTGAGTAAGAAATATATTGAGTTAATCAAGTCACATGAATCCTTGAAAGTAAAGGATATTAAACTAAAGCAAATATTCACATAATTAGAAATAGTTGTTGCAGAGTTAGAAAGCAAAAAGTATGAAATATGAGTTGAACTTGGAGTTGAGAAAAGTACCAATGAATACATGCCTAAAAATTTTAATGATCTTCAACAGTACACATATGGGAAAATTCATACATAGCCACAACTGAGGCAACATTATTCATCATATATTCCTAGGAAGAGGCACTATCCCCCACATAGGTTAGTGAACCCATTTCCTGGGTTAGGTGTTACTCTCGATCCATGCTAGGACACATTGCCAAAACTTCTTGTTTTCATTATAAATCACACCCAATTTAGAGGCCCTAAGTTGCATCATAACATAACATGCCTGGAATGCATATATTAAAGCATAAGGTAGAACCCAAACCCACTTGGGTTCCCAAAAATAATGCTTAATTAGGTGTTTGAGTGTGCTTACACAAGAGGTACAACAAGAGAAGATAATACTTGGACATCAATGAAGATCCTTACTAGAAATTTAAACATTTAATTCCTTTGGAGACCAAGAGTAAAGTTAAAGCTATACTAGGCGACCTACAAGAAAGGTAACACCTACAAGTATCACTGATAAAATTTGATGTAACATATATGTAAAAACATTTTGTAGGAGAATTCTTGAAATCTTTTAAGTATTATTATATTGAGATTAACATTCTAATAGAAATTGTATTTCCATAAAATATTCAAAAATATTTATAATATTTAATTAAAATAAATTGTATTATTTAAGAATTATTAAATTATTTTGGATTAAAATGATGAATTTATTTTTGATAAGTAATGATTGTTATGTTCAAAATGATTTTAAAAAGTGATTAATGTTTGTGGTGTCCACTATTCAACTCGTCTCATTTCTATTCATTTTGGTTCTTAATATCATGGATTTCCTAGTTTCCCATTATGATTTCTATTCCTATGGTTGAGTGATCTTAGGTTTTCTTTGACCTTTTCGGATGGCATCAGGTCCATAGAAATCATCACCAAATCCCTAGGTTAACCCTTTCTATGCTTTGGTTGCTCCTAAGGTTGTGTTCTTTGATGGGGATGCTAACATTTCTACACCAAAAATCTTAATATTTCTGTGACATAGTATCAAATGCTTCTTATTTAAAAGAACTAACGTTCTCATTTACTAAAGTTATCTTTAAAGGTTTCCCGGCTCTTTTGTTTACTTATGGTGATATTTTTGAAATTAGCCTCTCTATATCAATTTACTTTAGTTGGGAAGTTCTCCATCTAGGGGCCTAATCTTAATATTATTTAAACTTTTTTTTTTTGGTAACTTTAAGTTTTCTTGTGTTTTTTTTATCAATTTATTTGATCCAAAACATATTGCTATTCATTTATTTAATGACCTTAATCATGTGTTTGCTAGGAGATCATAGTATATTAATAACTGCCACATCCATTTGTTAAAATGGACTTTTTATCTTAACATCAAGGAAGAATCCCTAATAGTTCTTATTTGGATTTATTTCGCTAGTCTTGGATGAGATTCTTTATACCCATGTTTTTCTTGCCATAGGTTCCACTTTTTGGTAGGCCATTACAATTAGACCAAGCTACTACATCTCAAATGAGGCCATATATGGCTTGAATATTGATGGAATTTTATATCATTAAGAAATAACCTAAAGGGATTTGGTTTGGATCTGACATAGATGGGTATTTATAGAAAGTTGAATTTAAAAATTTTCTACAATTTTGTTCTCATTGTAACGTTTATGTTCATTCAATTATTGAATGTTTTGTGGTCTACCTTAAGCTTTAAAAAAAAGTGTTTCCAAAACTATGGTTGATTCAATTGGTATACCCACTGAAAAGGGAGTTCATAATCAGAATCATGATGATTTTCACAATGCGAATATTGGTGACAGCAAGTTGGTAGCCAGTGAGAGAAACTCTTATTCTAGTGAGAGAAACCAAGTTTTATTTTCAAATTTTGATTTGCGCTTTTCATGGCGGCGGATGGTCGCCAGCCATCTTCCATAGTTCGCAGTCAAACTTAGGGTCGCCGTGCTATTCTGACTCCATTCTTCTGTTCACGCTCAGTTCTGTCTTCTTATCCACCTGCGTTTGGCGATGGCGCAGGTTCTAACAATCTGGACGGGAAGGTCCATTTTACTGGGAAGCCACTGATTATCAATGAAGGTTGTCTTTTGAACTAGAAGAAACTAGTGGAGGTAATTGGCAAAGGAAAAAAAATCATTTCGGATAATTCTATGTTCTTCAAAAAAATGGATTCTCCGGTTGAATCTAAAATGATGGTTAAAGCCATAAATGGGGAAGCGTCAACATCTAATTCAAAGAAATGTCGAACTAAAACTAGGTTGGCTTTGAGAAACAATGTCAACGGTCAGAAGATTATCCTTGATGAGAACTTGGGAAATTAAAGATGGTATTAATCAGGAAGAAATTAAAAATGTTGATCTGGAGAAAGTTTGTGTTTGTGAAAATGCTGAACTTGCTAATTGCACAGAGGTAAATGCTTCAAAGACCTCTAATAATTGGGCTCCAAATGCTTGGACCAAGAAGAACAATATTCATGTCACTAACCTGGACTTTGGAGTTTATAGGGGAGGGCATGGTAGTGAAAGTTCATATGGAGAATGAACGGGAGAATTCATTGAAGCTTCAAAATTCACTAGTTATCAATGTATTCGATCAAAACATTCCTTTCCAATTAATTTGCTCAGAGCTGAGGAGGTAGTGGGCACAGTTCGGAAAATTTAGCTTAACAATACTTGGTTTGGTATTGGTATTATGTGCATTTGATGAACAAGAGGCATTGGAATCAGTTTTATCTAGTGGGCCTTGGTATGTTAGAAATAACATAATAGGCATGGACAAGTGGTTACCATCTTTCTCCCAGTTTCCTTGAATGGTCTCACGTCCCCAGTTTGGATTAGGATGCCAAACCTCCCTCTTCAATGGTGGGACGAAATCAACATGTGTAGGATTGCCTCAATGATTGGGAATCTATATATGATAGATGGGAATTCATTACGATGGAGCATAAGGGAATTCACCAGGGTTTGTGTCTGCATAAACCTGGATTCAAAACTTCCTTTGGGAGTTTGGGTTGAAGGATCTTCATGCAAATTCTTTCAAATGATTGAATATGAGAAGATCCATAACTTTTGTTTTTGCTGTGGCAAAATTGGACATTTGATAGATCAATGTCCAGAAAAAATGGTGAAGGAGAATCATCCTATCCGAAACAAAAATGGGATTGGTAGTATAGATCTAGCTCAGGAGAAAGGTAGGACCCAAGAAACAGTTTCAAATAACGATGGTTACGGACCTTGGATTCATGTAAACTTCAGGAGAAATAAGTTTAAGAATCAAGGTACTAATTCTAAATTCAATTCTCAGAACAATTTGGTTATGCAAACCAAAAATGATAAAAAGCTTTTGAAAAACAATATGGTGTATAGGAGTGTGGAGAAAGCTACAGTTGAAGACCATGGAAGGCAAGCTCAGGGATTGAATGATGCTTTTACAACTGTGGAAGAAAGGGTGGATAAATCTGGAGAGGCATCTGATTCTATTTCACAATAGAGAGTAGAAAATGATTGCTCTGGTATGAAATCTTTTATCCCAACTACACCTGTTGACAATAATAAATTTAATTTGTTGAGTGATGTGATTGAAGAAGGTGAAATCGTGGCACCTGTTATTGAAATGCCTTAAATGATTATGGAAATAATAACTCCTTGAATCATAGCAATTGCATGGCGAGCTGTTACAATGAAGAAAATGGCGAGGAGGTAAAAGATCCAAGATCTAAAAAGAAAGGTTCTAAGCAACTTAAAGGCTTAAGTCCTATAAAATTGAATCCAAGGAGTAGAAGATTGGAAGGAGATCAAAAAGAAAAAGGGGCGAATCCTTCCTCTCTTTTGCATTAATGTCGTCCATTGGCTTCTGGAATTGCAATGGAGCTAGGAAGAGGAGAGTTTCCCTCTATTTGAAGGAGGTTGTAAAAGAAAATGGGTTTTTTTTATGTGGTTGTTGGAAACTAAAGTTGCATTGTTTAGTAGAAGAGATGTGGATGTGTTAATTGGAACTGGATGGAATTTTTTCAAGTTCCTTCGGTTGGGTTATCCGGTGGAATCCTGATTATTTGGAAGTCTGATGTGGTTACTTTCTCTTTTTTGGAGTCTTTAAACCAATTCATCATTGGAGAGATAGATATTCAAAACAAGAGTAGTTGGAGAAATGATATTGTCTATAGTAGCTTAGATGCATATAAGAGAAGAACTTTATGGGAAAAGTTGCAGTTATACACTACTAAAGACAAAGCTATGAACATTGGAGGTGATTTCAATTGTCTTCTCAATAAAGATGACAAAAGAGGAGGGGAAAAATTTGTTTACTCATTGAGCACCAAATAAATGGAGTATTTTCTTGTTTAAAATGACCTTCACGAGGTGAGGGGCATTAGACCCAAATACACATGGTGAAACAATAAAACTGGAGCTGACAGAATCCTTGAAAGACTTGATAGGTGCCACTTGAATTCAGTTACTTTAAGCTCTCCTCATCATCTAGTAGTAAGACACCTTGCTAGAGTTGCAGTGGACCATTACCCAATTATTTTGAATATTCTAAATTACAATGCTGTCCTTAAAAAATCTATTAAATGTGAAGATGTTTGGGTCTCTAATCTAGCATCTATTGCTGTGGTTAAGAAAGCCTCGAGCAAGAAAACAGTGGGGGACCTCGGCCAAATTCTTAATTGTAAGCTGAAGAGATCTTTGAAGGCTCTATTCTATTGGAGCAAAGATAAATACAAGGCTTTTACTTAGAGGAAAGATTGTCTTAGTAAAGAGATCCTGGAGCTTCATGATAAAGAAAGCATGGAAGGGCTCTCAGATGATGAGTGCTTGATACTCCTTCGTTCATACTTAAGGAAAATTGAAGGAGAGAGTGACAGAGAGTGATTGAAGGAGATTTCTTACCACTTGTACAGGGTTCACTTAAGTTACTCAAAACTAAGGATTTCATTTTGTAATTTGTAATTACTTCACTCTTTTCTCTTGTCCTTCTAGTTTTATCATGAGAAGTTTCCTTCAAGAAGATTCAGTTCTCTACCGATGCTCGTAGAGAGTGTGAATAGTGGAAGGTTCTCTGCCTACACTTGGAAAGTGTGAACAGCGGGACGGTTCTCTACCGATGCTCGTGGAGAGTGTGAACAATGGAAGGTTCTCTGCCAACACTTGGAAAGTGTGAACTGCGGGACGGTTCTCTGCTTACACGTGGAGAGTGTGAACAGTGGGAGGTTCTCTGCATATATTTGGAGAGTGTAAAAGGATGACAGTTCTCTGTTGCACTGGGTAGTGGTGGAAGAGAGTTTTTATGATGGATTCTCGGCCTTGTTGTGGGAGCAAAAGGAGAGACACTAGTGATAATAGTGCAGTACCTGAAGTGGGAGACTTCAGGGAGTGGATGTAGATCGTGTTGACCAAACCACTATAAATCTTGTGTCTTTTATTTTCACTGCCTTTTGTACTTTACTATTTTTATTCTTATCTGTGGTTAAAAATTCAATTTTAAAATTCTTTAAATTTTAATTCGGTCTAAAGAAAAAAAAATTTAAATTACCAATTCCCCCCCCCCCCCACCCCACCCTCTTGGTTAGCTGTTGAGACATAAGCTTAGGTTTAACAACCTATTTCATTATTATCAAGTTTCAACAATATTTACTCTATCTCTTACCTTATGTAAGATAGAAGTATGAAGGATATGATATATTATATAGTCATTTTTATTAATTAAATAAGAGGCTGGTGCAAATTTAAAGAAAGTTTCCAAATGGTTTGATTGTTGTCAAATCATAGTCTCCCCTAGAGGATATGCTATGTGGTTTGACCCATATCATAGAAATGTGTAAATATTCAGAAAGATCCTATTTGGTGGTTTCTATGTGTTTCCTATAGACATGTGATTGCATAAAAGTATATTCGACATTGATTCATAGTCTTTCAAAAAAATCATGTATAAGTTCATAATTAAAAAGGAAGGAGAGGGTCAAAACAAATTGAAGTGTGGTGGATACAAAGTGTTCTAGAACTTGATAGTTAAGAATGGTTTATTCTATAATGCAAGATGGCTTGATGTGGGATTCCTTTTAATGGTGATAGGTTGATTGATCTATTGAGAGAGTTGCTAGTTAGCTTTGCATATTTTACACTCTTGCAATATGTATGTTTTTTATCATTCCAAATGTTATTGTTTTCATTATTATTTTCTCATAACATATTTTGGAAGATTTGTTTTTACTCCTGTGTGTACTAATATTTTAGGGAATTCATAATCCACATTGTTGAAGACTTCAAAATCAAGATCAGCTTAGAATGTTTTTAATTTTGAGTATGTATTTTTTATTTTATTGAGTCTAAGAGGGTGTTTGTAATTGAGTAACTGAGCACACACACTGAGCGAGAGTTTTAAAATTTGTATTTTGAAATTGATCTTACAGTACGATACTTTTTTTGTACGGGACGATCTATTGGTTATTTTCCCTGATGAGCAATGGAAAGAACAAAAATTGGAAAAAAAATTTCTAAGTATAGATTGTACATACAAAATTTTATGTTTGTACCTGGATGAGCTTCACTAATTTTTCCAAATAAACAAATCATACGAACAATTTTTCTTGTTCATCCCATAATGATGTCCTCTTGATTTGTCAAAATACATTATTTGTCCATATGAAAATATTAGTTCATCCCAAGACGATCGGCTCTGGATTTGACAAATACAATGATCATCCAAAAAAAATCCTTAGTTCATCCCAGGACGATCGGCTCTAGATTTGACAAATACACTGATTATCCAAATGAAATTCCTAGTTCATCCCAGGATGATGTACTCTAGATTCCCAAAATGTGAAGTTCATACATACGAAATTCCTAGTTCATCCAAGGACGATGTGCTCTGGATTCCCGAAATATGAAGTTTGTACCTACGATAATTTCCAATCATCCCGGACAATCAACTTTGTTCTGTAAACTTGTAGTATGTCTTGCATTTTCGTACCAACAAACTTTATGAAAAACTGTTCGTACCGGACGAACCTTATTCATATGGGACGATTATTGGGTATGATGGCAGTTCATACAAATTTGCATTATGGTCGTTCGCAACAGTTTTTATATTATATGTACGTATGAAATATGATCGTGCAGGATGATCATGGACGGTCAAAATTTGAAAAATGTAGTTTTTGGACGGGTTTTTTGTGTCTTTCTATAAAAGGTCCACTTAAAACTATCATGATATCTTTTTGTCACTTGGTCTTCGTGAATGTTTAAGGGAGATTGAAGGAGAGAGTGAGAGAGAGTGTTTGAAGGAGATTTGTTCCTAATGAAGCGTGAATGATTCACTTGGTTACTCAAGGGTAAGAATCTCTATGTGTGTTTTAATTTTACTTCACTCTTTTCTATTGTCCTTCTAGATTTCTTGTTAGAAGATCTTTCATGAAGTCCAGTTCCCTGCCGACACTAGAGTAGTGTGAACAGTCAAAGGCTCTCTGCCTACACTTGGAGGGTGGAAAAGGACAAAGGTTCTCTGCCTACACTTGGAGGGTGTAAAATGACAAAGGTTCTTTCCCTACACTTGGAGGGTGTAAAAGGATGAAGGTTATCTGCCTACACTTGGATGATGTAAAAGGAAGAAGGTTCTCTGCCTACACTTGGAGGGTATAAAAGGATGACGGTTCTCTGTCGACACTTGGAGAGTTTAAAAAGAGGACGGTTCTCTTTCGACACTTGGACGGTGTAAAAGGATGACGGTTCTCTACCGCACCAAGTAGTGGTGGAAGAGAGTTTTTATAAAGGCTTCTCCACTTTGCTGTGAGGGAAACAGGAGAGATACTAGTGGTAATAGTGGAATACCTGAAGTGGGAGAATTTAGGGAGTGGATTTAGGTCGTGTTTGATCGAACCACTATAAATCTTTGTGTCTTTTTATTTTATGCTGCTTTATTTTCTGTCATTTCATTTTTATGGTTAAAAAATACTTTTTTAAACTTGCTATAAAAAAAATCAATCGATTTCAAACCTTTAAATTCTAACAAATTGAAAAATTTTAATTACCAATTCACCCCACCTCTTGGTTAGCCTTTGGGACATAAGCTTAGGTCTAACAACCTAAATCATATTGAACAAGTTTCAACAAGTGGTATCAAAGCTTAGTTTCAAAACTATAAGTATAAATTACTTTTTGATTAACGACCATGGCTACATTTGGAAACACACTAGAAGGTTACTCTATAACTAGACCTCCCTTATTTGACAACATTCCTTTTGATTTTTTTAAAACATGCATGTTAACTTTTTTACAATCTCTAGACTATCATATATGGATTTTAGTTCAATAAGGATATAAAAAACAAACTAGATTAGTTGATGGAGTTAGAGTTTAAATTCCCTTTGTTGATTGGACTGTAGAACAATATGAACTAGCACAACTAAACGCAAACTGTTTGAACAATTTCTTTTGTGCACTTAAATCTAAAGATTACATGCGAGTTTCCATATGCAAAAGTGGAAAGGATAGATGGGATAGACTTTGTATAACCTTTCAAGGGACTAATGAAGTTAAACAATCCAAACTTAATATCTTGTTGCATGACTATGAATTATTCTGCATGAAATCAAATAAATCTATTTCTGACATGTACACAAGATTCACATAAATAATCACCTCATTACATACATTGGGTAGGGAACTAACGAATGTTGAAATGGTTAATAAGATTATTCATTGTTTATTTACTTTATATGATGCTAAGATAACTCTAATTATAGAATCTAAAGACTTAAACATTTACTCTATTGACAATCCTCTTGGATCAATAATTGCTTACGAGTAAAGAGTAAGTCAAAGAAAGATTGATGAAGGAGAGCCACGAAAGGAGAAAAATATAGCACTGAAAGTGGTGGAGTTGATTTTCAGTTTATTGGGAATTTATTACTTGAGAATCAAGGTGACTTTGAGAAGGTTGTCTAGAGCTGATTTTCAGTTTATTGTTGACAAAGCTATGAGTATGTTAGGTGTGTAGGGCGGAAAACTCATTTCTCTTGCTGGGAGAATAAGTTTAGTAAAGTGTGTTTTATTATCTCACCCAACTTACCATTCATCTCTTTCAATGGTTCCAAAGAAAATTCTTTATGAAGTTGATAAGCTATGTAGGAAATACATTTGGAATAAAAATGATGGGTCGCGGGTCTTCATTATGCTAGTTGGGAATTAATGTGCAAACCGAGAAGATGGGGAGGTCTAGGCATCAACTCCTGCTCTAAGAAATCTGGCCCTTTGAGGGCCAGGTTAGCATGGAGAAATACTCAAGAAAAGGAGTCCTTATACACAAGGTATTGTTTCCAAAGTATGGGCCAATTATGGAGGAAGTTACAGTTAATGGGAGGGGCTCGGTTTCATGGAAACTGATTTGTAATGGGGGTGAGTTCTTGAAACCCATTATCAGGTGGAAAGTGGGTAATGGCAAAGATATCAAGGCCTATGAAGACATTTGGATTTTCGATAAAAAGTTTTCTATTATGGCCTACTTTTGTTAATCTAAATGATGAAGGAAATTTAACAGTTGACTGTTTTATACGTGATGGAAGCTAGACCATGACAAAGTTGAAGAGGTTCTTTTGGGAAGACTTGATCAGTTTGATCATATCTAATAATATACGGAATGATATGGATGAAGACCATTTTGAATTGATTCATAAGCTCTCAGACAAAACTATAGCATCTCTAGCTACTAAAGCGATGGAAACTGATAAAATAGAGTTTGTTTGCTAAATGGTTTGGAATGGTGAAATTAAACATGAGGGTAAAGATATTCTGGTGTAGATTGATCAATAATGCCATTCGAACTAATCAGTTTCTCTATTATAGAAGATTGCAAGGATTTGATAAGTTTCCTAGAGGGTGTGAGGAGGTTGAGGACATTAACCACATTATTTATGGTTGCAGGAAAACAAACGAAGTGATGGAAGTTTTAAACAAATGGGGCTTTAATATTCCAAAATTTAATTCCAAGGAAGATTGTAATGAGTGGCTGGGCATGCAAAACTCATGGATGTGGAGTTTATTTTGTAATACTATCTACCATTCCTGGATAGCAAGGAATATGTTTGTTTATGATGGAAAAAAATTAAGTTCGGTGACGACAGCTTCTAATGTTGTTTGTAGTACAATTATTCAAAGAAATTCCAGCTACTCATATTCAGGTATCGATGGTGCTAATCAACCTTCCAGGTTGCTGAATTCTTGGCATCCTCCTCCACCTGATGGGATCAAAGTTAATATAGATGCGATTTGAAGCAAAAGAGATTCCAGCAATGGAACCAATGTAAGTTTAATAGGAATGTCAAGGTTTCTAATGATGTGATTTGTTATTTGTGCAGGAAACTTGCACACATTAAGTAAGATTGCCCAAAACTTAAAGCCACTCCTAGCAATGAGAAGGTAGAGGAGAAACCAATTGTAAGGAAGGGTAAGAAGAAATTTCAAAGAGTTTTTTGGGTGGACTCAGATTCAGACTAGTTAGAGACTGAAAAGGAAGAGGAAGTCACCAATTTGTGCTTGATGGCTAATAATCTTGATCAATCAGATCAAGAAGAGGTATGTGACTTAACTTATGCTGAACTTTTAAAGTCTCTGAAAGAATACATGATGCATATAGAAAGTTAAAGAAAATACATGCTAGTTTTAACCTAGAACTACAAGAATTGCAAAAAGAATACGAGATCTTTAGGAAAGATCATACTTTAATTGATAGCAACCACATGAGCTTACTAGACGAATTTGACAACTTGAATAAAGAAAATGTGAATTTGAAATCATCCTCTGAAAATTTGGAAAATGATTTTAAGACGTTTAAGGATGATTCGAAGAACATAGAGTACTATTTGAATTATGATATAAAAACCTATAAGGAAATGAACTCATATTTGTGATTGAAAGGGGAAGCTCTTGAGGAAAATAGTATTCCCCCAAGACTTAAAAATTTTACTAATCCTATTTTGTATCTAAAATTTATACAACCTAGGAATAGACATAATAGTAATAAAAGATTATGAAATCCATTTCGTGGAGTTAAATAATATAAATGTGGGATGATTGGTCATATTGAACACACATGTACTTTGGATAGAAAAACTAATTTGGTGTGGAAGCCTAAGATGCATAAACCTAGACATATCATAGATGCATCTTTTTCTAATTTGCCAAAAGGTGAACCCAAACTTGTTTGGGTTCCCAGGTCTAACATTTGATGACTTTGCAGGCACACCCTCGTACAAGGCCTCGTGAGAGAATATGGAACCTGGACAGTAGTTGCTCAAGACATATGACTAAGCAATTTATATCGCTAGAAGCTAGAAGTGGAGTCAGGGTTACACTTGGAGATAACACCATAAGGAAGAGAAAGTTCATTAGGGATGTCAGGCCCTTAAGAACTAGCCAAAGGCTAACAAAGAAAGGGGGGGTGAATTGGTATTTTAAAAACTGTCTTAAATCAAAGCATAACAAATACAAACCAAAATCACCACAGAAAATTAAAAGCGAAAGCAGTAAAAAGAATATAAGGCTTTATAGTAGTTCAGTCAACTTTACCTACATCCACTCCCCGGAGGCGCCCTCCGAGTATTGCACTAACAAAGTGACTCTCCCTTTGCTCCCACAACAAGGCGGAGAAGCCCTTACAAAAACCTCCTTTTTTCCACCCCCGGCAAGGCGGAGAACCCAACTCCTTTTGCTTCCTCCTAAAGCAGGCAGAGAACCTTGATCGATGGCTGAAGCTTACTTCTCCCAACCCTTCTAAGGATAAGAGACCCTAGTGGAAGAAGAAGTGGAACAATGCTTGGAGAAACCCTTGTTAACCCCCTCACAAGTGCCCCTTCACAAGATCCTCTCTCTCTCTCCCTTTCTCTCTCTCTCTCTCTCTCTCCTCTAGGCTTTCTCAGTTCAAGACAGCAGTAAAAGATTATTTTGCATGAGAAAATTCAGGTCCTTTAAATAGAATTTCAAGAACCGACATTATCGTCCATGCCGATAGTCCTATCAGACTGGATGATTAGTGTAATTTAAGCCTAATCAGCTGGGACGATCTAGGACAAACAAAACAATTTTGGTCATATCGGCCAGGCCGATAGAATATCATCCTGGCCAATCAGAACAAATTATGGAATATCAACCAGAGCATCGCCCTGAATGGGGGCCTAAACGATCCAAAATTAGCTTTATCATCTGGGCTGATCTCACCATCATCCTGGACAATTAGTTCAAAATAGAGGTAAATCGTCCAGAACATCGCTTTGAATATGAGTTGGCAGATGTTGATCATCCAGGAGCATACTAAGGCTTTTGAACTGATCAGCTCGGACAATCCTGCGATCGGCCAGGCCGATGTGATCGTATCAATCAAGCCTTAATCGCTTTTCTTAATAATCAGATTAATTTAGGCATTATTTGTGTAAATCGTCCACACCGATGAAATATATCTGCCTGGCCGATATCCAATAATATATCTTACCTAAATAGATCTGGCGGTTATTTCTTTCTGATTTGAGCCTATCGTCCTAGCCGATATGTGTATTGTCCAGGCCAATAGGCTTAATGATTTTTGTTTAACCAGAATGCCTTAATTAGGGTTTTTATTTTTGAAAATATCATCCAGGATGATATAAATATCGTCAAGGACAATATAAATATCGTCCAGGCCGATGTGATTGAAAATCAGAGAACTCTAAGTCAGACAGAAAAATCTCTAAAGTGTGTGTGTGTGTACTTAGCATCAGACACCTCAGGAGTTACAATACACTCAAGAAAGGGAAAAAGTGCATTAAAAACTGACTCAGACCTAGTCTACCCAAAACTTGAGCTAGTTCTGTTGCCATCTGATCTTGTGGTCCTGAAATATTAGTGAGCAAGACATTTGTTTGTTATCATCAAGATCACAATCTATGAAATTAGATTTGTAACAATCTCTCCCTTTTTGATGATGGCAAACACATTGAAGAGGTTACAAGCAGTTATGACAATTTAGTGAAAACAGTGTATGAAAAAGACATATATAAAATAGTGCAAAGACATACTACTCCCCCTTTTGACATCACAAAAAGGAGGTTAAATAGGAGTAAACTAAGTAACAAACAAACATAAAGCAAACTACAACATGAAAAATAAACAAAAGAAAGAAAATAAAACTAGTAAAATGGTAACCCTTGATCATCTGATGGAGGTGGTGGTGGTGGTGGCTGCTGGAAATAACTAGAGAACTTAGCAAACTGTGCTCCGAACCAGGCCATATCCTGGTCGTGCTGCTGCTACATGTGTGCAACACAGGCATCGAACCGGGCCACGTCCTCAGCGTGCTGTTGCTGCTGGTGTGCTACGAATGTGACGAAGCGGGTCTCCAAGTGATCAAATCTCTCCACCAATTGATCCAGCTAAGAGTGCTGGCAGAGAGGAATAGGTTTAGGAATAGGTTCAGGAATAGGAGTAGGAGCCTCCTCCTCAGCCCCCTGAGCTTCCCCATCCCCTGGGTGGAGACGAGTACTGTGAAGGACAATAAATGAATTGTTTGAGTAGAGAGGTGGTGGATGGTTGGGAGGAGCAGGATATTAAAGATTATGCTTAGATTCTAGAACATAGGCATTGACGTGTCCTAGAGCAAGATTGGGTCTCCTCTTATGACCTGGATCGCAGATTGTAGTCAAATGCTCAATATAACAAAAAATCAGGTCAGTAGCATTAAACTCCCTATGAGCCAGAATATAGAAGGTAGTAAGAGAATGGAGCAGAGTGATGTGGACTTGGTCCCCAGCTTTTGGAATAATATAAGTGTGAAGGACATGCTGGTTTGTCCTAGTATCTTTGAGTAAAGAGCTAGTGTCTCCAACATGAAAGGGGGAATTGGTATGGCGAAGAATGTAATTTACAATGGACCAGTTAAAGTCAGGATCAGAGATAAGGTTATGCAGCTTATCCCAAGTGGTGAACAGCTGCTACAGCTCAGCATAATCCTGATTTGTGATTTTGACAGGGCGTCGATTCACATAAGAAGTGAGAGCAGTGAAGGAGGAATTTATGCGAAGGTTTGTGAAAAATTCAAAAATAAGTTCGGAACTAAAGGGGACTACGAGAGTAAGAATAATGCAAAGAGCGGTGTAACTGAAAGGATCTAGTACTGGATAGGAGACATAAGTTGGATTGATTATGCGGGAGAGCGTAATACTGCACTCTTTGTAATGGTGGTAGGAAGCCTGATCATCTGCCTCCCGAAAATGAGGGTCCAATGTGGCCCTTGAGGAGCTTCCAGAGGTTTATTGAACACATTTTCCTCCATCTATAGCAAGAAATCAGTAAGCAAATGAGTAAAGAGAGGAAGTTTGGTGTGAAGAAAGTGGTTAAAGGCTCTGAATTTAAAGAATCAGCCTAGCAAATTGCAGGATCGGCCAGGTCAATTCGGTGCAATTATTATGTCTGGCCGATTGGTCAAAAAGATGATCATATCATCCGGGCCGATTAGACACAGGCGATGGCCCAAGGAGTCAGGCTGGACGACCCTTGAAAAAGCAGATCGTTCGGTCCGATTATGTGGATCATCCAAGATGATGACAAATAATGAATCGTGCCGGCCAAATTTAAAATGTTTTAAATCATGTGCCACGTGTATCGTTCAGGATGAATAGTGGATCGGCCAGGACGATTGTCTAATTATGGATCGTCCTGAGCAATTTTAAAGCTTTTAAATGTACTGACACGTTTATCATCTAGGACGAACAATGTATCGGACAGGATGATTGCAATAAATGCATCTGTCAGGATGAAAACTATATCAGCCAGGACGATGAAGATGATTGTAACAGAGGATGATCATATCGTCTAGAACGATATGGTATCGTCCGGGACGATGAACTTCAGCAAAGTCATGAAAGTCCAGCATATGGATTTTTGAAGAGAGATGGTTCGATCGTCTAGGATGATAAAAATACCTGCCAAGACGATGTAATAAAATTGGAAATCAAGGGAAAAATGGAGATGATCAGAGAAAGACCACAAATAATAAAATCAATCTAAAAACAACAACAAAAACATAAAAACTAAAAAAAAATTAAAATTTTTTGTTTTTAATTTTTATAATTTTTTTTTTAGTTTAAGTAAAGCATGCATTTTATAATTTGCCCAAACAATTAAATTTTAGATTCTAGAGAGAGGTCTTAGATTCTAGAGAGAGAAATGAAATATTTTGAAAATCCCTTAGGCGGTAATTAACGTTCGAAGACGCGAATGGTTGAGGAGGATCGCCTACACTCCGCCGGTGATTGTCCCAAATATGATCGAGGGTCTTCGTCTGAGGATTTGAAGATGATGCGGGTTGCGAGTAATGTCCGGCAGGGTCATTATTCGGAATTCGAAAATCTACAGCAATCTTTATCGTCGAATTATCTGTTAGTTGTAGGTAATTCAAAAAATAGGGAGAATGAAGCTAGAATATCAATTTTAAATTCTCAACAACGAATTCAAAAGCCTGTGATGAAACGTCAAGGAACTTTGGGGATCAAGGAAAATTCAGATCCTTCGCCAAAGCTGATCAAACATGTGGAACGTAAAGGCAAAGCCATTATTGATATGGCAGATTTGGTGACTCCAAATAATTTAAAATCATCTAAAACTCCATATGATATTAATGCGTCTACTTCCGGAATGAAGATTTTTGTTCACCGATTCTTCAATTCGATGCAATCTCTGGACTATGTCGCAGCGTGATAAATGAAAATTCGTCAAAAACAGTTAGCAATAATATGCATTCTATCCTGGTAAAGGGAAATGTATCAGATGGAGTTAAGATAAATGATGATTTGCCTAAATCATTAGTTCATGTTCAAGTGAATCCTTGGAGTAGTAAGCCTTACATTAAATTGGATTTCAAAGATGAAGAGGTGATTTTATTTTGAAGATGGTAAGGCAGTAAAACTTATTATGGAATTGGAGGAGAAAAATTCAAAAATAACTATCAAATTCTTTGGTAGTTAAGGTATTTCAAAAAGATTTACCTTCTAACATAGTGGCATGGGAATTAAGGAAGAAATGGAGACAATTTAGACAATTCCACTTTACTACATTGGGAAAAGGATAGTTTTTGTGCTCTTTTCTTCGGAGGAGTGGTAGAAGCTGCTCATTCCGGAGGGCCTTGGTTTGTGAATGAACATATTGTAGGCATGGAAAAGTCATCTCATTAATTTAATTCTTCTATTATTAAAGTCCTTTCTTCTCCTATTTGGATTAGAATGCCACACTTACCCTTGCAATGTTGGGATGTGAAGAATGTAGCTTGCATCGCTTCAAGAATTGGTAAACCACTCATGTTAGATGGAAATATGTTTCATTAGGGAAGAAGAGAGTTTGCTAGAGTTTGTGTGAGGATCAAACTTGATAAACCTCTTCCTTTAGGTGTTTGGGTTGATAGCATGGGTGGAAGGTTCTTTCAAAAAGTTGAATATGAAAAGGTATCAAACTTTTGCTTTGTATGTGGGAAGATTGGACATATTGATAAGGAATGTTTTCATATAGATAAAGTTCAAAGAAACATGGAGGTGGCAGGAGAAAGTATTGAAAGGAAAGGTGTTGGAAAGATACAAGATGTTCAAAAAGATCCTTCCTATGAGCCTTGGATCTTAGTTAACAATAAGAAGAAGAAGTTCTCAAATCAAAGGAACAAGTTGAACATTCCTTACTCCTCCAAGTATGTTAGAAAAACTATTGTTCCAGTGGCAACTGTGGAAGAAGTTCAAATTGCTAAGGCAGTTGGCTTAGGCAAAAAATCATTCCAAGAGCTCCCAGAAAACCCAAAAGACGTTGCTTCCCAACTAGAGGAGATGTTTATAACAGCAAAAGTGGGAAGGGTTGCTTGTGAACTTATGTATATCATAAGGGATTATCTGCAAACTCAAGTACTCCCTATCATAATTCGGTTCTCAAACTTCAGAAAGATGGTATAGAGCAAGAGGAAGATCATTTAAAACAAGGGGTCACTATCAACAAATCTTCTATTGAATTGGAAATCCATAATTCAGGAGAGATTGCTGTAAATTCATGTTTTGCTGAATTATCTAATACTATCCAAACAATAGTTTTAGCAGAGCAGAGAAATCCTGAAGGGAATTTAGAGGCTGATTCAAACCAGAAGGCTTTCGTATCTCCAACCAACAAGTTTGAGCTTCTGAGTGATTTTTGTGAAGAAGGTATTGATGTAAATTCTCAAATGGAACTCGTGGATGTTGAAGTTGAAGAAGGTTAAGTTATTGTGGAATTGGAGAAAAGTCTGAATAAAGACATAGTTGTAACTGCTCAAGGCAATGTTGAGAAAAATAATGAAATCCTGCATAAGGAAAATACTATTATGAACATTGGAAAGGCTTCTTCTCAAAAAATTAAACCTGCTAAAGAAGTGAGGCACTTCGGCCCTTTAAATTTAGCTTCCAGACAAAGTAGAAATAGTGTTAACAAGAATAAGGGTGGGGGTATCTCCCCATTCATATCCAAATGAGTTCCATAAGCTTTTGGAATTGTAGGGGGGCTAACAAGAAAGAGGCCTCCTTATATTTGAAGGAGTTTATAAAAGAATGGGATGTATTCTTTGTTGGTATTGTTGAAACAAAAATGGTTTCTCTATCTAAAGAAGACTTTGGTAAAATGATGGGTAATGAATGGAAGTTCATTCTGCAGCCTTCTAGAAGAAATTCTGGCGGGATCATTGTGATTTAGAATTCTAATGTAGCTGATTTTTCATTGTCAAAGTACTCGGATCAATGCATTTTGGTAGAACTAGAGATTTTCAACAAAGAAAAATAGATGGTTGCTACTAGCTATGGTAGCCGACAAGTTCAAGGTAGAAGAGAATTGTGGAGTTTTATGGATGGAGTTGCTAAACAAGAAGTTCCTTTTGTAGCCTGTGGGGACTTCAATTATATCTTTATCAAGATGAGAAGAAAGGTGGAAAAAAATTTCATTCTCAGATGGACCAATGGAGATGAAATCTTTTATGAATAAGAATGACTTACATGATGTAGGTATTCTTGTTTAAAAATTTACATGGTGTAATAATAAAAGTGGAAGTGCCTGGATTCTAGAAAGGCTAAACAGATGCATGCTGAATTTAAAGGCACTGGAACAAATCAATCAAGAAACAGTAAGGCATTTGAATAGAATTGACTCTGACCACTGTCCCATCATTTTGAAGCTATTTAATCAACTACCTCATGGCAGTAGATTACGCAAATTTGAAAACATTTGGCTCTCATATGCAGCAGCTACTTTGGTGGTTAGAAATTCCTGGGCTAAACAAGTGAAAGGTGAAATAAGAGGATGAATAGAGTCTTAAAAGCCTTATTTTTTTGGAGTAAGGCTAAGCATAAAAAACTTGATATATTAAAGGAGAATTTTAAGAGGGAAATTGAAGAATTATAGCTGGAAGAAGCTTCAGATCAAGATTTTTCGGCCAGAAAAAATCATATACTGAGAACCAAAATCAATGAATTCAATTCTGCACTTGCAAGGTTAAGCACTTGGTGGAGGCAAAGGGCAAAAACAAAATGGAAGAAAGAGGGGGATTTGAACTCTTCTTTCTTTCATGCCTATGCAAATGGAAGGAGAAATGCTATTATAAGAAGATCCGGCTATTATAAGAAACTATTTTTCTCAGTTTTTGGGGGATAAATGGAAGCACAGAGTATGTAACTTGAACAATTGGCCTGTTATTGAGAACATCCTGAATCAAGGAGATTGTGAAGTCCTAGAGGCTGAGTTTACACAAGAGGAAGTGGAGATGGTGGTTAAGGAGCTTGGCAATAATATTGCACTTGGAATAGATAGGATTACATATTCTTTTTTCAAAACTTACTGCAAGATAATTGGGAGGGATGTGTGGAAAGCCATTCAGCTTTGCTTTAATTTAGGTAAGATGTCTTCTAAATGGAAGGAGACATTGGTAATTCTCTTACCCAAAATTAACAACCCTATAACTCCCTCTAATTTTATGCCTATAAGTCTTTGTATGTCTATCTACAAAATTGTGGCAAAGATTTTAAAATTCATTGCCTGGTAACTTAAGAGCAAGTGGCATTTATAAAAGGGAGGGCTTTATCTGATCACATGCTTTTTGCTCAAGAACTTTTCCATAAATTCAGATTTTCTAAGTCTAAAATAGGAATGGTGGCAATCAAACTCGATATGGAACAAGCATACGATAGTATGGCTTGGGACACCCTTAAGCAAGTTTTGAATTACTTTGGCTTCCCTGGTAGATTTTCAAATCTAATAATGGATTGTGTTACTGATCTAATTTTCTTAATTAAAGTTACTGTAGTGGTTTTGTAAAGAATTGTAGGGAGAAGTGGCTTTATACAGGGGTGCCCCTTATCCCCATATTTATTCATTCTACATTCTCAATTACTCACTAAAGCATTTCTTTCCAAAGGAAGAAATCTGGGTTTAAAAGTTGCTCCTCTGGCTCCTAGGATCTCACATCTATTATATGCCGATGACATCTTGATTTTCTCAAATGCAAAAAGGAGAACATAAGGAAAATTAAGAAGATCACGGTGGATTACTGCAACTGGACAGGGAAGATCATTAATGTTAATAAATCTTCCATCATTTTCAGCAAGAATATGGAAAGGAGAAGGTGGAGGAGTATCTCTAAGCTCATGGGGATCAAGGAGGTCAAAGAGCTAAGTTATTTGGGTAATAAAATCACTTTGAGGTGGCTTGTGGCTTCAGACTTTTCTAAAATTCTAGAAAAAGCTGCTTATAAATTAGATATTTTGGGTAAGAAGCTCATCTCAACGGCTAGTAGAATTACCCTCATTAAATCTGTTATTCAAGCTATCCACATCTTCTACTCTTCATTATCATTGGTGCTGTTATCTATCCTCAAGAAGCTAGATAAATTATGTAGAGAATTTTTATGGAATAAAAATAATGGAGATAGCGGTTTACACTATGTGGCTTGGAAAGAAGTGTGTAAATTTGAGAATCAAGGAGGCCTTGGCATCCATTCGGCTATAGAATCAGTAGAACCACTTAGAGAAAAATTGGTTTGGAAGTTCTTGAACAAGACAAACTCCTTGCTTAGTCGGACTTTATCAGCAAAATATGGAAAAATTGGTTGCAATGAGGAAAGAAGGCAGAACTCGTCCTCAACATGGAAATTGATTCTTAGTGGTGCTAAAGCATTAAAGCATATAGTGAGATGGAACATTAAAGATGGGGTTTCCATAAATATCATGAAGGATATTTGGATACTTTATAGAAGATTGGAAAGTTGGCCTACTTTCATTTCAAATGAGATTGATAAACTTACTAATCTCTCTAGCTTCATTTCAGAAGGAGCTTGGATCAAAGAGGAACTTCATAATTACTTTGGGGAAGAACTAGTGAAGCATATTTGCAATTTGAAGATTGAAGAGGATAATCTTGAAGACAAAATGGAATTATTAAAGGTACATTTTGGTAAAACTGTGTCAGCTTTGGTTAAAACTGCTAAATTTAACAAGGTTGAGGTAGATAATTCATTTTTAAATAATTGGAGCTGCATCAAAAAGCTTAGACTAAATCCTCGTCGTTCCCATTTTTGGTGGAGACTTTTAAAGAATGCTTTACCTACTATAGATTTCTTGTTACATAGAAGATTGATTTGGTGTAACCTTTGTCCAAGAGGTTGTACGTTGATAGAGGATGGAGAGGATGTGGCAGTTAATTGCTTTAAATTAGAAAAGGTTATCAAAAAGGCCAACTGTTGGGGTTTTAATTTACCTATCCTTAATAATTTAAATGATGTTATTTCTTATTTGTAAAAACAAGGAGAGGATAAACCTTTTTTAGCAAATCTCTATTGTTCCTTAGTGTTCAACTCTTGGAAGAGTAGAAACTTATTAATCCAAGAAGGTAAAGAGATGGGTGACGGCATTATTGTGACAAATGTCATTACCTTTGCATCTATTTCATCTTCTAATTTTCATTTGGACTACTAGGGTGCTAACCAACATTTTGAGCTTTTTTCTTCTTCTTGGCATCCCCCTCCACCCGGATGGATTAAAGTAAACATAGATGCTTCCCTTTAAAGCTCAAATGAAGTAGGAATTGGTGGGATCTCTAGTGCTTTTATCTTTTAGTTTTTCACTAACGTATTGGGATATTGCAGCATTAGAGTGGATGGCTGTACGTTCATTGAGTAGAGTTTTTTAAGAATGGATGTTCAATGCTAAAGGCATAATTGTGGAAGGAGACAACGCTAAAGTTATTACTCGTTTTCAAAACTCAATGAAGTTGGACAACCGAGAAGTGGATAAAGATTCTAAAGAGGACTTGGTCTTTCTAAAAGAGTTTGAGGTAATACTTTTCCATTTTGTTAATAGAAGTTGGAATAAGTTAGCTCATTGGTGTGCTAAACATGCTTTATAGGGTAATTTCTTTTGGGATGTTCTAGAAGTCAATAAGGTACCTCCTACCTTTTATTCTTTATTAAAGGAGGAATGTGATAGGGTTTCTATCACTTAGACTTTTTCTTCTTGTTTTTATTTCTTTTTAATGCACTGAGCAGTTTTTCAAAAAAAAAAAAAATTTTAAAGATTTGAAAGATAAATGAGTTAACAATGTCAAAATTTGAAAATGGTAGAATATCTGATCTTATTAACCCTAGCTCGGACTTCTTTTAAGGCACAAATCATCTTTTAAAAACAAAAGGCCTAACTTAGAATAAACTAATTGGGTAAAAAGAAGATCCGTTTAAAACTTGGTTACAAAGAAAATATCTTATAAAATAATATTCCAATGTAATTTGCCTCAATCATGGAATTTGAAATCAAGCCTTTGAAAATATCAAATAACCCATGAGTTTTTCTAAGTTTTAAAAGTTTTGAAAAGAGAGGACAGCTTACTTTTAG
This sequence comes from Dendrobium nobile, assembly GCA_022539455.1. NCBI lineage: Eukaryota > Viridiplantae > Streptophyta > Magnoliopsida > Asparagales > Orchidaceae > Dendrobium > Dendrobium nobile. The sequence continues at coordinate 42,387,929 of CM039736.1, forward strand.
TGGGCTCATTTTATGCCTGTTGTCACTTTGAATGGCTCTTTGAGCATCTTTTAATTTTTGATACACTTTGTGTATATATCCCCTTTTTTTCAATTTGGCGTCATTGCGCATCTTTTGTTTTTGGAGTCATTGGCCAATTTTTATGTATTTTTGCAAGCTAGATTCTCTTTAACAAACTGTTAAAAATGATTCTTAGTTGTGAGTATATCTTCTAGATATAAGAGAACAGTAACTCACTCTCTAATATAGAGAAGAACAAGCCACAAAACAGAATCAAAATCATATGATAAATGCAATGGCAAGATTTCAATTAACTTGAAAGATATATAAAAACTTTGAACATTATATATAAGGTAGATTATTGTAACAAGATAAAAAAGATCTTAATTTCAAAAACCAATTGTTAATATGGGATAGACTTTTGTTTGGAGAAGACAATTATACCACTAAAAGAGGTTAGAGGGAGGGAAATCATCAACGAAATTTCTCCCTTTAATCGATTTAGAGATGCTAATCATTGGATGTAAATCTCCAAAATTTAAGAACAAGGAAAACTCATCTTAAAGAAAAAGAAAGCCAAAACAACTAAAACATTTAAAAGAAACAAGCATAAAAGATAGAAAACAGCAATGATCAACACATGAATTTCAAGAATTTATTAAGCAGCAAGTTTAAGCAGTTATGAGCTGCGAGGCTCCATTTGTCCAAGAATCATATGCTCTCACGATGTCTTTGGGGAGAGCAATCCTGAACAAATCAACAACTGTCAAAATTAGGAACCCAAATAGGTTTGGGTCCCTTCTTATGAAGAGTAGAATGCAATGCATATGTGCTATGCTGTGAATCATGCAATTTCGGTCTCCACACCCAATGTGTACTATGGTGAACAGTGCAAGTGTGTGAAATGTGTCCTATCATGTCACATGAAAAGCATCTAACTCTAGGAAAAGAATTTCTTAAATGGTTCGAGTAATAATGCCGCTTCCTAGGTCTTGGCTTTTGATCAAGTGTGGGTGTCATTCAATTTCTTAGATTCAAAGGAAACTAGGATGTGAGATCTTAATAATTCAGAGTGATCATGGTGAAGAATTTGAAAATGAGAAATTTGAGGATTTTTGTAAAGAGAAAGGAATTGATCATATTTTTTCTGCACCTAGAATCCCTCAGCTGAATGGAGTAGTTGAAAGGTAAACAAAATATTAATAGAGGCCGCTCAAGCCATGTTGGCAGAATATTCACTTCCAAAATATTTTTTAACTGAAGCAGTTAGCACGACATGTTTTATTCTGAATAGGATAAACATCAGATCTAGGTTGAATAAAACACCCTATAATTTATTTAAAGGGAGAACACCTAATTTGTCACATTTACATATCTTTGGATGCAAGGTGTTCATACATAACAATGGAAAATCTGCAATCTGATGATGGATTTTTTCTTGGATACTCTAGTGCTGGAAAATCTTATAGGGTATTCTATAAAAAAAACTTTGGTAGCCGAGGAGACCACACATATTGTATTTGATGAATCTGGTATTTTGGAAGAGCCGATTATTGAAGAAGATGAGATTGAAATAAACTCCCGAAAGATTGAGAAAATAATTTTGAAAGAGAATTTGGAGTTAGAAAACTCGTTGCCAAGAGATTTGAGATTTCTAAAAACCACCCAAAAGAATTGATTATAGGTAAACCTAGTGAGGGTGTTAGAACTAGGTGTGGATTGAGCAAGGAAGTCAATCATTCAGCTTTTATTTTAATAATAGAACCCACAAATATTGAACAAGCACTTTCAGATGAATTCTTGATTTTAGTAATACAAGAAGTATTAAATTAATTTGTAAGAAATGAAGTTTGGGAATTAATTACAAGGAAAAATGATCAAAGTGAAGTTGGGACTAAGTGGCTATTCAAGAATAAAATGATTGACTCAAGGGTATTCATTAGAAATAAGGCTAGATTGGTGGTTAAGGGGTATAATCAGATTGAAGGAATTGATTTTGAGGAGACCTTTGCCCCTATGGCTATACTTAAAGAAACTAGGATTTTGTTAGCTTTTATCAGTTTTAGAGGATTTAAGTTGTATCAAATGGATGTTAAAAGTGCCTTTTTGAATGGGTGATTTAAGAGGATGTTTATGTGGAACAACCTCCAGGCTTTGAAAATTTAAAATACCCAAATCATATTTTCAAATTAAAAAAGACATTATATGGATAGAAGCAGGCACCTAGGGCTTGGTATGAGAGGTTGAGCACCTTCCTACTTGAGAGATCTTTTGAAAAAGGAAGTGTGGACACAACTCTCTTTTCAAATAAATTGGGAGATGAAATACTCATTGTACAAATTTATGTTGAAGACATCATCTTTGGATCTACTTATAAAAATCTTTGTGATGAATTTTTAGAATAATTAGTGAATTTGAGATGAGCCTAATGGGTGATTTGAGTTACTTTCTAGGCTTTAGCATTAAGCAAATTGAGGAGGATACATTTCTTAGTCAGTTGAAGTATGTTAAGGACATCCTCAAAAAGTATGAAATGCACAATGTTAAATCAGTTAGTACAACTATGAGTTCCTCAGTTTAGTTGCATAAAGACCCAAAGGGAAAATCTGTTGATCAAAAGAAGTTTAGAGGAATTATTGGATCTTTGCTTTACTTGACTGCTAGAAGATTAGATATTATATTTAGTATTTATTTGTGTGCTAGATTTCAATCAGATCTAAAAGAATCACATTTAACAATAGTAAAAAGGATTTTGAGATATCTCTTGGGAACTCAAAACTTAGGGATTTGGTATCCTAAGTTTAGCTCTTCATTTGGAATAATTGGATATTCACATTCGGACTTTGTAGGTTGTAGAGTTGATAGAAAGAGTACTTCTAGAATATGTTGATTTATTGGAAATTCTTTAGTCTCTTGGTCCAGTAGAAACAAGCATTCCATAGCTCTATCTATTGTTGAAGCTGAATACTTATCATTGGAAGTTATGTGGCACAAGTACTTTGTTTTAAATTATAATTGATTGATTTCAGATTAACTATAGGCACAATTACCATTTATTTTGATAACACTAATGCCTTTTGCATTTCAAAAAATCCTATTCAACATTCGAGAACCAAACATATTGACATCAAACATCATTTCATAAGGGATCTTGTATCAAAAGGAGAAAATGAACTTAATCATGTTTAAACTGAAAATCAACTTGCAGACTTTTTTACTAAACTACTATCCTTTGATATTTCAGTACATTAAGAACAAGGCTTGGTGTGGTTGATATGAATTCTTAAATAAATATCTGCCACTTAGATATGTGTTTTGTGTGTGTGTTTTTGTGTTTTTTATTTATTTTCTCTTTTTCTATTTTTGTCATTTTTTGTGTTTACTTTTGTGATTTTTTTGTCTATTTATTTTGTGAGTTTTTCAAAAAAAAAATCTTCACACTGAAATCCATGGTTTTGATCAATCGAACAAAATTTTCTATGTGTTCTATTCATACTATACTAAATTCATTTTGTAGCAAATCAAATGTTAGGCTGAACAGAATGCATACAATTTTTTTGATTTTTATTATAATTTATTTGTACGATCCCCATATTGTCTAGATGATGTGTATTCATTCGTATGTACGCATGTAGATGGTTAAATGGACATAATCAGTTTTTAATTTTGTTCGTACGTAAGCACATATTATTCGTACATACAAACACGTGTCAGTCTGGGTAGGGGACGATTCAAACCGTCATAAAAATGATCTTAAATAAATGATTGTCCTTGACGAACACCTATTCATCTGTACGATCGTAAGGTCAAAAAGTTTGTACGAAAGGATGCCTCGTAACTTACATGATTACAAAAAGTCATTTCATTTTAAACTCATTGATTCATACATAAAAAATTTTATTTCGTACATACAAATGCAATTTTTGTACAGGACAAACCCCCTTTCGTACGTACGAATGGTCATTTTTTCTTTATATAGAAGGGCTTTAGAACACTATTTCATATACTACAAAACCCTTTCCAAACCCTCTCATCCTTTCGATTCTGTCAAATGGAAAGCTCCAACAAAAGAAGTAGGATCGCTAAGGAACTTACTAGGGGACCTTCCTCTAGAAATCCTAAATAAAATTTCCTGTCAAAAGCCAGTGAAGAATCTTTTCCTAGGTTTTTATCCGTAAAAAGCACCCCTTCTAGAGTTCTTCTCTAGGAGAACCATAACTTTCAAGTTAGGCATGTTTTTACTTCCACCTAGTTTGCTCATATATTGACTTTAGTCCACCACTACAATAAGGAAACATTCCATTATTTCCTAGCAAACATGATCTTTAATACTAACCATAGTGTGATTAGATCCTATGTTTTCAAAAAGAGGGTAGAAATAACCAAGGAGGATTTGGGTATATTTTTAAATTGAAGGACTCAAGGGGTTATAGCTCATACCATGACCTCTGCCTCAAACTATAACTGGACTGCAATAAACCATGTTATTCGAGGAATTAGTGAAGTGAGCCATTTGCCTATGGTGTCCACTCTTAACCGAAATTCTTGGATCAACCAGCATGTCCTTCGTACTCCTCCTCTTTCCTAAAGCTGGTGATCGAATAAATATAACTCCTCTTCTTTCCATTGTTACATACCTGATTATGACTAGCCAACTAATTAATGAAGCCCAACTAATTATTTATTACATGTATGGAATTTCGGAGATTGGACATCCCTCCCATAAGAGAAAGAAGAAATAGCCTTAAGACACCATGTCACCTACATTATTGAAAAGAGGTATGATTTAGTTCATCATGTTCATCATCTAGAAGAGCATATCTGTTATAATGATGGTTCATTTTGGGCTATCTTTAATAAAGATGCACAATTTGAAAGTGGGGACTCTTAAGAAGAAAGGAGAGGACCTGCACCTGCACCTGCTATTGGACAAAATTTTTAGGAGATGGTCCATAGATTTGATTGACTTGAGAGTCACTTTGATCAACATTTTGATCAAATTGAAACTCATCTTCAACAGTAGGATTTTCAATATCAGCAACATATGGGTTGGATCCGAGGTCGATTCAACTCGGTTAACATGAACTTAGCTATGATGAATAGCTACTTTAACCTCTTCAAAAAAAAAATTAAATTAGCTTATAACTCGATCAATTAAATACTATCAGTATCATGTTACTTTTTAGACATACAAAATTTTTAATATTATTATTGCACTCCCGATGTCTTATTATTATATATTTCCTTTTTCAATGTAATTATCTTTGTACTTTTAAAATTTTAAATTTATAGATTATTAATTTTGGAAAGAACAACTTGAACATCTGAAAAATGTATAAAGGTGCAAAAATCAAAAGACTGCGCAATGGTTCACAAATTAAAAAGAGGCACAAAATTGGCTCAAATTTAAAAAGAAGAACAAAGTGTGCCCCAAATACTGAAAAGATGCGCAATTCCATCACAAGTATATGTTCTTTCCTTCATCTTTTAATCTTCAATTTCAAATCAATATAATGTTCAATCATAATTTATATTGGAACTTGACTTAGATTAATTCTCATTACGTCACTTTTGTAATAATTTTTCTTATCTAGACTAATTCATGACCTTCATATATTTATCTTGACTTTGTTATATCTTAATTTAAATAATATGAATCTTTATTTTTTCTTTAATGATCATTCATCCTGTTATTGCAATTATAACTTCATCTCTTTTAGGATCAATTATCAAAGACTTCTCAAATGACTTCTTCTATTTCTGTTATTCATTTCTTCCTTTCTTTTTACTGTTGTCAAAAGGGGGGGGGGGGGGGGGGGTGAATATTATTTGTCTTGTTTTTTTCATGTCTTCTCAAGTCTTGTATATTTTTTGTTCTTTTTTGTTCATGTTTAGGTTTTTGGTTCTCATTTTCATTTTAGTCTTTTTTTTTTGTGATCGTCTTTGTGTGTGAAAAACTTTAAAACTACAAAAATGGTTTGTTCCTAATAAATGCCTCTTATACTCACGAGCTTATTGATTCAGGGAGAGTTTAGGAGAAACATAAGATTTTCAAATTTACACAAATAATAATTATTTTCCATCATCAAAAAGGGGGAGATTGTTGAGAGAGTTGCTTCTTAGCTTTGTATGTTTTACACTATTGCAACTTGTATATTTTTTATGATTCCAAATATTATTGTTTTAATTATTATTTTCTCCTACCACATTTTGGAAGATTCCTTTTTTCTCATGTGTGCACTAACATTTCAGGGAAATCATACTCCAGATTGTTGAAGACTTCAAAATCAAGATCAGCTTAGTTGTTTTATAATTTGGAGTCTGTATTTTTCATTTTATTGAGTCTGAGAGTGTGATTGTAATTGAGTAACTAAGCACACACAAATAAAGGAAGAGTTTCAAAATTTGTATTTTGAAACTGATTGTATGATATGATACTTTTTTCAGACGGGACGATCTGTTGGTTATTTTCCTCGATGAGCAATAGAACGAACAGAAATTGGCAAAAATTTTATGTTCGTACCGGGACGATCTTCACTGATTTTGCCAAATATATAGATCGTATAGACAATTTTTCTTGTTCATCCTAGGATGATCTCCTCTGTATTTGTTAAATACATTATTCATCTAGACGAAATCCTTAGTTTATCCCAAAATGATCAGCTTTGGATTTAACAAATACACTGATCATCCAAACAAAATCCTTAGTTCATACCAGGATGATCGGATCTGGATTTGACAAAGTTTTTTTCGTGTCTTTTATTTAAAAGGTCCCCTTAAGACTGTCATGATATCTTTTTCTCACTTGGTCTTCATGAATGGTTAAGGGAGATTAAAAGAGAGAGTGAGAGAGATTGTTTGAAGAGATTCCTTCCTATTGGAGAATGAAGGATTCACTTAGTTACTCAAAGGTAAGAATCTCTGTGTGTATTTTTATTTTACTTCACTCTTTTCTCTTGTCCTTCTAGAATTCTTGTGAGAAGATCTTTCAAGAAAATCCAAATCTCTCCCGACACTCGAGGAGTGTAAAGAGCCAAAAGTTCTCTACCAGCACTTGGATGGTGTAAAAGGACGAAGGTTCTCTGCCTACACTTGGAGGGTGTAAAAGGATGAAGGTTCTCTCCCTACACTTTGAGAGTGTAAAAGGATAAAGATTCTCTACCTACACTTGGAGGGTATAAAAGGACGACGGTTCTTTGCCGACACTTGGAAAGTGTAAAAAGTGGACACTTCTCTGCCGACACTTAGAGGGTGTAAAAGGGTGATGGTTCTCTGTCGCACCAAGTAGTGGTGGAAGAGAGTTTTTGTAAAGGCTTCTCCACCATGCTGTGGGGGAAAAAGGAGAGACACTAGTGGTAATATTACAATACCTGCGGTGGTAGACTTCAGGGAGTGGATGTAGGTCGTGTTTTACCAAACTACTATAAATCTTTGTGTCTTATTATTTTCCGCTGCTTTATTTTCTGTCATTTTATTTTTGTGATTGAAAAATACTTTTTTAAACTTGCTATAAAAAGAATCAATCAATTTCAAACCTTTAAATTCCAACAAATAGGAAAATTTTAATTACCAATTGTCCCCCCTCTTGGTTAGCCTTTGGGACATAAGCTTAGGTCTAACAACCTAAATCATTTTGAACAAGTTTAAACATCGTCATTATGTTATTGGAAATGGTTGTCTAAAGGATGACGAGAGGAACTTCCTATTAAGAAGCATCTTTGCTTACCTCATGTAATTTGGGATTGATTCAATAGCCTTAGCCCTTCCCTTCCTTTAAAAGTGTTTAACTAAGCGTACAGTAAAATTGGGAACCATACTAGATGATGAGAAGAAGTTAAATTGGCCTAGAAGACCTATCTAAAAAAGAAGCCAATCACACTATATAATAAGGATCATACTAGATGATCTTCATAAAAAGTGCTTATACCGAGGAGTCATCTAGTATGATCTTTGACCAAAATTTTCTTACATTATAAATATTTTTCATTTAGTATGAAATTATAATTAATTTCATAGTATATAATTTAATTTCTCTAACACTATTAGTCAGGCCAATACACCTAATTAACTAGTGGTAATAGTGAACTAACCGACCAGGCCAATACACCTATCAGTTTGGACGATATGATCAATTTACTCTTCAAACTACCCTCTAACCGATTGATTTGATTTTCTGCTTCTGATCATCCTGGATGATCCATTTTCGGCCTGGACAATATGATCTTCTTTTTCTTCAATCATTTCTGATCGGCCTTGCCGATAAGTTTTCTGACCACGGACGATGTTATCCTTATTATGGATAATCGTCTAGACTGATCCACGTGTTTGTCCTGGACGATACATGTGGATATACGTTTAAAATCTTAAAAAATTGGTCGGGATGATCCATTTTGGACAATCGATCTGGATAATCCACTTGTTCGGCCTAGTCTATACACGTGGAAATGATTTAAAACATTTTAAATTCGGCCCGTATGATCTATTATTATACATCATCCTAGATGATCCACCGAATCGGCCCAAATGATCTGCTTTCTCAATGGTCATCTAGCTTGACTCCTCGGGATGATCGCCCGAGTCTAATCATCCTGGATGATCTGATCGCCTTTTTGATGAATCGGTCAACCACAATAATTGCACCAGATCGACTTGGATGATCCTGTGATCGTCTTGGACGATCCGGCCGTTTCTTTAAATTCAAAGCCTTCCATCCATTTTTTTCTCACTTCAATCTTCTTCTCCTCAATTGTTTACTTCCTATTTACTTACTATGGCTGGAAAAAAGTGTTCTCGACACACATCTTGAAGCTCCTCGAGGGGCACGCTGGACCCAAGTTTCGAGAAGCAGATGATCAGGCTGCCTACCACCGCTACAAAGAATATAGCATTACTCTCTCTCAAACAATCAATCCAGCCACCTCTCCTATCCAGTACTCAATCTTTTCATTCACACCTCTCTGTGCTTTATTCTCACCCATGCAGTCCACTTTAATTCTGAATTTCTTTTTGAATTTTATGCCAACCTTCGCTTCAATTCTTCCTAAACTGCTCTCACCTCTTATGTGAATCGACGCCCTGTCGATATCACATATAAAGATTGTGCTGAACTATTGCAACTGTTCACCACTGGGGATAAGCTTTATACCCTCATTTTCGATCCTGATTTTAACTGGTCTACGACCAATCACTTTATTCGCCACACCAATTCCCCCTTTCATGTTGGAGAGACTAGCTCTTTACTTAAAGATGTTATTATGATCCAGTACGTCCTTCGCACCTCTATGATTCCCAAAGCTAATGACCGAGTTAATTTCACTCCACTTCTTCCACTCACTACTTTTTATATTCTGTCCTATAGAGAATTTAATGCCACAGACTTGATCTTTTGCTACATCGAGAATTTGACTACCATTCAAGATCTAGGTCATATAAGAAAGTCAAATCTTGCTCTAGGACACATTATTGCATATGTTCTAGAATCCAAATACAACCTTCAATATTCTACTCCTCCCAACCATCCACCACCCTTCTACTCAAATAATTCCTTCAACATCCTTCACAGTACTCATCTCAACCCAGAGGATGGGGAAGCTCAGGGGGCCGAGGAGGAGGAGGCACCCTCTCCTATTCCTCTCCGCCAACACTCTCAGCCAGATCAATTGGTGTAAAGATTTGATCAGTGGGAGACCTTCTTCAAGACGTACATAGCACACCAACAGTAGTAGTATGCTGAGGATGTGGCCTAGTTCGGTGCCTATGTTGCACACCAGCAGCAGGAGCACAACCAGGATATGGCCTAGTTTCGGGCATAGTTTGCTACATTTTCCACTTACTTCCAGCAACCACCACCTCCTTCGTCTAATGATCAGGGTCCCTCATTTTACTAGTTTTTGTTTCCGCTTTCTGTAGTTTATCTTTTTTATGGTTGTTTAAATTTCTGTTCTATTTTTTTTTTATTTCCTCCTTTTTGTGATGTCAAATGGCGGAGTAGTCTGATGAATCTTATAATTTGATTCTAGAATTTAGTGAGCTATTTTTTTGTCATATTAATTTTTTTTTTAATTTTTTTTGAGAAACTGTATAAAGGAAATTTTATTGAAAGAAATCAAAGAAGAAAAAAGATCTAGGTGAATTTGGATATCTCACATTCCTCCTTTAATATATTTAAGAAAATAGGAGGAATATGATTAATATCCAAACTTTCCCACACAAAGTCATTATTTCTAGCATAGTAAGCACAACAATCGTCTAACTTATTACAATCTCTATTCACAAATTGAATGATAACTTGATTAAAATTCCTAAGAAAAAAGAAATCATCAATAGTAGTGTTGTTACCTTCTTATACTCCCTCCTTGAAGGACTTTTGAATGAATTTTAAGACATTATAATTGTCTCCTTCTATAATGATTCCTTTAGCATCAAACATCCATTCTTGAAGAACTTTATTGAAGGCTACAACCGCTTCTAGTTTTTTATTAAACTGCCATAACTACTTGAAATTTTTTGGGTGAGTTTGTCATCATCAAAAAGGGAGAGATTGTTGCAAATCTTAGTTTATGGATTAGACTTTTGATGATAGCAAATATTCATGATTTTCTATGACTACATTGTCTACTAATTTTTCAAGTCCACATGATCGAATGCAACTCAAGCAAGCTCAAGATTGGGTAGATTTAGTTTGAGTCAAGTCTATAATTTTTTTTTTCTTGAGTCAATTATAAAAGTGGTTCTTGATGCTTAGTAACCTTGCACACACACACTTGAGGGTTTTTTTTGTTATTTTTTATTTTGAGTTCATCGACCTGGATAATATACTTATCGGCTAGGATGATCCGACTAAAAATAGAAACCCTAATTAGGGTATCCTAGTTAAGCAGCCATTATTAAGCATATCGTCCTAGATGATACTTGTATTGGCCAGGCCAATAGGCTCAAATCAGAAAGAATTAGCCGCTAGATCTATTTAGTTATCATTTATTTTTGTACATCGGCCAGGCCGATCATTTACATCGGCCTGGATGACTAAACACAATTATGCCTAAAATAATCTGGTAATTAAGGAAAGCATTAAAGGCTGATAGAACGATCACATTGGCCGGGCTGATCGCAAGATAGGCCGGGATGATGTGGTGGACGATTGGCATCGGCCAACTTCTTTTTAGGGAGATAACTAGGACGATTTTCCTTGGATTTGAACTAATTGGCCAGGACGATATCCTAATGGCTTGGATGATATAATTAATTTTCTTCTAATCATCCCAAATCATCTCGGCTAGTTGAGCTCTTTTTGTACTGATCGGCTAGGATGATATGTATATCGGCCTAGATGATAAAGTCGGCAAGTTGTAATTAATGAGCTTATTTTTAGCTCTTCTATTTAAGATATCTTGCTCTTCCCTAGAGGGGATCTTTTGCTGCTATCTTGACCTAAGAGAGCCTAGAGGAGAGAGAGAGAGAGGATTTTGTGAGGGGGAGCTTTTGAAGGTGATTCATAAGGGTTGCTCCAAGCATTGTTTCACTTCTTCTTCCACTAGAGTCTCTTATCCTTGGAAGGGTTGAGAGAGGTGAGCTTTAGCAATCGATCAAGATTTTTTGCCTGCTTCAGGAGGAAGCAAAAGGAGTTGGGTTCTCTGCCTCGCCAGGGTTGGCGGAAAGGAGGTTTTGTAAGGGCTTCTCCGCCTTGTTGTGGGAACAAAAGGACAATCATGTTTGTAGTGCAATACCCGGTGGGCACCTCCGGGGAGTGGACGTAGGTCCAGTTGACCGAACCACTATAAATTCTCTCTGTTCTATTTCTTACTATGTTTATGTATTTATTTTTCCGCACTTTTATTTTTGTGGTGATTTTAGTTTGTGATTGTGCTTTGGTTTAAAGAAATTTTAAAATACCAATTCACCCCCCCTTTTGGTTAGCCTCAGGCTAGTTCTTATTGGTTTAACATCACTAACGAACTTTCACAATTCACACTATATCATATAGTATGAATGCTATTTTTTTTATCAAATCTAGGCTGTAATTTCGTCAATGATGAGGATGCTCAATATGGTGCTAATCATACAGTACAAAGTGAATCATATAGTGTGATGTGAATTTTTTAATTTAATTTTTATTTTTATTTCAAAAGGTTAGTTAGTATGTTGTTAATCAAGATAAGCATTTACTAATAAGCAATCAAAACAAACTAAAAATAAAAAGAAAAAATGAAATAATCATTTTAAAAAAATAAACACAATAAACAAACAAATAAATACACTTTCTTCTAATTACACTTTTACCCCTATTTTTTCCAAGCATGAATATTAATGACAAGTAGTTTTGACCTAAGTTTCCTGAAGGTGTCATAATTTGGGGGTTTTATGAAGATTTCTACCAATTAATTTTCGTTTGCTACAAGATGTAGTTCAATGTTTCCCTTATCTATATGATCTCTAATGAAATAATGTCTAATATCTATATCCTTTATGCGGGAATATCTAATTAAATTTTAGATAAATAGATAGTATTAATTTTATCACCCATGATTGGTATAGTGCTTGCATAAAATTCAAGGTTAAGGATTTATTGCCTTAGCTATAAGACTTGAGCAACATAACTTTGTACAGCTATATATTCTTCCAAGGGTGGATAAGGACACTGAATTTCTATTTTCTATTAGACTATGAAACTAATGATTTTCTTATGAATTGTAAAGTTCCAGAAGTGCTTTATCTATTTATCTTATGCCCTATAAAATTTTAGTTTGCATATCCTATAATTTTAAATGAAGAGTTTTTTTTGGGATATTAGAGACCTAAAGTTTGGTTGCCCATAAGGTATTTAAGAATTGTTTTAACTACATTCATATGTGATTCTTTGGAATCATCTTGGAATTTAGTATATAGACAAACACCAAATATTACATCTGATATGGTAGTAGTCAAATATATAAGTGATCCTATTATACCTCTATATTTGTTTTATCTATAGAATTTCCACTTTCATCCTTGTCTAATTGAATTATTAAGCTCATTGGAGTATTTATTACTTTGGCACCTTCCATGTTAAATTTCTTTTGAATTTTCTTAATACAATTACACTAATTAAGAAATGTACCATCTTCTCTTTGCTTCATACTAAATGTAAAAAAAATTATTAGCTATCCCGTCATACTCATTTCAAACTTTCTACACATTATTTCTAAAACTTCATTACAAAGATTTTTATTTGTTGATTTAAATAATATATCATCCACATATATTTGAACAATAATTAAATCATCTCCTATTTTCTTAAGAAATTGGGTGGTATCAACACTACCCTTAACATATGATTCATAAAGAGAGAATGTCTCTTATAGGAGAGAAGGTCCCATTTTTTAAATTTCTTTATAAATTCTATTCATCAAGCGCTGAACTCTAAATTCAGGAAAACACTTAGAGCATTATTTTTCTGGAGCAAGAAGAAAAACAAAGATTTGAACATGCTGAAAAACCAGTTACTCGATGAAATTATGGAAATGCAATCTAAGGAGGCTCATTCTGGTTTCCTGTCAGAAGATGAGTGTTAGAAGCTGAAGAACAAGATCAATTAACTTAACTCTATTATGGCTTGTCTAAACGATTGGTGGAAGCAGAGAGCTAAAGTAAAATGGTGGGTTGATGGCGATAACATTACTATGCTCTTCTATTCCTATGCTAGTGCTAGAAAAAATTCTAACACTATCTTCAATATTAAAGATGATAATGGTAATGTGGTGAAGGAACAAAAGAAAATTGAGGGTATCTTAACCTAATTCTTCACACAAAAATGGAAATATAGAGCATCTTCATCTCACAACTGGCCTTTCCTGCAAGCCACATTGAATACTAAATATAGGAAAATTTTTGAAAATGAATTTTCAGTATCAGAAATTTTGAAGGCCATAAAGCATACTAAGGGCAATATTGCACCTGGAATTGACGAAATTTCTTACTGATTTATTAAAGGTTGCTAGAGCATTATCAAATCATATTTTCTTAATACCATTATGTATTTCTTGCAACATGGTGAAATGGATAAAAGCTGGAAAGATACACTTATTGTCCTTATTTCAAAGGTTAGCAATCCTTTGGTTCCTGCTAATTATAGACCAATTAGCTTATGCAATGCAGTTTATAAAGTGGCTAACAAGGTGATCTTTAACACATTAACTATGGTGACCCTCAAACTTGTCTCAATGGAACAGGCAGCATTCATCAAAGGGAGATCTATTTCGGAACATGTGCAGATTACTCAAGAAATTTTCCACAAATTCAGGTACTCCAAATCTTCTAAAGGGCATGTTTCATTCAAATCGACATGGAGCAAGCATAGGATTCTATGAGTTGGGAAACACTTGAGAATGTTTTGATTTATTTTAACTTTCCTTCAAAGTTCTTGAAACTTATTTTGGACTGTGTGGAAGATCCAAGGTCTTCTTTGATCATTAATGGGAATTTTTCAGAATGGATAATAGCTAGAAGTGGCTTCCATCAAGGTTGTCCACTTTCTCCTATTTTATACATTCTTTGTTCCCAACTTCTTACAAATGCTCTTAATCAAACTAATATTGGAGACAAAATCATCCCAAGCAGCCCAAGGATTTCACATTAACTTTATGCTGATGATTTAATGGTATTCTCTTATGCTAATAAGATATCGACAAAGAGAATCAAGGGGGTTGTTAATGAGTTCTATAAGTGGACATGTCAAAGCATCAATTTTAATAAATCTGTGACCTAGTTTGGCAAATTTGTTAATAGAAGAAATAAGAAGTTCATCTTACATATTATAGGTTTCAAAGTAGTCAAAGAACTTGTGTATCTTGGCATTAAGATTGCTCTTAGAAGACTTGTAGCTGCTGATTTTCAGTTTATAGTGGAAAAAGCATTGAAAATGCTTAATGTATGGGGAACCAAATTCATCTCTCTAGCGGGAAAGATTACCTTAGTCAAATTGGTATTACAATCATACCCATTATTTTATTGCACTCCTTGTCTTGTTCCTCTAAGTATTTTACATGAAATTGACAAGCTTTGTACAAGTTTTTTGTGGAACAAAGCTAATGGGAGATTGGGTTTACACTATGTTAATTGGAATGAGCTTTGCAAACCAAATAAGTGGAGAGGATGTGGGTTGTGCTCATACAGTGATAAGGAAGCTCCTCTAAGAACCAGACTATCTTGGCATTATTTTCAAAATAACGATTCTCTGCTTCAAAAAACTCTTGTTCCGAAATATGGGAAGAAACTTGATGCAGGAGATAACAAAGTTAATTGTTCAGCTGCATGGAAATTGATTTCATATGGTAATAGAATGTTTTTATCATTGATAAGATGGAAGATTGCAAATGTCTCTTCTATTGATGTTTATAGAGATACTTGGATCTTGGACAAATGCTTAAACAAATGGCCTTCTTATGTAGTTCCTCAAGAGGATGAAATTATCTTAGATAAATTCATTAATAATAGATCATGGGATGTTGAAGAACTCCTCAAATCATTTGGGAAGGATTTGGTTCAGCTGATAATCCAAATTAAAATTGATCAAGATGCTCGGGAAGATTGCTGTGAGTTGTTATTGTAGAATTCTGGAAAATCTCTATCAACATTAGCATTTGAAGGAATACATTATAGCCAAACTGAACCGAAATTTTTCAAGTGGATCAAAGGAGCTAAATTGTCACCTTGTGTCAAAATTTTTTGGTGGAGACTACTTAAAGATGCCATTCCTACCTTCAATTTTCTTACTAGAAGAAAGTTACAAACTTGTGATATTTGTCCAAGGTGTGGTGATGAAATTGAAAATGTGGAGCATATTGTTATCAAATGCACTAAAGTAATAGAAGTTTTCCTACTACTAAACAAAAAGTGGGGATTTAATATTCCATTATTCGATAGTTTAGAAAGATGTTGTGCATGGATGGAGATTATTGTCCGTAATAATGGGTTGCTAAGTAATCTTTTATACAATGTGGTTTTCCTTTCTTGGAAAGCTAGAAATAAACTGATCCATGACAAGTTTGAAGAAAGCCCCACTATTATTTTTGCAAATGCTGTAAGTTTCACATTTACCTCCAAATTGGTTTGCAATTCTATCTCGAATTGGTGGGATGCTCATATGTCATCTAGACTATCTAATTCTTGGCATCCCACTCCACCCGATCAGCTCAAAATCATCGTGGATGCATCACTAGCATCAGATTTTAGAGCTCGAATGGGAGCCGTCATATGTGACTGTAGAGTCAGAATTTTGATGGCATATGGGAAGTATTGTATTCATTGGAACATCTACAAATTAGAGTTGCTAGCTATCAAAGCACTGAAAGAATTTATTCAAGATTGGATGTTAAAATTCAAAGGTGTTTATTATTGAGAGTGATAATTCAAATGTTATTGTATTTCTTCAACAGGATGATGGGTTCAAAGGTTAGGAAGACTTACACTTTCTCAATGATTTTAATGTTGTTTTGTTCAAATGTATAGATTGAAACAATAACAATCTAGCTGACATGTGTGCTAGCTTTGCTCTTATTTCAAATTTTTCTTGGGAAGACATTAGCTTAAATAAGATTCCTCCATCCTTGTTATCATTTTGAAGGAGGAATCTACTTTGTAGTTCTGTAGTTTTAGTGATTAATGCATTATTTGCTTATTTTAAAAAAAAAAAAAAAGCGGGAAGTTCAGGAATGTTTGTAGAAGGCCACTGATCGTCGGTTGCATCAACTCTAGCGATTTGTCCCCAAGGAAATTCACTTGCATATAGTAAAGTAAATTTTATTTGGTCCAATGCTAAAATGGTGGATTCAAACGGAGTTCCTATTAGAAGATCGTTGAAAGAAGTTCCTTTAGTCATTACGGATATTTTCTCTGATATGATTAAGGGAAATATTCTAGTGGAAGGAAAAGGGAAAAGTGAAGTTAAAGATTTGGATTATAAAACTCCACTTCTATCTAAGTCTCCGAAAAAATCTCTTATGAAGGCTAACTATCATGAGTCTTCTTCTTCAGGCATAAAGATTTTTGTGAAGAGATTTAGCAATTTCAATTCTAATCCTAAGGTGATTTTAGATCTTGAACTGAATAAGATTTTATCATTAATAGATGATGTGAAGATTTCTAATATCATGAAGGAAGTTACTAATGATTCAAATGTGTGTCCTAATTGTTCGAATGTGGTAAGGGAATCAATGGTTGACAAAGTAATGAATAATGGTGGTGTAAAACCCTGCTCAAAATGCCCTTGCATAAAGATCATTTTTAAAGAGGGGTATTCATTTCTGATAAAGGATGGTGAGGTTATTAGGCTACATACTCCTAGTCAAATGGACAATTCTAACAAGTTTTAATTTGTTATAGTAGCTAAGGTATTTGGTAAAGAAATTCCCATTGATATTATTACAGTTGAATTAAGATGTTAATGGGCTTAGTTTGGTCAATTTCATTTACTACTCCTGGGATATGATGGTTCCTGTGTTCATCCCAATCATTCAAAATTATAAAATCAGTTCTTACAAGAGGTATATGGTATGTGAATGGGCATATTATTGGACTTGATAAATTGTAGCTAAGTTTTTCCCCTTCCTCAACGAAGGGTTTAAACTCTTCAATGTAGATAAGAATTTCTCAATTACCCTTACAATGTTGGGATGAAATCAATGTGACTAGATTTTCTTATATAATGGAAAAACCATTAAATTTAGGTGGTAATATATTTCAATGGGGAAGGAGAGATCATACTTCATTTAGTTAGTGCAATTGCCATGCTTTAACAACCAAGAGAGGAGAGAGAAGCTCCACAAAAGTAGGAAGAATTTTGAAGAAGGCTTTGAAGGATTCGGGAGCTATTATGGGAGAAGGATGAAGGTGGCTGGTCATCTAAGAATGACCGGAACACCAAAAATTTGATATCTATCGCGAGTCCAATCATCTTGGATTCAAGAGGTAGATTCTCCTTCAATTGAATCTCTTTTTTTCAAATTTTGGAATCTCCTCTTTTCATAAAAGAGGGAGGTTTAAATGCTATGAGAAATAAACCTTTGCCAATTTCAGGCAAAGGTAAGGAAATAATTTTGTCTTTGAATGATACGCCAAAACATTTGTCTGCTGTCGTTGCTGGAGCAAATGATAAGGAAGCATCATCATCAGGAGGTAGTTTTGCTGATATTTTAAAGAAGGATAATGAAATTCCAATTTCTTCTTCAAAATTGGATATTCCTAATGTGTGGATTAAAAAACCTCACATTAAAATAAATTTTAGTGAAATACAAGAGGATATTGGAGAAGAAAATGTTGTCATTCTTGACAAGGAAAAAGAAAAATCTAATGTTCAAGTTTTGAACAATTCCTTGGTAGTTAAAATTCTTAAAAAAAATTATCCTTTTTCTAAGTGTTCTTTTGAATTAAGAAAGCAATGGTCGAAATTTGGAGGATTTCATATTCCATTGCTTGGTCTAGATTGGCTCCTTTATTCATTTCATTCTCATGAAGCCATGGAGGATGTTCTTAACGGAGGTCCTTAGCATGTAGGGGGTTTTGTGGTAGGCTTAGTCAAATGGTCTCCTACCTTCTCTCCTTATTCTCTGAATGAAATTTCTTCTCAAATTTGGGTTCGTCTTCCTCATTTGCCACTACACTATTGGGATGTATCCAATATCACTAGAATTGTTTCTAGAATTGGAATTCCAATTTTATTGGATGGTAACATGTTTAGATGGGGGAGAAGGGAATTTTCTAGAGCTTGCATTCGAGTAAATTTGAATTCTAAGCTTCCCTCTAGAATTTGGGTGGAAGGAATTCATGGTAGATTTTTTCAAAAGTTTGAGTATCAAAATCTATCATCTTTTTGCTTTAAATGGGGAAAAATCGGCCATATTGATTCTGTGTGTCCTAATACAACACATAATCAAAATCCTATTGTTAAAGAGGCCCCTTGTTCTTTTCAATATGAGAATAATTCTTTTGGACCTTGGATGCATGTGAAGTTCAAAAACAAAAGGAAAATTATTCCAGAAAAAAGATTTTTAAAATTATCTCAAACATGGATAAATCAGGTGAAGTTTGTGTTAATAACAAAAATGCTGCCTTGGAAGATGCTGAAGGAGACAGGATTTCTGGTTCAGAATTTTCTATTGATCCTTTGACAGCTTGTGACGTTGCCAGAAACAAGGAAGAAGAAGACAAGGCAGTTAGACGAGATGCTGAATCTTCCACCGTCCATCATGTGATTGCTGAAAATTTAAAAATTCAAAACCCACAAATTATGGAGGAGAACTATCCCGTGGAACAATTTTAGGAAATACAGAATTTAAACTCCAAAATTCATTTGGCTGATCTAGTGGAAGTGGAGTGCAGTAATTTGAATCTCAACAGCAATATTTTGAATTCAAAATCTGAATTCAAAATTCCTGAAATTGTGGAAGCTATTAAGGAAGGAGTTGAAGCTGTTCCTACCAATTCAATTCAGGTTGCTAAATTTCAGGTAGATAACAAACCAATTTTTGAATTCAAAAATGCAGATTTTCAGGAGGTAACTGCAACTCCTTCAACTAAATTGGTGACTGGTTATATCATTAATGCTAAACCAATTATTAATTCAGCTTCTATACCTGAATTAAAAAATAGTTTTTGCTTAATAAGAGATACTTCTCCACTTTTGGATATCTCTTTGAATTTTAAAAAAACTGCTCTTAAAAAAGACAATAGTCTTTTTAAGAAGATTAAATCCCCCAGTTCTAAGCCCACATTGTTCAAAGAACTTCTACCTTTAGGACCAGTGAAAGATAATCCTAGAAGGAAGATGGCTGTAATCAAAGTGAAGAATGGCATGAGAGGTTCTTCTTCTTTTTTATCTCATTAAAATGCAAGATGGTTCTACCGATGACAACAACATAGTTGGTAGATATTTGAAGATGGAGCAAATTATCAAAAAGTTTGGATTAATGCTATCTTTGGAAGCTAACTTTGGAGATTGGAAATAGCTTATGGAATATCTATCAATAATATTCTTAAGTGATTGCTGGATTTTATTATTAAAATGTAATTTCCTTTTTAGCTTTTATTGCTTCATTTTTTATCTAATTTGTTATCTTAAACTTTTTTTAAATGATTTTGGAATCATTACTAAGTCTTATTCTCTAACTGGATGGGAACTCTGGGATACTAATCAACCCTCGGGTTGTTTATTACTTTGGTATCTCTTGCATCTCAACAGTTTCAAAATAGGAATTAGTGGGTTTCATATCATTTATAATAAGTTTAAATTAACAAATTTAAGTCCAATAAGGTACCTTTTTCTTGTTGAAAAAGGAACCATTAGCTTCCTTTACCTAGTTTGTATTAGGTTGTCTTTTATTTTGTAATTAATGCAATTATGCATTTCTTCAAAAAAAAAAAAAACAATGGGGAAGGAGAGAATTTACGAAAGTATGTGTTCAGGTTAGGTTGGATAGCTTCCCATGGAGTTTAGGTTGAAGAACTGTCTGGGTTATTTTTCCAAAGGATTGACTATGAGAAGATCTCAACATTATGCTATGACTGTGGATGGAATGGACAAGGAATGATTGTTTACATATAACTTCATATGTCAAGGAATCAGTAAAGGGATAGTATAAATGTGAAAAGTAAATATGAAATTACTCTTCAAATTAACATTGATAGAAGCTCAACATATGTACCTTGGGTTTAATGTTAATTATAACACGAAGAAGACAACATTTCTAGCTAAACAGAATCATAATGTTGGTAAGAAGATGTTCAAGAGGAAAAATTAAATTAATTCCTTAACTGGTTAAGAAGGTGAAATTTCTTTGGGGACAAGTCAGAGAGGTTATTATTGTCCACATTAATCTAGACAAGCAGAAAAAAATGATAGAAGCATATTTAGTGCTTGCTAATCCAGATTTAAAACATGGTATGAATTGTATTTATATTTATGCTGAAATACCTATTATTGTGAATAAATTTGAGGTTTTGAATGGGATTTATTATGAAGAATCAGATAGTGAAGATATTTCCAAAAACATATCATAGGTTGGCAAAAAGGTTGATTTTTCTTTGGTTATATGAATGCTGTGTTGAAACTCGTTCACTATGAATTAGGTTATTAAGCCTAAGCTTATGTCCCATGGAAAACCGAGGGGGGGGGGGGGATTGCTATTTTAAAAATTAATCTCTGTTTTGAGTATTTTAAATCGAAATTAAACTTTAATGAATTTTGTAGAAATGGTTATTTTTTCAACCACAGTTTTAAAATAGTAAATCACAAAAATAAAAAGGTAGCGAAAAAATAATGACACCAAATTTATAGTGGTTCGGTCAAACCCCGACCTACATCCACTCCCCAGAGGCACCCTCCGAGTATTGCACTAATACCCCTAGTGACTCTCCCTTTGCAACCACAGCAAGACGGAGAAGCCTTTACAAAATTCTTTTCACCACTACCCAGTGCAGTAGAGAACAGTCATCCTTTTACCCAACCGTCATCCTTTCACACTCTCCCGGTGTAGGCAGAGAACCCTTCATCCTTTCACACTCTCCCGGTGTAGGAAGAGAACCCTTCGTCCTTTCACACTCTCTTAGGGTGGGCAGAGAACCCGCAGATGTTCACACATTCCAAGTGTCGGCAGAGAACCAGATCTCCTTGACATATCTTATCACAAGAATTCTATAAGGAAGAAAGAAAAGAGTGAAGTAATCCAAAATCACAATTAGAGAATTTTACCTTTAAAAACCAAGTGAAGCCTTCACGCTCCAGTAATAAGAACTCTCCTTTGAATGCTCTCTCACACTCTCTCCTTGTCTCTTCTTTCAATAGGCACGAAGATCAATGGGCAAAAAGATTTGATGGCAGTCTAAATTGGACTATATATAGAAGAGACAAGAAAAATCATCCAAAAATTGCAAATTTTTAAGTCAACACGAAATGGATCGTCTCGTACGATCGTGGATCGTCCTGGACGATTTTACTTAAAGAGTCTGAAATGATCCTAATGAATATTTGTATGAACTATGTTCGTACACAATCATCATCCCGTACGAACTAGGTTCATCTGGATGAACAGTTATTTCATAGGTCGGTTCCCAAATAACTACAGGATGTAACCAACTTTCTCAAGTCAGTTCCCATCGTCCTAGGACGAACAGGATTTCGTCTGGACGAAATTTTTATAGAGAGTAATTCGTCCAGGTACGATTATAAATATCGTCTGGATGAAAATTTTACAAAGCCCAACTTATTCGGGGACGATTATAATTTCGTCTGGACAAAAATTTTACAGAGCACAACTCATCCTGGCACGATTATAATTTTGTCTAGATGAAAATTTTACAGAGCCCAACTCATCCTGGCATGATTATAATTTTGTATGGATGAAAATTTTACAGAGCCTAGCTCGTCCTGGGACAAAAATAATTTTGTCCTGGATGATCATGACTTAGAAAAAATTTTCTCCAAAAACTATTCGTTCCATTGCTTTTATAAGAAGATAACTGACCTGATTGTCCCGTATGAATTGTATTCTTCCCGTACGATCAGTACAAAATTTTTAAGATCTCCTCAAGTGTGTGTGTGTGTGTGTTTATTCACTCAATTACAATCACTCCCTCTCAAACTTAATTCATACAAAAATTACAAGCTTCAAAATACAAGATATCTCATGCTGAATTTGATTTGAAGTCTTCAGCAGTTTGGAGTTTGATTTTCCTGAAATGTTAGTACACACAAGAGCAAAAATAAATCTTCCAAAATGTATTAGGAGATAACTACACATAAAATAATAATATTTGAAATGTTCAAAACTATACAAGTTGCAAGAATGTAAAACATATAAATAGCAACTCTCTTAACAATCTCCCCCTTTTTTATGATGGCAAAATAATTATCTTTTGTAGGATTTCAAATTCTAATAATCTTCTAAACTCCCCCTGAATTGATAAATACATGAAAATAAGGAGTCATTGATTCAAAAATTTTTTTTTTCAAAGATTTTATACAAAATCAAAATAATATCAAACAAAACAAAAAACACATAAAACACACAACGACAAAAACACATATTCACAAAAGAACTATCGAAAACAAACAATTTCTCCCACTTTTTGACAGTAGCAAAAAGTGAAGAAGAAGAAAAAAAACTTGAAATGTAAGTAGTAATATGAAATTCATTTGATAATTTAATCTTGAAAGTGATTGAAATAAGTTATGCAAATAAAATTAAAACATTAGACAAATCATAAAAATTCATACAATTTAAGAATTGATATAACATAGATAATAAAAAGAATTTATCAAAGACATGAGTCAATTTAGACACTAAGATAGAGAAAATCATTGCACTGAGGATGAATAAAAAATTATATATTTCAAATTTCAATATATTTTATAAATGAATATATGATCAATTTGAATTAAGAGATTAAAAGAGTTTGGAAAGAAATAACTATCACATGTGGTGCTTTGCGCATCTTTTTCACATTTGTGGCACATTTTTGTGCATCATTTTTACTTTGGCCTTATTTTGTCCCTTTTTTTCATATTACGAACCTTTACGCATTCCTTTTGATTTTTTGTACTTTTATACAATTTGTAAGAGTAATTTTATTCTTTCCAAAAATAATAATCTAAAATTTCAAATCTTTCTAAGTGCATAAATAATAATTGATAAGTGAAATATAAAATAAGAAATTATCACAATTGCAATAATAATATTAACAATAAGGCAGTCTAAATAAGAGACATGAAATTGAAAATTCTAATAATATCAAGTTATAACCAAAACTTAAACTTAGAATAATTAAATTTTCTAATGAATTTAATTTTAACTTACAATTCAAGTTATAGCACAATTAAGATTAAAAATCTGATAATTTTCATAAAGACTAACAAACATTTCAAAAATAAGTTCAAATCAAAACACAAAAACTAATATTGATATCACTTTGAAGATATTACAATGATACATCAGGATATCAATACAAAATAAAATATTTGAAATAAAAGAGAAATACTTCGAACTACTAAAAACAAATAATAACTAACACATAAAGTAAAAACAATAACAACACAAACACATAACATCAAGTGCATCTATCACTTAGATGGTCTCTGATCTGGAGGAGGAGCACCACTAAAGAGGTTAAAGTATGTACTCATCATAAGTATAATGGTACTAATATCATTCATTTGCTCCCTCATATAACCCATGTCATGTTGATATTGAGCAGCCTGCTGCTGTAAATGAGTTTCAATTTGATCAAAACGTTGATCAAAATGAGTCTCTAGTCGATCAAATCTTTGAACCAAATCCTCATAATTTGGTTCATTAGTGGGAGCAGGTGCACCTTCTGGCTCTTCCTCTGTATCACTTATGACATGTGCTTTACTTGATTCTTCCTTGAAGATCGCTCTAAATGATCCGCCATTGTAGTAGAGCAGTTCTTCATATTCTTGATCAGGATAAAAGAAGTTGTATTTCTTCTCTAGAACATAGTTAACTAAGTGTCCTAAGGCAATATTGCTCTATCTTTTCTATTTTGTATGGCCAATTTCAGAAAGGCTATAAAGATAGTCAAGAATAAGTTGGGCTTCATTTATAGGTTTATTGCTCATAATTAAGAAAGTCACCATGGAAAGAAGGGGGGGTTATATTGACTCTATCACCAGCTTTTGGAATGATTGAAGTTTTAAGAACATGCTGAATAAGTCATGCATTTCTAACAAGACTTGATACCCTAGCCACGTGCTCATCTAAATAATTTCCTCTAATTACCCTATTTATTTCATACCATTTATATTGATCATTGGTGATTAAGGTATGGGCTCTAGCTCCCTCAGTTCTTAAGTTTAAAAATTCTCCTAAGTCATGCTTTATGATTTCAACTTTTTGTTTGAAAATAAAGGAACGAATTATAGCGAGGTCAGAATTGAAGGACATGTTAGCAAGAAAGTACTGAAATGTTTCTTTATTATAGTGGTAGATGAGGGTAAGGATAAAATGAAATTGTGTCGAAGCAAATAAATGTATCACCTGAAAGGTAATTTCATCTTGGTTTAGAATTCTGTAGGGGTTGATTTTGGCTGAATCAAACCTAGGAAAAGAATTCATTTGAATTGATCAAGGTAGATGCAGAATTTGTTGTACTGAAAGTTTCTCGAAGCATCATGAAAGGTAATTTCATCTTGGTTTAGAATTCTGTAGGGGTTGATTTTGGCTGAATCAAACCTAGGAAAAGAATCCTCATTTGCTTTGGAATGAAAGTTCTCGGATGAATTCCTATGAGGTTTCTTCGCTAGAACCTTTTGGCGCTTGGTAGAACTTTCCATTTGTAAAAGATCTAGAATACAAAAGGGATTTAAAGTGTTGTTAAGAGTGTGACATATTGATCTAAAAAGCCCGCCTATTTATTGAAAACGACATGTTCGTACCAGACGAAAAAAATTTTCATCCAGTACAACATTTTCATTCATCCCGTACGAAAATATTTCGTACAGATGATCGAATATGACCAGAATGAAATGGCTTTTCGTAATAAATGCGACTTACGAAGCATCCTTTCATACAGACTTTTGATAAGTCTGATCATACAGACGAACACGTGTTTGTCCCGGGTCGATCAGAACTTATATCATTTTAATGGCAGTTGAAACCGTCGCCTGCATCGAACCGACATGTGTTCGTCTAGACAAACCAAAGGTTTGTACAAACGAAGTTCGTATTAAAAACTACCTTATCCATTCAACCGCTTCATTCATTCGTCCCGCCGAATGAAAAATAAATCGTCCCGGATGATCATAACGATCGTCCAGACAAAGTGACTATTAAACACTGAAAATTGCATGCAAACGGTTTAAAATCTGACACTTTGACATATTACACAGATCATCCCGTATGAAAATTTTTCGCCACGGACAATTGTCAGTTAAAAAATTTTTTGATTTTGCACACAAACAAAACTAAAATTCAAAAAAGAAAAAAATATATCAAAAGCACCATGTACAATAATAAAACACAGACTAAAAAAATCACACAAAAATAAGATCAAAAAACTCATAACAAACACAAAAATATTAACTAGAAAACAAACATCAATGTTGCAAAAAATATTTTTATTTAAACATTTAAATCAATTACACCAAGCCTTATTCTTAATGCATAGAAAGTATCAAAGACTAAAGGTTTTATAAAAATATCTGCAAGTTGATTTTTAGTTGTAACATTAATAAGTTCAATTTCTTCCTTGGATGCATGATCCCTTATGAAATGATGCCTTATGTCTATGTGTTTGGTTCTTGAATATTGAATAGGATTTTTAGAAATGCAAATAGCATTAGTATTATCACAATAAATTGGTATAGTGCCTACAGTTAATCCTAAATCAGTTAACTATTATTTTAACCAAAGTACCTGTGCCACATAACTTCCTAATGCAATGTATTGAGCTTCTGCAGTAGATAGGGCTACCGAATTTTATTTTCTACTGGACCATGAAACTAATGAATTGTCAATGAACTGACATGTTCCAGAAGTGCTTTTTCTATCCACCCTACAAGCTGCAAAGTCAGAATCTGAATAACCAATAATTTCAAATGATGAGCTAAACTTAGGATACCAAATTCCTAATTTCTGAGTTCCTAACATATATCTTAAAATCCTTTTCACTGCTATTAAATGTGATTCATTTGGATCTAATTGAAATCTAGCACTCAAGCAAGCACTAAACATGATATCGGATTGACTAGTAGTTAAGTAAAGTAAAGATCAAATTATCCCTCTAAATTTCTTTTAATAAATAAATTTTCCCTTAGGATCCTTATCCAACTGAACTGAGGAACTCATTGGTGTACTAACAGTTTTAGCATTGTCCATTTCATACTTTTTGAGGATGTCCTTAACATACATTGATTGACTAAGAAATTTACCTTCCTCAATTTGCTTAATGCTAAATCCTAGAAAGTAACTCAAATCTCCCATTAAACTCATCTCAAATTCACTACTCATTATTTTAGAAAAATCATCACAAAGATTTTTATTTGAAGATCCAAAAATGATATCATCCACATAAATTTGAGCAATGAGTATATCTATTCAACATCTCTTCAAAAAGAGAGTTGTATCCACACTTTCTTTTTTAAATGATCTTTCAAGTAGTAAAGTGCTCAACCTCTCATACCAAGCCCTAGGTGCCTATTTTAATCCATATAATACCTTTTTCAACTTGAATAATTGATTTGGGTATTTAAAATTTTCAAAACCTGGAGGTTGTTCTGCAAAAACATCTTCTTCAATTTCCCCACTTAAAAAGGCACTTTTGACATCCATTTGATATAATTTAAATCCTCTAAAACATGCAAAGGCTATCAAAACCCTAATTACTTCAAGTCTAGCTACAGGGGCAAAAGATTCCTCAAAATCAATTCCTTTAATCTGATTATACCCATTAGCTACTAACCTAGCCTTATTTCTCATGACTACTCCTGAGTCATTCATTTTATTTTTGAATACCCACTTAGTTCTAACTACACTTTGATCCTTTAGCCTTGTAGTTAATTCCTAAACATTATTTCTTACAAATTGATTCAACTCTTTTTGCATGGCCAAAATCCAAAATTCATCAGAAAGTGCTTGATCAATATTAGTAGGTTCTATAGTTGAAATAAAGACTGAATGATTGACTTCTTTGTTTAATCCATGCCTAGTCCTTACACCCTCACTTGGTTCACCTATAATCAATTCCCTTGGGTGGTTTTAGAAAATCTCAAATCTCTAGGGAAAGGGTTTTATTTCCAAATTTTCTTCCAAATTTTCTTTCAAATTCATCTTATCAATCTTTTGGGAGTTAATCTCAATTTCATCTTCTTCAATATTTGGCTCTTTCATATTTTCAGATTCATCAAATATAACATGTGTGGTCTCCTCAATTACCAAATTTCTTTTATTGAATACCCTATAAGATTTCCAATATTTGAGTATCTAACAAAAATTCCTTCATCTGATTTGGGATAAAATTCTCCTAAAGTAGATTTTTCATTATTATGAATGAACACCTTGTAACCAAAAACATGCAAATGAAATAAATTAGGTGTTCTTCCTTTGAGCAACTCATAGGATATTTTATTTAATTTTGATCTCCCAATCACCCTATTAAGAACATAACATGTAGTGCTAACCGCCTCAGCCCATAAATATTTTGGAAGTGAGTATTCTGCCAACATTGCTCGGGCGGCTTCTATTAATATTCTATTTTTTTTTTCGACTACCCCATTCTGCTGAGGGGTTCTTGGTGCAAAAAAGTAGTGATCAATTTCTTTTTCCTTACAAAATTCATTAAATTTCTCATTCTCAAATTCTCCTCCTTGATCACTTTGTATAGAAATAATTCCATAATCTAGTTTTCTTTGAATCCAAGTAAAAAAATTTCTAAATTCCTCAAATGATTCACTCTTATGAAATAGAAATCTAACCCATGTGAATCTTGAGTAATCATCCACAATCACAAATCCGTATACCTTCCCTCCTAGACTCACAGTTCCAACTGGTCCAAAAAGATCTAAATGCAAAATCTCTAATGGTTTACTAGTTCTAAGATCCTTATTGGACTTAAAAGAAGACTTCACCTACTTCCCTAATTGACATGCATCACAAAGATGATCTTTAGTTAAGTCTAGTTTAGATATAACTCTCACTAAGTTCTTTTGGGTAATCCTTCTACAGTTTTTCATGCTAGAATGACAAAGTTTCCTATGCCAAAGCCATGACTCATCAGATATAGTTTTCAAACAAAAAGTAGTAGGAGTTTGAATGTAATTCAAATCTAGCATATAATCAATGTTTACCCTTTTTTCATTCAAAACATCTTTTCCATTTAGGCTTAATATGCAGCTAGTATGGAAAAATTTTACACAATAACCTTTATCACAAAGCTGACTTATACTTAACAAATTATGCTTTAAGCCTTCAACCAATAATACATTCTCTATATAAAAGTTCTTAAGATTTCCAATCATACCTGATTTAACCATCTTCTTTGTAGTATTATCTCCAAGTGTAATCTTGCTTCTTCTCCGGGCTTCCAGCGTTATGAATTGAGTAGTATCTCCAATCATATGCTTTGAACATCCGCTGTCCAGGTACCATATGCTCTCATGAGGTCTTGTGTGAGAGCGACCCTACAAAATTATCAAATGTTAGACCTGGGAACCCAAATAAGTTTGGGTTCATATTTTAGCAATTTATATTCAGATGCATATATAATATGTCTAGGTTTATGCATCTTAGGTCTCCACACCAAATTAGTTTTCCTTTTCAAAGTGCAGGTGTGAGCGATATGTCCAAACAATCCATAATTATTACATTTTAGTTTTTAAAATGGTTTCCTAAGTCTTCTAACATTCATCTGTCTATTCAGGGATTGTATAAATTTAGGATACATAATAGGATTAGTAAAATCTCCAAGTTTAGGAGGTATCCTATTATCCTCGAGAGCTTTTATCATTAATTTATAAAATGAATTCATATCTTCCAAAATTCAATTTAAATAATTGATTTTATATAATTTGCTCTCTAATTCATCCTTAAAGTTCTTAAAATCTTTCTCGAGTTCTGCATAGGATGATTTTAAATTCTCATGATTTTTATTCATGTCATCAAACTCGTCAAGTAAATACATGTGGTTGTTGTCAATTAAGGCATGATCTTTTCTAAGGATTTCATGTTCCTTTTGAAGTTCTTCAAATTTTAAACTTAGACTAGCATGAATTTTCTTCATTTTCTCATATGCATCATGCATGTGTTCAGAAACTTTAAATAATTTATTATAAGTTAAGTCACATACCTCTTCTTGATCTGACTGATCAAGACTATCTGCCATTAAGCAAAGATCAGTAACTTCTTCTTCCTTTTCAGTCTCTGATGAATCTAAAGCTGAGTCCGCCCAGAAAGCTATCTGAAACTTCTTCTTGTTAAGATAGTTGTTATTTGCATGCTTTTCATTTTTACAACTTATAAAATTTTGATGATTTCAAACATTATTGTTCAAATGTGTAGTTATCTCCTAACAAATTTGGAAGAATTGTATTTGCTCTTGTGTGTACTGACATTTCAGAAAAAACGAACTCCAGATTACGAAGACTTCAATTTAAATTCAGCATGAGATACTTTGTAAAATTTGAAGCTTGCACTTTTCTTAGAAATCAAATTGAAAGGGAGTGATTGTATGTTGAGAAAATAAAAACATTCACACATAAGGAGATCATGTAGAATTTATACTGATCGTACAGGACGTTATTTTGTTCGTACTGGAAGATCAGACAGTTATCTCCTATAGAGCATTTGGAACGAATAGGAACTTGCTTGAAATTTTTTCTAAGTCCTATTCGTTCAGGACGAAATTAAATTATCGTCCAGGACGATCAGTCCTCGGGAAAATTTTTGTCTAGACGGAAATAAATTATCGTCCAGGACGATCAGTCCTCAGGAAAATTTTCGTCCAGACGGAAATAAATTATCGTCCAGGACGATCAGTCCTTGGGAAAATTTTCGTCCAGACGGAAATAAATTATCGTCCAGGATGATCAGTCCTCGGGAAAATTTTCGTCCAGACGGAAATAAATTATCGTCCAGGACGATCAATCCTCGGGAAAATTTTCGTCCCGACGAAATAAATTATCGTACAGGACGATCAGTCCTCTGTAAAAATTTCGTCCAGACGAATATATTTTCGTCCAAACGATTAACCGACTTAGGACAGTTTTCAGCAGTTTCTATAATCGACCTTGTAATAACCGTTCGTACTAGACGAACCTAGTTCGTACAGGACGATCAGCTGTACGAAGACATTTCGTACACATATTCAAATAGGGTCGTTTCAGATCGTTTAAGTAAAATCGTCCAGGACGATCCACGATCGTACAGGACGATCCACTGCGTACAGAATTGAATACTTGCAGTTTTTGGGCGGTTTTTCTTGTCTTTTGTATAAATAGTTCAAATTAGACTGCCACCCAATCTTTTTGTCATTTAATCTTCGTGCCTATTGAGAGAATAGACAAGGAGAGAGTTGAAGAGAGCATTCAAGGGAGGATTTCTACCACTGAAGCGAGAAGGCTTCACTTGGATTTCAAAGGTAAGAGTCTCTACTTGTGAATTGAGATTACTTCACTCTTTTCTTTCTTCCTTCTAGATACTTGTGAGAAGATCTGTCAAGGAGATCCGGTTCTCTGCCGACACTTGGAGAGTGTGAACAGCCGAAGGGTTCTCTGCCCACACTAGGAGAGTGTGAAAGGACGAAGGGTTCTCTGACCACACTAGGAGAGTGTGAAAGGACGAAGGGTTCTCTGCCAACACTAGGAGAGTGTGAAAGGATGAAGGGTTCTCTGCCCACACTGGGGATAGTGTGAAAGGACGGACGGTTCTCTGCCAACACTGGGTTTTGTGTAAAAGGACGGACGGTTCTCTGCCGCACCGGGGAGTGGTGAAAAGAGTGTGTTGTAAAGGCTTCTCCACCTTGCTGTGGGTGCAAAAGGAGAGTCACTATTGGTGTTAGTGCAATACTCAGAGGGTGCCTCTGGGGAGTGGATGTAGGTCTGGTTATAGACCGAACCACTATAAATCTGGTGTCTTTTACTTTATTGTTTTTACGTTTCCGCACTTTTTATTTCAGTTTAAAAAACTCTGTGGTTGAAAAACCTTTTTCTACAAAATTTAAAAGAGATTTTATTTCGGTTCAATAATATTTAAAAAGGGGTCTTAAATTTTAACTTTGTTTTTTAAAACTACCAATTCACCCCCCTCTTGGTAGCCGTGGGACATTCACTTAGGCTTAACAATCTAATTACTAGACTCAACAAGTGGTATCAGAGCTTAGTTTCAATATCATAAGTTTGAACTACTTTTTGATTAACGTAGATGGCTACTTTCGGAAACTGGAACACACCTGAGGGTTACTCTATTACTAGACCTCCACTGTTTGATAACATTCCTTTTGATTTCTGAAAAACACGCATGTCTACTTTCTTATAGTCACTTGATTATCGCATGTGGATATTAGTCCAGGATGGCTACACTAAACCAACTAGATTAGTTGATGGAGTAATGGTAGAAATACCTTTTACTGATTGGACTGTAGAAGAACGTGACTTAGCATAATTAAATGCCAAATGTTTAAACAGTTTCTTTTGTGCTTTAAAATTTGAAGACTACATGCGGGTTTCCACTTGCAAAAGCGGAAAGGACATATGGGATAGACTTTGTATAACTTATGAAGGGACAAATGAGGTTAAAAAATCAAGGCTTAATATCTTGTTACATGACTATGAATTGTTTCGCATGAAACCTAATGAATCTATTTCCGACATGTACACAAGATTTACACAAATTGTCACTTCTTTGCATGCACTTGGTAGGGAATTAACTAATGCTGAAATGGTCAATAAAATTCTTCGTTGTTTACCTACTGCTTATGATGCAAAAATTACTGCAATTACAGAGTCTAAGGATTTAAACATTTATTCTATTGACAATCTTCTTGGTTCACTCATTGCTTATGAGCAAGGAGTAAGTCAAAGGAAGATTGATGCAGGTGAACCACGAAAGGAGAAGAATATAGCACTAAAAGTGGAAGAGTCAGAGAGTGAACACTCACAACTTGAGGATCAAGATGATGTTGCACTAATGACTAGACAATTCAGAAGCTTTTTAAGGAGGAAGCAGAAGAAACGCCAGCTATGGAATAGAGGTAAGTTTAACAGAAATGGAAAGGTTTCTAATGAAATGATTTGTTATGAATGCAGGAAACCAGGTCATATCAAGACTGATTGCCCAAAACTCAAAGCCACTCCTGCTAAGGAGAAGGTGGAGGAGAAACCTATGGTAAAGAAGGGCAAGAAGAAGTTTCAAAGAGCTTTCTGGGCGGACTCAGCATCAGACTCATCTGAGACAGAAAAAGAAGAAGAAGTCACTAATCTTTGCTTGATGGCAGACAAAGTGGATCACTCAGATCAAGAAGAGGTATGTGACTTATCCAATGATGAATTATTTGAAGTTTCTGAACACATGCATGATGCATATAGGAAAATGAAAAAGATGCATGCTAGTTTAAGTTTAGAATTTGAAGAGCTCAAGAAGGAAAATGAAATCCTTAGAAAAGACCATGCTTTAATAGATGACAACCACATGAAACTACTTGATGAATATGATGACTTGAATAAGAATTTTGAAAATCTAAAGTCATCATATACTAATTTTGAAAAGGAATTTAAAAATTTTAAGGATGAATCTGAGAGCAAAACATATAGAATCAATTATACCAATCGAATCTTGGAAGATATGAATTCATTTTACAAACTAACAATAAGAGCTCTCGAGGATAATAGAAAACCCCCCAGACTTGAAGATTTTACAAAACCTAAATATTATCCTAAATTCATGAAATCCCTTAGAAGACAATCACATGGAAGAAAACTTAGGAATATTTTTCCTAATGTTAAATGTAATAATTGTGAATTTTTTGGACATATATCTCACACCTGTACCTTGATGATGAAATCTAATTTGGTGTGGAGACCTAAGATGCATAAACCTAGACATATCATACATGCGTCTGATTATAAATTGCTAAAAGGTGAACCCAAACTTGTTTGGGTTCCCAGGTCTAACATTTGATATTTTTGCAGGATTGCTCTCACACAAGACCTCGTGGGAGCATATGGTACCTGGATAGCGGATGTTCAAAGCATATGACTGGAGACACTACACAATTCATATCGCTAGAAGCCAGGAATGGAGGCAAGGTTACACTTGGAGATAATACCACAAAGAAAGTGGTTGGATCAGGTATGATTGGTAATTTCAAAAACTTTTTTATAGACAATGTGCTATTGGTTGAAGGCTTAAAGCATAATTTGTTAAGTATAAGTCAGCTATGTGACAAGGGTTATAATGTGAAATTTTTACCTACTAGCTGCATATTAAGCCTAAATGGGAAAGAAGTTTTAAATGGAAAAAGGGTAAACAATGTTTACATGCTAGATTTGAATTCATTTCATACTCCTATTGCTTTCTGTTTGAAAACTGTTTCTGATGAATCTTGGCTTTGGCATAGGAGACTTTGTCATTCTAGTATGAAAAATCTTAGGAAAATTACCCAAAAGAATTTAGTAAGAGGTATACCAAAACTAGACTTTACTAAGGACCATCTTTGTGATGCATGTCAATTAGGAAAACAAATGAAGTCCTCTTTTAAATCCAATAATGATCTTAGAACTAGTAAACCATTGGAAATTCTTCACATTGATCTTTTTGGACCAGTAGGAACTATAAGTCTAGGAGGG
Source organism: Dendrobium nobile (assembly GCA_022539455.1). Classification (NCBI taxonomy): domain Eukaryota; kingdom Viridiplantae; phylum Streptophyta; class Magnoliopsida; order Asparagales; family Orchidaceae; genus Dendrobium; species Dendrobium nobile. The sequence continues at coordinate 42,422,253 of CM039736.1, forward strand.
AAGGTATACTGATTTGTTATTGTGGATGATTTCTCTAGGTTCACTTGGGTTAGATTTCTTTTTCATAAAAGTGAATCATTTGAGGAATTCAGAAATTTTTTAACTTGGATTCAGAGAAAATTAGGATGTGAAATAATGTCTATACAAAGTGATCATGGAGGAGAATTTGAAAATGATAGATTTAAAAATTTTTGTAAAGAAAAAGGGATTGATCATAACTTTTCTGCTCCTAGAACCCCTCAACAAAATGGGGTAGTTGAAAGGAAAAACATAACATTAATAGAAGCCGCTAGAGCAATGTTGGCAGAATACTCTCTTCCTAAATATTTTTGGGCTGAGGCGGTTAGCACTGCATGTTATGTTCTGAATAGGGTGAATGTGAGATCAAATTTAAATAAAACACCCTATGAGTTACTAAAAGGTAGAACACCAAATTTGTCTCATTTCCATGTTTTTGGTTGCAAGGTGTGCATTCATAACAATGGAAAATCTGCCATAGGAAAATTTGATCCAAAATCAGATGAAGGAATTTTTGTTGGATATTCAAGTGTTGGAAAATCTTATAGGGTATTCAACAAAAGAACTTTAGTTATTGAAGAAACCACACATGTTGTATTTGATGAATCTGGAAATTTAGAAGAGCCGAATATTGTTGAAGAAGAAATTGAGGAAAACTCCCAAAAAATTGATAGATTAAATTTGGAAGAAAATGTGGAAGAAAACTTTGAAAGAGAAAACCCTTTGCCTAGAGATTTGAGATTTTCTAAAAACCACCGAAGAGAATTTATTATAGGAGAACCTAGTGAGGGTGTTAAAACTAGGCGTGGATTAAATAAGGAAGTCAATCATTCAGCCTTTATTTCAACCATAGAACCCACTAATATTGATCAAGCACTTTCTGATGAATTTTGGATATTGGTCATGCAAGAAGAGTTAAATCAATTTGTAAGAAATAAAGTTTGGGAATTAACTACAAGGCCAAAAGATCAAAGTGTTGTTGGAACAAAGTGGGTGTTCAAAAATAAAATGAATGACTCAGGAGTAGTCATTAGAAATAAGGCTAGATTAGTTGCTAAGGGGTATAATCAAATTGAAGGAATTGATTTTGAGGAGACCTTTGCCCCTGTAGCAAGACTTGAAGCAATTAGGGTTTTACTTGCCTTTGTCTGTTTTAAAAGTTTTAAATTATTTCAAATGGATGTCAAAAGTGTCTTTTTGAATGGTGTTATTGAAGAAGATGTTTATGTAGAACAACCTCCAGGATTTGAAAATTTAAAATACCCAAATCATGTTTTTAAGTTAAAAAAGGCATTATATGGATTGAAACAGGCACCTAGGGCTTGGTATGAGAGATTGAGCACTTTCCTACTTGAAAGATCTTTTGAAAAAGGAAATGTGGATACAACTCTCTTCTTAAAGAAATTTGGAAAGGAAATTCTCATTGTTCAAATTTATGTGGATGATATCATCTTTTGATCTTCAAATAAAAATCTTTGTGATGATTTTTCTAATACAATGAGTAGTGAATTTGAAATGAGTCTAATGGGAGATTTAAATTACTTTCTAGGTTTTAGCATCAAGCAACTTGAGGAAGGAACATTTCTTAGTCAAATCAAATATATTAAGGACATCCTCAAGAAATATGAAATGGACAATGCTAAACCTGTTAGTACACCAATGAGTTCCTCAGTTCAGTTAGATAAGGACCTTAAGGGAAAATCTGTTGATCAAAAGAAATATAGAGGGGTTATTGGATCTTTGCTTTACTTGACTGCTAGCCGACCAGATATTATGTTCAGTGTTTGCTTATGTGCTAGATTTCAATCAGATCCAAGAGAATCACATTTGACAGCAGTAAAAAGGATCTTAAGATATTTACTAGGAACTCAAAACTTAGGAATTTGGTATCCTAAGTTTAGCTCTTCATTTGAAATTATTGGTTATTCAGATTCTGACTTTGCAGGATGTAGAGTGGATAGGAAAAGCACTTTTGGAACATGTCAATTCATTAGAAATTCATTAGTTTCTTGGTCCAGTAGGAAACAAAATTCAGTAGCCCTATCTACTGCAGAAACAGAATACATTGCATTAGGAAGTTGTGTGGCACAAGTACTTTGGTTAAAACAACAGTTGATTGATTTAGGATTATCTGTAGGCACTATTCCAATTTATTGTGACAATACTAGTGCTATTTGCATTTCCAAAAATCCTATTCAACATTCTAGAACCAAACACATAGATATAAGACATCATTTCATAAGGGATCATGTATCCAAAGGAGAAATTGAACTCACACATGTTTCAACTGAAAATCAACTTGCAGACATTTTTACAAAACCTTTAGCCCTTGATACCTTCAGTACTTTAAAAACAAGGTTAGGTGTTATTGATTTAAATGCCTAAACAAAATGTCTTTGCAACATTGATGTTTATGTTTTTGTTTTGTTTTTGATTATGTGAATTTTTGTGTGTTTTGAATGAATTCGTTTTTGAGTGACAGTTTTTTTTATGTTTTCTGTGTTTTTTTTTAAGGTTTGGTTTGATTTTCTTAAATTAAAATTTAAAAATTCAAAAATTGGAGGAAATCGTCCAGGACGACTTTTGGTTCGTACTGGACGATGGGAGAAAAATTGGTTTGCGTGCATTTTACAAGTTTTGAGAGCAGTTTTTAATTAAGTCGTCTGTACGATCTGAATATCGTCCAGGACGAACTTTTTTGTTCTCAAACGTCGGGACGATTGAATGCAGCGGTTGAGTGGATAAGACAGTTTTTAATATGGATTTCGTCAGTACGAAATTTTGGTTCGTCCAGACGAACATATGTCGTTTCAATGTAGGGGACGGTTTTCAAAAGACATTTAAACGAGTTAATTCTAGATCGTCTGTACGAACTTTTGTTCGTATGTACGATCGGTCAAGTCAAAGGTCTGTACGAAGAGACGCATCGTAAGTTGTGTTGATTACGAAAAGTCGTTACATTTTGGACAAATTTAATTGTCTGTACGAAATAATTTTCGTCCAGACGAACGATGATTTTCGTCCAGGACGAACCTTTTTCGTCCAGGACGAACCTTTTTCGTCCAGGACGAACGTATTGTTTTCTTTAAATATGGAGGCTTTCTAAGTCAACAATCACAATTTCAAACTTCTCTTTCAATCCCTTTCTACTTCAAATTGTCAATGGCCTCCTCAAGCAAAAGACAAAAGGTGTTAGCGAAGAAGCCGAATAGGAATGCCTCGGAAAACTTCCTTTCTAAGGCAAATGCGGAATCATTTTCTCGTTTTGCTTCCGCAAAAATAACTCCATCTCGCATCTTAATCCAAAGCGAGATAAATTTTAAGGTAATACACCTTTTTGCCTCAACCCAATTCCATTTCATACTTTCTCTCGTCCATTTCTACAACAAGCAAACATTTCTCTACTTTCTAGCCAACATGAGTTTTAACTCCGACCACTCTTCCATTAGTTCCTATGTATTCAAGCAAAAAGTAGAAATCACCAAGCATGACATTGGTGCATTTCTAAACCTAAGGACTGAAGGATATAGAGCTCACACCGTTATGACCGAAAACAGAATCAGATGGGAAGATGTCAATTTGGTAATTAGAAAAAGTGGCGTAACCTATCATATTGCTAGAGTATCTGGGATGACCCAAAATGCCCGTATCATCCAGCATATCCTTAGATCTTCAATCATTCCTAAAGCTGGTGATAAGATAAACATTACTCCTCTCCTTTCTGTTCTAACCTTTTTGATTATGGATCGTCGCCCTATCGACGAAGCCCAACTTATCATAGATCATCTCTATACTCTTTCAGAAATAGGACATGCTGAACAGAAGAGGAAAAAGAATATTTCTTTGGGACATTTAATTACCTACATTTTGGAGAAGAAATATAATTTGGTGCATCCTGATGAAGAATATGAAGAGCCAGTTTACTATAATGATGCATCATTCAGATTGCTCTTCAGGGAGGAAAAAGAAAAAGAAAAAGTGCATGCCAGTGCTTCAGAAGAAGAAGAAGAAGAAGGAGCGCAAACCTCTGCACCTCAGTCAGATTATCAGAATCTGATTGAAAAATTTGATAGATTAGAGACTCATATTGATCAAAGGTTTGATCAATTTGATGCTCAACTTGTGCAGCAACAACATGACATTGGTATAATTAGAAATGAAGTACATGATATCAATACCAATGTAATGTTGATGGCCTCCTACTTTAACCTTTTCGGTGGCATTCCTCCTCCTCCTCCTCCAGAACAGTAGAGATGAATTTCTGTGTCTTTGTTGTACTCGTGTTGTAGTTGTTGTTTTAGTGTGTATGTTAAGTGTTTGTTTGTCTTTTTGCTTTGTGTTTAGATATTGTGAAATGTGTAACCCTTTCATAAATATCAATGCATTTCGTACTTGTTTCAATGTTGATTTGTTATTGAAATGTGGTTAATCTTTATGAATTTCATTAGTATTATTTAATCTTCATAGTGCTTAAATTAGATTGTAATTTGAGATTATCTATATTAGAAAATCTAGTCTTTCTAAATTTAAAAGTTGTTTATAACTTGTTGTAATTAGAACTTTTAAATTCATGTCTATTCATTTAGACTACATAAAAGTTAATATTATTATTGCAATTTAGATGTTGTCTTATTTTATATTTCCTAGTTCAATTAATATTTATGCACTTAAAAAATTTGAGATTCTAGATTATTGTCTTTGGAAAGAATTCAATTACTCTTGAAAATTGTACAAATGTACAAAATCAAAAGGAATGCGCAACAAAGTTGCAAATGTGAAAAGAGGCACAAAATAAGCCCAATAAAGAAAGATGCACAAAAATGTGCCAGCTATATGAAAAAGATGCGCAAAGCGCCACTTGTGGTAATTCTCTTCTTTCCAAATTCTTTCAATCTCTTAATTCAAATTGATCTTATGTTCATTTATATTCTTTTGAACTTTGAAATATCAAATTTTTCTTCATCTCTCTAGTAATGATTTTCTATATTGGAATGTCTAAATTGAATCATGTCTTTGCTAAATTCTTCTTACTTACAATGTTATATCACTTTTTTAATTTCATGAATTTCTATGATTCACCTAATGTTTTTAGTTTTTAAAATTGCATACCTTGTAACAATCACCATTTAGATTAAATGCTCCAATGAATTTCATACAATTACTTACATTTCTTGTCTATTTCTTCTTCACTTTTTGTTGTTGTCAAAAAGGGGGAGAAATCTTTGTGTTTGTATGCTATGTTTGTATGCTTTGTTTGTGCATATGTTTGTTGTTTGAGTTTCTAGTTTATTTTTGTTTGTTCATATGTTTGTTGTTTGAGTTTCTAGTTTATTTTAGTTATTTTTTTTGAAAAATAAAATTTTTTTTGCTTCAAATTGCCTCCTTATTTTCATGTATTCATCAATTCAGGGGGAGTTTAGGAGATAGAAAGATTTGTTTAAATTGAAATCATACAAACAATAATTGTTTTGCCATCATCAAAAAGGGGGAGATTGTTAAGATAGTTGCTATTTGCATGCTTTTCATTTTTGCAACTTATAAAGTTTTAATGATTTCAAACATTATTGTTCAAATGTGTAGTTATCTCCTAACAATTTTGGAAGAATTGTATTTGCTCTTGTGTGTACTGACATTTCAGGAAAAACGAACTCCAGACTACGAAGACTTCAATTTAAATTCAGCATGAGATACTTTGTAAAATTTGAAGCTTGCACTTTTCTTAGAAATCAAATTGAAAGGGAGTGATTGTATGTTGAGAAAATAAAAACATTCACACATAAGGAGATCATGTAGAATTTATACTGATCATATAGGACGATATTCTGTTCGTACTGGACGATCAGACAGTTATCTCCTATAGAGCATTTGGAACAAATAGGAACTTGCTTGAAATTTTTTCTAAGTCCTATTCGTCCAGGACGAAATTAAATTATCATCCAGGACGATCAGTCCTCGGGAAAATTTTCGTCTAGACGGAAATAAATTATCGTCCAGGACGATCAGTCCTCGGGAAAACTTTCGTCCCGACGAAATAAATTATCGTACAGGACGATCAGTCCTCTGTAAAAATTTCGTCAAGACGAATATATTTTCGTCCAAACGATTAACCGACTTAGGACAGTTTTCAGCAGTTTCTAGAATCGACCTTGTAAAAACCGTTCGTACTGGACGAACCTAGTTCGTACAGGACGATCAGCTGTACGAAGACATTTCGTACACATATTCAAATAGGGTCGTTTCAGATCGTTTAAGTAAAATCGTCCAGGACGATCCACGATCGTACAGGACGATCCACTGCGTACAGAATTGAATACTTGCAGTTTTTGGGCAGTTTTTCTTGTCTTTTGTATAAATAGTTCAAATTAGACTGCCACCCAATCTTTTTGTCATTTAATCTTCATGCCTATTGAGAGAATAGACAAGGAGAGAGTTGAAGAGAGCATTCAAGGGAGGATTTCTACCACTGAAGCGAGAAGGCTTCACTTGGATTTCAAAGGTAAGAGTCTCTACTTGTGAATTGAGATTACTTCACTCTTTTCTTTCTTCCTTCTAGATACTTGTGAGAAGATATGTCAAGGAGATCCGGTTCTCTGCCGACACTTGGAGAGTGTGAACAGCCGAATGGTTCTCTTCCCACACTAGGAGAGTGTGAAAGGACGAAGGGTTCTCTGCCCACACTAGGAGAGTGTGAAAGGATGAAGGGTTCTCTGCCCACACTAGGAGAGTGTGAAAGGACGAAGGGTTCTCTGTCCACACTGGGGATAGTGTAAAAAGACGGACGGTTTTCTGCCAACACTGGGTATTGTGTAAAAGGACGGACGGTTCTCTGCCGCACCGGGGAGTGGTGAAAAGAGTGTGTTGTAAAGGCTTCTCCGCCTTGCTGTGGGTGCAAAAGGAGAGTCACTATTGGTGTTAGTGCAATACTCAGAGGGTGCCTCTGGGGAGTGGATGTAGGTCTGGTTATAGACCGAACCACTATAAATCTGGTGTCTTTTACTTTACTATTTTTACGTTTCCACACTTTTTATTTCAGTTTAAAAAACTCTGTGGTTGAAAAACCTTTTTCTACAAAATTTAAAAGAGATTTTATTTCGGTTCAATAATATTTAAAAAGGGGTCTTAAATTTTAACTTTGTTTTTTAAAACTACCAATTCACCCCCCTCTTGGTAGCCGTGGGACATTCACTTAGGCTTAACAACCTAATTACTAGACTCAACACTTCTTTCCCTTCTTTATAATTGATTTCTCCTCTACATTCTCCTTGCTAGGAGTGGCTTTGAGTTTTGGGCAATCAGTCTTGATATGACCAGGTTTCCTGCACTCATAGCAAATCATATCATTTGAAACCTTGTCATTTCTATTAAATTTACCTCTATTCCATTGCTGGCATCTCTTTTGCTTCCTCTTCAGAAAGCTTCTGAACTGTCTAGTCATCAATGCGATGTCATCTTCATCCTCAGGTTGTGAGTGTTCACTCTCAGACTCTTCCACTTTTAGTGCTATGTTCTTCTCCCTTCATGGTTCACCTACATTAATCTTTCTTTGGCTAACTCCTTGCTCGTAAGCAATTAGCGAACCAAAAAGATTGTCAATAGAGTAAATGTTTAAATCTTTAGACTCTATAATTGTAGTAATTTTAGCATTATATGTAATAGGTAAACAACGAAGAATCTTATTAACCATTTCAGCATTCGTTAGTTCCTTACCCAGTGTATGCAAAGAGGTGACTATTTATGTGAATCTTGTGTACATATCAGAAATGGATTCATCAGGTTTCATGTGAAACAATTCATAATCATATAACAAGATATTAAGTCTAGATTGCTTAACCTCATTAGTCCCCTCATATGTTATACAAAGTCTATACCATATGTCCTTTCCACTTTTCCAAGTGGAAACCTGCATGTAGTCTTCTGATTTTAAAGCACAAAAGAAACTATTTAAGCATTTGGTGTTTAGTTGTGCTAAGTCACGTTCTTCTACTGTCCAGTCTGCAAAAGGTGTTTCAACTCTAACTCCGTCAACTAATCTAGTTGGTTCTGTATATCCTTCCTGGACTAAGATCCACATACGATAATCAAGTGACTGTAAAAATGTAGACATGTGAGTTTTCTAAAAATCAAAAGGTATATTGTCAAACACTGGAGGTCTAGTTATGGAGTAACCCTCAAGTATGTTTTGGTTTCCAAATGTAGCCATCTACGTTAATCAAAAAGTAGTCTAAACTTATAATTTTGAAATAAAGCTCTGATACCAGTTGTTGAAACTCGTTCACTATGAATTAGGTTGTTAAACCTAAGCTTATGTCCCACGGCCAACCAAGAGGGGGGCTGAATTGGTATTTTAAAAATTAATCCCTCCTTTAAGTATTTTAAACCGAAATTAAACTTTAATAAATTTTATAGAAATAATTTTTTAACCATAGTTTTAAAATAGTAAATCACAAAAATAAAAAGGTGGCAGAAAAATAATGACACCAGATTTATAGTGATTCGATCAAAACCAGACCTACATCCACTCCCCGGAGCCACCCTTTGAGTATTGCAATAATACCACTAGTGACTCTCCTTTTGCACCCACAGCAAGGAGGAGAAGCCTTTACAAAACTCTTTTCACCACTGCCCGGTGCGGCAGAGAACCTTCATCCTTTTACCCAACCTTCATCTTTTCATTCTCTCCCGGTGTAGGCAGAGAACCCTTTGTCCTTTCACACTCTTTAGATGTAGGCAGAGAACCCTTCATCATTTCACACTCTCTCAGTGTTGGCAGAGAACCCTTTATCTTTTCACACTCTCCTAGTGTGGGCAGAGAACCCGCGGCTGTTCACACTTTCCAAGTGTCGGCAGAGAACTGGATCTCCTTGACAGATCTTCTCACAAGAATTCTAGAAGGAAGAAAGAAAAGAGTGAAGTAATCCAAAATCACAAGTAGAGAATTTTACCTTTAAAAACCAAGTGAAGCCTTCACGCTCCAGTAATAAGAATTCTTCTTTGAATGCTTTCTCACACTATCTTCTTTACTTTTCTTTCAATAGGCACGAAGATCAATGGGCAAAAAGATTTTGTGGTAGTCTAAATTGGACTATATATAGAAAAGACAAGAAAAACCATCCAAAAATTGTAAATTTTCAAGTCAACATGAAATGGATCGTCCCGTATGATCGTGGATCATCTTGGACAATTTTACTTAAAGTGTCAGAAATGATCCTAATGAATATTGGTACGAACTATGTTTGTACACGATCATCATCCCGTACGAACTAGGTTCATCCGGACGAACAGTTATTTCATAGGTCAGTTCCCAAATATCTATAGGATGTAACCAACTTTCTTAAGTCAGTTCCCATCGTCCTAGGACGAACAGGATTTTGCCTGGATGAAATTTTTACAGAGAGTAACATGTCCAGGCATGATTATAAATGTCATCTGGACAAAAATTTTACAGAGCCCAACTCGTCTGGGGATGATTTCTCCTGGACGAAAATTTTACAGAGTCCAACTCGTCTATAACTTCATCTGGACAAAAATTTTATAGAGCCCAACTCGTCCTGGCATGATTATAATTTCATCTAGATGAAAATTTTATAGAGCCTAGCTCATCTTGGGATGAAAATAATTTCGTCCTGGACGATCAGGACTTAGAAAAAATTTTCTCCAAAAACTATCGTTCCATTGCTCTTACAAGGAGATAACTGACCTGATCATCTTGTACAAATTCTATTCGTCTCGTACGATCACTACAAAATTTTTAAGATCTCCTTAAGTGTGTGTGTGTGTGTGTGTTTATTCACTCAATTACAATCACTCCCTCTCAAACTTAATTCATACAAAAATTACAAGCTTCAAAATACAAGATATCTCATGCTGAATTTGATTTGAAGTCTTCAGCAGTTTGGAGTTTGATTTTCCTGAAATGTTAGTACACACAAGAGCAAAAACAAATCATCCAAAAAGTGTTAGGAGATAACTTCACATAAAATAATAATATTTGGAATCATCAAAACTATATAAGTTGCAAGAATGTAAAACATGCAAATAACAACTCTCTTAACATGTTGTTATGAGTAATGGTGTTAAAGAATTGATAAGTAATGAAGATGATATGAAGATTACTTATTGGAAGGAGGTTGATAGCAGCTAAGGTGTAGAAAAAATTAAGTTTTCTAAGGAGCTTAAGTTTATCAGACTGGTGCAAATCCTTCCATGTATCACGAACGTAGAGTGATTTAATAAAGAATAGGGTGGGGGATCATCCCGCTTGATTGATTAATGAGTTCCATAGCTTTTTAAAATTATAGAGGGGCTAAAAGGAGAGAATCCTCGCTTTATTTATAAAAATTTGTTAAATATTTTGATGTGTTTTTGTGGGTCTTATGAAGACTAAAATTTTTGTCATTAATAGAGCGGAATTCAATAAATTTATGGATTTTAGGATTTTTTTTCTATTTCCATTCGATGGCATGTTGAGCAGAATTATGATCATTTAGAAATCGGATTTGGCTTCCTTCTCGATTTTGGAGGCTTCAGCGCAATGTCTTATTGGTTATTTTAATGTTTTAAATAATGGCCAGTGGTTGGTTTATACTATTTATGGTAGCAAGGATATTTATAAAAGGAGGAAATTATGGTATAATCTTAAATCCTTTTCCGTAGAAACATCCCTTCGAAAATAGGGGCAATTTTAATTGTATTTTGTCTCATGATGATAAGAGGTAGGGGGGGGGGCAAGAATTTGTCTTTTCTCAAGGTCCAAAGGTGATGAAATTGTTTATGAATAATAATGATTTACCTGAAGTGGGCCTAGTGGGATCTAAATTTACTTGGTACAATAATAAAAGTGGTGGTGGAAGGATTTTGGAGAGATTAAATATATGCTTACTGAACTCTATTGCTTTAGAGAAGATTCACTTGGCAGTTGTAAGACATGTTGCAAGAGTGGCTTCAGACCATTGTTCAATTATGTTGAAGATCTTTAACTCCTCTGCTAAGAAGAGAAGAATTCTTATGTTTGAAGATATATGGGCTTTTAATCATGCTTTTTCAATCATTGTTTCAAAATCTTGGAATAAATCTACTGATGATGATGCAATGCATGTTCTTAATAAAAAATATAGAAGAGCGTTGAAGGCTTTATTTTTTTGGAGTAAAACTAAACTAAAATATTTCTTATCTTTAAAGGATAGCCTTAAGGAGGTGTTGCAACTATAATTGGAGGAGGTTGAAATAGGATGGTTAACTCAAGAAAAACTACTCCTTTTGACATTAAAAGTAATGAACTGAATGGGTATCTTACTAAGTTGAATACTTGGTGGAGGAAAAGGGCTAAAGTATGGTGGATAGAAGATGGGGACTCTAATACAAAGTTTTTCCATTCTTTTGTTAGAATAAATGGGAATTGGATTAATCAAGTAAAAGATGTAAATGGAGTTCTTGTTGAAGAACATAATGACGTTAAAAATGTTTTTTTTAATTACTTTCAAGACAAATAGAGGAATAGAAAGTGTAAGCTGAAAGACTGGCTATCTCCTTTGTTTATGCATGATGATGGTGATAGAAGAATGTTGGATACTGAGTTTTCTATAAATGAAATTATGGAGGTTATTAAGAATTAAAAGTTCATGTAGGTTGTTAGACCATATAGAATGATCCAAGGCTAACCAAGAGGGGGGTGAATTGGTTAATAAAAAAATTTCTTGGATTCTTGATAACCATTTCAAGAAAATATAATCAATAATTCTGAAATATGAACTTATTTAAATATAATTATCAGTGCTTTAAAAACCGGACCGGACCGGCCGGTTCGACCGGTTCAACCGTGAACCGATCTGACGGCCGGTTCGGTTCAACCCGAAACCGGCTTCGCTTCAAACCGGCTGGTTTTGGCAAAAACCACCGGTTCAACCAGTGAACCGGCGAACTGGTCCGGGTTTTTAAAACCGGCCGGTTTAAATTTTTTTATTTTAAATGATTAAATAAAATGTTTAATGGTTAATATATATAAATGTTAATATAAAACTTTCAGTTCTGTGCTAAAGATATATTTCAAATTTTTATTCTAACAACCACATACAGCATCCTTTCCCATATTTGCTCTTGGCATGCAAGAAAGTAAATAGGTATATAAACAACACAAAGTAACACATGCAAGTGATGTGGGACTAAACCTCAAAGCAAAAAGTCATTTTTAGTTTCATGTAGTTATATACACTATACAACATAGCTTTTTTAACAATTTTTTTTAATTAATTTTTATAATATGAATAAATTTTATTTTTTAAAGTTGATAATATTTATTTTTTATTTATTATTATTTATTTTTATTTTTTAAATATTTTTTATTATATACATTATGAAGTTTATTTGAATTTATTTTTGTTCGTTAAGCGGCTCAAGTAAAAATTATAATATATAAATTATAATATAAAAATTAATTTTTAATATTTGAATAACATTTATTTTTTAAAGTTTTTTCGTAAAATGTTTATTTTATTTTTTTAGGTAATAATAATTATTTTTTATCAAATGAATTACTCTTATGTTAAAAAATTTGTAAAATTTCAATTTTTAAACTCTAAAATTTTTATCTTACAAAATAAAATATTTTTATAATAAAATATTTAATTATATTTATGATTTTATATTGAGAGTTTTAAGTTTTTAAATAACTTACACTATGTAATATAAATTAACAATAATTTATAGGAAATTATATGATTATTATATTTCATTATTTTATCAATCTTATTAATTTTTTAATAATATTATTATTTATTACGTCATCCGGTTCGACCCCGGTTCGACCGGTCGAACCGATCGAACCGTGAACTTCTCTTTCTTCCGGTTCGATGTCCGGTCCGGTTTTCAAAACCTTGATAATTATCACAAAAGATTTTTTAACCGCAAAACTTTAAAGTGCAAAAAAAAAAACAGAAAAGGTTAAGTGAATAGAAGAACACCAAATTTTATATTCGTTCAGTCGAAACTTGACATACGTCCACTCATTGGAGACTCATACTCTAAGTATTGTACTAAATCAAAGTGATTCTTTTTCTACCACAATAGCAAGGCAGAGAAGCCATTACAAACTCTCTTCAACCAACTTCGTGATGAGAACTATCATCATTTTTCACCCTCCTAGTAAAGAGAGAGAACCTCATCCTTTTTCAACCTCATGGTGAAGGAAGAGAACCTTCACCCTTTTTACCCTCTTAGTGAAGGCATAGTACCTTTATCCTTTTTACCCTCCTAGTGAATAGAGAACCTTGACACAATGTTGAAAATCTTCCCTCAAAAGTCCCAAGAGGAGATAAGCAGAAATTTGAAGAAGGTAAAGAGATCCTCGCTTTGGGCAATGTTGTGAATCCCTCACAACTCCCCCTCACTAGATCTCTCACATTTAACTCTCACAATCTCTTCTAAACACTCACACTCAATGGATACCCTCTAAGGAAATTCTTAATAATGGTATTGAGAGTACGTTTTTAGGACTTCTTATATAAAAAATCAAAGAAAAAATTGTCCAAAAATTAAAAATTACAAGTGAACTGACTTTAGAACATAGAGTTTGATCTTGGATCGTCTGTATAAGTAGTTCAAAATATCTTGGTATGACCCTATACGAACCTAATTTCATACACTGTTAGTAACTTGTATGAACTGACATCACACTGTACGAATAGTTCAAAAAAAATGTGTTCATTTGGTATGAAATCGTACACTATCAGTCATCCATACTACTTGACATTTTATAGTATGAATAGTTAATACAAATCATGCTTCATCTGGTATGGTCATGGATGAACCTAATTTTTAAGAGAGGATCTATTTGTATGTTTTACATTCTTACAACTTGTATTATTTTGATGATTCTAAATATTATTGTTTTAATTTTTATTATCTCCTAACACTGTTTGGAAGATTTGCTTTTCCTCTTGTGTGTACTAACATTTCAAGAAAATTGAACTCCAGACTAATGAAGACTTCAAATCAAATTCAGCATGAGACAGTATGTAAATTGAAATATGTATTTTTCTTTGTATTGAGTTTGAGAGGGAGTAATTATAATTAAGTAAATAAGCACACACACACTTGGGGAAATCTTTAAAAATTTATGCTGATCATACAGGACGAACTTAGTTCATATGGGATGATAAGTTAGTTATCCCCTCGGAAGAGCAATGGAATGAATAGGAGGCGAGAAAAATTTTTCTAAGCACTAATCATCCAGAGGAACATTTATTCATCCTAGGATGAAATGCTCTCTAGAAATTTTTCATCCAGACGAGCTTCTATTCGTGGCAGGATGAAATGCTCTCTAAAAAATTTTCATCCAGACGAAAATCAATTCGTACCAGGACGAAATGCTCTCTGGAAAATTTTCGTCAGGACGAACTCCTATTCCATGCAAGGATGAACCAGACGAACCTCAATTTGTCCTAGGATGAAATACTTTTCCCTTTTTAAAGTCCTGCAGTTTAGCGAATCGGCTCTTGTAATAATTGTTCATCCCAGGATGAATATATTTCATACGGGATGATGATCGGTTATGATGTTTGTTTGTACCAATATACATTGGGTTCATTCATAACCTTTTAAGTAAATTCGTCAAGGATGATCCACGATCGTACGGGACTATCCACAGCAAGTTGACTTGAAAATTTGCAATTTTTGGATGATTTATCTTGTCTTTCCTATAAATAATCTAATTAAGACTACCACTCAATCTTTTTGCTTACTGATCTTCGTGCCAATTAAAAGGAGAGTCAAGGAAAGAGTTTGAGAGAGTGTTTGTAGGAGATTTCTTACTACTGGAGCATGAAGGATTCACTTGGAACTCAAAGGTAAGAATCTTTACTTGTAGTTTTTTATTACTTCACTATTTTCTCTCTTCCTTCTAGATTTCTTGTGAGAAGATCTATCAAGGAGATCTGGTTCTCCGCCAACACTTGGAGAGTGTGAATAGCTGAAGGGTTCTCTGCCCACACTTGGAGAGTGTGAACAGCCGAAGGGTTCTCTGCCCACACTTTGAGAGTGTGAACAGCCGAAGGATTCTCTGCCTACACCAGAAGAGTGTAAAAGTACATCGGTTATCTGCCTACACCTGAAAAGTATGAAAGGATGGAAGGGTTCTCTGCCTACACCAGGAGAGTGTGAAAGGATGGAAGATTCTCTGCCAACACTGGGAAGAATGTAAAAGGACGTCAGTTCTCTACTGCACCGGGTAGTGATGGAAGAAAGTTTTGTAAAGGCATCTCCGCCTTGCTGTGGGTGCAAAAGGAGAGTCACTAGTGGTATTAGTGCAATACTCGGAGAGTGCCTCCGGGGAGTGGATGTAGGTCGTGTTTGACAGAACCACTATAAATCTCGTGTCTTTTTATTTTTCTGCTGCTTTTTGTTTTACTGTTTTTAATTTTTGGCTGAAAAACTTTTTCTTCAAAAACTCATTAATATTATTTTTCGGTATAAATTTTCAAAAAGAGGGATTAATTTTTTAAATACCAATTCACCCCCCCCCCCTCTTGGTTAGCCGCTGGGACATAAGGTTAGGTTTAACAACCTAATTCATATTGTACAAGATTAAATACTAATTTCATACTCTATCAGTCATCTATATGAATTCATAATAGACTATATGAATAATACAAAAATTAATGAATTCATTCGGGATGAATTGGTATTAACCAAATTTTGTATGTTATTAGTCATCTATATGGCTGGACATTATAAAGTACAAACAATTCAAAAGTATAAGAATAAGATTTCATTATTATATTCAAGAAGAAAATTGTCAAATTATACAGTATAATTATATATCATATAATATGAATAGTATTAATATTTTAAGTTTTAACTCTCTCCTCCTATGTGTATCTGTGGGTGTTTAACCAATTATAATCACACTCTCTAAGACTCAATAAAATAAAAAATAAAAATTTATAAACTTTATTATATGAAATTCTAATATATTCTATCTTGAAATATTCAACAATCTGGAGTATAATTTCCTTGAAATATTAGTACACACCAAAAAATAAATAGAAAATGTTAAGTATATGGTTGGAGAAATAACAAAATTAATAGAAAAGTAATATTTTATTATCATCAAAAATCACATCTCAATTTAGATTCCAAAGTTGCAATAATTATGGACCTCTAAAAGGACACGGCCTGCAACAGAGTGCAAAGGGTATTCTACCGCTCCACCCCGAGGAATATAGACGATCGCGGGTCTCTATAATCCTCATAAATGGGCCAATGGTAGGGAAAATTAGATCATACAAATGACTAACCATTTAGGATAGTTGCTCTCGCCAATGCACCCGAATGGGTAATAATATATATGACCTGCTCGGTGTCACGGGTTTCCCCCACTCGATACATTAGCTCAAGTGGGATTTATTTGATGGTGGAGTTCTGTTTCCCATGGGCGCAAGCCCCCATGGTTAATTACATCTCAAACCTAGGGCTAGAGAAAACTCTCAATTAAGGATCCAATATTATTCCTCTCGACAAGGGGATTGGCACACAAAGGGGAGACTAGGAAATCCTACTCAAAAGAAAGACATATCAAATGGCTTAATCAATATGCAAGGATCACATCTACACTTGGAGGGATTAAGGCACTTAATACAGAGAGAATCAATCATTCAAAGCATATAGAGAGAGAGGATAGAAGTGGTGTTTTTCATGTGATGCAGATAAGTAGGATTTATAGTTCCTTGAAGAAAAGGAACTTACTCACTATTTAAGCACATTACAAGATGCCCGATGTAGTAGCCTTGAACCCTAGATCTAAGGTGGGTTTAGTGAATTATACCGTACCTAAAAAGGGATGTCAGCTAACCACCTAAGTGCTTCAAATCCATCTTATCTAGTCTTTATGAAAGATGGGTAGGTAGTTTTAGTATTTTGGAAATAGGGTTGACGTCTAGAGAATTTCCTAATTGGCCCTAGACTTATATAGGATGAATGATCTTAGAGCTAATACAATTAAAATTTTATTTAGTGAGTTTTTAATGTAATGCATGCTTGTTAAAAAGGCTAAATAAAAAATGCTTGAGATTTTAAAAATAGGCTTATGGAAAATAATTTTTTAAAAAGACTTGGCCTTCCCAGGTCCGGGACTTCATCCTCATAAGCTAGATTATTTGTACTCTACTAGTAGGAGGGGAGGTGTCTTATATCTGTACTGCATAAATAATATAAACACATCAATATAAATATATAGAAACATAATAAAGTAAAGTCCAAAGCATATGGTAAGTGTGACATAAGTACAACCTAGGGCCTGCAGAAAAATAATGGTGACCAGGCCCCACCGACAACAACTTAAATTCTAGTCCTAATAAATGACACAAGTCTCAAAAGTCAGGCATTTCATCTTTAAGTCTCCATCTTCGAGTGGACCATCCTTCTCCGGCTCATCACCCTTTAGATCGTCTCCTTCGGGCTAAGTCTAATTCATCCTCCAGAAGGGTACACAAATGACTAAGAAATTCACTGAGAAGTGGCCTTTACTATTCTCTTAGGGTACCTTATATTTGAAATGCCAAACTTTTAGACTTTCATAACTAAATAATAATCAAATTACATTATATTTTAAAGGAGAAAAATTTAGACTCAAACACCTGCATGGTTATCCAAATAAAAATCATTCCATGTAATTCATATATCACATCCAAGCAGTTTATAATTATGTGGAAAATGTAAACATACTTGGCCACACTCTTTTATTTTAGAAAATGGGATTTAGCAATTTTTGGAGCACCTACAGGAAACAATGTTAGTTTTAAATCTTAATTATTATCGCCCCTTCTTTTATTAGCGCTGCATAAGCATGGCCATCTGCATAAGACTGGGATAGTATAAAAGCAGCCCTAGCCCATGGGTAGTCTAGTTAGGCTTTCATTTTTCTGAATAACACAAAATTTATAGTGGTTCAGTCCAAACATGACTTATATCTACCACCTAGAGACTCATTCTCAAGGTATTGCACTAAATCAAAGTGACTCTCCTTTTACTCTTACAACAAGGTGAAGAAGCCCTTACAAACTATCTTCTACGAATTCAGCGTTGCAGAGAACTATCATCCTTTTTTACCCATAAAATAAAGGAGACAAAAAGATCTTCGCCTTGAAAAACATTATACATCACTCATAATTCCCCCTCACTAGATCTCTCACACCTCACTCTCACAATCTCTCCCAAACACTCACACTTAATGGACACACTCATGAGAAATTTGTGGCAAAGGTATTGAGAGTCAGCTTTAAGACTTCCTATATAGAGAACACAAGAAAAAAAACATCCAAAAATTAAAAATTACAAGTGAACCGACTTCATATCGTATAGTACGATTATGGATCATCTATAGGAATTGATCAAAAAAATCTTTGTATGACTCTTTAAGAATCTAATTTTATACACTTTCAATCATTTGTACAAAATGACATCGTATTGTATAAACATTTAAATAATGAATGTGTTCATCTGGTATGATATGGTACAAACTTTATTCCGTACACTATCAGTCATTCGTATAACTTGACATTATAAAATACAAATAATTAATACAAATCATGCTACGTCTAGTATAATCATGGACAAACCCAATTTCATACTCTATTAGTTGTCTATATGAATTTATATTGTACTATATAAATAGTATAAAATGAATGAATTCATTTATGATGAACTGGTATGAACCTGATTTTGTACACTATTAGTCATCTATACGATTGGATATCATATAATATAAATAGTTTAAAAGTACAAGAACATGATTTGATTAATTATACTTAGGAGGAAAATTATCAAATCATATAGTAAGAATACATATCATACAATATGAATAGTTTTAATATTTTAAGTTTTAACTTTCTCCCCTGTGTGTGTGCTCAGTTATCTAATTATAATTACACTCTCAAACTCAAGAAAATAAAAAAATAAAGATTTATAGATTTTACTATAAGAAGTCCTAAATTACTGTCTTGATGTCTTCAATAGTCTGGAATATAATTTTCCTGAAATGTTAGTACAGACAAAAAATAAACATAAAATGTCCAATACATGCTTGGAGAAATAATAAAATCAACAGAACAACAGTATTTTTTAATCATCACAAATCATAATTTCAATATGGATTCCTGAGTTACAACAAGAATTTGGGTGGAAATAAGTAAACGGGTAGTGATGGTATTTCTCATTCCTTTTTTAATACATATTGGAATATAACTGGAGATGATGTTTGTAAGGCTATTAATCAATTCTTTTCTTCTGGGATGCTTTATAAAGAGTGGAATAAGACTCTTATGATTCTGATTCCTAAATTACAAAATCTTATGGTTCCTTCTAATTATCGACATAATCATTATAAATCTATAAACAAGATAGTGGCTAAAGTATTGTTGAATATATTACTATTGGTTATTTTGAAGATTATTTATGAAGGTTAAGTGGCATTCGTTAGAGGAAGATCAATTTTGGATCACATTCTTCTGGTTCAAGAACTGTTTAACAAAAACTAATTTTCCAAGTCCAAGAAAGGCATCTTGGCTATCAAAATCAATTTGGAGCAAGCTTATGATAGTATGTGCTTGTCAAGTTTAAAACAAGTGTTTGATTACTAGAATGTCTTTATTCTAATTAATGGATGTAACTCTGATTGGATAGAGGCAAAGAATGGTTTTTGAAAATGGTGTTCTTTATTATGCTTTTTATTTATTATGCATTCTCAACTTCTTTCAAATGCTTTTAGACATAAAGGTATGAATCTTGGGATCAAAATTTTTCCAAATGGACAAAAAATATCCCATTTATTGTATGGAGATGTTTTTTTTTTATGCAAATGCTAAAGTGTGAAGAAGCTGAAGAAATTTCTCTTAGACTATTCGAATTGGTCAGGTTAGAAATTAAATATCCATAAATCATCTATTTTGTTTGGTAAATTTGATCAATAGAAGGTGAAGGAAACATATAAAAAATTTGTGTGGGTTATAAAATGGTGGACGAGATGGATTAACTGGGAGTCAAAACAATATTGAGGCTTGTAAATTCTTATTTTCAATACTTGATTGACAAATCTTTAAATAGATTGAATGATTAGGGAAATATGTTTGTTTCTCTAACAGGTAGAATGGATATGGTCAAATCAATCTTTCTCTCTCTTCCTTTTCTATCAACTCATACATTGGTTTCTATGTGTCTCTTGAAGGAGTTTTATAAAATTTACAGAATTTTTATTTTAAATAAGCAAAATGGTAACCATGGACTTCATTATGTTGCTTGGGAGGTCTTATGCAAAATAAAAAGGAGGGGAGGACGTACTCTTTATTCAGTTGTATTAAAGATGGGTCCTTTAATGGAAAAATTTGCTTAGAACCTCATTATTAAGCACGGAGCACTTCTTAACAAAAACTTGATTGCAAAGTATGGAGACAAATTTTGGAATTGTGAGGTGAAGAGGTGCAGTTCGACAACTTTGAAAATTTTTTTGGATGGGCTGAAATCTCTTAGTGACATTGTGAGGTGGGAAATTTCTTTAGGATCTTCCATTAATGTCTTTAAAGATGTGTGGATTCTTGACAAAAGCATTGATAGGTGGCCTACATACATTGTAGAATTGGAAGATGATATATTGTCCCTAGATGCATTTATTATGAATGGAAGCAGGAATTAGTTTTTTTTTTTTGAAGAAGAAGCCAAAGCGTATGAATTAAACATAAAAAAGAAGCAACTACAAGCTATATTTCTCCTTCAAAAATTTGAAAAAGAAAGGAGGAACCTTATTCTCAGAACAATCCACCCAATCGAAGGTACTAAATAGAGCATAGTTAGCATATAGATTTGCTAACTTATTGCATTCTCTACTAATACAATTAAAGAAGATTTTGTGCCTTATCACACAAATTCAAATCCATCCAGAACTGATGCATGACAGGCTTAGGCTGAAATCTAAAGTTTTTGGAAAAATGAGTTATGCACTTATTTTTAGAGACATTATTTAAAGATGATATGGAAATGGATTATTGGATGTGGATAAGAAAATTGAAACTTAATTCTTATGTGGATCTATTCTTATGGCATTTATACACCAAGGTTATTCGATCTACTAACTTCCTGATGCAAAGAAGATTGTTGGACAATAACTTGTGTCCAAGAGGCTGTAATGCTATTAAAATCTTGATTATATTATTGCTAATTATTTTAAACTACTTTAAGTGATCAAATTTTTGAATGCTTAGGGGTTTCAAATTCCAATTTTCAAATCTTTTGAGGAATGCATATTGAAGTTGGAAAGGTTGGCTAGTACTAATCAATTTATAGCTAATATGTATTGTACATTATTATTTTTTCTTGGAAGAGTAGAAATAAAGTAAAGCATGGAAGTGTGGAAGATAGTGCTGCATTTATTTCTTCAAATATTATTATCTTTGTTGTGTCTTCTTATCAAAATAATCTCATCTCAAAAAATTAGGGTG
Organism: Dendrobium nobile; assembly: GCA_022539455.1. NCBI lineage: Eukaryota > Viridiplantae > Streptophyta > Magnoliopsida > Asparagales > Orchidaceae > Dendrobium > Dendrobium nobile. Next base: position 42,443,750 of record CM039736.1, read on the forward strand.
TTAATCAGCCTTCCCAATTGTTTTGTAATTATTGGCACCCCCTTCCTCCCGAGTGGATTAAGGTTAATATTGGTGCTACTTTGTTAAGATCTAATAAAGCAGGAATTGGTGGAGTTTTTTGAGACAATAAAGGAAGATTCCTTTTGTCATTTTGTTTTGGATGATTGCATTGGGATATTGCTTAGTTGAAATGTCAGTAATTCAATCCTTGATGAAGTGGTGCAAACATGGATGATTGAGGTGGAATGCGAAATAATTGAAGGAGATAATCATAATACTACCAAGTATCTTCAAAATTCTTTTGGCAAATAAACTTGGTTAATTGGGAACTAGGATTTGAAGGAGTTATTATTCTTAAAAGGTTCAATAAGGTTGTATTTCAATTTTTCAATAGAAGTTGTAATAAGTTAGCCAATTTTTGTGCTAGCTTGGCTATTTTTAATGATTTTATTTACAATGTTATTAGTGATAGTAATATTCCTCCTTTTGTTTATTTGTTAAAGGAGGAATGTGATAGGTTGTCTATCTTTGAGCAATTTCTAATTAGTTTTTTCCTTTAATGCAAGATGCATTTCCTTTAAAAAAAAAACTTATTTAGAAGAAATGTACTAAGCCTTTTATAACATACCCTAGGTGCATCCTTCAACCTATATAATGCCTTTTTAAGCTTGTATATATGGTTGGTAAAGGATGAATGTTTAAATATTGGGGTTTCTCTACATAGACATTTTCCTTAATAAACATTTTTAGTATGTCACTTTATATATATCTTATATAACTTGAAGGCTTTATAATATGCAATAGCTAATAGTATTTTGATAGCTTCTAATTTGGCTGTAGGGAAAATGTCCCCTCAAAAACAATACCTTCTATTTGATTATACCACTTTGCTAGTAACCTAGACTTAATCCTGACCACTGCTCGAGAATCATTCATCCTATTCATAAATACCCAATTCGTACCTACTACATTATGGTCCTTATGTCTATTAACTAACTCCTAAATATCCTTCCTAATAATTTTCTTAAGTCTTCATGCGTAGCCAGGATCCAGAATTCATCTATTAAGGCATGGTCTATACTTTTTGGGTTCTACCATAGAAATAAATACAAAATGACTAATCTCTTTCTTAATTCCATGCTTGGTTCTAACTCCTATAAAAGGATCTCCTAAGATGAGCTCCCTAGGGTGACTAGATGAGTATCTCCATTCTCTTGGCAATGGATCCTAAGGTTTTTCTCTATCTCCTAGGTTAACAGACTCTACTCCTTGGGTAATCGCTTCCTCATCATCCTCTTCTAACCTAACCTCATCGAATTTATCTATTTCATCAAACAAAATATGGTTGGACTCCTCTATAACAAAGGTCCTCTTATTAAAGATCCTATAGGATTTACTTATATAGGAATAGCCTAAGAAGACTCCTTTATCAAACTTAGGATCAAACTTTCCTAAAGGAGATTTTTTCTTGATAAGGATAAAATGTTTACCCCATAAGACATGAAGATGTGAAAGATTGGGTGTTCTACCCTTAAGATATTTATATGGAATTATATTTAATTTGTATTAAATATTCACCCTATTCAATAAATAGCATATAATATTTACTACTTCTGCCCAAAAATATCTACAGAGAGAATATTCAGCTAAATAGCCCAAGCAGCTTCCACATGTGTTCTATTTTTTCTTTCATCTATTTAATTCTACTAATGGGTCATATGGGAAGAGAAATTATACTAAATTCCAAACTCCCTTACAAAAAGGTTTAAATCTCTTTTTTTCAAATTCTCCACCATGATCACTATGAATTTCCAAAATTATATGTCCTAGCTTCCTCTATATCTAAGTGGAGAATACTCTAAATTTCTTAGATGACTCACTTTTATGAAGGTGCAGAATATCCTTCTAGTATCATATACCATATGAGATAGCCAATCGATTGTATAAATGTAGACATACAATTTTTTTAAAAATAAAAAGGAATTTTATCAAATAATGGTGGACAGGTTATTTAAAAGCCCTCCGTAATGTTTCTATTCTCTACAAAGAAAAATAATAATAATAATAATAATAATAATAATAATAATTATTATTATTATTATTATTATTATTATTATTATTAATATTTGGTTTTCTTCTTAAGAAAAATAAAGATATATGTTCTGCAAAGTGAGGCTCATAAATCACAAATTTTACAAGAAGTAAAATAGAAGAAAAACAGTGTAGAAAAGTAAAAGCTAAAACAAAGAAGGAACACACAAGAGATTTCTAATGTTTTGATCAACTTTGACCTATATCCACTCCCCTTAGTCCCCCACTTTGAGAATTTCACTAAAACCTTAGTGACTCATCTTTTTCCCCCATTGCAAGGTAGAGAAGTTCATACAAATCTCTTGAATCTCCTTGGCGCGGTAGTGAATTTGAATCTTTTTCACCTCGATGGGACGGAGTAGCTGAATCCCTTTCACCTCCTTGGTACAATGGTGTTGTCGGATCTTTCAAATGAAGAGACTCTTCTAGGAGTTTCCCTTAAGTAAAGGCACTAACCTTGGAGGAAGAAGGTGCACAATCATTGAGCAACCATGTGTAGAAACCCCTCTCGTACTCTTTTATTCCCACAAGAAGTTTTTCCCTCAAGGCCTCACCTCTCTCTCTCCCAAGGCAATGCTCCCTCTTAAAATCCTTCCCATAAAAGTTTTCACTGAGAAAAAGTGGGAAAAGATTCTCTAAAATTTATTAGGGATGATACTTAAACAGTGGCTCAAGAAAACAATAAAATTTAAGTTAGCTGAAACTGCTCGTACCGTGCGATTCAAAATTCCCTATTTATTCTACATAGAAAACAAACTTTAGTAAGATCAGTTTAATTGAACCTAAATATATCGTACAATATCAATCATGGATCATGCAGTATAATTTGTAGATATTACTTATGTTCATCCATGACAATCTCTTGGATAATAAAAATCATCTCTACTAATTATCAGTACGATTTGTATCATATTGTATGATTAATTAAATAAATCAAAGTTTTTCTAGGGCGATAATTTAGATGATTAAAAATCAACTCTATCAGTAGTCCAATACAATCATGAATTGTACAATACGATCTTTACTCATTAATTAACCTTTATTTGAAAAGGTTTTAAATATCTTATAGTATGAACCCTTTCATATAGTATGATTAGTACAAAAATCAAAATTCAAATACTTTCCTAAATATAATTGGTAGCTAGGGTTATTATTTCAATTGATTATCTTATACAATCGAGATCATTTAGTATGATTGGTTCACTTTGATTAACCATTCAATTAGAAATTTAAATTGATTTTATGAACAACTAATTGTATAATGTGATTTGGATTGTATGGTATGAACTCCAAAAAGTCTATAATTCATATTTTTCACTATTACATGTGTGTGTACATGATCGCTAAGCTAACATACACCTTTATAAAAATATTGACTTAAGAAGTAAAAAATAAATAAATAAAAATTACAAACTCTTGCTTATATCACGCTATTTTATGCAGTCTTGATCGGATTCGTTATTATGCAATGTATAATGTACCTGAAATATTAGTGTACACAAAATAAATATACAAAAATGATACTAGAAAAAATAAAGTAAAATTCAATGATGTTTGTAACACAATTTAATTACATTTTGGGGATATTTGGCTTACTTAAAAAGATGTAAAGTAAAATGGAATGTGGAAGGAATACTGTGTATTTGAAATGTCTTGAGTCTTTTGGGTGACTATAAAACTAATATAGGTGATTACTTTTTATTACTTAGTTTTAAGTAAATTTAATAAAGCATGAAGCCCATCCATGGTGGTGATAGGTGGTTAACAATGATGGTCAGCGACAATGGTAGCTAAGGAGAGTGAAGGTGGCAACTACACTGGTTGTGGGTTGCAAAGGAACTGGCTAAGTAATTGTGGTGGCTATTATAGTCAACTTGTTGTTTATTTCAGAATGTGGGTTAAAATGGGCATAGTAGCCATAAATAGTAACACTTTTATGGAGGGCGATTGTCCAATTGAATAATTCAAAGGACCTTTGCCTGTTCTTATTTGGAGCAACTTCTCTCTGACTATTTTGTTGATTAGGTTTTGTGGTTGTTGGGTGAGCTCCTTTTTGGACTCACAATGTATGAGTCCATTTGATATAACCTGCTAATTACTTGTTGAACACCTTAAAAGGCATATACGAGTATAAAGAGCACTTTAAAAATGAACCCCATTTTTTTTAGATTTGATTAGAAATTTGTTTTGCATTTGCTTTTCAATAAATTAAGTATTAAAATTTTAAAAATCTCTATATTTAAGACATTTTTTACTTATTTTTTGATGAAATAAAAAAAGGATAAACAACTTTGCCTCTCATTAATAAGAGATTCGTGAAGTGAATGAAATTGATAATTGTACCGATCACTACATAGAGTGGGAAGGATGCGGCTAACGCCTGTCCGCTTCTCTCGCGGCTCAACCGCCTCCATCGTTGCAGCTAACTCCCGCATTACTTGCCATGGCCGCCTAGGCAAGATAGATGCAGCACGAAAGGTGTTCGATGAAATGCACGAGCACACGGTTGTCTCCTGGAACTCCCTCATCTCTGCGTATTTCATAAAGCAGCAACCTCAATATGCTCGCAACCTTTTCGAGCGGATGCCTAAGAGAAATACAACATCCTACAATGCTATGATCTCAGGCTACATCAAGTTAGGTCACCTGGACGAGGCCTGCGCCATCTTCAATTCCATGCCTGAACGCAACGTCGTCTCCTGGACTTCCATGCTCCGCGGTTACATCCAGGCCGGCGCTATTAAAGAAGCCGAACTCTTATACTGTCGCATGCCAGAGAAGAACGTTATCTCATGGACGGTCATGCTTTGCGGGCTCATACAAGATGGCCGCATTAATGATGCACGTAAGCTGTTCGACAAAATGCCCGTGAAGGATGTTGTTGCTAGAACCAGCATGGTTTCTGGGTATTGTCGGGTAGGCAGAACTGCTGAGGCTCGGGAGATATTTGATGATATGCCCCGTCGGAATGTGGTAGCCTGGACTGCAATGATCTCTGGGTACGCCCATAATCTGCAGCTTGATCTCGCAAGGAAGCTTTTTGAAGTGATGCCATCGAAGAATGAGGTGACGTGGACTGCCATGCTGACTGGGTACACCCAAGCTGGGTGTATTTTGGAGGCTATTGATTTATTCAATAGGATGGAAGAAAAGTCTGTGATTGCTTGCAATGCGATGATTATTGGATTTGGGCAGTGTGGAATGGTAACTGAAGCAAGGAATGTTTTTGATCAGATTTTAGAAAAAGATGATGGGACGTGGAGTTCAATGGTGAAAGTATATGAGCAAAATGCTTTCCAATTGGAGGCTTTAGAAATGTTTCGCTCCATGCAGTTGGCTAATGTGCGGCCAAATTTTTGTTCAATCATCAGTGTTCTTGCTGTTTGTGCTAGCCTTGCAATTATTGCCCATGGAAAGCAGGTTCATGCCAAAATGATTAGAACACATTTTGAAACTGATGTATTTACTGTTTCAGCTCTAATCACAGTTTATGTCAAATGTGGTGATCTTGCTAAGGCTAAGATGATTTTTGATAGTTTTGAAGGAAAGGACATTGGCCTGTGGAATTCCATGATAACAGGCTATGCACAGCATGGATTGGGGGAGGAAGCCCTGCAAATTTTCCATGATATGCACATGATGGGCATGATACCTGATGAGATTACTTACATAGGGGTCCTTTCAGCGTGTGGTTATTCAGGGATGGTCAAAGAAGGTAGAGAGATTTTCAGGACGATGAGTATGAATGCCATGATTAACCCTACTGCTGAGCATTATTCCTGTATGGTTGACATGCTTGGCCGAGCCGGACAAGTTGTTGAGGCATTTGAATTGATCAGCAATATGCCTGTTGAAGCTGATGCTGTGGTATGGGGAGCTCTACTCGGAGCTTGTAGGATTCATAAAAATCTTGAAATTGCTGAAATTGCTGCCAAAAAGTTTTTGCAGCTTGAGGCATGGAATTCAGGGCCCTACATCTTGTTATCAAATATTTATGCTTCTACCAGGAGGTGGGAGGACGTTGCTAAATTAAGGCAGGCTATGAGCTTAAGAAGTGTCAGCAAGTCTCCTGGTTGTAGCTGGATTGAAGTTGACAGGATAGTGCATATATTCACTGGTGGATATATAATATCTCATCCTGAGCAGCAGATTATTATTTTCTTACTGGAGAGATTGGATTGTTTATTGAAGGAGTCAGGTTACTGCCCTGATTTTAGCTTTGTTCTTCATGATGTTGATTAGGAGCAGAAGGCGCATAATTTACATTATCATAGTGAAAGGCAAGCAGTGGCGTTTGGCATTTTGAAGGTTCCCGAGGGAATGCCAATTCGTATCATGATGAACTTGCGCGTATGTGGTGATTGTCACGTTGCAATCAAATTGATATCAAAAATCATGGAACGGGAGATTGTCCTAATAGATTCTTACAGCTTTCATCGTTTCAAGGATGGTTCTTGTTCTTGTAAAGATTATTGGTAAGCTTGTCACGATGTACTCCATTAGTACAACTATTTCTTTACCTTTTATTAGCTTGTATTTTCCCAAATATGGAAATGATCTAACTTGCAAAGTCTTAAGCCTGGTTATGCTAACATTTTTTTTTTGTGCAGGTGAATATCTCTGGGTTAAATTTTCAGCTATAGTAAATGCAATAATGGCTACATTGGGTTGGTAATTTATGTCATTTTGTAAAACATGCGATTAAAGATTAATGGCATTGTTTTTTCAGCTTGTCTCTAATCATTAACATTCATGTATTGCAGCACATATGAAGTCCGTAATTATTGCACATTAGAGTTGTACTTATTCCGTCCGTAGATGCTTTATCCTTAAGGAACATTTTTTTCTTTCCAATAATCGACATCATGGCCTCTTTAGGTCACTTAAAGGAGTCTTTCTTCTTGAGCTTTCTAAAATTGGTGATTGCTCATATGCTATATAGATCAAAAACTTCATCCAACACTATGATGTTGTACCTATATGTTTTAGATGGTGCCATTTTTGCTTACTTATTATAAAATAAAAAAATCATTTTGCTACAAAATTACAAAATATTGTAAAATTCAAGAGCTATTATTTGTGATTTTAATACAAAGTAAAAGATTTCTCAACTCACTATCCAACCATTTTATGGGAGTATTCAATTGTTGGAATCATATTGTGCTTCCACTATCAACTCCTATCTTCTTTTGTTAAAGTTGTCAACCAGTCCTAACAACTCATACTGGAGGAAGAAAATTGGTTCTCGTCAATCTGATGGAGGGAATCAATAGCGTATGGGTCTGTAATCTTTTACCTCTTCCTTGATGGATCTTTGAAACCCTATAAAATACTTCTAACTCTTGCTCTTCTTAATTCGATATCTTTTGCCTTTTTGACCATCTTTTCTATATATACTTTGGCAAGGATTCTTCCTTTATTCCTCTGCCTCCTCATGTATCTCTTGCCCTATCTTTGTATTCATCTCATTCCTAGCCTTAATTGAGTGAATTTTTTAGTTAGTAGCTTATAGTGTCCCGCTTTTCTCTTTCTTCTTCAATTCCTCAATATTTATAAAATTATACATAAGATTGGTATGAGCATTCAAATTATACTTTAAACTTATTTGATTATCCTCCAACCTTATTTGATTGTTTCATAACCATTGGCAATGACTCTAAGCTACTTCAATCCTTATTATAAAGGCTTATACCAACTTATAGTTGAATTTGCTTTTGTTGCCTCTCCTATTTGTTGACCTCATTATTTGAGGTCAATTTCCCCGGAATCGACTCTAGCACCTAGGTCTTCGTAGCCTAATGTAGACGTCGCCCATAGGATTTCCCTTAGGTGGACGCCCACTGACGTAGCATCAACTCGAACTTATTACTCAACTCGAATCAAAATCAATTCAATCCAATTTTAATTCAACTCCAAACGAACTCAAATCAAGCTCGATTTATGATTTGTCGATGTCGATCGACTTAATTTTATTTTGATCTAGTTCATTTTCGATCAAATTATTATATCATTGAGCTCTAACCAACTCACCAATCAAACATCAAATTCCTCTTAATAAAATCTATTTTATTTTTAAATCAAATCGAGATCAGCCCTTAGATCTTTCTTTGAAGGCATAAACCAATCTAAGCCGTCAAATTGTTTTGAAATAAGATTTAATTAGGTGCGGTTAGGGCCGGTCAAGTTCCCCCCACGATCCCTCTCTCATTTGCTTTAAACCGCCCGATCTCCTCCTGGGCAATTCAGAACTCCCCACTCCTGTTCGCACTCCAGTCGGTCTCCTCTGTTCGCACAACTCAGACGAAAAACCGACCCCAACTCCCTGAGCAGTTCGTATAACTTCCTCCTCCCAGCCATTCGCAGCCCCATTTCGGAAATCCCGAAACCTCCCGCTCTCAGTCCGTCGCATCCCTCTCTCGCGTGAAAATGAACCCCAGGCGAAACTCTCATATACACACATGAAACCGCTCCCTCTCACGTTCGCGCAAGAAGTCCAGTCGGCCTCCTCCCTAGGTCGCGTAAGAAGCCCCCAAGCCGTCGCTCGTCTCCTTCCAAGTCGCACAAAGCCCATCTCTCTCTGTTCGGAAGAAAGCCATTAGGTTCCCATTCGCATAAACCCCCCAGGTCCGAACTTTCTCAGCCTGCTCACGCTCTCAATTGCACGAAGCCAAGAGCCTATTCGCTCTCCCTCTCTGTTCGCACAACCCAGGCGGAAGAAATCCCCATTCAGATGCCTCTCGACCGTACGCCTCCAATCTGTTCTTTGGAAGTCAAGGCCAGACGTCCATGTCGCCAGTCCTAGCCGAAGGAACCTTATCTTTCTCTGCCCTTGATGGCCTCAGAAATCTTCTCATCCTTGGGTAATCCCTTCTACATCTTCCTTTGCTTCTCTTTCTACTGCAGCATTTCTTCATTTCCTCCTCCATTGTGAGAGATAGTTACAATTGCAATGTTTGTCTCACCGAAATAATAATAGCAAAGGATATAATCATCAAAGGTTTTCTCATTTTTTTTTAAAAGAAATCCCTTTATAGTTTGATTCATAAAATAAAATGTGATAGTTTTTCTCTCTATTTTACTATCTTAACTCGATATGGCTTTCTCGGTAAAGTTAATCATAAGCTATAGTGATTTATTTTGGGTTCTTATAATATGAATTTGATAAATTCTGATTAGAGATTTTAAAAAGTAGTTAAAGCTATATTTTATTATTAAGATGAATTGTTTAATAATTTCATTTGAATCAAATTTTCCTATAAAGAATAAAAGAAATGTGGTGTGTGAGTGATTGAAAAGTGAAGTGCAGAGTTTGTGAAAATTAAAATGTTTAATTTGATAAGGAAAAGTAATTTGTATTTGCATATAAAAGTAAAACTCATGTGAATTTTTGAAAGGTGAAAAATGTATGTCTCTAAAGATGATTGTGTGACTATTGGAAGGTAAAGGTATATTGTCTTGAAAGATGATTTATGAATTTGTGTGTACTTTGAAATGGTAGAAATTGTATATGTGAAAAGTAAGGTGTGTGTGTGTCTTTTGGAAGATGAAAAATATGTGTTTATGGGAAGTAACTTGTGTGTGTTTTTGAAGGATGACAATTATAAGTTTGGAAGAATAAAATGCTTGTTTTTGTGAAAATGTGTGTTGAAAGGTGGAATTTGAGATATATTGAAAAAAGGAAAAGTGTGTGTGTATATTTGATATATCATGATTGGTGGAAATTGGTATACATAATCATGTTTCATCTTATACATGGGCTTTTTTTCCTTATGATTTGGAAAGATAAAATGTATGAGAAAGTTGAAAAGGTGAAAGTGTGCGAGTTTTAGAGAAGGGGTTGTATGGATGTTTGAAAATAAAAAAGAGTTTGAGTAATTTTTTGGAAAGTAAAAATTATAAAGAAGAGTAAAAGTTTCTCTTTCTTTTTCTATCACTTTCTTTCTTTCCACTTTCTTATGCTTCGAAATAAATATATAATACCTGTTCAAAAGTGAAAGGTTTCAAAAGTCAAGTCAACAAAACCGGTGTTCAAGCCCGAAGAAAGGTACGTCTTTTATTTTCAGTAAATTTAAATTATTTTATTATTATTTATTAAAAGTACTTTCTAATCCTTCTTTTTACCTATTTTCTTTTCTTTATTGGCATGAACTGCGAGGAATGATACCGGTCGAGGGAACAAATGTACAAGGAGCTAATGATGTCAGTCGCCTCTATCCAACCGGGTAGAGGTGCTACGGGCGGAACCACCGGGTCATAGCCCCCGGTGACTGTGAGTATTCTAATCTTAGAAAACCTTTAGGGGCCCCTTAATGTGGTTTGTGCGAATCCTTCCCTTTTAGGTCCTTGTAGTAACTTCAATTTATTTGATTTATTTTTATTTTATCGTAGATCCCTAAACCCTATTTCTACGTATGAAAATTCCTAAGGGTTAGTAATAACAAAGATTTTCACCTATATGACAGTAGTGACATTTAAGGACAAAAATTAAGGACCGGGTCTTAGAAAACTTAGACATAGGATGCATGTACATTTTAGGGTAGAGACATATAACATAAAAAACTTAGTGACACCTCACCTTAAGATTAGTGAATATCTTTAAACTAAAATTCAATCAATTAGAAAACTTTAGCCAATAATTGACCTATGACATATCAAAACCTCACAACTTACTGCACACACTTAGAATTGTTTGCTAGGACAACCGACTCTAGTTTTAGGTTAGGCCGGTGTTTATTTCCTTACTGCATCGTGACGGGCTTTTTCTCGGCTTTCATTGCATGCTGGTTGTAAAATTGTTGGTGTGTTTGTTTATTTATTTTTACTGCACTCTATGTTGTGATTTGAGTGACGATTAGATTACCCATAGGTTAGGAGCGATCTGGGTTGTTAACATGATTTCCTGCAGGTGACCACACTCATGCAGGGTAAAAGGGGCTAATTAATCAATAATTTTATAAATGCTACAGATGCTTCAGCTGCTTAGCCCCCAAATAAAAAGATTGTGGCCAAGTGTGGCTAATTGATTTAATTTTAATGCGAATATATAACTGTTTGGAATGATTTTTATATAAACTGCTTAAGATAACCCTGCAGGTGGTCTAGATTTTTCTTTTTCTTTCTATGAGATGTAATGTAAATGTAAATGTGTCTAAAAAAAAAATTGTGAAAGTGATTTTGAAAATGGGATATCACATTCAATTTGGAATCTGAAGAAAAGAGAATATACCTTAAAGGATTATTCTCTTTTATTTAGAAAGCCAAATTAGAATGATTCAATATCCAAATAGAAAAGAAAATACCCCTCTTAGGGATGAGTTTTTTTTCAATTGGATATCCAGAACCTGGCGGATCCGAGAAGCTTGTAGAAGAAGAAAAGATAGAACGAGAAGATTGAAGAAAAAAGACGAGGAAATAAAAATTCAAGGAACAGTATATCCCAGTTTAAAAATCACTTGTGTCATTCTTAAGATTAGAATCCGGGTTTGTTGTCAGTGGTACCCGGCCACTTTACTTTTCTGCAAATTCTTGGTGTAATATGGACATTGGACATTGAACATTATATTTGGATTATTAAAACTGATTGTTTACATTGTTTGTGCAGTAGATTTTTTTAGAACCTTGCATGCCGTGTTTTGTTTTAGCCTGGATACGAATCGGAGTGCTTTTTTTTCGTAAGGGTACGCTCAAAATTCTTTTACTTGAAATTATAATAAAAGTTTTAGACTCACATAGTAACTCTAACGTTCTAAGAAGTAAGCTCGGGACCGCCGAGAGTCAGCATAAGCATATTAATACTTTCTCTTCCTTGTTAGGCACCTCCCCGCCTGCGGGTTCTAGCAGACCACTTGACCTATGAGGGTGTAGTTCTGTCAAGGGGAAGTTGTGCAATCTCTAGGGAAAAACCTATTTTCTAAGCCTAATTTTTAAACTACTTCATATTCATTTTATGCATTCGAGTCAATTAGCATGCATTGCATTAGATACAAATTAAAAAGAGTCTAAAATATTAATTGCATTTTTAGACATTTTTCACCCTACATAAGTTGAAGGGCCAATTAGGATTTGTCTTAGATGTCGGTCCTTAATTCCTTAAAACTTAAATAACATCCCTACCCATCTTTCATAAGAGACTGGACACATGGTTTTAAAGCGCCTAGGTGGTTAGCTGGCTCCCAAATCCAGGCCGGGGTAAGTCCAGATTTGCACTTCATTAGTTAGGTTCGGGTCACTATTTTATAGTACCCAAATTAGATTTAGGTTCTGAGGCAGATTCTTTTTAGATCTTAAGTCCTCACCCTCCGGGAATATAAATCCCAAATTTCTAATAAAATGTCAACTTAAATATAAAATTTTCTTCTAAAATGTAAAGCCCAACATAGGATAGATTGAGGTTGTCTCTAGGCTTCTCAGAATCCGACACCTCCTACTTTTCATTTTTTGACTCGCTAATAAATGTTCAACATTGAGCTTTCACCTTGGAAAATTCCTACTTCTGTTCCTTGTCTTTTACTTTGTAGTCAAAGGGTATGAAATCACTGCTTTATTCAAGAGTTTTCTTATGATGTAATTAACTATAGGAGTTTGCTCCTATAAAGATTTGAGAACCTCAGACTAAAATAAACCTTATTTTATTCGTATAAAACAAGGGAAGAATCTTTGGGAACGTAGATTTTTTTTAAATCTCATTTCTAAATTTTGAATAGACTTGTAGAATGTTATTATTATCTTTTCAGATAATATAATATTATACTTGTTATATTCAACTTTAGAAATAAAAAATTTTATAAATCCTCCTAAGATTTAACTATAGGAGTTTGCTCCTATAGGAATTTGAGAACCCCAGACTAAAATAAACCTTGTTTTATTCGTATAAAACAAGGGAAGAATCTTTGGGAACGTATATATTTTTTTTAAATCTCATTTCTAAATTTTGAATAGACTTGTAGAATGTTATTATTATCTTTTCAGATAATATAATATTATACTTGTTATATTCAACTTTAGAAATAATAAATTTTATAAAACTCATTCTCGCTTTTAGATATCTTGAAGAATGTTATGTTCGTCTTTTAAGATGATATAATATTCTTCTTGCCATATCTAAATAAAAGAATGAATAAACTTTTTTTTTAAAAATGTGTTTCTATCTTTAAACATATTCTATACAATTTCATGTTCATCTTTTGAGATGATATGTTATTCTTTGAACTATGTTTGATTATAGAAATATCAATTTTAAAAACCCTATTTTGATATTGAATCCATTGTAGAATATCGTGTCGGCCTCTCGAGACTGTACTTTATTCTCAATGCAATATTCGATTACAAAATAGGAGAAAATCAAAATCTGCGTGGTGACACAATTTTTCCCACCACTATTCTCTCCTAAAAAATGGGGATGATTGGTCGCTTTATAACTATGTTTTATGATAGGTTTAGCAAGGGTATGCATAACAACTTTATGGAGTCCTCCATCAATTTTTTGCACCAACATATGATGAACAATAATCCCCAAGGAATAAGTTAAGAGTTAATGGTCCACCATATAAATAAAAATGCTCTAATTAGTTTTAAATAATAATCTAAACTTACATCTTCATTCTTTAGCTCTAGCAAAAAAGCTTTGCCCTTGAGCATACGCTCTTTTAGCTCAATACTGCATATTTGGGATGGTTGCATAAGTCTAATTAATACATCGAAAATATGACATATCTAGTTACAATATAAATGGTAGTAGCCTCATAATGCATCATATCCTTCTTCAACCCACTTAGTGTCTTTTGTCAAGACAACCTCCCTTATAGTTATATAAAAAAAGGTCTTCTTATCTTTAAACAAGCCATGCATCTCAATAAAAACCGCATTGTGTTTTTCATGGTTGGGAGGACACCATCTACATGATAGTATAAAATGAATCTCCACACATCTTCATTCTCAGTGCATCCATAAACGCTTTTACCAAGTTTGCATTATTAATGTTTTTGTCTCTATTCAAGTTTTCTTTTATTGGCATACTCTTTGTGCTCATCCTCATAAATTCCTCCTAAGATGTAAATTTACTAACTCCAACCCAATAATTAGTTCAAACTCAACAACTTGAAGTGGAGTATCTTTCATACTCCTTACTATTGACCATCCTCTATGATACTTGATGAACTAGGCTCCAGAGAAATGCTGCTTAAGAGCTATTGAAAATTTGCTAATTGTGGATTCTTCAACCCTTCTAATGAAATCAAATTCTATAAATTGTCTATAATTTTTTTCATTGCACCGTTCACAACTCTATATGTGAATTAAATACTGTAATGTCTCTCTATAAATTTGATTAGATTTGAGATTTACATAGCTAAATATTTTAATTTAGTCAATTAAGCAAAATATAATGGGTGATTGAATCATATTTGAACAGTGTTTGAACATGATTCGAACATTATTTGAATGATGCTAAAACTATTTTTAAATCATGCTCGAACCTTGTTCGAAAGGCTAGACAAATATTGTTCCTACCATGTTCGAACATTGCACTATTATTCTTGATCCTTATTCCAGCCATGATCAAGTAGCTTGAGCCATGTTCAGACCATGATCAAACCATGTTTAAATATTTTAGAATCTCATTAAAATCATGCACAAACCTTTCTTTGAGCATCTTCAAATAATATTTGATTCTTATTCGAACCTTCCTTAAACCATAGTTGAACCATATTCTAATATTTATCTACTTTGTTTGAACCTTGCTTAAAATTTTGCTAGAATTTTATTCCAACAATATTTTAAAAAGGTCGGTGCATTCTTCAAACTTATTTTGAATAGTATTTGCACTTTGGTTAAAGCTGATGTTAATTATTTTTTAGAATTATTCAAACATTCTTAGAGACTTACTCATAGCAATGCTCCAAGAAGGTTTGAAGACTGTTCGAATAAGATTCTAGTATGTTCATAGCAGGTAATGTAATGGTTAATGTCATTTTAGGTTTAGGATTTTGATTATTAATAGCATATTCAAATTTATCTTATCAAATGTATAACGGAACGCTGCTAACCTTTACTGTGAATCTTTATTGTTGATTGATCTTATGTGCTTGGAGATTTCTAAGACATAGGTCTTGTGAAGAAGAATGCTAATCAACTCTCTATTCGGAAGTTCATGTAACACGTAATTGATTGTTTTGAATCCAATTTCTCTAATAGCATAGGTAATTTAGTTTGAAATGAACTTTTAAGTATATTTCTCCAACTAAAACAATGATGAGATTATTTTGCCAATTTTTGATATTATGAGGCATATAAAATTAAACTGCCAATGATGATTATCATATTAATTGATGTTCCCAATTCATAAGGCTTGATAAATAATTATTTTTATCAAGGAAAGCTAAGCTACTTAAGTTTTTTTTTTTTTCCTATTCCTTAATTTGAGGTAATGTAATGTAAATGGTATACATTCTACCTTCAATTTCACTTATGCTTGTTTAAAAGGGCACATGAGAAGTAGAGTGTATGGTGAACTTTCTGAGTGGAGGTTTATGGTGAGTAATTATGTTTGAAGTGTGAGAATGTAAAAGTGTGAGGTTTGATGGAATTTGGGAATATATCCTTTTAGGGGTAGCCAAGATGTTTAATAGGGATTTCCTAAAATTGAGTTGTATTTTAATGGCATAGATTCCATGGTGTTTAAGATGTTAGGTTGGGAGCTATGATGAGTGAGATTAGTCTTTGAAAAACATAGAATTTTAGGAAAGGATTTAGGAGTTCTTTCGGGTGATTATTTTGATTTTTTGCATGTAAAGTTAAATAAAGTCTAGGTGGTTGAGTTTGGATAGATTTTGTTTTGTTATTTTATTAGCTCCTTATACGGGGTGAGCTAAGAGAACAACCATAAATTAATAAGGGAAGATTTCAAGGAGAGAGTAACAAGAAGTAATTGATATAATAATAATAATAATAATTATAATAATAATAATGATAATAATAATAATTTATATTATTATTATAAAGTTGGATAACCTCGCATCAAAGATGGGATGTTCCAAATCACTTAATAATAAAGTTAACTATAGTCACCATTCTTTCTCAAGGAGGATGAATACTTTATTAGTCTAATTTGTGTTTTAGTAGAATGCTACATTCATTATAAAATTTCATGATATTTAACGGCATTGGACTACAAAAAAAATAAAGGAAGAGAAGGAATTGATAAGAATCTGACCTCTATGCATAAAAAATAGCAAGAACAAAGAGAAAATGCAACAAAAATTTGTGAGAAAACTTGTTATTTCAGCACAACAAACCACGATACAAGTTTATCTACTATTTGAGAGGTTGGTCGACACTCCACAAACCCTAGGCATTACTAGGAATAACACCAAAACAAACTACAAAAAACACAAATAATCTTATAATCCTAAACTAACCCAATTAATCCAATTATAAAGCTTTCTAATTCCCTCCCAAATATTAACTTCAAATCATCCTTTCTTTCCTTAAATAAAGTTTTCTAATTCCCTCTCCAATCCTGAATTCAAGTTAGATTTTTTTTTTTCATTAAATAAACTTTTCTAATTCCATCTTCATTTCAATCTTCTATTGTATGTAATTAAAGGTGAAATTATTTCTTTTTGAGCTCCTCTCCTCTTGCCCGCCACCCACCTAAGTGGGGCCCACCTGCTTAGTAGCTGGCGGTTGATCAATACTCCACTCCCAAAGAGTCATCTTGTTCTTAAGGTATAACGAAGAAAATTGTCACCGGTTCATCCACCTTGGTTCCCATGTTTCATCACAGTTTGTTAAATCTTTCAACTTGATCAACACTTCTCTGATTCCCTTGTCTCCTTGGCGCACCCCTTTCACCTTTAGTGGTTCTAATATCGCCTCCATATCCCGTGACAATTTGGCTGGTAGTGCAGGGGAGGGCGTGTGATTTCTAATGGCTCGTCTCAGTTGTGACACATGATGTACGGGGTGGGAGACTAAGTTAAGTGGAAACTTTAGGCAATATGGTAATGTGCGAATAAACTACACTATCTTGTAGGGCCCCAAGTAATGGGGGAGCTTCTCATTCCTTTGTCAAGCCACAGTCCTTTATTTGTAAGGTTGGATCTTTAGATAAATCCTATCCCCAAACTCAAACTGCACATCCCTCTTATGTCCATCTATTAGCTTATTTATGATTTATTATTGTCTCTATAGATGTTCTTTCAATTTTATCAAAATTCGGCCTCTCTCAAGTACTACTCCACTTATAACATCGATGTGTTTCCGTGCCCATAATATATCAAATATGTGGATCCCTCCCATATAAGATTTTAAAGGGCATTATCTAGGCTACTATATGATATGATATGTTCTTTGGTATATCTGATACAAAGCAATGAATATAAGCCTCCATGTTACGATTCACTATCTATGTTTGGCCATCCATTTGGGGGTGGTAAGTTGTACTCTACAGAAAGTGTTAAGAGAGTTGCTATTTGCATATTTTACATTCTTGCAACTTATATAGTTTTGATGATTCTAAATATTATTTTTTTAAGTATTATGTTCTCCTAACACTTTTTGGAAGAATTATTTTTGCTCTTGTGTGGACTAACATTTCAGGATAATCGTACTCCAGACTACTGAAGACTTCAAATCAATTTCAGCATATGATTTTTTTTGAGGAAAATGAATAAAATAGGATTAAAAAGAAAAAGAGCAAAGAAATTATTACAATCCTACTAAGCCAAAAACAGTTGATTCCTCCATTAACAAAGACATGAATAAAGGAGGAATCTTATTAATAGTAATGTCATCCCAAATAAAATGGCTCATAATGCCAAAGTTTGCACATAAATCCGCCAATTTGTTACAACTTCTATGAACACAATTGAAAATGATGTTGTTGAACTCACCAAAAAGATAAGTATCTTCATACCTTGTGTCTCCTTTTTGTTTGGTCTTCTTCAAGAATTTCATGACATTATGATTGTCACCTTCTATGATAATACCTTTATATTTGAACATCCAATCTTTCAACACTTCCTTAATGGATTGAGTAGCCAAAAGTTCCAAGAAATAAATATCCCAATGGATATATGGTTTCCCAAATGCTAGAAGGAATCTTCCTTTGTGATCATAGAAAGCTCCTCCAATGCCGGCTTTATAATTGGAAAAAAGAGAGGCATCTACATTTACTTTGAGCCAATCGGGTGGAGGGGGATGCCAATGAGGAAAAGACAACAGTGATGGTTGGTTGACATCCCATGTACCTGAGTAATTACTAATCCCTTGGACAGAATTTGAAACATAGCTTATTGCATTGGAAGCAATATACAATGAGCTATCTTCCTCCCGTTATGTAGTAGATTATTCCTTGACTCCCATGTCATATATACCACTGTACATTAAAGATTAATCATAAAGGGACTTAGAAGAGAAAGGTGCTTACATCAATCATGCAAGGAATTAAATTCCTTGAAAGTGAATCCTCATTCCTTGATTTGTGAAAGAACTTCCTTCAGCTTATGGCAATTGGCTATCAAATGGTCTCTGTTTTCAGCAACATTACAATTTCTTGGGCAAAGATTGATCCTTTGCAATCTTCTATGTTCAAGGTGGTAGGCAAGCCATTATTATAAATCCTCCACCAAAACGTCTCCACCTTTGGATTGAGTTTAACTTTTTTGATCCAGCTCCAGTAATGATCCGAATTAGTATGGTTTATCAAATTTTCAAACACTATAGATGATAAGGATCTTCCATTGACCTGTAGCAAGAGCTCCATTTTATCTCCTCCTTGATCACCCGGGTTAATGGTTTGTAAAATAAGATTTACAAGATCTTCACCCATAATCCTTTTCATTTGCTTCACGTTCCAGCTTCCATTCTCTATGAGGTTGGAAATTGAAAATCAGTTATCATCTATAGGAGTAATAAACGTTGGCCACTTGTTAATACATTTGTCTAAGATCCATGTATCTTTGAATACATCAATGTCATTACCATTTGCCACCCTCCATCTAATAAATGACCTTAATGACTTTCCACCTATCTTCAATATTTTCCAAGAATTAGAACCATATTTTTTCAAATCTACCTTTTCAAGCTGATTTCCATATTTTGGGAAGAAGACTTTGTGAATAAAGGAATCTTTATCATGCATATATTTCCAAGCCAATTTGGATCTCAAGGGGCCAACTTTAGTAGAACAAAAGTGAAGAGCTCTTCCTCCCCATTTGGTTGGTAAACACATAGTTAACTAACTAACATAATGTAATCCATAACCACCATTAGCTTTGTTCCAAATAAAGTTCCTACAAATCTTATCCACCTCATCAAGAATACTCTTTGGCACAAGAGAGTTAGTACAATGAAAAGTTGTGAAGGAAAGAAAAACCATTTTGGATAAAAGAATTTTTCCTGCCAAGGATATCATCTTACTTCCCCAAATATTAGTCATCTTCAAGGCTTTATCAACAATAAAAAGGAAGTCATGTTTGACTAACCTTCTCAA
Organism: Dendrobium nobile; assembly: GCA_022539455.1. Classification (NCBI taxonomy): domain Eukaryota; kingdom Viridiplantae; phylum Streptophyta; class Magnoliopsida; order Asparagales; family Orchidaceae; genus Dendrobium; species Dendrobium nobile. The sequence continues at coordinate 42,463,332 of CM039736.1, forward strand.
AGCAAGTGTTACTCCAAGATAGGTTAATTAATTTACTATTTTGAAACCCATCATTCGGCTAATAGCTTTATTTCTCCTTCTTCTAACATGCTCGCTGAACATCAAAGAAGATTTATTAGTGTTAATAGACAAACAAGTCCAACTGCAGAAATTACCCAATATTGATTTAATTTCTTTGGTAGCCTTCAAGGAAGCTTCCAAAAAGATGATCACGTCGTCTGCATACAACAAGTGAGAAATAGTAGGGCCATTTGAAGAAACCCAAACTCCTAATGAATCACCTTTTTGTTTGAATGCATTAGAAAGCAATTGGGCACAAAGGATGAAAAGATAAGGAGACAAGGGGCATCCTTGTCTAAAGCCACATTGATCTTCAATCCAATTAGATAAGTTACCATTTATTAAAATAGAGAAATTGGATCTTTGAATACAATTTAAAATTAGCTAAGAAAAGAAATCTGGAAAACCGAAGTATTACAAAGCCTTTTCCAAGGTTAACCAACCCATGGAATCATAAGCTTGTTCCATATCAATTTTGAATGAAACAAAACCTTTTGAAGATTTGGAGTTCCTTAGTTTATGCATCACTTCTTGGGCAATCAACACATGATTATTAAGAGATCTTCCTTTGATAAAAGCTACTTGTTCATAAGAGATTAATTTGGAGATGTAAGGAGCCATTCTATTCATAAGGATTTTAGCCACCAATTTATAGACCGAATTGCATAAGCTAATAGGTCTAAAGTGAGTTAATGGATTACTGATTTTTGGAATTAGAACGACAATCATTTCCTTTCATTTAGGATCCATTTCAAAATTTTCAAAGAAATATTTTAATGCATTCCATAAGTCAAATTTGATAATCTCCCAATAAGCTTTAAAGAAGGAAAAAGGTGATACCATCATTACCTAGAGAGATATTATTACCACTTTGTTTGATAACCAATTCCATTTCTTCAATAAAGATGGCTTTTTTTAAAGAAGTTCTATCTTCATCATCAAGACAGCTCCAAGAAGAAGGCCAATCCTCTAAAATGCAACTTCGATTTTTCCATTTCTCCTGAAAAAGTTTTAAAAAAACATTTTCAATCAGCTTTTGTTCCTCAACCACTTCTCCATCTTCATTCATAATCTTGGAGATAAAGTTAGCATTTTTTCTAAATGAAGTAAATGCTTGAAAAAATTTAGAATTCTGGTCACCCTCCACCATCCATTTCACCTTTGCCCATTGTTTCCACCAAGTATCAAGCTTGGCATGAGTAGAATTGAGCTCACCCACTTTAGCTTTTAGCATCTAGCTTTCTTCAATAGAGAGATTTCCTTCATTTGCCTCTTTCAGTTGGAGATTTTCAATTTGAATCAAAAGATCCTTTTTTAGAGAGAGTAAATCCTGCATTTTAGCTTTGCTTCAATAGCAAAGGGCCTTAAGGGAGTTTTTCATTTTACAATTCAAAATGTTGGCAGCATTTCCTCTATAATTCCTTTTTGAAACCTTGTTTACTACAGCCATTGAAGCTTTGTTTTGAGCCCAAACATCTTCAAACCTTACTATCATCTTCTTAGTTTGATGAACCATAATATTAAAGATGATCGGACAATGGTCGGAAGCAACACGTGTCAAGTGCCTAACACAGAGATGATTAGAGGAAGAAATTGTAGCTGGGTTTATAAAGCACTTATCTAGTCTTTCAAGGATTCGGTCCGACCCTTGTTTGTTGTTGCACCAAGTGAATTTTTTCACCACAAATCCAACTTCAAGGAAGTCATTGTTAGCAAGAAAGGTCTTCATTTCCTTGGATCCAAGGGAAAGTTTGAATCTTTTACCTCCCCTTTTATCATCAGTTGAAAGGATGCAATTGAAATCACCTCTTATGACCTTAGGAAGTTCCTTATTAGCAAGAAATTCCAGCCTTTCCCAAAGCCATCTCTTCTATAAACATCCTTGCTACCATAGATAGAAGCTATCCTCCATGTACGTTTTTTGAGAATCTCCAAATCCCCCACAATGAACTGTGAAGAGGATTCTAATATTTGAAAAGAGGCTATATTGCCTTTCCATAACACAAGAATGCCCCTAGATAAGCCTTCAGATGGAACACAATAGTAGTTCCAATCGGTGCCAATGAGAAGGTCAACTTCCTTTCTTTCAAAAGAAGTTATTTTGGTTTCCAACAAACCAATGAAAAAAACTCCAAAATCTTTGACAACTTCCTTCATGTATAGAGAAGCTCTCCTCTTCCTAGCTCCTCTATAATTCCAAAAAGCTATGGATGAATTCATTGAATAAGAGGGGATGAAGTCCCCAACTTATCTTTGTTCACTTTTTCAGTCCTCCTACTTCTAGGAGTGGAGTTGATAGGACCTAGTCCTTTAAGTTGCTTATTACCTTTATTCTTACTAATATGGGGACTCGCTTCATTGATAGCAATAGAACTGCTTAAAAGATCACTTTTGCTGTTGAGTTCTACATCTATAAAATTAGAAGCTCCTTCCAGATTTTTACAATAACTGTTTTCAACCAATTCAGCTGGTATGATTTCCCCTTCCTCACTCAGTCCATTTAATAAACTGAATTTATTAGTAGAGATAAAAGAAGAGTTTTGAACATTCAACCTTTCCTCAAACAGGTCTTCTGAAGAGATTTCTGGATTCTGAATTTGAAAAGACTCCTTAATAGCATCTTCAATGACTCCCTCCTTAAGAGAAACCTGCACCTCCTTATTAGGAAATTCCACAGCTTCAACTTCTTTCCAGACCTGTTTTTTAATAACAGTTTCAAGTTTTTTTCCACCAATTTCTTTGTCCAGAGAAACTTGTTTTTTTGAAAAAACTCCTCTTCTTGCCATAATTTACTTGAAGCTAAGGACCATAGCCTGAATTATCATTATTAGCTGCCTGTTTTGTAGCACTGTTGGTGTTGGAGTTTTCTTCATTAATCACCTTTGAATGATCTCCTTCCTTAATAGAACCAGAAGTTCCATTAGTAGAATTTTCTAAACAATTGGTCTTATCATGGCCAATTCTCCCACAGCTAAAGCAAAAATCACAGAGTCTTTCATATTCAAACTTTTGATAGAACTTGTCCGAACTACTTTCCACCCAAGCACCTTTAGGTAAGGCAATGTCTAGATTCATGCGAACACATACCATACCAAACTCCCTTCTTCCCCATTGAAAAAGGTTACCATCAATCATGAGAGGATGCCCAATTATAGAAGCAATTCTACAAATGTTGATTTCATCCCAACATTATAGTGGGAGATTAGGCAGCCTAATCCATATAGGAGCACACAACCCTTTTAAGGATGATGGGTCAAAATTAGAAGACCATTTCTCCATACCAATGATCTTCCCATTAACAAACCAAGGTCCGTTATTGAAGACAACCTCCACAGATTCATTGGCGTATAATGAACATAGGATCCAGTCCATTCCTAGCATTGTTAAGTTGAACTTCCCATAAGGAGACCATTGTCTTCTGAGTTCAGTACTGACCACTGGGATTGGAACTTTATTTCCGAAAACTTTGATAACAATAGAATTTTGAAGCCTTCTTGCATTTTCCAACACCTTATCCTCATTTAGTTTAATAGAAATTCCATCTTCTGATCTGAAATCACCCATTTCCAGCTGAGATACTTTGATATGTTCCTTTCTAGACCAAGCATTTTGTTGTATATTAGGAAGAGCTCTTTCAGTAATCACATTAACAGCTTCCTTGCATGCACCCAGTTCTCCGTTATTGCAATCATGCACTTTATCCAGATCATTAGAATTTAATCCTTGGCCACCATTGCTTTCAGTAGCAATATTATCCAGATTTTCTATCCTTAATTCATCCATAGCTTGAACATTCATACCATTTGCGTTGATTAGATTTTCAACAGCTTTTTTCAAAACAATTTGTTTACCAGAGAAAGTAGAATCTTTTTCGGTTGAATTTTTAGAAGAAGCAGCAACTACAAGCTCCCTATCACCAAGGAGATCTTTGTTCTTCAGATTTATAGCAGACAACTCATCTTCTATCACACCTTTACCTTTTCCTATAACTTCTGCTAATTTTTTAGGAGGCAAAACCAGACCTCTTTCATTGATCACCAAAGGTGCTCCCGAACAAAACTTCATTTTGGATCCTTGCAAAAAACTTGACGGAATATCACCAAAAGTTGGCGGAGAAGCAGAAAGCGACCGCGCTGGACCATGAGACAAACTTGAAGAAGTGCGATGAGCATCTACTAAACCATCGGAGATCGGTGGTTAGCGACCCTCCGTCGCCATTGCTCCCGCAGAAATACCGCGAATTTGAAATTTGAAGAAAAACCGCAAAAAACTCTTAATTTCTCTCAGAGCTTCTCTCTCTAACTTCTCTCTCTAGCTTCTCTATATATTTTGTTAATTGAAGTCTTCATTTTTTACTTTATTGAGTACGAGAGAGTGTGATTGTAATTGAGGAACTTAGCACACACGCACACACACAGTTGGGGAGATCTATAAAAATAAAAAATTTTCTTACACTGATCATACGGGATGAACCATGTTCGTACGGGATGATCAGGTTTGTTATACCCCTCTTAGAGCAAATGGAACGAACAGGAAGTGAGAAAAATTTTCTAAGTCCTGATCGTCCAGGCGAATTTTCTTATTCGTCCCTAGACGATACTCTCTAGAATCTCACTTTGAACTGTATGTCCGGATGAAGTGTCATTCGTCCCAGGATGATGTTCTATGGATCCTTGAATTGAACAGATCGTCCAGACAATTCACTTCATTCATACCAGGACGATGTCCTCTGGACACATGACTTGAACTAATCATCCAGATTTACTCCTTTATTCGTCCCAGGACGAAGTTCTCAATTCCTTGAAAATTTGGACCGTCCTGCAGTTTCGTCCAAACAAACCCTTGATATAACTGTTCGTACCGGATGAACTTAGTTCGTACGGGATGATGATCGGGTTATAAGTCATTTCGTACCAATATACATTGGGTTTGTACGCAACAGTTTTTACACTATTCGTACGGATGAAATCACGTTCGTACAGTACAATCGAGTGCATACAGAATTGAAAATTAACATTTTTTAAACAGTTTTTCTTGTCTTTCCTATATAAGGTCCACTTAAAACTATCTTATAATATTTTTTTCTCATTTGTCTTCGTGTAAACTAAAGGAAGACTAAAGGAGAGAGTGTGAGAGAGTGTTTGAAGGAGGATTCTTATTACTGGAGCGTGAAGGATTCACTTGGTACTCAAAGGTAAGAATCTTCAATTATGATTTTTGATTACTTCACCCTTTTCTCTTGTCCTTCTAGATTTCTCGTGAGAAGATCTTTTAAGGAGATCTAGTTCTCTACCAACTATTGTGGAGTGTGAACAGCGAAAGATTATCTGCCTACACTTGGAGAGTGTGAAAGGATGAAGGGTTCTCTACCCACACTTGGAGAGTGTGAAAGGACGAAGGGTTCTCTACCCACACTTGGAGAGTGTAAAAGGACGGACGGTTCTCTGCCAACACTTGCAGAGTGTAAAAGGATGACGGTTCTCTGCCGCACCAGGTAGTGGTGGAAGAGAGTTTTGTGAAGGCTTCTCCGCCTTGCTGTGGGGGAAAAAGAGGAGATGCTATTGGTATTAGTGCAATACTCGGAGGGTGGCTCTGGGGAGTGTATGTTGGTCATGTTTGATCGAACCACTATAAATTCTGTGTCTTTTTACTCTCCACTGTTTTTCTTTTTTTCTTTATTTTTTGTATTGATCTGTGGTTGAAAATCTTTTTACAAAAATTCATTAAAGTTTTTATCAGTTTAAAAATTAAAGATGAAAATTTTTTAAATTACCAATTCACCCCCCTCTTGGTTAGCCGCTCGGATATAAGCTTAGGTCTAATAACCTAATTCATATTAAACAAGTTTCAATAGAAAGAAAATCCCCTACATCTTGAAGAACTCCCTACAAAAATGACTTAAAAAGATCTTGTCCGGATCAGACACACTGGTTTTGGGTATGCCTTGCAAATAGACCACCTCCTCATGAATGCAACTGCTACTATCACTGTGGTGTATGGGTGCATATTTTCTCAATTTGTTCACCACCAGTAGAAACACAATGCCCCATTCTAATCTAGATAGTCCCAGAGTGATGCCGTAGTCACTTCTTCCTACACCTTCTCGAGTAATACTAAATGTTATAGAAATCCACCTGTAGCCATCACCACGTATTTGCATCTATGACACACATCAAAAATAGCCACCAACTCCTCTACATCTTTTTGCATGCCCACCCAGAATAGCTCCGCTGCTAGTGTATATTTTCTTCTAAACTCCGAAATGTCCCAAAATATTATTCCATGAAACTTCTGCAATAAATGACAGATGTGTGGAGATGTCCTCGAAAGCACAAACCGTCCCTTGTATAGCAGCTTTTGACTCATCAAAGAGTAACTAGGATGACTATCCTTGATCTGCAGCAAAGCTCCTCTAATCTTGCTTAGCTCCTCATCTTGTTGTCTCTCAAATTTCATGGCCTACCAATCAACCACCATGGGAACAAGCAGAGCCATAACTATAGGGTCTTTATTATGCCTATAGAGAGCATTTGTAGCTTTATTTTTTGATTCGGGCTAGTACTTGATCTTGAAGTCTTTATTCAACAGCTTCGAAAGCCACCACTTATGCTCCACTATCACCATTATTTTCTCTAATAGAAACTTCATACTACTCAAGTCGGTCCTGACTATGAAATGCTTTCCCAACTGGTAAGTTTGCCACTTTTGTATTGCTAACACTATCACCATCGACTATATTTCATATACAGATTTCAAAATGGACCTAGTGATTAAAACCTGGCTAAAATATGTTAGGAGCCTATGACTCTGCATTAGAATTGCTCTCAACTCATAACCCAATCTCAACTACAAATGGCTAATTGAAATCTTGTAGGGCTCACGCATGGGACACTAATTATAGCTTTCTTTGGCTGCTCAAAAGCTGCTTTCTCCCATTTGAAATTACCTTCTTTAGTTGTTCTGCTAATCGACATGCTATATAGCTGTATCACCTCACAAAATTTCTATAGTAAGAATCCTCTCAACTCCTTTAGGGTCTTAGGTAAGGGGAACTCCAACATAGTAGCCTCTATCCTGGAAACATTTGTAGCTACTCTTGATTTGGGGACCACCTATCCCAAATACTCTGCCATCTTAAGTGCAAAGGAACATTTATTCAAATTGGCATACAATTAATACTGCTTCAATATCACTAAGATGACCCTCTAGTGCTCCACATGCTCCACCTCAGACCATCTATATACCAAAATATCATCGAAGAAAACCATTACAAACATATGGAGGTAAGACTGGAATACCTTCTTTATAAGTGACTAGAAGGTGGCTTGAGTGTCTGTTATCCCAAAAGGCATCATTAAGAACTTATAGTGACCTTCATGAGTCCTAAAATAAGTCTTGTTGATGTCAGCATGCCTCATTCTAATTTGAGGGTATCCTGATTTCAAATCAGTCATGGATAACATCATCATTCTATATAACACATCCAATAATTCATCAATTATTAGTATAAGAAATCCATGCAATAACGTTTCCTTATTTAGAGCCCAATAATCTATATTAAATCTCCAACTACTATCGCTCTTCACCAGCAACACATGACTGAAGAAAGGACTAAAACTTGGATGAATGATCTGGGCCTTTATTATATGCTTGATCAAATTCTCTTTTTCATATTTTTGAACCTTTGGGTATTGGTAAGGTTAAACACTGATAGAGGATACCCCCTCCATCAAGATGATGGCATGCTCATGTTCCCTTGGGGGAGGTAGCCCATGAGGAAGCTAGAATACCTCATTGTATTATTACAAGAGTAGCTGGATTATCTTTGGAACCTTCTCCACTATTTCTATGCTTCCTCCTCCTTCAATTCTTTGGACCTCCACTAAGAATCCCAACCTTGCTCCCTAGATTGCCCTTACCAAAGTCTTAAGAGAAACCATAGTTTTGGACATTCTCGAATATTTCAAACTCCAATCAAATGGCCCTAAAATTAGGATATAAACAATTGCATATTTATTAGGCATGTCTTTATGCACTATCCTCCAAACTTTAGCTAATTATAATACCTCTAGCCCCAAAAATTGTATTTATTTTTGAAGGCTGTAATACTATAAAATATTTACGGCCCATGCTACTAAAGTTTCTATTCAGTGGAATTTGACCATAGAGCCTTCTCCAAAGCCTCTAACCACATTCAAACCTTTGATCATGATATATTGAGCAGTAATCTACATTTTGGTGGACCAACTTTGACCCATAGTTGACCAGCTGTTAAAATGACCAAAATGTCGTACAAGGGAAAAATTAATTTTCCCTTAAAGTTCAATATAAATAATTAAAAAAAAATAACCCTAAAACCTCCTCTAATATGTCTTAAATATCATTAGGAGTGCATTTGACTCAAACCCAGGCAATGGGTCGACCTGGTTGACCAAGTTAACTTAGGTTGACCAAATAGACTATTAAGGGTTCAAACAGTTAATGTAACTGTAATGAATTTTTTAAACCAGGAAACCATCTCTAATAGAATCCAAATATCAAACCAAACCTATTAAGCCCAAAACCCAGACCTTAACTTAACCTGGTTGACCTAGTTAACCAAGGTTGACCCAAATGTCCTTTAAGGGTTAAATTAGTCATTTTCATTGAAATGACCAATCTAAATCATGGGACTACTGCCACTGGTCTCTAAACATCAAACCAAAAAATATTGAGCTCAAAGTCTAGCCCTGAATCAATATGGTTGACTAAGTCACCCTTGGTTGACCAAACCAAACCTTAAGACCTTTCTACGTTGAATAAACTTCCAAGCACATTCAAATCTCATGTAAACTCTCTTGAACATACCCTTGGCAATTTGGGCTGGACTTGTCAACATGACATAGTTATCAGTTGGCTTGGTCAACTTAGTCCAAGGTTTGTCAAATTTGACCTATTTGGTCAAAACTTTTCATCTAATCAAATCAATATCCCCAATCCTTTAATTCTTCTCTAGTCTATGGCTCAAGCATGTTCAAACCCATTTAAAGTCAAATCATGATTATTTTGACCAAGTCAATCCCATGGTACTTGGTCAAATCACCTTAAGCTCTCATATACTAATTTCAAACTTCAGTCTCTAGCCATCAAACCAATTATAATCCCTCCAACCAACACTCAATCACACTTCCATCCAACCTCAGCAGTCCACTTGGTTGTTGATTAGTCAACACAGTTAGAAAAAAAAAGGTAAAGAGAGTGGTCAAATTGGCAAATATCCAATTTCAAGCAAATCCCCTCTATTCTGAACTACTCCATCTGCTTAACTGTGCTCTAGAACTTTCTTGAGCCCTTCCTAATCCCCTGGTTTAAGTTTAAATGATCTCTAATCATTCCACATATGTACACAGGGACAAAGATTGCTTTACACATCATGTCCTTTTGTCCTTTTTATTCCCTTGCTCCGAACTACTTGGGGGATAAGTGGAAAGCATGAAGCAATACATCTAAAGCAACATCAAAAGTTCAAATGCAATGGGGTCGTTTGAATTGGGAAAAAGACCTAAAAAATGATCATTCTAACCTTATCTCTCTCTCTACTCAAGCCCTCCCAGTTCTAGACTTTTGTTTGTTCAAGCTCTAAACAAGTTCATCTTCCATTCCCTAATTCAAACCTAACGTTAAAACTCTGTCAGTGACGAGATCCTTGGCTAATCAAAGCCCTTCTTCTTCCAAGACTAGAAATGGTTGATCCCAGCTTTTTAGTCCACATTTTCAAATACGAAAATATATGGTGACAATCTCAAAGTCAGAGGGTCCAAAATCATCCAAATCCAACAATTAGATAAGGTAAATATTAACCCTAGCTTTGGGCACCTTAATTCAAATAAATTTTAATTAAGTGTTTTTTAAACAACAAAATCATATCCCCATGTTTTATGTTCATGAATGCTTCCTAAGTTTAAAATTTCAAGTGATTTTATCCATTCGATCGAGAGTTTGAATCTTTTTTTTCATTTTGGGCTATGGGTTTCGCAAGCCCGTTGATGTACAACATCTTGTATGTTGATCTTATGATCAATTGTTTAGATTTCACCCTTCCGTTGTCGGTCTGACTATGTGTAACGATCCGCCACGCTATCCTATTGTTCGGATCAATCTGAGCCATTCATTTGAAATCATGGATAATCGAATGGCTTCCAACGTGCACTGAATCATATTAGTGAAACCATGTCGCACCCACCACCTTATAATTAGTGGCAATTATTTGCTGCGGATTCGTCTGCCAATCCGACAGCACCATATGTCTCTTCGCCGGTGCTAGCGGCGTCAGAACAACTATTTTATTTAAAAATTAATGTTAAATTAATTTAAAACCAGTTTTCTTTTAAAATTCATATAAAATTAAATATAAATTAAAAAAAATAAATATAATATATAAAATTTTTTGAAATTCAAATTACTTGTTAAAATATGTTGAAATATTAAATACCTTTTAAATAATTTTAGAACTTTAAATATTTAAATATTTAATTAACATTTAATTTCATATTAATTTTAATATTTTTAAAAATTTAAATTTATATTTTAGAATTCTCTATATTCTTAGAGATATTATTAAAAATGTTTTACATAAAAATTTAATTTCAATTAAAACTTTTTATTTAAATATTTTAAATAATTTTAATATTTTCATAATTAATATTAACATTAAATTAACTTAATTGTTTTTTAAAATTTCAAAAATATATTTTAAAGATGCTAAATTTAAAATTAATTCAAAATTTTTAAAATACTTTAAATAACTTGAATTATTTAACTACTTAAATATTTAATTGATATTTAATTAACTAAATATTTTCAAAATTTAAGAGTTTACTTTAAAATATTGTAAATAATATAGAATTTCAAAATATTTTATTTTGAAATTAAAAATAATTTAATATATATTATATATTTTAAATGAACTTAATTATCCAACTTTAAATAATTACTGTTTAATTAAATATTAATTGAAGTACTTTCAAAAATTCAAAAGTTTTAATTTTATTTTTAATAATTAGAAAAAATAATTCGAATATTTTAAAATTAAAATTAATTTTAAATATTTAATAAAGTTTAAATAATTTGAGTTATGGAATTATTCAAATATTTAATTAATTATTGACTCGATATTTTTCAAAACTTTAAAATATCTATTTTAAAATATTTTTATGTTATTAAAGTATCTTCAAAATTATTTTGAAGTTTTTTTAAAATTATCTTTTCTTAATTTAAAATTGACCTTTTTTTAAATATAAAATTTAATTTAAAATTGAGCTTGATTGAATTGAATTAATAGAGAGATGATTAGTGAACAATAATGTCTTAATTGTTAACTAATATATTTTCCATTTATTTATGTTATTTTTGTCTTCATGCATGTGTAGGATGCACACAATCACGTAATTTTAAGGCTCTCTTAGATTTAGGACTTGAATGTGATGTTTGGGTGCATTAATATATGTTTGTGCACGGATTAGTGACATCTATTTTTAAACCTAACTTAGTGACATCATACAGAAAAAAATTAATGACTTATTTAGAGAACTTAACAAAATTTAGGAAATTAAAATGCACATGCAATAGGAATGAGACTTTGAACATTCGAACCTAGTGACATTTATAACATTAAGAAATCTCTCATTAATTTTAATAATCATGAAGCCACTTAATTAATTAATTTAAGATTAATTTATTAAATAAGCTTTAAAAAATTCTCAAAATTACAATAAATTAAATTTAAATCCAAAAATTACAAATAATACCTTAAACTAATCAAAATTTGACCCTTAATTAGAGCCAATTAAAAGCCCTTTGATTTGACATTAATTTAAAGATTAATTTAATTTTTAATAAAAATTAATATTTAAATAATATTATTAATAAAAAATATTTAAAAAATTATAAAAAATCTCAAACACCTAAGAGCACCTTGTTAGGTCATTTCTGACCTTTAAAAATGATTTTGAAAAGTTTAGAGTTCATTTGGATTCAGATCATTAAAACCATTCTTATTAAATTATTTTAAAAATTCAAATAAATACACAAATTTTAAAAAAATCGTAAGTAATTTTAGGAAATTTCAAATTAAGAAAACTTAAAGGCATTGGACTCAATTTAGTGTTTATTATTTATTTAAAATATCAAATCACTCTAAGAAATTCAAAATTAATAAGTTAACTTTTGGGTTAACTTTAATTTAAAATTTCAACACAATCTTAAAAAATTCATAACTAAATGTATAAAAATTGAATTACAACAAACTTATAATCTAATTATTCATCTTGAGGTCTAATATATAATAAAAATATTAATTTTCTAGAAATTAACCTTATTAAAAAAGTTAAAATTTGAATCCTTTAATTAATTAATTTAAATAATTCAAATATTTCTAGAGATTCAATATCTAATCTAAAAAAAAAAAAAATTAATCCAACTTTAACAATCAATGATTAATCAATTTCATTAAAATTTATCAACCTTTAATTCTCAAACAATTAAATTCACTTAACTCTGTTGGTGACCATTAGGTAACCCAGACCTACGAGGTTATAACTTAGCCCTAAAAAAGGTGAAATAAACTTTACGGTCCCGATGAATAATAAAAGTGGTAGCCATTTATCATTTAAAATATATCTTAAAATTAATTTTAAATTATTAATATTTAAACTTTAATTAAATTCTTCCTTAAGCGTTTCAACCAATTAGAATATCAAACAACTTTAACTAATTATCCTATATAAGACAAATCCAAACCACACATCTTATCTCACACACTATAGATGATTGGTTGGGATAACCAACTCTTATCTTAGGCTAGACCTATGTTTTACTTTCTTGCTATTGTGTGCTAGTTTTTTTTTTTTTTTTTTTTTGAGCTTTGGTTGCATGTTGTTTGTTAGAATTAAGTAGTTACTGTGATTATTTATTTATTTTAAATGCAATTTATGAATTAATTTCATGGGCATTAGATTATGCTTAGGTTAGCGATGATTTAAATGCTAACAAAAATTTATATATGTGGCCATGCTCATAGAGTGCTATTAAAACAAAGGGGGCAAAATCAATTAATCTTTCAATTAACATGTTTTGTGTAGGTGTTAAGCATGCTAGGTTCTCCTTTAAATTAAGAAAAGCATGGCCAAGTGTAGCTGTGATTGGGCTTTAAGTATCTTAATAAATATTAACTACTTGAGATGTTAATTTAACTATTGATTATTTAGAATAACCCTTCAGGTTGTTTGAGTCTGGATTTTTATTTTAATTCTCAATGTAATTTGATGTTTTTGAGTTATAATTAAGTGTTTTAAAAGTGATAATTTGAGATGAGATATGTATATGTCCTACTTAGATTCTAGAGAGGAGAGGACATGCCTTAGGGGAGAGTTCTTCCCAATTTAAATAACTAAGATAGGATAATTTCAAATATTAAAGAGGAAAGACAATACTTCTTTCTAGGGGGAGTTTCTTTTCATTTGAATATTCAAGCCTGATGAATCCAAGGAGCCCACAAGAGGATGAAGAAGTGAAGACTTAGAAGAATCTCATTCTCAAAGTTGCTTGAGTCTTAGGAGTAGAATCTGAATTATTATTAGAGGTGCCTGACTATTTACAATTTTTTGTAGGCCCTGAGTTGTAATATTAAGTGACACTTATCATATGGACTTTTGATTTAAATATCAAATTTAATTAATTTATTTAATTTATTACACAATAGAAATGACATATTTTTTTAGTCTTTTTACTTGTATGTCAATCTTTAGCATATATTAGATCGAAGGCTTGTGAGGTCACATTAAAACTTTTTTTACTTTAATTAATTTAAAATTATTAGGTTCACATAGAAACTTGACAGCTTTAGGATGTAAGTATGTGACTGATATGGGAGTTCACATGCACCATATTTTAATCTTCTCTACCATGTTAGACACCTTCTCATTTACGGGTTCTAGAAGGCCACCCTACCTATTAGGGTGCAATCCTGTCAAAGGGAAGGTGTGCAATCTCAAGGATAAAAAAATTTTTAAGACTTTTTAAAAAATTGCTTCATATTTAATTTAATGCTTTTATCGAGTCAACTTGTATGCATTGCATTAGAAATAAACTTAAAAGTTTATAAAAATTTAAATGCATTTTATTTCAAACTTCTTATTGTCTTATATATGTTAAGGGCCAATAAGGATAAACTCCTGATGTTTGACCTATTTTCTCAAACATAATTAAATAACATCCCTACCAGTCCTACATAAAAGACCAGACATATGCATTTTAAATGCTTAGGCGGTTTGTTAGCTCCCCTATTAGGTTGGGGTAACTCCTGATTTGTATTGTATTAGCTAGGTTCGAGATATTGATTTTAGTACTCAATTTAAATTTATGTTATAAGGAAAGTTCATACTATAAGACCTCAATTTTATTAAAATTGATAACTCAAACTAAAACTTTTCCTCGAACCAAAATTTATACCTAACATGTAGGATAGGTTGTGGTGCTTATGAAAGGTTTCATAACCAAAAGCACCTCCTACCTTTAATCTCTTGACCTCTAAAAATAAGTGTTTAATCTTGTTTGAATCCCATTTAAAATTAAAACTTCACTCATTTGAACTCACTCCTTAGAAATTTTAGATAAAATTTCTACCTTGATTTTAATCGAGAGTATTTATTGGATACTTAGGTTTCTTATGATATAATTAATTATTAGGGCTGCACCTGTAGGAGATTTAAAGCTAGATCAAATTTTCAAATTTTTTTTTTAACTCTAAATAATTCTCCTTGGGAAAACAAATTCAATGATAATTATCATCATATTTAAATGATTGATCATGAATGATATTTTCTTTCTTCAGGAAGATATTTCATTTTATTATCATGACTTTGATTAGGAAGTCAATGATCCCTTCTGCGGATTATTATAGTGAAACACTCAATTAAATATCATTTTAAACCTTTAAAGTCATATGTGATCATTCTCTGAGTTTGACTATGATAATCATAGTGAACTTGAAGTTTGGCAATATGAACCCAATAGTTTGCCTCTTTAGATGATATATTATTAATAATGATGTGTTCGATTTCAAAACTAAAATTCCAAAAATTTAAGTTCTCCCAAAAAAAAATCCTTTTCAAAACATTACTAACCACTTGGTGTATGGTTTTTGTTGATGATATTCTTCTTGTTGATAAGACTAGAGAGGGAGTTGAAGGTAAACTTGAATTATGGAGGTCAACCTTATAGTCTATAGGTTTTCACTTAAGTAGATCTAAATTGAAATATATGGAGTATAATCTTAGTAGTAATAGACCTACTGAGGGGATTGTGACTTTGGGCGATCAAGTCATTAATAAGAGTGCATGTTTTAGATATCTTGGATCTATTGTTAAGAGTGATAGTCAAATAATTTGGGATATTATTAGTAGAATTCAAGTTGGATGGTTGAAGTGGAGGAACGCATTGGGCTTGTTGTGTGATAAAAAAGTGCCCCTCAAACTAAGGGAAAATTCTATAAGATGATGGTGAGGCTTACAAAGCTTTATGGTGCCGAATGTTGGCGATTAAAAGAGAAGCATAATGCTAAGTGTGGCAGAGATGAGTATGCTTAGGAGGATGAGTGGCTCTACCTTTAGAAATAGAATGCGAAATGAGCATATACGTGAAAGGTTGGAGTAGTTATAGAAGAAGATAATATTAGAGAGAGTTGCCTTAGATCGGTTGGTCACATAAAACGGTAGCCTTCCAATGACCCAGTTAGAAAAGTAGAGGTATTATAATTGACTTATGTAAAGAAAGGTAGAGGCAGACCTAAAAAGAGTTGGTTAGAAAATCTTAGAAATGATCTTCCTCTATTAGAATAAAATGGGAATTTGATTTTTAATAAGACACAATGGAGAAAAATGATTGATGTAGCCAACCCCACATAGTCGGATAAAGGCTTTTTGTTGTTGTTGTTGTAAAACTAAACTAACCCTTTTTTTAATCAAACAGAACATATTTAAACTCCACCAGTTAGTTCAAGGAGATTTCTGCTACATCTAGGTGCAAATGCTCTATCTCAATCACCTCCTTCTTGATAGTCTCCTCCTCCTCATTACAGATTGTAAGTACCTGCAGTGTACAGTCCTTATAGAGGTTGCCCAATTTTAGCTTCTCATCATAATGAAAAAAAAAGTTCCTTAGCCCGCTTCTTTTAAACCTTTGCCTCAGGTATAAGCTTAAAATTTATCAGAAGTCATGGTTTCAATCCCTTATCCTTCGGTGCTTCTCTCTGAATGGGCACATATGGTAAATGTTTTCAGCAAAAAAGTAGTCATCATCAATTATGAAGTTGTCAAACTACTGCCCTTATTTCCTCTATCAAGTAAAGTTTTTTCCTCCACCAACTAGGCTAGCTCCATAGCCTCCCCCAGCCATCATGGCCTCAATAATAAGACAATAAACTTGATCCATGGCTTGATCTACTTCATGAAATTCCCCTCCAACACTATCTTGGATATCCTCCCCAATAGCCTAGAAAGATGCTCAAATCTCTTTTAATGATACATTATTGTTCCTTCTAGAACTAGATCAAAGAAATGCTCATAAAATTTTCCTTTTCAACTTGTTCAGAAATTTCTAATAAACCATCTTTGAACTCCCTCCACCATCCAATTGCATCTCTCAAGTCTCTCCACTAATACCAAGACAAGGCTTTCTCCTCCAAGCATAAAGCTTTCATCATGAATCTTTCCTCTTATGTCATGCCATTCAACTCAAACTACCTCTTCACCATATAGATCCAACCATGCGCTTCTTCCCCCTCAAAATTAGGTATCTTCAACTTTCTCACTCTAGGATCCCTTCCACCCTAACTTCCTTTTATACCTCTAGCTCCTTCCATGTTATGATTATTGTGATCTCTCCATAGTTCTCTACCACCACTCCTTTCATAGAAATATAATTCCCTAAAATCAACCCTCCTCGTGTCTTCCTCCAAATTTCTCATGTTTATCGATTCAAGAGGCGGCAAATTTTCTCTTTCACCTAAGATTTCTACTTCTCTATCATCTCTCAAGGTGTTGATATTGGTGTTTCCCCTACTTTATTGGCCACCCGTTAGTGCTCTCACCTCCGCTGTGAGTGTTGGTGTGAAGCTCCAATATTTTCTTCATCATGTCATCTAGGTTAAAAAACCTTTCTGCCTTGGTTGAAAACCATTCCTCAACTTTTGATTTGAGTTGGCCAACTTCTCTTTCTAGTTTCTCATCCAAAGTATCCACTTTCTTTGGCGCTATAGGTCTAAAAAAGGTGCTCTGATACCAATTTGATAGGAATATGACCTCTACATAGCAAAAACAATGACAAAGAAGAAATATAGCAGAAATTGGAAAAAAAATTATTATTTCAGCACAACAAACTAATAGACAAATTGATCTACTATTTAAGAGGTAGATTGGCTCTCTGAAAACCATTGGGGCCGCTAGGAATAACTCTAAAACAATCTACAACAAACACAAATTATCTCGTAATCCTAATGTAATCCAATTAACCCTAATATAAAGCTTTCTAATTCCCACCAAAAATCTAAATACAAATCAGGCGTTCTTTCCATAAATAAAGCTTTCTTATTCCCTTTTTATTTTTGTCACCTATAGTAAGTAATTAGAGGTAGAATCACTCCCCTTTGAACTTCACTCTCCTCTTGCCCACCAGCCACCTTAGTGGGTCCCACCTGCTTGGCAGCCATCAATCCATTGGAGTGAAAGGGTGTTTAAAGATTAATTAACACACCTTGATAATTGATTTATGCTTCATAACTTTATCTTCAAAATTGAAAGACATTTAATTTCATTATGCAATTTTTGGAAGATTGAATAAAGAAATATATCTCATCTAGATTTCATGCACCTAGAACATTTTAGCTTATACTTTTTATTTTCTTTTAGTATTTTCAATTTATGGGGTCTTTTGAGTGGATTGCATTTTGGGTCTAGTATTGTCTTGCAATTTCTTTCATGTTATTCCATGAGTTGTGGGTTGTGTAACACAATATGACATATGTGTTTGAAGTTTTGTACATGATCATTGAGCTGGTCGAGCCATTCCTCACTCTTTCTGATCTCATTTTAACACCTTTGACAACCTGAACACCATTGCAAATTGACTTCCAAATAATTTGTTGAAATGCCAAATCACCCAACTCATCCCTTTCCTTCAGTCTCCTCTTTCTTGCATTAATTTTTAGCAAATGTCTTATCTTGTAATTGAACCATACATACTAGGCTATTGCCTTAGAGCCTTAATTCATGACATTAGAATAACCTCTTCAAATCAAATAAAATATATATTCCTTCACTTTTCCAAATGCCTTGGCTGATACCTACCCTCCATTTCCTAGTTTGGCTCCTCATTTATGTTAGAATATTGTGAAATTGCCGAACAAATTAAGTGAAGATTAGAAAACAGATAACATAATGATCTCAAAGATGAAATACAAAATTGTGTTTCAGTAAGACCCAACTATTCGGTGAGTAAATATAAATATTTCACTCATTCTGAATTGATGATTGAGAGAAAGTACAACCACCACCTATGAATGCGGGATATGAATTTGCAAAATAAGATGTTGATGTTGTTTGTCCTTCCCTTTTATATTATCTAAAATGAGAGCTTATTCTCTCTTCAATTCTTTGCTATAAGAGCTTCTTATAAAAGTTACACCTTCTCTCCTTTATTTTTTCCATTGCTCTCCTCTTTATTTGTTTATCACCATAGGACGATTCAACATAATGTGACCATCTTGTTATATAGTGTGCTTCGAGGTTGTGGGTTGCAAGCGTATAAAATAAGTAGATTCATGAAGGCAACATAATTGTAGAGGTCATGTACTTGGTTCTTTTTTATAGAGGTCATGTAGATTGTTGGTAAAAGTATTATTAAGGTTTGATGGAGAAATTAGTTTCCATATGTCAATAATCTTCTACTTGGAGATAGAATTTCACATAGAACTACGTAGTGATCATGTTTAAAAATGTCCCATGACACCATATTATAATTTGCATAAATTAATTGAGGTTTTACAAAGCCTAAGTTTTTAGCAAGTACTACGGTGAGCATATTTGTGTGGTTTTTGTTCTTTTGATTCTAATGTGGGGTAAAGCATGAACATTAAACAAGTTGCATTTCTAGCGGTGCTTAAACTGTATGAGATTTATTCGGTAGTGGAAGATGATATTTTTTTTAAAAGGCGAATATTACTTTGATTTCTTTAAAGTAAATCGTGGTGATCTTGAAATCAATTTAATTCTTTCAGCAATCCGTTTAGTTAGACTATCCTTGCTGACTTCATTTTCAATTGAATATTTGACTACCGTAATTGATAGCTTGATTATCTTCTTAAGTAATTGTTGTATTGCCCATGCAGGTTAAGTGTAACATTGATCAATTACTAGATTATTGATCTTGGAAAAGAAGAATTAGATTATTATAATTTGATTTTTTTAATTAATGACATTTTATCCTATTCTAAAACAACATGATTTTTTTTTTAAGTCTGTAAGTGACTTGTGATGCTTCTATTATAAGGTTTCGTATTTTGAAACAACATAAACACACTCATACTGTGAAATTTATCAACTCTCAATGAAAATTCAATCTCAATTATGCAATATTATTTGAGTTTTTATAATAATTTTCTTCTATTTTAAATCATAAGATTTTTCCTTAATTTTTTAATTTTGAACAATTGGTTGTTTATGTTTTTTCATTAGGTACCATGAGCCTGCTAGTTTAACTTACTTATTTTCAGTCTAATAAACCATTATAGTTTACTACAAAAATTATGAAAAACATTTTGGGTAAAATTTCAAATAATTCTTAAAAGTAGTAATCAATTCATTTCTGGGACGTATGAGCAGTGGTCTTTGCCATGCCCTTTCCTTGAAAAGACTGCTTGGCACTTGAAAGAAATGAAATTCTAGCTGCTACCACCCTTATCACAATGGCAAATTATTAGGTCCGGTCACCAGACCTAAATATGTGTCCTGATTTGTGTGCTTTTCAAGCACTTTTAATGCACTTTTGATATATTTTTTTTGCAAAAAGGTAGCTAATACGCAATTTTTTAATCGCATATTAGCTACTTTTTTTGTTGAGCATTTACAAAATAAAGCAAAAGCACATCAAATATATTACCCGTTAAGTATTTGTTGCCCTTTTTTGCGCTTTTGCTCTATTTTTCAAATACTTAGTAAAAGGGTAGCAAAAGGGCAGTAAAAGGGAAGCAAAAGGGTTGACTTTTTGAAAAAATACATCAAAAGCGCATGAAAAGGGAACAAATCCGGACACAAATTTAGGTCCTGTGACCGGGCCTAATAATTTGCATATCACAACACTCAATTATGAAATTTCCACTTGGCTAAAAAAACAACAATGATAACTTGCACATGAAAATGTTAAATGCTTTAGGATCAATTTAATATAATTTTCAGTAGTGACATTAAATGGTATATTTAGAAAGTTCAAATATTCACCACGTCATTTAGCCTTATATAATAATATATGGATTACAAATGAGTTAGTTGATGCATATATGGTTAGCACTTAACTACATATAGACTAAAACATATAACAACAAGAACATCATCAAGCCATTTTGGTTAGCTAAATGAATCCATTTTACTCCATTGTGTGCTTTTAAAAGTCAAATTCTTGTTTAAATCTAATAAAGAAAGATCAATTTGAATATTTTCTAACCAAGTCTTTTAAGGCCGACCTCTACCTTTCTTAATATAAGTTAATTTTAATACCTCCGCTTTCCAAACCGGATCATTGAAGGCCATCATTTTATGTGACCAAACCATCTAAGGCGACTCTCTCTAATCTTAGCTTCCACTTGTGCTACAAACCCTAAACCATTAACGGTCACCCTACCCTTAAACTTTAAACCTTAACCCTTAAGGTAAACACTAAACCACAAACCATTCATCAAGTTCATGAATTTTGGCACACCTTATTCATTCTTGATCTCTAGTATCTCTTCAAACAATTCTTTGGAACCTATCTTCTTCCTCTTATTTAATCTCTCCTCTTGTAATCTTTGTGGCCATTTATTTCTTCTAGGAAGAGTTCTTGTGTGTTTGTCTTTAGGTGGCTAAGGGCTATTTTCGGCCCGTCTCTCTTTTTCTTGAATCTGGATGCTTCATCCCTCAACTAAATCTTGGGAGGCTCCAAATGCTATTTCATTTACCAAAAATCATGTTTTTTTATTGTCTTAGATTAAGGTAATAAGGAGGTTTCTAAATCCAAGCCTTTTAAATATGTTGTTGCTAGGTCTTTTTCTTTTACATAACCTACTTTATTATTTTCTCTCACTTCATTTAAAGGTGTCCTAGCTATCATCATTTCAGATGTTGATGTTTTTAAACTTGCATCTCTATTTCAATTTATGTTAGTCGGGATGTTTTTTTTGTGAGAAGTCAAGACTTTGATACGATTTGTGCATTCTTTGCTAATTTAAAGTTAGCGGGTTTATTTTCTATTGATTACTTGATGCTTGTCATGTGGACACACAATTGTTGAAAGATTTTGACTATAGTAAAGTTTTCTCTGGATAATCTTACTATTTCAATAACAGTCAAATGTGATTGCTTACGTATATTCCTTTTTTTGACATTAAGTGCAAATCTTCTATTGTTACTCTTTAGATTTTATTTTTTTTAATTTGAGGGTGCATTTTTTTAATTGTTATATTTTACATGCTCTTTCTTTTATTTTTGAACAGCTTTTACGAATCGACCAAGCCCCTATTCTAAACCAAACCTTCTATCGTTCATGTTCTAGTTGAAGTGTGTATTAGAAGAAGCATCATAAAGAGAATTGTCTTGGCTCAGAAACTTTACGTTATAAGCATAAATTTGATTATAAAAAAAATCTTAATTTTTGTAATCATTTTAAAGTACATGACCACACAATTAACAATTACTTTGTGCTTTGACCTATGATAAAAAATGTCGCAACCATCATTCAATAAGGGTAATAATTTGAAGGATGATGAGCGTTTTTTCTAATGGCAATGTTGATCCTAAGATTGATTCCATTTTTTTAGTTCATCGACTTGTAATCATTGTATGGTGGTTGGTTTGGATGTTTTACCTAAGTCAAATTTGCATTTAGAACATGCCATTCAAGTGGTAAATATGGAAATGCTTGATGGTATAAATGAAGATGGGCATGCACCAATTTAAATTGAGTCTTTTAATGAGAAAAGGGATTTTGATCCATTTACCATTCAGTTTGCTTTCTCTTCCTCATCCTTATAAGTGGTTAAAGATAGTAAGTTAATTTGTACTCGGGATCAATCCCAGGCTTTATATATTATAAAAAAGTGAATTATAAGTTCTCTAAATCAAATGCTAGTTTAGGGAATGATATTTTTTCCAAGAGTAATGCTTTAATCATTGTCTATGATATGAGAAAAGATGTTTTTGAAGAGGGAGAATTTGTTCCAACTACTGGTTAGTTTTCTACTTATGTGGAAGCACATAAATCTGAAGTGAAACTAGTTTTTTTATTTGGAGAAAATTCATGGAGCAATTTATTAAATCAACTAATTACAACCAAATTCCTCCTTTAATAAAGATAAAATGGAATGAGGAATTTTATTACAACTAACATCATCCTAAAAAAATCTAAAAAAAAAAAAGAATCAAGTTAGCACATAAATTAGATAACTTATATCATTTCCTATTTGAAAAAATAAAAAACACTTGCTTGATGTCCCTAAGAAAATCTAAATCCTTCATATTTAGGATTTTCTCCTTTACAACTACCTTATTCCTGAAATTTTGGAAAAAATTGAAAATATAATAATTATTACCTTCTATAATAGTCACTTTAGCACCAAGCATCTAATATTGAATAAAATATCTCAAAGAAAGGCTAACAACTTCACAACTTATGAACAATTCCAATGAAGGCAACTAAATCCAAAAACACATTTAAAACTCTCTTTACAATATCTAAATATTCCACCTATACCTGTTTTGTTAATGCTCAACAAAGAAGCATCCATATTAAACTTGATCCATCCAAGAGGTAGAGGATGCCTAGAAGATTGAGATAGCTTACTAAGCTGATTAGCATTCCAATTCTCCTAAATAGGATTAGAACGAAAAGAAGCAACCGCTTGATTGATAGATTTTGCTGCAATGTTTGAAGAACTCGCATCTGAACCACCATAAACACTCTTATTTCTGCTATTCCAACAAAAGAACACCACCAAGAAATACAAATTTCTATAAAAAGGATTAGAATTTCTGAAATTCTATAAGAACTGATTATAATCTTAAAGAGAACTAATAGCAGGAATAGAAAATCCCCTTTTGGCAATATAATTAAACACTTAATAAAGCTTAACACATTTAACTACAACAAGCTCTGAGTCTATAACAACTTCACATCCTCTTGGGCATCCATTAAACTTAGTAAACCTCCGGTACTGTAGAAAAATGTTTGACAGGATAGCATTCATCATTAAATGCCAAAAAAAATTTCAATATGAGGCCTTAGTTTTTACTTCTTAATCCAGCTCCAATTTTATATCTTCTCTGTTCACTTCATACAATTACTCAAATGTTACCACAAAGATTGATTTACCTAAACATTTAAATAACAGTACCAACTGATCTTTAACCACGTCTGAATGAATAGGAACGAAAAGAATAGTCTCCACTAGATGTTGGCAAAAAAATTCCTTTAGCTTACATACATCCCATTTTTTTGTCATTGATAAATCCAAAAAGGTACTCCATTTCTTGAGTTACATTTGCTACAAATGTAGGCCATCTCTTTAAACTTTTGTCCAAAATCGATGTATCTTTAATAGTATTGACTTCAGCACCATTAAATACCTTCCATCTCATAATTGGATGAAAAAACTTTGCTCAATTAAATATATTTTTCCATGTAGATGAAGAATGACTTTTACTTTAAGCATTCTCCACATCATTCCCATATTTAGACACCAATGTTTTGTTGAGAAGAGTGTTTGGATTTGAAATGAAATTTCATGCCAATTTGGCCCTCAAAGGGCCTACTTTCTCCATGATCGACTGCACACCATGACCACCATTCTTCTGAGGCTTACACAAAACATCCCAAGAAGCATAGTGAAGGTTATAACTACCATCTTTCATATGCCATGAAAAACTCCTACACATATTATCAATTTTATTCAAAACCTCCAAAGGAACTAATGAATGAGTTGATAAAAATATAGGAAGCGAAAGAAAAGATGAATTAAGAAGAAGTAACTTCTCGACAAGATAAATAAACTTGTTTCCCCTAATATTCAATATATTAGCAGCTTTTTCTAATAGATTTTAAAAATTGGAGAACACAAATCTTCTTAACACAATTTTAACTCCCAAATAATCCATTTCATTTTCTACGTTGAAACCCATTAACTTTGAAAGAGTTCTTGTATTTCTCCTTCTAATCAATGTCCCAAAGAGAATAAAAGTTTTTAGCAAATTGATTTTCTATCCAGTCCATCTACAGTAATCAATAAGAATGCCTTTCAATTTCTTCTTGCTCTTGTGATTTGCCCAAGAAAAAATAACTATATCATCAGCATATAATAAATGGGAGATCTTATGAGCATTTGGAGTCTCTTTAATACCAACAATCCTACCTCTTTGAGCAAATGCATCAGTTTATATTTGCGAGCATAAGATTGAAAGGTAAGGGGATAGAGGACACCCTTGCCTAAATCCACTTTTAGTCTCAATCCATTCTGAATTAATACCATTGATAATGATTGAGAACTTAGGATCCACCACACACTCCATTATAAGATTAGAGAATTTCCTTGGAAATCTCAAACATTTAAGTACTTGATTAAGAGTATATCTCCTCTGAAGCTCCGAGTTATTTTGTGGAAGGGTTTTTTTTTTAATTCTTTTTTTTGCTCAATTTTTGCTCCGGTCCGATGACGTCAGAGGGATGCCGACCACCTACAATTTGTGGTTCCTTCAATGTTTGCCAAGTACAAGCTCCGCCGAGGAACTATTCTCAATTAGATGCAGGTTTATCTCCTCCTACGTTTGGAGATTTTGATCAAGGCACAAAAATGAGATTCAATCATCCTCTAGTTATAAATGAGGGGAGTTTTTTAATTCCTAAAAAGCATCCTGAAGTTGTAGGTAAAGGTAAAGGTATTCTGATTGAAAGCACTGGTACAATCCGAGTAATGCTTCTGCTGGCCATGTATCTGATATTCAAACTGACGTATCTTCCCTTCAACACCTTCTTTAAAGTATTATTCTAGTGAGGATGTGGTTTCTATAACTTGTGGCATTGTGATGGAAAATTTTGGAGTTTTGGAGACCTCTGAAACAAATTACGAGAAGGTTCCTTTTAAAGGATAGAGGGATATTGAATTGGTTAGAAATGAAGTATTAGAGGAACCTACTGTGCCAAAAAATAAATGCTTGAATCAATCAAATTCTGATTTGAATATGGTCTGTGAATGTGAATCAGGAGACCTTGGAAACTACAATTTACAAAACAACAATTTAGAAGTTCTAAAGTTGGAATCAAACAAAGTTATGAACAATGCTTGGATTAATAAGTCTAACATCAAAGTAGCTGAACAGGAATATGGAAATGATTTTATTGAAAATGGCTCGATTGTGAAACTTCACATTAGGAAAGAATTGGAAAATTCTAACAAATTGCAAAAATTGCTTATTATCAAGATCTTTGGTGATAACATTCCTTTTTACATCATAAGCATAGAATTGAGGAGGCAATGGGGTATCTTTGGAAAATTTCACTTGACTTTCCTTGGAATGGATTGAGTCCTTCGTGCTTTTGGAGATCCTGAAATTTTGGAGTAGGTTTAACTACAGGTCTCTGCTATGTGAATGGAAACATTGTTAGTATGGATAGATAGTCACCATCTTTTTCACCTTCTTCATTCAAAGGTCTCACTGCTCCTATGTGGATTCATCTACCTAATCTCCTGTTAAAATGCTGGGATGAGATTAATGTTTGTAGGATTGCTTCCATGGAAGGAAAACCATATATGATTGATGGTAATATGTTTCAATTGGGAAGAAGAGAATTTGCTAGAGTTTGTGTCCGTTTCAAACTTGATGAAAAGTTACCATTGGGAGCATGGGTTAAAGGTAATTTAGGCAATTGAATATCAGAGGTTACCAACCTTTTGCTTCAGTTGTAGAAAGATTGGACACTTGGAAACAAATTGTTTAAAAGGTGGTTTAAATTGTAATAAAATTCCTGTTATTAATGAAAAACAAGTTATGATAGGCAATTCTATAGGTGATGATAAAGAAAAGGAAGTTACTACGACTGATGTTGAAGAAAAGTATGGACTCTAGATCCATGTTAGATATGGTAAAAAGGCATTTAGAAATAGTAAACCTAGGTTGATGGTCTAACAAATTAACAAAGATGATGCAAACTGAAAGAAAGGAAGAAGTTGTATCAAAATCTGATGCTGCGAAGAAGTTAAATGTTGCGGTAAATTCATTTGCTAGAATAGTTTTGGAGATTCAGAAGACTTCTGGGAAGGAATTAGCTACTGGTGAAAATCCTTTTGTTGATGAAGAAAGCCAAGCTATTCATATCAAAGGGAATCAAGAAATTATGGCCAAGGATGTGGATATTTATACTAAAGATGTTGGTGATATGAAAGACACAGATGTAGAAAAATCCCAAATCAAGTTGAATTTCAAAATGAATGTAGAAATTGTTAATGGTATGGATCCGAATTCAGCTGATATTTTTGTTAACAAAAATAAATTTGTTGTTTTAAATGCTACTGTGGTGGAAGGGGAGATGGTGGATGTAGAGATGTCCCCTGGAAATGGTGATAATAACTCAATTCTTGAAATGAAGCTTGATAAAGGAAAGAATGATAAGCCTAATAGTATGGATGGGTGTTCTTCTACTGCTAAAAATAGGTGTTAAACAATTGAAAGGGTTAGGACCAATCAAATTGGTTACAAGAAGTAGAAGGATGGAAGGTGAACTAAGGGAGAAAGTGGGGAACTCTTCCCCTCTTATCCTTTAATGGCTTCCATAATATTTTGGAATTGTAGAGGAGCTAGGAAGAGGAAGGCCTTTCTATTTCTCAAGGAGGTGGTAAAGGATCATGATGTCTTTTTTATGAGGTTATTAGAAAGAAAGTTGGAATACTTTGATAACAGGGATGTTGGTTCCTTAATTGGCAATGGGTGGGATTTTTTCAAGTCTCCTCTCAAGGACTATCATGAGGTATTGTGATTATCTAGAAGAACAATATTGTTTCTTTCAATGTGCTGGATTTCTTTTCTCAATTTGAAATTGGTGAGTTGGATGTTCCTAGTAAAGGAAGATGGAGGGTTGCTACCATCTTTGGGAGAACGGATGTCTATAAAAGAAGAAATCTTTGGGAAAATTTGGAAACCTATTCCAATGTTGATGTGCCTTTGGTGATGGGTGGTGACTTCAATTGTTTACTCTCGAAGGATGATAAGAGGGGTGGAAGAAGATTTAATATTTCTTTGTGTTTAAAAGAAATGAAAACTTTCTTAGCTTGTAATGACCTTTATGAAGTTTGTTTTGTTGGACCGAGATATACATGGTGTAATAACAAAACTTGTGCTGATCGTATCCTGGAAAGGTTGGATAGATGCTTTGTGAATTCACCGGGGTTAAACTTATTTCATCATTTGGTGGTTAAGCATTTACCAAGGGTGGCTTCAGATCATTGTACAATTATGCTAAATTTTTTTCAAAGTTCTCCTAGAGCTAAGAGATTAATCAAGTTTCAGGACATATGGGCTACCTTTCTTACTTCTATTGCAGTTGAGAGGATGGCTTAGAATATGAAGATTCAGGGAAGTTTCTCTCAGATTCTGAATGTAAAAATGAAGAGAGCTCTTAAGTCTTTGTTTTAAATGAGTAGAGAAAAACTAAAATGCTTAAATTAGCTAAAAAAAATCTCAAGAAGGAAATATTGGATCTTCAATTAAAGGAAGCGGATCATGTCTATCTTATGATGGAGGAGATTTGGCTACTCAAATCTAAAATTAATGAATTGAATTCAACATTGGCTCGATTAAATACTTGGTGGAGATAGCATGCAAAGGTTAAATGGATGATTGAAGGAGATTGTAATTCTAGATTTTTTCATTATTATGCTATTGTAAGAAGGAATTTGAATTATATCAATAGAATTCTAGAAGAGGAATAAGACTGAATTGTGGAAGTATTGCTAGATTTCTTTAAAGGGAAGTTGTGTGGAAGAAGCTGTGGACAGGAAGGTTGGCCCAACCCGTTGAGTTCACTAAATGAGGAAGATATAAAGTTGTTGAATAAAGGCTTTTCTTTAAATAAAGTGGAGATTGCAATCAATCAAAGAGGAGGTTACATTGTCCCAGGAATAGAGGGCATAACTTACTCTTTTATTAAAAGTTATTATTATTTTTTTTGAAGAATTGCAAAATGCATTAAAAAGGAAAAAGAAAAGAACTAGTTACAAAACTCAAAAGGATGATATTCTTCCTTGATTAAACTAACCATCAAGGGAGGGATATCATCAAAAGAAAAACTGTCAAAATAAAAACTATTCTCTAAAGCCATAGTAGCACACAAGTTGGCTACCTTATTACATTTCCTATAAGCATGCAAAAAGACAACTTTATTGAAATCATTTACAAATAACGAATCTCTTACCAAATTGAGGTTCATAATCCCTTTATTCTGCTTCAAGGACTTTTGAATGTTGTTGATAACATTAATGTTATCACTTTCGACAATCACCCCTTTATAGTCCCGCATCCAGCTCTTGACATAATCCTTGACCGAGAGAATTGCTCCCATTTCCAGCTGTTCTATATCCCAATGAATCATCTTCTTATCAAATGCAAGGATGAACCTTCCATTGCAATCCCAGAACACACCACCAATTCTAGCTAACCCCGAAGTAGTTAAGGAAGCATCAACATTGATTTTCATCCATTCTTTTGGTGGGGGGCACCAAGAAACTTGAGACTCCCTAAGGAGGTTAGTGCTCTAGTTAGAAAGAGATGGACTAGTCTTGGTAATGGCCAAAGATAGTGCATTAGAAGCAACCACATAAGAAGGAAGTGCAGTTTTGCCATGCTTAATTTCATTCCTATTTTTCCAAGAGAAGTAAACAATAGTACAATAAATTTGTACAATACCCAGGTTATTTACTGAAATTATCTTAAGTTCCTTGAGACAATGATCCAATGAATGAAATATAGGAATGGAAATACCCCAACCAACAATCTGCTTAATGACTTCAATCAAATATTTGCATTGAACAATGATATGTTCATAGCTCTCCACCATTAAACAACCTCTAGCACAAGAATCATTTTCCAAGAGCTTACGGTTCTTGAGGTAGAGGTTGGTAGGGATAGCTGATTTCCCAAGTCTCCACCAAAACATCTCCACCTTCTTGCTTAACTTGAGTTTATTAAGCCAACTACAATAGTCATCATCAACTAAGCTGAATCTTCTTCTTAATACATGTTCAAAGGCCAATCCAGAAACTGTCCTACCGGGACAGAACTTCTGCATTTCCAGAAAATCATCTCTGCTAGAATCAACATGGATACTGCTGATCATCATAACAAGTTCCGGATGAAACATCTCCTGAAGCAATTCAGTATTTATTAGAAAATTATTAAAACTTATTTGTGGAATGCTTTGCACCAATTTTTCTATCTACTGAAATGTGTAAACTCGGGAAAGAAACTATAATAGTGTTGATTCCAAAAGTTAGTAATCCCACTACTCCTTCATACTATAAACTGATCAGCTTATGCAATACTATTTACAAAATAGCATCAAAGGTTTTGTTGAACAGAATGTCATGTATCATTCCAAAGCTGGTTTCAAAGGAGCAAGAAGCTTTTATCATAGGGAGAATTCTATCTGATCATGTACTCTTGGCACAGAAGATATTCCACAAGTTAAAGTATTCTAAATCCAATAAAGATTTATCCACTTTTAAAATAGATATGGAATATGCATATGACTCCATGGGATGGCGGACTTTAAATAAAGCATTAGCAGTTTTAAGTTTTCCTAGTCTCTTCTCTACATTGATTATGGAATGTGTATGTCATCCTTCCTTTTCTTTACTGATTAATGGGAATCGGTCTAATTGGATCGATGCTAGAAGTGGATTCCACTAAGGACGTCCTTTTTTGCCATTTCTTTTTGTTCTCTGTTCTCAACTTTTGTCTAATATTTTTTAAGGAATGATTCTATTGGTATCCAAGTTAGTCCAAATGGGCCGTTGATATCTCATTTGTTGTATGCAGTTGACATTTTAATCTTCTCTGAGGCTAAGTTAACAACGGTAAAGAAAATCAAAGGCATATTGAACAATTTCTATGGTTGGACTGGGCAAAAGATTAATGATAATAAATCAGTATTCTTGTTTGGAAATATTTTTAGAAGAAGGAGAAAGAAAGCTATCTCTCATATCATGCGATTTAAAGTGGTAGAGTTGAATTATCTTGGGATCAAGATTGCTTTGAGAAGGCTTGTGAAAATGGATTTCCAATTCATCATTGATAAAGTTTTAAAGATGTTAAACACTTGGGGCAGTAGAGATATCTTAGTGGCAGGATGGATTACCCAAGTTAAATTGGTACTGCTTTCTTATCTGATTTTCCACTCTACACTTTCTATGATTCCAAAGAGTTCATTATATGAAATTGATAAACTTTATAGAAGTTTTATATGGAATAAAAATAACAGAGGATTAGACCTTCATTATGTGAATTGTAATACAATGTGTCAACCAGTTGAAATGAGTGGACGTGGTTTTCATTCTTATTCTAAGAAGGTTGGTCCATTAAGGGCTAAAGTAGCATGGAAGTATACTCAAGAAAAAGAATATTTGCAGCATGAGATTCTTTACCCAAAATATGGTGATATTTGGAACCTTAATGTTGGCAGGAAAAATATTTCTCCAGCATGGAAGCTGATCATAGATGGATGGAATTTCTTAAACCAATAGTTAGATGGAGTATTACAAGGGGTAACTCTATTGATATCTTTGAGGATACCTGGATATTGGATAAAAATATAAATAGGTGGCCTACATTTATGGTACCTAAAGTTGTTGATGAAGGAATTGAAACAATTAACAATCTCATTTCTGAAGGCAGAAGGAATGTTGAAGAAGTGGATAAAATATTTGGAAGAGAACTTGTGGAATTAATCTGTAATATACAAATCTGTACATAACTTATTGAAGACTGGCTGGAGTTAATTCAAAATAGATCTAGAAAATCTATATCAGCTTTGGCTGCAGTGGCAATGGAAGATTTTAATCCAGATCAGGTGTATTAGAAGTGGCTTAAAAAATCTAAGCTCAATGCTTGAGTTGAAAATTTCTGGTAGAGATTGTTCAACAATGTTGTACTGACATTCCAATTCCTATCTTATAGAAGATTATAAGCTTATAATATGTGTCCTAGAGGCTATAATGAGATTGAAGATTTAAATCATGTAACCAATAGATGCAAGAAGATTAATGAGGTGTTTTATCATTTGAATGAATGAGGATTCGGAATTCCAGTCTGTTATTCATTTGCAGAAAGATGTAAGTGGCTGGTTTATCAAAATTCATTCATGATTAATCTGTTTTGCAATTTGTTGTACTTTTCTTGGAAGAATAGGAATGAATTGGTTCATGGAAAACTGGAGAAGGGCTCAATGTTCATTGCTTCTGAGGAGATTAGATAGCTACTGCTTCTAAAGGTTGTACTCCTCATATCTCGGGCCGGTTGGTTGCCAATTAGTATATGTTGTCGGATAATTCTCGGCATCCTCCTCCACCTGATTGGATTAAATTTAATTTAGATGCTTCCTTTGCTGCGGTCTTACAAAGGTGGCATAGGAGGAGTGTATTGAGATCACAAAGGCAGGTTTTTATTGGATTTTGGCAAAACATGTATTCATTTGGGATATAGCTCAATTGGAGCTTTTAGATATAAAAGCAATTAAAGATGTGATAAAAGATTGGATGTTTAAATATAAAGGAGTCATCATTGAAGGCGATATTGTCAACATCATCAACTTCATTAAAAATGAGATTAAAAGAGGTGAGCAAGGATTAGAAGATTATTCTTTTATCAAGAATTTTAACTATGTGATTTTTAATTGTATAGAAAGATCTAGTAATAAGTTAGTTGATATTTGTGCTAACTATGTGATTATTTCTTCTTTTGTTTGGGAAAACATTGTGATGAATAAGATTCCTCCTTTTCTTAAAGTGTTAAAGAAGGAATCTGTAGGATGCTCTTTGTAGGTTGTTTCTTTGTTTTTATTTATTAATGCATTTATTGCTTCTTCAAAATGAAAGTACTTGATTAAGAGTAGACCATACCATGCTATCATGCCCTTCTTAGATTTAGAATATCTAAATTTATTGAAAAATTCTTGCGCAATTAATGTTTGATCAGACATAGACCGACCTTTCCCAAATGCGTATTGAAATTAAAAAATAATTTTAAGGACAAATAACTCATCTTATTTAATAACATTCTTCCCATAATCTTATAAATAGATTTGCACAAGCTTGTAGGACGATAATTAGAAGGTATCAAACGATTTTTCATCTTTGGAACCAACACCACACTGTCTCCTTCAACACATGAAACATATGACCAGAGTTGAAGAAAAAGCTAATAGTTTTCCACACGTCATCTTTATAGACCAAAAAGAATTTATAAAGGAATAAGTAAGTCCATTATTACCTAGTTATTTATTAGCCTATAGCTGATTAATGATGATATCCAGTTCATCCCTTGAGAATTCCTTGTCAATCTTCATTCTATCTCCTTCGTCAAGCCTCATCAAAGGAGTTGACCATCCTCTCAGAAGGCATTTACTTTCCCTCTATTTTTTGATTAAATATCTAAGAAGATTTCTTCCATACTACCTTGGTCTTCATTCAACAAACCTTTGATATCCTTTATATGATAAATCTAATTACCATTTCTTCTAGCCATTGCATAAGCATGAAAAATTTATTAATTTTGAGTCACCATCCTTCATCCATTGCACTTTTTCTCTTTTCTTCCACCAGGTACTAAGCCAGCTAAGTGTTGAAATGAGTTCATTAACCTTGGATTTCAATAAAAACAATCTTTGGTCCAAAAGTCGTCCTCCACTGGGCTCTTCTTCTTGTAATTCTATAATCTATTTTTTTGAGATTCTCCTTTAAATCATACAAGTTCTTATGTTTATCATTAATCCAAAAGAATATAGTCTTAAGTTATCTACTAAACTTTATGTTCAAAATTTTAGCATCTCACTATATAGGTTTCTTCCAATAATGAAAAACAATTGAATAAGAAGCAGGATATGATGCCCAAACATCTTCTAACATCTTTGTTCTACTCCTTTGAACACCAGAAGAGAATATTTTAAGTATAATAGAGCAACGATTCAAAGACACTCTAGTCAAATGTCTCACAACCACCAACTTCAAATAGTTTACGACAACAGAATTGAGGATACACTGATCCAATCTTTTTAAAATTCTAGCTCCACTACACTTATTGTTACACCAATTACATTATAGACCAACAAATACTACCTCATGAAAATCACAAATTCTCATAAAAGAGTACATATCTTGAGGCACTTGAGAATGAACAAACTTCTTACCTCCTCTCTTGTCCTCTTTAGACAAAATGCAATTGAAGTCACCTCCTACGATTGTTGGAATTTTCCAACTTGAAATTGAATCCAAGCTACTCCATAAGCTTCTTCTCTTATAATAATCCCTGCTTCCATAAACCATAGCAACCAACCATGCACCTTTGTTAGCAATATTAAGTTCACCCACAACTACTTGAGAAGATGCTTCAATAAATGAAAAGGAAGCAATATCCGATCTCCAACAAATCATGATACTGCCAGATAACCCCTCTACAGGAAAAAGGATGAAATCCCACTTATCTCCAATAAATCTCTTAAATTCCAAACCATCTATAGAAGAAAATTTTGTTTCAATAGGACCAACAAAAAGAGAAACATAATCTTTCAAAATCTCTTTTAAGTATTGGGAGACCTCATTTTTCCTAGCCCCCCTATAATTCCAAAAAATATTGGAAGTTATTTAAGAATGAAAGTGGGATTAGTCCCACTAGCCTTCTTTTCCAGCAAGTTTATTCTTCTACTCTAATACAGTAAGCCAACATTAGATCTAAGTTTTTTTATAATTAAAAGTTGGTCACATTTGAAGTGACCTCCTCCACCTTATTAGGTTATTCATCACATCCATCACCTTTATCAAACAATTCACCATCTTCTCTATCATTAAAATTATAATCAACAATATCCATCTTAGTCTATATACTTTCACCACATTTTCTATATCCAGTAGCTTAAACATATTTACATATATTGTAATAGCTAGATTCACATTAAATGAATCCTTACCAATGACATCTGTAGGAATATGTAGATTCTCCATAAATCAATCTTTTGACTTCTTACTAACCAAATCAACATTTTTCAAATCTTTACCAGCATCTTGATTTGAATATTCTGCAATTATTTATTCTTCCTCATTGATCACTAGTAAGGCATCACAAACTTCCACAATGCTATCTTTCACCTCCAACTCATTTCCACTCATGACTCTTTACTAAACATTCTTAACATACACAGAGCATGTTTCTTCTGAACACCTTTGAAATTTGAAGAAATTTTACTTCTTCTTTTAAAGTTAATATGTATCTAAGGGCCATAAACAGATCCTTTATTCCCTTCCATCAGTTTAGACTTGTCAACATTAACATCTACAAAGTTTGAATTTACCAAACATTCATTAGAAAAATAACTCTTCTCCAAACTATATTCATTGATCATATGACAAATTTTTCCACAGTTGAAGCAAAATGTTGAAATCTTCCATATTCCAGTTTTTGAAAAAATCGGCCATCCCTTCCTTCCATCCCAACATGCAAAGTAAGCTTCTTTTCTATTGCAACACATATAAAAACCCTCGTATACTTTCTCCTTCCCCATTTGAACATATTACCTTCTTTTGTAGAGGTGTTCCAACTATAAAAGCAATTCTTGCTACATTAATCTCATTCCAACAATGAAGTGGTAAATGCGGCATCCTCACCAAGATCAGAGATGTCAATCCCTTTAAAGAAGTAATAGATAAATCAGAAGTCCACTTATTTATGCCCACTATATGCCCACTCACAAACCATGGTCAACTTGGTAATATATTCTCTATTGCCTCAGACAAAAAAATGAACATAACACCCAACCTAATCCCAAAATTGTTAGGTGGAACTTACCAAACTGCATCCATTGCATGTGTATTTCTTCAACAATGACCTGAACTAGAATATTCTTTCCAAACAACTTCACTACTACAGAAAACCTTAGTCTCTCAAAATTAGCTTCCACACTTGGTTCATGGAGTTTAACAACCTCGCCATCCTCTGATTAAATTGAATCAATTTTGGCAAAATTTATTCTAATGTTTAGATGTCTCATCCAAGGATTAACATGTGCTTCTATATTGACTTTATCTTACAGAAATTATTTTCCTTCACAAACATTTACTTGAGCATTTTCACGAACACATAACAGATCATCTGCAACCTTCAAACCAAAAGAGATTTCTTTACTGCTCACAAAACCAAAACTATTGACAACTAAGTTAATATATGCTAATGATGATGCTTCAAAGTCAATCTATCTACTCAACTAGGAGATACTACCAATTGCACGGGGTATTTTAAATGTCAATCCTTTAACAACTTATTTCCCCTTAACTTTAACAGGAGAAATTATCTTCGCACCAGCTAAATTAGTTTCTTTAATTAGTAAAGGTCCATCTTTAACCATCTTTTTATGAATATATTACAAATCTACCACACGAGAATCCAGTGAAGTCAGATTAGATGGATTATGTTGACCATAATAGGCCACCAATTGATCACCTACCATAAGCGGAAGATCCGGCAATAATAGCGGGATGAAAAAAATTGAAAAAAAATGGATGGTTCTCTGTTTAGAAAATAGGAGCTTCTCTCTCTAAAAAAAGGCTTCAAGAAGTGAAACTAGTTTCTGATTCACATAGTAAGGAGAGTAATGAAACTTGCATTAAGGATAGTGAAGTCTTTACTGTGGTGGAAAAAAGTATATAAATAATAAAATTGTATTGTTCTCCACTCTTCATTCTACAAGGGCTCACACTTCATTAAATATTATTAATGGTTAATGCTTAATGCTTTATATGGAATGTGACAGGGGTGATGGGCACCAATTCTTGTGATAGAGTGAAGAACCATTATAGTGTTCATAATCTAAATTTTTCTTGAACCTTTAATTTCTTCTTCTAAGCTTTCTTTTATGGCTAGCAGTTTGGTTTTAAAATGACTTTTGTTATTTGTAATGACAAGATTTGGAACTTTTTGAACAATCCTATGAAAGTTAACGTTTTGTCTGATTTTCCTCAAATAGTTTATACTCAAATTGATTTTCTCCTATTTAATTATTTTGGTTCTTTAATTTATGTCTCTTGCTCTAATTTTGGTAGAAAAGTTCTTTGGAACCATTTACTAGATTTCTCTAGCAAATTTAATACGCCTTGGCTTGTTGGTTGATAATTCAATACCATTATTTCTGCCTCAAAAAATTTTTGTGGTAAGAATCCTAACTCTATTGTAATGGAAGATATTAATAATACAATCATGGATTAAAATCTTCATGATATTGGTTTTCAAGTTGTGCATTTACTTTGAATAGAGGTACTAATTGGCAAAGAACGGGACAAATTTTGTTAAAATTTTTTTTGATTGATGAGTAACCTTTGACACATAATGATCATTTAAGTAAAAGCTTTTCAGATCATTCTACCATTTTTCTTACTTATAATTTCTACAATGCTAATGGTGTTGATCCTTTTAGATTTCAAAACTCGTGGCTTTGTGTTGACTCTTTCTATGAAATAGTTGAGTCTATTTTGAATTTCCATTCAAATGCTAATGATAATATATAAGGTATGATGAGGTTTTTGTTTAGATTAAAATGACTTAAGCAGAAGCTAACCTAGTGATGTATAGAAAATTGATTAATTTTTTTGGATTGTCAGAGAGGATGTAATTAGGTGGAATATACAATTCATATAGATTTTTTTTCTTTTTGAGAAAGAAAATAAATTGCATTAACTAGAAGTAAAAAAACTATTACAAACTAATACTCACCCACACCAGATTCCTCCTTTAACAAATCAATAAATGTCGGAGGAATCTTATTAAAAGACATATTATCAAATCAAAGTTACTAAAAAGAGAAAAGTTAGCACACATATTTTCTACTTATTAGAATCTATTTACCTAATTAAACATAACAAAATTAATTTTTTTTTTTAAACAAGCTCATTCTACCAATCTTCGTCCAACTCTTGTAAGAACTTAATGATGTTATAATTGTCACCTTCTATAATAATCCCCTAGTAGATTAGCATCCAATCTTCTGTGATATCCCTGATATGTTGAACCTCCATCATTTAATGATGAGAACTATCCCAGTGTACAGATGAACGTCTCTAAGGTAGAAGTAATCTTCCTTTGTTTTCTCGGATAACACTTCAAATTCTAGCTCAATATGATTGCAACAATGGTGCATCCACATTAATTTTGATACATTAGAGAGGAGGAGGGTGCCAACGATCCAACATTCTAAAAGTTGATCAATACCCCAGTGTCCCGATTTAGTTTTGACAAACATGAATGAGATAGAAGCATAGCATACAAAATTTGTAGCAATTATCATTGCACTTTCATCCTTGCCTTCATGTCAAAACTTATTCCTAGCTCACTAATTGAGATAAATAGAGTTTACAATAGATATTGATAAGAAAAACATGCTTTTTGCTATATTTCTACATATAGTTCCAATAATCCTAAAACATTTCAAACAAAGGAAGAGCAAAGCCTTAGTTTTTAAGATACCGAAAGACCTCCGCCAGTTTTTCACATAGAAGTGTCACATGGTCCAGATTTTCCCTCACATTACATGTTCTTGGGAAATTTAAATCTTCACGGATTCTTCTATTATAAAAAAATTGGAATGTAGGAATTGCATTATTGAAGATACACCACTAAAAAACTTCCACCCATGGCCATAGCTTAGCATTTTTAAGGTACTCCCAATAGGAACAACAAGTTTGATCTTGTAATGAAGCCTTATAAGCAATAGTTGAGATAGAACATTCTGAATTTTGATGAATTAGTTCCATATAGTCTTCTTCCTTATTAGTATGTATTTGGATTTTCCAAATTAAACTGATGAGATCTTCACAAAATAATATTTTTAATTCATCTACATTCCAACTTCCATCCTTAATTAATTTGTCTACTGTAAGCTTTCCATTAATAAGGATAGCCACAAAAGTTGGCCATTTGTTCAACCTTTTATCTAAAATCCAAACATCTTAATAAAATCCTATTGAGCACCCATTTACAACTTTCTTTCTAATGAGTGGTTTCAGAAATTCTTTACCATTTAATAAGATTTTACAGGAAGACATCCTTCCTATACCATATCCAATTTGTTCACATAAGAAATTATATTTGGTTCCAAGCAGTCCTGCATTACATTCCATGTCAACTTTACTCTCAAAGGTCCAACCATGTTAGCACACGAATGGATGCCGCAAATTCCCCACCTAAGAGGTTTGCATAAATTGTTCCAACTCCATAATGAAGCCCAATTTTTCCTTCCAGTTTGCTCCAGATAAAATTTTTGCACAACTAATCCATTTCATTTAGTACTTTTTTAGGAACAAGAGCATGAGTAAAATTATAGATCGGGAGAGAGAGCAAGTCCATTTTAATAAGAGTTAATTTTTTGGCCAAGGATAAATATTTGACTCCCCAAATATTAATATGTTTTAAAGCTTTCTCAATGATGAAATGGAAATCTTCAGCCATCAGCCTTCTCAAAGCCACTTTAATCCTAAGATAGTTGAATTATTTTACCACATTAAAAACCATAATACATTATATGGATTTTTTCTAATTTTTCTTAACAGGCTTCCCAAATATAATTATAGATTTCCTAACATTTTGTAAAACCAGTGAAGATTATGTTAGATGAAGTTCCTCCAATGAATTCAACTACATATAATAATTACAAGGAGATAGAGGAAGCTTAGGGTGGTGAAGATAACAATTGACCTTAGGTCCATGTAAACTATGTAAAATAAAAAAATTACAAAATGATTGGTACTTGGAGACCATTGGTGTGAGATTCAAGTTTCAACATTATGAAGAAAATAGTTAGTATTGACAAAGAATCAAATGTTATGGATGTTCCCAAAACATCTATTATTGAGATGAAGAAACAAATGGGGCTGGATGTCCAAACTATGGTGGAAGAGCAAACTGTGATAGTTGGTGCTGTTGAAGTTGAAATTTCTCCCTCAAAGGTAGCTGTTGAAGTCTGGATCAGTGGCCCATAATAGGCTCAGGTTTCAGTTTTGGAAATTGGTATGGTTTCCAAAAGTCATTGCATTCCTTCTAACTTGAATAAACTTAATGTGTTAAGCGAGTTGGAAGAAGAGGGTGAGATCTTGCAAGAGAAGGAAGACATAGTGATCTCTCTATTGCGTGATAAAGGAGAAGTAGATGTTGCTTCTCCAGATGGTATGTGGTATGAATTTGGAAGCTGAAAAGAAGGATGATAATTCTTCTTGTGTTAAAAGAAACTTACAAAAGAACTCAGAGGATTGGGGCCTATAAAGTCTTCTCTTAGAAATAAAAAGTTAGATGGGGAGATGAAAGATAAGGCGGGGACTCCTTCCCCTTTCAATATTTAATATCTTTGATAGTATTTTGGAATTGTAGAGGAGCTAGGAAGAAGCAAGCTTCTCTCTATTTGAAAGATTTTGTTAAGGAGCATGGTGTTTTGTTTGTTGTTTTATTAGAAACCAAGTTATCTTCATTGAATAGAAGGGAAGTTCATGAATTGATTGGTGTGGATTTAGACTACTATCATGTTCCATCTGTTGGTTTGTCCAAAGGTATTCGTGTACTAAGGAAATCTTCTATTATTTTCTTCTATGTTTTAAATGAGTTTGAACAAGTTGTAACAAGAAATCTCAAGTTGGCTAATAGAGACTCTTGGAGGATCCTCAGTTGTATATGGAAGTAAAGATATCTATAAGAGGAGATAGATATAGAGGGAATTGGAAGCTTTCTCCTCCAAAGATGTCCCTATGGTTGTAGGTGGTGACTTCAATTGTTTATTATCTAAAGAAGATAAAAGAGGTGGCAATCAGTTTTTTTTCTCTCAAGGGTCAATGGATATTAAATCCTTTGTAATCAACAATGATCTTCTTGAAGTTGGGTTTTTTATACCAAGGTTCACTTGGTGTAATAACACAACTGGTGGACCTCGAATTATAGAAAAAATGCATAGGTGTTTTTTGAATCTAGCCCCTATAAATTCCTATCAAAGATTGATGGTTAGGCATGTGGTGAGGATAGCTTCGGACCATTGTCCGGTGTTATTGAATATTATAGAGATGAAAATTATGAATAATATGATTATTAAATTTGACGATGCTTGGTCTTCCTTTCCAGTATCTTTTGGTATAATCAATAATGTTTGGAGGAAAATGATTAAGGGAAATTGCTCCAAAATTCTGAATACAAAATGTTGAAGAGCTTTAAAGTCTTTGTTTTTTTGGAGTAAGGCCAAGTTGAAGAACTTTTCTCTCTTTAAAGAATTTCTTTTAAAAGAGATTCTAAAATACAATTGAAGGAATAATATGTTTGTTTCCTTTCAGATGATGAAAGTTGTCAGCTCAAGGTGAAGATATCAAAACTAAACGTTACTTTGGCTAGATTGAACACTTGGTGGAGGCAATGTGCTAAGGTCAAATAGATGAAGGATGGAGACTCTAGTTCCAAGTATTTTCAATCTTTTGCAAATGCTAGGAAAAATTCTAAATTGATATTCAAGGTGCAAGACGAAAACGGATCATTAGTGGAAGACCAAAATCTTATTGAAGATATTTTTATTCGGTTTTTTAATGGAAAATGGAAGGATAGAAGCTGTGTTCTAGAAGGATGGCCAGCTCCATTATTTTCCCTGGATGAGTCTGATAAAACATGGCTAAATAGAGTAGTATCTTGGGATAAAGTGGAAGGAGTCATTTTTCAATCTGCTGGGAACATTGCTCCAGGTTTAGATGGAATAACTTACTCATTTTTCAAATTCTATTGGGAGATTTTTAAGTTAGATATATGGAATATAGTTTTTCAATTCTTTTAATTGGGTAAGATGAATATGGAGTGAAAGTAAACTCATATTGTGCTCATTCTGAAAGCAATCAACCCAGAAAATCAAGTTATAAACCTATTAGCTTATGAAAGACCATGTACAAGTTGGTTACCAAAGTGATTTTGAATAGATTGGTAAGTATTTTGCCAAAATTGATTTCAGATGAACAAGCTACATTTCTTAAAGGTACTATATTAGAACATGTGCTATTTGCTCAAGAAATGTTTCACAAACTCTAATTTTAAATTCTCCCCCGGGTGAGTGTGAACATAGTTACTCAATTATATCACACTCTCTTAGACACAATAAAATGGAAATTACAAACTTCATTTATAATAAACCCTAAACTCTTCTGATTTTCTTGAAATATTAGTACACACGAATAGTAAAACAATGCATCTAAAATTTGTTAGAAGAAAAGAAAATCAAAACAATAATATTTGGAATCATAAAAAACATACATGTTGTAAGAATATCAACAATCAAGAACTAAGTTACAACAATCTCAAACAATCTCCACCTTTCTAATGATGGAAAATAATTATTGTTTGAGTAAAATTAAATATTGCAAATTTCTACTTAGCTCCCCCTAAAAGAATGAACATGTGAATAAGAGAAAATCCCTTGAAGAACACTTTTCTTTTTTATTATTTTTCTTAAATTTCTATCAAAAACACAAAAAACACTAAACACCAAACCAAAAACAAAAACAACTTCAAAACACAATCACAAAAACAAAATTAATCACTGAATAAAATAAACAATATTACTCCCTTTTTTGACAATAACAAAATGGAAGAAAGACAGTTGAAATGGAAGAAGTCATATGAGTAACCTTGGTAATTGATCTTGGAAAAGATTGAACTATAATAGCAATAACAAAATTAATCATTATTAGATGAAAAAGAAAGATCCAAAAACATGTAAATTAAAGTTGAACTTAGACAAGAAAAATTAATCGAGGTCATGTAGCATTCTAAACAATTTGATAAAGAGAATTATTGCAAAAATTATGAAATGAAGATTAGATAATTTCAATTTTAAATATAAAATATGATTAAAAATTAGATTGATTTGAATTTGAAGATTAAAAGATAGAGGAAAGAAAATTATCAATTGTTGACATTGCACATCTTTTCAAATATTTTTGGCACACTTTGTGCCTCTTTTTAATTTTGTGCCTCTTTTTAATTTGCAAAAAATTATGCATTCTTTCAATTTTTGTACACATTGTATATTTCCTTTTTTTTTAAATTGATCTTTTCAAAATCAATAATCTAAAAAATTAAATTTCTTTAATTACAAGAATAATTATATTGAAAATGGAAAATAAAAAATAATAAGAAATAAAAGTTATAATAATAATATTTAGAATTATGTTTGCCTCAAAAGAATATGAGATTGATAGACTTAACTTGATCGAGTTATAAGTAAACTTTACATATTTTGAAAAATTAGTTTTCAAAATGATATTAATTTTTATATTGCAGTTTAATTTATAACACTTTTTCTATCAATTAAGATATGATTATCATATGGGCAAACTTATATTTCAAGAACATCAAACAAATGTAACTAATCAAAATGAAACATTTTTTATTGATATCAATTTAAACATGAAATACATTGAAGCATAATTGATTTCAAATAATATCTTAAAGACAACAAACCATCAACACAAAAACTAATTAAAAAGAAGTACATAAAGCATAAAAAATAGCACTAAGATCAACACATCTCAAAGGACGAAAAAAGACAACATATAAGAAGTACATCTAAAAGTCAGAGGGACCTTAGTTTAGAGGAGGCTGGTTGAAGACGG
Source organism: Dendrobium nobile (assembly GCA_022539455.1). Taxonomy (NCBI): domain Eukaryota; kingdom Viridiplantae; phylum Streptophyta; class Magnoliopsida; order Asparagales; family Orchidaceae; genus Dendrobium; species Dendrobium nobile. The sequence continues at coordinate 42,506,596 of CM039736.1, forward strand.
AGACATAGCTATTCATCATAGCTATATTAGTGTTCATAGATTCGAACTATCCTTTAATCCAACCCATATCGTGCTTGTACTGTGCATCCTACTAGTTAAGGTGAGTCTGAATTTGATCAAAGCAATGATCAAAATGACCCTCTAAATGGTCAAAGCACTGGATCATCTACTGAAAGTCAGATCTCTGAGTAGGTGCAGGTGCTGGTGCTCCGCTTTATCCCTCATTATCCTCACTTGAATCATCATTCTTCCCAAAAAGTGCTTGAAATGAAGCATCAGTGAACTAGATTGGCATTTCAAGCGAAATTTCAGGGCGAACAATATTGTACTTCTTCTCTAAGACACAGGTTACTAGATGTCCTAAAAAAATATTCTTCTTCCTCTAATGAGATGCATGCCCAATTTCAATAAGGTTATGAATGAAATCAAGAATGAGTTGGACTTCATCTATTGGTTGTTCAATCATGATAAGATAGGTAAAGTGGACAAAAGAGGAGTAATGTTAATAAGATCTTCGGCCTTAGGAATGATTGAAGTTCTAAGGACATACTAAATGATTATGGCATTTTAATTTAGAGTATAAACCCTAGGTAAGTGACCAACTTGAGCAACACCTCTAAGAACTTTGTTAATTTTAGACCAATCAAAGTTAGATTTGGAGGTCAAAGTGTGAGCTCTAATCCCTTGAGTCCTTAACTACAGAAAGGTTCCTAGATCATCCTTAGTGATCTCAACCCATTTCTTTTGAACAAAAGATCTTATCCTACTCTCATTCTCACTAAAACTCATGTTTGCTAAAAAGTAGTAAAATGTTGCCTTATTATAGGCATGAATTATTGTCAAAATAAAAGTGAGTTGAGTTGAAGCAAAAAGTGGCATAAATTGAAAATGGATTTCTTTTTAGAGTAAGATCCTAGACTGAGTGATTTTTGCAGAGGAAAACCTACAGTAAGAATCCTCATTTGCTCTAGTTAGAAAGTCTTCATCTACACTCCTAGAAGATAAACCCTTAGAGACTCTACCCCACTTGCTAGAATTGGCCATTTATAAGATGAGAAGGATATGAAGAGGCTATTATAGTGAATGAAAAATGAGCTCTAAGGCCCCCTATTTAAAGCAAAAATGACCATTCGTACATATGAAAATGGATTCGTATAGTATGATATATGGTTCATACATGATGAAAATAATTTCAGATGTACGAAAGAATGCATTCAAAATAAAACAACTTTTCATAATCACTCAAGTTATGAAGTGTCCTTTCATACAGGCTTTTTGACCAGATAATCATACAAACAAACAGGTGTTCATCCGGTATGAACAATTATTTAAGATCTTTTTATGAAAATTATAATCGTCCCCCATAACGAATGACACGTGGTTCGTATATATAACATAAAGTTTCATATGTATGATCAGTTATAATAAATTATTCTGCCTAGATAATCATCCATATGCGTATAGACAAATGAATACAATTCATTCGGGATTATATAAAGATTGTACAGTATGATATGTATTGGAAAAATAAAACTTTATGCATTTAGTCTAAAATAATGATTGACATGCTACAGAATTCGTACGGGATGAAAATAATTTTGTACAATATGAATAAAACACTTATAAAATCATCATGATCGTTTAGAAACATGAATTTCAATGTGTGAAAACATGTCCAAAACATACAAAAAAAAAAAAAAAAAAAAAGAAACTAGAAAAATAGAAACATGCATACAAAAACAAACACACAATCGAAAACACAAAAAAACATACAAAAAAATTTATCAAGTTTACAGAAGATGTTTGTTTAAACATTAAGATCGATCACACTTAGCCTTTTTCTTAATGTGATAAAAGTATCAAAAGCTAGTGGTTTTGTAAAAATGTCTCCAAGTTAATTTTCAGTTGAAATATGGTTCAATTCAATTTCACATTTGGATACATAATCCCTTTTGAAATGATGCCTTATGTCGATATTTTTCATTATAGAATGTTGAATAGGATTTTTTGAAATGTAAATGGCACTAGTGTTATCACAATAAATTGGAGTTGTGCCTCTTGTAAATCCTAAATCAATCAATTATTATTTCATCCAAAGAACTTGTGCCACACAACTTCTTAAGGCAATGTATTTAGCTTCAGTTGTAGATAGGGAAACATAATTCTATTTTCTACTAAACCAAGAGACTAAATAATTTCTTATAAATTGACAAGTTTTAGATATACTCTTTCGATCAACCCTAAAACTCGCAAAGTCTGAATTTGAATCTTTACTAAAACCACACCTAGTCTTAACACCCTCACTAGGTTCACCTAAAATTAATTCCTTAGGATGGTTTTTAGAAAATTTCAAATCTCTAGGCAAAGGGTTTTCTATCTCTAATTTTTCTTCCAAATCAATCTTCTTAATCTTTTGAGAGTTATTTTCTATTTCATCCTCTTCCAAATTTAGCTCATCCAAAATTATAGATTCATCAAAAATTAACTGCCAAAGTTCTTTTGTTAAATACTCTATATAATTTTCCAACACTAGAGTATCCCAGAAAAATTCCTTGATCTAATTTTGGATCAAATTTTCTTAAGGTAGATTTTCCATTATTATGTATGAACACCTTATATCAAAAAACATGCAAAATGTGATAAATTAGGTGTTCTCCCCTTAATAAGCTCATAGGATGTTTTGTTCAATTTCAATTTAATGTTCACCCTATTCAGAACATAACATGCAGCACTGACCGCTTCAGCCCAAAAAAATTTAGGAAGTGAATATTCTACCAATACGGATTTAGCATCTTCAATTAATGTTTTGTTCTTTCGTTCGACTACCCCATTCTACTAAGGAATCCTAGGAGCGAAAAATTGTGATCAATTCCTTTTTCTTTACAAATTCCTCAAATTTTTCGTTTTCAAATTCTTTCCCATGATCTCCTTGAATTGTTAATATCTCACACCCTAATTTCCTCTAAATCCAAGTCAAAAATCTCTGAACTTCTCAAATGATTCACTTTTATGAAATAAAAATTTAACTCATGTGAACCTCGAGAAGTCATCAACTATCACAAATTCATAAACCTTCCCTCCTAGACTTATAGTGCTAACCAGTCCAAAAATTTCCATATGTAAAATCTCCGAAGGTTTACTAGATCTAAGATCCTTATTGGAAAGAAAAGAGGACATAACCTGTTTTCCTAATTGACATACATCACAAAGGTGATCCATAGTAAAGTGTAGTTTTGGTATACCTTTAACCAAATCCTTTTAGGTAATTTTCCTAAGATTTTTCATGCTAGTGTGACAAAGCCTCCTATGTCATAACTAAGATTCATAAAAAAATAGTTTTTAAACAAGGAGATTTAATACAATTTAAATGTAGCACATAAACATTTTACCCTTATTCCATGCAAAACATCATTTCTGTTTAGGCTTAATATATAGCTAGTGGGAAAAGATTTTATACTATACCCTTTATCACATAGCTGGCTAATGCTTAACAAATTATGCTTGAAGCCTTCAATAAGTAACACTTTTTTAATAAAAAAATTTTGCAAGTTTTTGATCATGCCTGTGGTAACCACTTTCCTAGTGGTGTTATCTCCTAGTGTAACACTACCTCCATTCTTGGCTTCCAGCGATATAAATTTTATAGAGTGTCTAGTTATATGCTTTGAGCAACCACTATCTAGGTACCAAATGATCACATGAGTCCTTGTATGAGAGAGTGCCTATAAAATAATTAAATGTTAGACTTGGGAATCCAAATAAGTTTGGGTTCTCCTTTTGACAAAATAAAACTAGATGCATGCATGATATGAGTATGTTTATGCATCTTAGGTCTCCATACTAAATGAGTTTTTCAATGTAAAGTATAAGTGTGTGCAATATGTCCAATCATTGCTTAAGAAAAGAATTTAACTCTAGGAAATGGTTTTCTCAATTTTCTATAATTAATCTCTCTTCCTTGGTTTTAAAATTTTTGACCTCAAAATAGGATTAGTAAAATCATCAAGTGTTAGGGGTTTACTATTTTTTTCAAGTGCTTGCACTTTTAATTTAAGAAATGTGTTTAAGTCTTCAAACCCATTCTTATCAAAATTTAAATAGTGCTCTCTACTCTCAAATTCATCCTTAAAATCTTTGAATTCTTTTTCCAATTGAGCATAGGATAATTTTAATAGATCATTCTTTTTATTCAAGTCATCAAATTCATCAAGTAAGCTCATGTGGTTGTTATCTATCAGTGCGTGATCTTTCATAAGGATTTCATGCCCTGTTTGTAATTCTTGCATTTCTAAATTTAAACTAGCAAGCATTTTCTTAAGTTTTCTAAATGTTTTGTAAATTCTTAAAAAAGCTTCTAGCAATTCATTATAGGTCAAATCACATATCTTTTTTTGATCTGACTGATCAAGATTATTGGCCATTAATCATAAATTTTTTACTTCCTCCTCCTTTTCTATTTTTGATGAATCTAAAGCAGAGTTCACTTAAAAAGCCCTTTAAAATCTATTCTTGTCCTTTTCACATTTACTTTCTCTTATACCTTCTCTTGGCTATGAGTGGCATTTAGATTTGGTCAATCCGATTTTGTATGTGCAAGTTTTCTATATTGGTAGTAAATTATAACATTAGAACCCTTAACATTTTTATTGAACTTACCTCTGCTCCATTTCTGGTATCTCCTCTGCTTCCTCTTAAGAAAACTTCTGAATTGTCTAGTCATTAGGGCAATGTCATCCTCATCCGCATGTTGTGACTGATCACTCTCTGGCTCCTCCACCTTTCAGTGTAATGTTTTTTCTCCTTTTGTTATTCACCTGCATCAATCTTCCTTTGACTCACTCCATGCTCGTAAGCAATTAGTGATCCAAGAAGATTATCAATAGAGTAAACAATTAAATCTTTAGACTCTGTAATAGTAGTTATCTTAGGATCATAAACAGAAAGAAAACAACAAAATATCTTATTGACAATTTTAATATTCATTAGTTCCCTAACTAATGCATGGAAAGAAGTAGCTATCTAAGTGAATCTTATATAAATATCAGAAAAAGATTCATTGAGTTTGATGCTAAAAAATTAATAATCATGTGACAAGATATTTAATCTAGATTGCTTTACTTCATTAGTCTTTTTGTAAGTAATAAAAAGTCTATCCCATATGTCCTTCCCACATTTACAAGTGGAAAACCATATGTAATCTTCTAACTTAAGTGCACAAAAGAAACTATTTAAACAATTTGCATTTAGTTGTGTTAGTTCACATTCTTCTATAGTCTAGTTAGCAAAGGGTGTTTTAACTCTAATTCCATCAACTAATCAAGCTGGCCTAGTATATCCTTCTTGAATTAGGATCCACATATGATAATCAAGTGATTGCAAAAATGTAGACATGCAAGTTTTCCAAAAAATCAAAAGAGATATTGTCAAATAAAGGAGGTTTATTGATCGAGTAACCTTCTGGTGTATTTGAGTTTTCAAAAGTAGCCATTTTCATTTTTTGAAAGTAGTCTAAACTTAAGGATTTGAAACAAAGCATTGATACCACTTGTTGAATATGTATAGTTATTAAACATAAGCTATTGTCCCAAGGCTAACCAAGAGGGGGGGGGGGTGAATTGGTAATTTAAAATTTTTCTTGGATTTTTAGATGGAAAGTTGATTGGAATTTTTGTAGCAAAATAAATAAAATTTAAAATGAACTTTTCAACCACCACATATAACTTATAGAAAATAAATATTTATAAATTTAAAATTCACAAAGATTTATAGTGGTTTGGTCAAACATGACCAACCTCCACTCCCTGAAGAATCCCTCTTAAGGTATTGCACTATTACTAAAGTGTCTCTCCTTTTGCCCCCATAGTAAGGCAGAGAAGCCTTTATAAATCCTCTCTTCCACAAATCCCTAGTGCAATAGAGAACCATCATCCTTTCACACTCTCCAAGTGTTGCCAGAGAACCATTATCTATTCACACTCTCCAAGTGTCGGTAGAGAACTGTCGTCTGTTCACACTCTCCAAGTGTCGGTAGAAAACCGTCGTCTGTTTACACTCTCCAAGTGTCGATAGAGAACTGTCATCTGTTCACACTCTGCAAGTGTCGGTAGAGAATTGTCATCCTTTCACACTCTCTAAGTGTCGGCAGAGAACCGTCTTCTGTTCACACTCTCCAAGTATAATCAAAGAATCAGATCTTCTCCAAATATCTTCTCATGAGCAACTAGAAAGATAAGAAGAATAGTGATAATCAAAATCACAAAGAGAACCTTATCTTTGAGTAACTTTATGAACCCTTCAAACTCTACTTACAAGAAATATCTCTTAAACACTCTCGCTTTTAATTGCTTAGAAAAATCATAAAGACAAGACTTTTTCACATCATTTTTAGTGGACCATTTATACCTAAGACACAAAAACTGTTTAGAAAACTAAAAATTTCAATTTTGAGCGTACATGATTATACAGTATGATCATATGTTCGTACGTATGAATAGTTTAAAAACTATTACATATAAAACTATTGTGGATATGAACAAAATGATTTCGTACATGATCATCATCAGGTACGAACCAAGTTTGTCCGGGATGAATAGTTAGAAAATTTTCAAGTTTATCGGGATGAAACATTGGGACAATGAAGTGCCTCCCAATTTCATACTCAATAAGGTATGTACGAATGCTTGATTATCTAGTATGATCCTAACTTAGAAAATTTTTCCAAAACAAAAATGGACCCGTCCAATTTGTACTCTATAAGGATGTATGAATGGTAATCATACAATACGATCTGTAATTAGAAAAAATCTTTCGTAATGAAAATAGACCTGTCTATTTCATACTTTGTAAGACATGTACGAATTGTGATTGTACAGTATGATCTATACTTACAAAAAAAAATTTAGATAGAAAATAGACACGCCCATTTTATACTATATAAGGCATGTACGACTGGTAATCATACAGTACAATGGATACATAAAAAATTTTCATCATACTATTCATTTGACAGCTCGTCGGTAAGAAATAACTTAACAAATGATCCCGTACGAATTTCATTCATACAGTACGATCAGTTTTAAAAATTTTAAATTTTAAACTCTCCCCCAAGTATGTGTGTGCATAGTTACTCAATTACATCACACTCTCTTAGACACAATAAAATAAAAATTACAAACTTCATTTACAATAAACCCTAAACTATTTTAATTTGAAGTCTTCAATAATCTGGAGTATGATTTTCCTGAAATATTAGTACACATGAACAGTAAAATAATGCATCTAAAATATGCTAGGAGAAATGATAATCAAAGTAATAATATTTGGAATCATAAAAAACATACATGTTGCAAGAAGAACTAAGTTGCAATAATATCAAACAATGTTCTCATTGTTAATTAATGGTAATTCTTGTACATGGATCAATGGAAAAAGTGGATTTCATCAAGGTTTCCCTTTATCACCTTACCTTTGCATTCTTTGCACTCAACTACTTTCAAATGTTTTTCTCAAAGAGGAAATTCCATTGGTATTTGTAATTTTCCTAATGGTCCAAGAATCTCTCATTTATTATATGTGGATGATATAATCATCTTTTATTAAGCTAATGTTAAAATGGTGAAGGACATTAAGGGTATTTTATCAGATTTCTATAAGTGAACAGGGAAAAAGATTAATGTGAATAAATTTGTAATTATGTTTGGCAAATTTGTCAAGAGAAGAAGGAAGAAGGCTATAACTCATATTATAGGGTTCAAAGAAGTAAAATAGTTCAATTTTCTTGGAGTTAAAGTGGTGTTAAGAAGATTGGTTGAATATGATTTCCAAAGTATGGTGGATAAAACTTTAAGCATGCTGAATATTTGGGGAAGCATATTCTTATCTTTAGCAGGAAAGTTCACATTAGTAAGAACAGTTCTGTTATCTTATCCAAATTTTCATTCTACACACTCTGTTATTCCTAAAAGTGTTCTTAATATGAAGGATAAGTTGTGTAGAAGTTTTGTTTGGAATAAAAGGGATGGAAGATTGGGCCATCACTATGTTGGTTGGTTGGGATGTGCTGTGCAAACCAATTAAATGGGGAGAACGTGGATTACACTCATGTGTTAGCAAAGTGGGACTTTTAAGGACCAAGATGGCATGGAGACTTCTTCAAAATAGGAACTCTTTGCTTCATAAAGTCCTTGAACCTAAATAAGATGATGAGTTTTTGAAAACTGGATCTAGGAAGGCAAGTTTTGCAGCCTGGAAGATCATTGCAGAGGGCTCCAAATGTCTTAAAATAGTTGTAAGATGGAATATTGCAGATGGAAGGTCTATAAATGTCTTTAATGATGTTTGGATTTGGGATAAATGTATCAATAGGTGGCCTACATTTGTGTTGAACTCATGAGATGAAGACCTAAAAATTGATAAGCTTATATGGATGGAACATTGAATTTATCTATTACTCATAATCTGTTTGGAAATGAATTTGTGAATGTAATTTTGCAAATTCAAATTGTGCAAAATTTGGAGCAAGATGGAATTGAACTCATTCATATGCACTCTGGAAAATCCTTATCCTCTTTAGTTATGAAAACTGTATTGCAAAATCATTATAACATGATTTACTAAAAGTGGATTAAGAAAGTTAAATTGATGCCGAAAGTGGAGGTATTCTGGTTGCGTTTGTATAACAATGCAATTCCAACAAATCATTTCTTGTGTTACAGAAGGATGCAAGAGAATTCAGCATGTCCAAGAGGATGTAATGCAGTGGAAGATATAGATCATGTTACAACTTCTTGTGGAAAGCTGATGGAAATTATTAGTTTGATAAACAGTTGGGGATTCCAAATACCAACGTTTACAAACTTTGAACAGTGCTGTAATTGGTTAAACAAATCCTCAAATGGTAACATTTTCTTACCTAAAATGTTCTGTAATGCTATTTATTTATCGTGGAAGGAAAGGAGTTAATTCATACATGAAGGTCATATAAAAAGTTCAAAGTTCATCGTTGTTAAAGTAGTATCTTGGTCTTGGTTCTTTCTTCTTATGACAACATAAGCTCGAGCCATTAGGGTGTTAATAAGTCATTTAGACTGTTAAATTGTTGGCACCCTCCTCCACCCAATGGATCAAAGTGAATGTAGATGCATCATTACTTTCTTCTTACAAGGTTGGTGTTGGAGGAATATTTTGAGATAGTCATGGTAAAATTTTTATGCCTTTTGGGAGAAAGTGCCTTCATTGGGATATTTCTCAGCTGGAGCTCTCATCAATTCATTTGTTAAAAGAGTTTGTCAGAGATTGGATGTTTTGATATAAGAGAATTATCATCGAATGTGATAATTCTAATGTTATTCAGTTTCTTCGACAAGCTTTCAGAAAAGGAGGCCAAATGATGAAAATTTTGATTTTTTTTAAAAGAATTTGATAATGTTATTTTCAATTGTGTTGATAGGAATAATAATAAGTTAGCAGATCTTTGTGCTAACTATGATATCTTTAGTGATTTCATTTTGGAAGATACTAGTACTAGTAAGGTTCCTCCATTTCTTAAGTTATTATAGGAGGAACTAGTTGTGATTAGTCCCTAGGCTTTTTTTGAGTTTCCTTTTTTTTTAGTTAATGAAATGAACTTTTGTTGCTCTTTAAAAAAAATTATAATCATTGAATAATACTTCAAACTTCAAATTCAATACTTCATTATGCTTTAGTACAATAATGTGATCAGAGAAACTAAAATCATCACTTCATAATCACCCCCAACTATCATGTACCCTCTGATCTATCACCTGGCAATCACTGAATGATTATCAATGACATGATCATTTTAAAGTTAAATTCTTTCAATTATTAATCTTCATTAATCAATTCAAAACTTAAATCAAAATTAAGCTTTAAATCCATTAGCTGATTATCTCTAATAATATAATTTACAAGTTGAAATCCATTAGTGGATCTTCATTGATTAATTCAAAACCTAAATAAAAATAAAGCTTTAAAATTAAAAATCCATATTTTTTTTACCCTAGACTAACCCAGCCCTACATGAACCTAAATAATACATTAAATACACTTTAGAACATTTCTACAGCAATCCATGTCAAGCCTTTGCCACCTAGGCAGCTGAGGTGGAAAGATACCCTAAAATAATTTTTTTAATGATTTATTTAACCATAAATTACCCAATAACAATACATGCTATTTCAGACTCTCCAAATGTTCCGTGAGCTAGTATTAGTTAGTTCAAAAATATTTTTGAGGTGGGTCATGGCTTATATGGCAAGAGCATGGTAATTAGTCTCATTTTACTCTCCAATAAATACTTCAATTCTAAATGACCAAGGGTTGATCAATTCATTTCCCGAATTTCATAACAATCCCCCAGCTCTCCCATAGCCTTTCTAGTCCTACCATAGTTAAAAAATCTCCCAAACCAGTAAGAAAAAAGAAAGCTAATTCATATCCATCTCTTCTAGCCATCATCAAATCTCTGATTATTCTAGGAAGTTGAAGAGGACTTTAATGATTCTTATAAAGCCTAAGATCCAAAAAATCCAACCACACGTCAGAGTGATATCTTTATTTGAAGTTTTTTTATCCAAAATTTCTCCTCCATCTCAAAGTATGGAGCTTCGAAACTTCATGGATTGAAATTTTAGGTTTCCAATATTCTCTTTTAAAAATTTTATCAAATTTGGATAGTTGGATCAAAAGTTATAAGAATTTAATGTTATAGTTCATTTTTGTACTATTGAAATTCTTGAGGTGTTTTGTTATTAGATAATGCAAATGAACTCTAATAGAATAATATATTTGACTTGATTTAAATGCATGATCCATATGGTTCAGGATTAATGATTTGGTGCAATATGAATACTCCTTTCGTTTCTCATCTGATCCAACAACATCGGATCAGTTGGTGAGGTTAAGTGGTGCACAACAATGTGCCATTTGTCCCACCATGACAAGCCATATAACATGTGGCAATGATTGTGTTTCCAATTTAAACTGAAAAAAAAGAATTAAATATTAAATTAAATACTTAAAACTTCAAAAAGCATAGAAAATCCAATTTTAGTCCAAATTCTGTGTTCTTGGGCTTGTTGGATAGCTCTTAACCTCTACTATTCTTTAAAAATAATTTCAAAAAATTTTTAAAATTATATTTTAAAAAAATAGAGATAATTTATTTTTATTTTTTCTTGAATTTCTGATGATTCAGTGGTCAAATTGACCTCATATTTTTATGGTATATAATAGGTTGTATCCTTGGAATACTCTAATTTTCTAATGTCTTGGTTTGACAAAATTTTCTATGATTTGAATTTCCTAGTTCATGGGTCTATTTTAGGCCAATAACTTTAAAAATTTATAAAACTTCATGCACTTAGAATTATATTTTTATTTCTATATTGTGTTTTTATATATGTATGTTAGGGTTTGTTTGGCATTGAGTTCACACAAAACCAGTAAGTGTACCTCCTAAAAACAATCACAAAACAAATAAATGTACTTAGATTTTTTTAGTGATATTTTAACCTAGGGAGCATTTGATAAGAATAAATTCATTGTGTTTGAAGAATATCTATTCATTTACCTTTGTTTAAAATTTCACTACATTAGGAGTTATTTTGGTCTATCATTTAATTTCCTAGTATATTTGAAAATTTATAATAATTTCTTTTTAAATCAAAAAAATTCAAACCATTTATTAAAATGCTTTGAATTCAAAATATAATTAAGGAAAAATAAAATACTCACCAAATTCATCCAAAATTAAAATAAATTTTAAAAATTATAAAATTCATTAAAAAATTTAAATAAATGTTTAAAAATAAGTAAAAAAAACAAATTAATTTTAAAATTTTGAAATCATACCCAGGGGACATTTCCAACATTTGGGAAGGATTTCAAGAGGGTTGTACTTGATTTGACATGAAAAAAAAGAAAATACCCTTTATTAAACAATTAAATACATCCTTAAAATGAACCAAACTTGTAAAAATCAAAACTAATTCTACAAAAACTCCAAAGTAATCAAACTCAAAGGTATTGGACTCATCTCTTGGTCTAATATATATATATTAGAATATATATATATGTGTGTGTGTGTGTGTGTGTGTGTGTGTGTGTTCAAGTTTAATAAGAACTTAGAAGTTATTGAATGGTATGTCTTTTAAAACCTAAAGTAAAATTACTTCAAAAATGAAAATATCTTTTAAAAAATTTTAAAATTTCTAAATCATTAAAACTTAAATTCAAACCATAGTTTAAAGTCGTTCAATAAAAAAATTCATATATATTAAATTTTAAACTAATAAGTCCTAAAAACTATTCAAGCTACACATGCTTTCTACAAATACTTAGATGCTTTGTTTGGATAATAAAATATAACCTTTGTTAAGGTGATGGTTAAATTTGCTTGCCCTATAATTTGCTTGCAAAGTACCACGGATATATTTATTTATTTTCATCAATCTAGATGCCATGAATTTCAAATTCTTGTTTGTTTACTTAGGTTCTTTAAGGACTACATTATAAGCTTCATGTTATTATACAACTACTATGTATGTTTATATAATTTTATATGCATTTATATTACTTTAAATTCAAATAAGAATCAAAGTAGACTGTACCAAGGAATAATATTTGTGTGTAAGTCATTATAAATATAGAATGTTTATAGATCGAGTTGTATAACATCTTGAGTTATTAAAGATTTAAATATACCTGCTTAAACATATACTTGCAAAGTACCACGGGTATATTTATTTATTTTCATCAATCTAGATGCCATGAATTTCAAATTCTTGTTTGTTTACTTAGGTTCTTTAAGGACTACATTATAAGCTTCATGTTATTATACAACTACTATGTATGTTTATATAATTTTATATGCATTTATATTACTTTAAATTCAAATAAGAATCAAAGTAGACTGTACCAAGGAATAATATTTGTGTGTAAGTCATTATAAATATAGAATGTTTATAGATCGAGTTGTATAACATCTTGAGTTATTAAAGATTTAAATATACCTGCTTAAACATATACTAATGGGGCACCGAAAGATGATATCCTCTCCTTTGGAGGATAATTCCTTTTTTATTTACATAGAAAACATCGAGCTTGAAGACCTTAAGTAAATATATTAGATTCTAAAAATATGATCAACATAGAAATCCAGGTTTGTTGTGGTGGAGGATGACCACCTTTCATTCTTGCAAAGTATGGGTGAATTGTAAATTATCAATGAATAAATAAAATGGCAATTATATTTAATGATTTTCATTTCATATATTAATTCATGCATTGCATCATATAAGTTAAAGTTAAAATTGACTGTAGAGGGTAAATTGTTTCCTAGACTTTATCAGTGTATATATTATGGACTTTGAAGGGTTATGCATATTAGTTCTAGGACAATACAATACTGGGCACCATATATGCAATCCCATTACCTAATTATACATACATGAATACATCTTAAATCTCTATAATTAAGACATGCCTATCCTTGGTAAGGTAAGGCGGTCTCCAATGCATTTAGGGGATGCTATGCTTTTCAAATGGTTAGGCCTATTATGGTGAAAAAATTCTTATGAAATTTCAAGTTAGAAAATGTTTATAAGTAAATTAAATAATTTAAAATTTATAGTGCATAGTGAGTCTTCTTGTTAGTGCAATTTAACTTAAAGAAAAAAATTACTCATTTTGAGTCATAAATTTTAGAGTTTAATTCAACTTTTAACTTCTTAGGATAGAGCTTAGCCTACATGTATTACATTTAGAACAATTTATTGTGTATTAGGATTATTAGCTGAAGACTCACTCCAAGCATGTATAATTCAAGATTATACACACTTCTTCAATCTTTTTCACATTCATATTCAATTCTTTTAAAATTAAAATTCAAACAACAACTAAGGAATTTAAAATCTAAAGCTTACACCTTAATGCTTGTTAGTCCTAATATTTTTTTTAACCTATATGATCTTTTTGGTTTTGACTCTGGTTTGAAGGTAGGGCTATTACTGAAAATATTCTTTTGGCTCATGAATTAAGTCAAGATTTGGATGTTAGGGTTAGAGGGGGTAATATTATTTTGAAGCTTGACATTGCCAAGGCTTATGACAATATTAGTTGAAATTTCATTTACTTTATGCTTGATCTTTTTGGTTTTGACTCTGGTTTTATTAATCTTATTAAACATTGTATTGAAAATGTTCATTTTTCTATTATTCTGAATGGTTCTAACAAGGGTTTTTTCAAGTCTGCTCATGGGTTAAGACAAGGTGATCCTATTTCCCCTGCTATTTTTATTATTGCGGCTGAATTTTTATCTAGGGGTCTCACCAATTTATTTGAACTTTATCTTGGCTGATATTTTAGAAGTGTGGGACGCTTTGCTTTATCCCATTTGTGCTTTGTTGATGACTCCATTGTTTTTACTAATGCTACTACTAATAGAATTCAGAAAATCATGGATTTTTTCATGCTATTTGAGTTGGTTAGTGGTCTCTCTTTTAGCAAAAACAAATGTTGTTTTATTCCTTCTAAGCGGATTTCTAATGATCTTATTCTTGCTATTCAAGAGGTTACTGGCTTTACTCATTCTAAATTGCCTCTTAAATATTTGGGTGTTCCTTTGTTTAAAGGAAGAAGACAAACTTTCTTATTTGATGATCTTGTTGCTTCTGTCCAAAATAAGCTTTTGTCTTGCGATTCTAACTTTCTTACTTATGGTGGTCGGGTGACTTTAGTTAAAAGTGTGCTTTGTGCCTTACCTATCTATATGTTTCAGACTATTTTTCCTACTAAAACCATCTGTAGAAGAATCCATAAGATTATTGATAAGTTTTTCTGGAAAGGTTCACTCTCTTCTTCTAAAATTTCTTGGGCTTCTTGGGAGAAATGTTTTGGTATGTTGGCTGAAGGTGGTCTTGATTGCAAGTGTCTTCCTGACATTGCCAAGGCTTTTTCTTTTAAACTTTGGTATACTTTTCGTTCTAAAAAGAATCTCTGGGCTAAATTTATGATTTCTAAATATTTGGTAGGTAATCACCCTACCAATATTTCTCCTAAAGCTAGGGACTCTAAAGTTTGTAAAAGGCTTTGTAAGATTAAGTTGGAGATGGAACCCTTTATCTCGTGGGGGCTTAGAGAAGGTAACATATTTTTTTGGCAGGATAAATGGCTTGGTAAGGATTTTATTGACTCAATTTTGAATGCTACTTCTTCTGCTTCTATTAAAGTTAATTTTTCCTTCAACGACAATTGTTGGGATTATGAGAAGCTCTCTAACTTGATCCCTGATTGCATTATTTTGAGAATTCTTAACCTTCCTATTAATTAGAATTCTAAGGATATTATTATGTGTGATTTTTCTAAAGAAGGGGAATTTCATCTTAAGAATGCTTGGCATTCCTTAGAAGTTAAAGGTAAATGGGATATTTTTTTTGCTAACATTTGGCACAAGAGTATTCCCTCTACGGTGTCTGTGTTTGTTTGGAGAGTTCTTCATAAATTTCTTCCCACGGAGGACATTCTCATTAAAAATGTTTTTAGCCTTGCTTCAAAATGCTAAATGTTGTTTTCATATTGAAAATAAGCATCATGTGTTTATCTCTAGTCCTGTGGCTGTTAGAACTTGGGTTTACTTTGATGATTTGTTTCAATTAAATAGTTTTAATTCTCATTTATAATATTATTCCTGCCCTAATTCTTTGGTTTTTGTGGCTGGAGAGAAATAATTTCATGTTCAATGGCATTAGGATGAACCATCTTAATGTTATCCAAAAGGTTAAGGACAAAATCCTTTTTCTTGTGACTGTTAATCTGCTTATGGTTAAAAGTTTTAGAAATTGCTTACATACTACCTCTTCTTTGGGGATTGGTTGGCATAAGGATCCTGCTGTTATGAACGTGGCTTACTGGATTAAGCCTATTCGTAATGTCTTCAAACTTAATGTTGATGGTTTATATTTGTTTTATGATGCTGGAAGTGGTGGTTTTATTAGGGATTCTAATGGCCATTTGGTTGTTGCTTTTGTGGGCCCTATTCATAATGGTAATATGGATTATGTTCTTACTATGGCTGTTCTTTATGGAATCCAACTCTATATCCCCTTGAATTTAATTAATGTGGTCATTGAAGTGAATTCTAGGACTAACATCTCTTATTTTTAGGATTTGGTGGAAGTGAGCTGTAGCCCGAATATTTTTTATCTTATGAGGGATATAAAAAAGTTAATATTATTTTTGAATACTTCTTTTACCCATGTTGATAAGGCTGGTAATTCCTGTGCTTCATGGCTTGTTAATTACGATTGTGATCTTGATTATTTTACTTATTTTATTCACTCATCTATACCTCCTCATCTTAATGGGCCGCTCTATCTTGATGAGTGTGGGATGGGCTATTTTAACACTTAATTCTGTGGTTTGCCTGTGGCTATTTTTTCCTGTGACCCTTATGTTTTTTGAAAGCTAGATTATCGATTTCTCTCCCTTTTTTCTTATGTTTGTTGCTTTTTATTCTGTGTTGGGTGGCTATTTTTCTAGTTTATGTTGCTTGAAGGGGTATTTCAGGTGTGTTGGTTGTTGTTTTTCTGGTTTATGTTGCTGGATGTGTGATGGGTTCTTTACCTGGAAGTTTCTAGAGATCTCCTTTGTTATTTTTCCTTCATATGGTTGCCCTTGTTTTGCTTATGTGGGCATGGGAGCCAGGTTTTTATTTGTCAAGTTAAATAGGAGCATGTTTTTTCTTTGTAAGGATGCGGATGGCTTTACTTGCTGCTATCCTATCTGGGGGTGTTGTGGTTGGCTTGTTGGCTTGTTGTTTCTCTCTGCTAGCTATCGTTTTGGCTGGCTTTGTTTTGTTCACAGGTTCTCGGGTTTGTATTTTCTAGTCTATTTTCATTGGATTCTTGGGAGGTTTTTCATTTGTTGGCTTGCAGTTATCTTTGCCATATTTATTGGTATAAGCTAAGCTTTTTTCACTGGATTGTGGGGAGGTTTGGCTGTGCCAGAACATTTCTGTTGTATTTTCTGTTGCTGTCTTCTGTCCTCCTTATATTTTGCTAGTTGGTGTTGTCTTGAATTTCAATTATTTCCTTAATTCTAACCTGTTTTTTATAGTGAAACTTGTAGATTATGCTGCTGGAATATTGATGTGGGGATGGAGTGAAATATGGATAATCCTAACGAGGCTATATTTATTGAATATAGTCTGAGCTCTTATAAACTGAATTTAGTGGATGGCTTCACCTGGATCATTTTAAGCTGTTATTTCCTTTCTCATTCCTTTTATCAATTGTGTTTTGCTAATATTATTTTTTGGCCTAGTTGTCCTATTTATTGTTTCTCTTTTTTGTAAAGGATGCTCATCAGGATTTTTGGTAGAAAGACTGAACCTTATTGCTATTTTTGGATCTTTCTTTTTTGGATGCTTGTCTTTAGCATCAGTAGAATGTTATTAGGGTGCCTTGTATTTTTTGATAGCGGAGATAATTGGCTCGTAGGTTTTCTTTTTCTTTGTTTTGTAGCTCATTTGAGTAGTAGTGAGCCGATGATTTCCTTTAAATACTCTGTAACCTATTTTAATATTAACGCGTAGGCCCCTCCATGGGTTTTAACAAAAAAAAAATGCCTTTGAAAATTTGCAGTCTTTACTTTAATCTAGAGTATTCTCTTAAGATATGTAATTTACTATATGAACTTGCCACTAGGGAGTGTACAACACAAAATCCAAGGATAATCATCAAATCAAACATTTTTCTTTTCCTCTTAAATTCAAAGTAATTTGGATTAGAGACATTTTCCAAATCATTAAAATAATCTCAAACTTTAAATTCAATAATGTCCTTATTCTGAAAGATTTTAGATTGGGTCTTGATTCAAATCGTTGAGAATAAAAAAAAGATTTAATAAACTTTCTGCTATCTAAAAGCTTTCATATTAGGACTTGATCCTTGAAAAATATTTTAAAAAATATTAATTCAATAAAATTCCCCTAGTCTAATGTTTTTAAGATTGGGCACTTTAAAATAATAATAATTAAAACAACAAATCAAAAAATAAGTTTAAAATCAAACCCTTTATTCTTTTTTTTTATAACATGGGTGCAGAATTCAGTTATAAGGCATTCGACTCATTCTTTTTAATTGAAATTGATCTCTACCCTAATTCTTGAAAAGAAGGAAGTTCTGATTGCCTCCACTAAAAACTTAAAGGTAAAATTATTTATTAATATTTTAAAGAAAGGTATTCCATCCCTCCCCACTCTTTTTGTCGGTGAATTTCTATTTTCAATTTGAATTTACCAAAGTAAAATTTTCATTGAAATTAAAATCTTATTCAAATTCCTACAATTTTTACATCTTGTAAGCATCTTTGCAAGATTATAAACGTATTCAGTGATTCTTTAATTAAGTCATCATTCCTGTCAAAGGATTGGATTTATTTTGTAGATCTTTCTTTCTTCTAGAAAAGACTAGTTTTCCTCTCTTATATTTGGAAGATAATCTTAGATCTGAGAATATTCATTCTAGAGTTTTACATGGAAGTGCCTTTAACAAAAAAAAAAAAAAAGAAAATAAATATAATGTGCTCCAAAATTAAAAGATGTACGAAGTGCACCAAATAAAAAGATACACCAAGTGTGCCAAATTGAAAGATGCTTATAAATGTGCTTAATAAAAGATGTTCAAAGTGCATCAAAAATTAAAAAAAAAAAAACATACAGAAAGTGTACCACAAAAATTCTTTAACTAAATGGGTTCATGCTCAAAATCCTAATCTTAGAATGTCCATTTTCTTTAGAAATTTCTCGTGACACTGAACTTTAGAAATCTCTAACCAAGATTCATCGCCATGGATTATTATTCTTTTAGATATAAAAATTATCTAAGAAAATTGAAAAGATTAAATTTATTTCCCCCATTCTAATTTTCCGAAATAGACTTCAATTTAAAAAAATATATATAAGGGGCCCCTAATTTATCATATAGAGAGGAGCTTGATCTAGGTCAACAAAATCTAAATCTCTAGAACTTTTAAGTTTAGGTAGATTTAGTCTACTTCTTCCTTCACATTTGAATATGTTCTTTTATCATCTTGATAGAGCCTTGATGATTAAAAGGATAATTTTCCAATAAATAAAATAAATCATCTACTATCTAATAGAAATATAAAACAAAAATATGGTCCTCTGAGGTTAGGTGTGAGTCACCTCACCAAGAATTTATTTCCTCATGATCATCTATTAGTGATGGAGCAAGCCCCTTATGGCACCATCCAAACTAAATCTTAAATACAAATCTTTCGAGTTTAGGTTCAAATCTAATCATAGATTTTCCCTTTCTTAAAAGATGCCCTCTTGTTTTTTAAAATAGGTTTGATTGCCCTTCTATTTTTATTCCTTCTCATAGACTACAAAGAAGATTGTTAAGTATTATCAAATTCATTTATTTGAGAGGCACAATCTCATTCAGATTTCCATCTAGTTTTCTAGGAGACACTATCCTCTTCAATTCTAAATTATTTTATTTGGGAGATTTATCCCATATATATTTTCATCTACTTATTTAGAAAAGTTGTTCTAGTCAAGTATAAATCCATCTACGAGAGAGACACTATCCCACTCATATTTAAATCTTCTTGCCTTAGAGATGCTATTATTTTCATGTCTAAATTTCATCTATTTGAGAGCTTTTATCTCATTTATATTTAAATCCTTTTTATCAAAAGGATTCTATCATATTCAAGTATAAATTTTATTTATTTGTGAGCCCTATATCATTCAAATTTTTATTCCTTTTTTTGTGAGGAGATGCTATCCTAGTTAAGTATAAATTTTATCGATTTGAGATTTGGTATCTCATTATGATTTCAATCGTTCTTGTCAAGAAGATGATTCTTAGATAAGTTTAAATTTCATTTATTTCAAAGATACCATCTCATTCAAATTTTCATTCTCTCGCTAGAGGAATCTATCTTGGTCAAGTATAAACCCATCTATTTCGGAGCTGTTATCCCATCCAATTTTCTATTCATTTTCCATATTTACTTTTTTGATATAGTCAAGTGAATGTTGAATTCATTAAATTCTCTTATTTCATTATTCTAATATAGTAAGGCAAATGTAGGATTTCTTTCACCTCTCTTACTCCCTATTTTGACATGGTCAGGTGAGTACCATTTTCATTTTTCTGATATGGTCAAAAAAATATTTCATTCATTAAATTATCCTCTTTCATTATTTTGATATGTTCAAGTGAATGTTGGATTCTTCACCTAATTTATCCCTTTGTTCGATATGGATAAGAGGATATTAGATTCTTCACTGGTCCTTCCTTCATTATTTCAATATCGTCAGACAAAGGTTGGACTTCTTCTTCCTTAATTTTTCTAGGTTTAGGATTCATTTCATTTCAAGCCCAAATCATTTAAATATCTTCAGATTCAGTTGATCACTTCATTTAAATCCAACACGTTTGATTTACCTTTTAATTTCATCACACATATTAGGAGTCCATTTGTTGACCTTATTTTGTATGATGTGAACTATCTAAATAAAAATCTAAACTCCAAACCTAAATCATTGAACATCATTTCAAACTTCAAATCTAACTTTTCATTACACTTTGGTGCAATAATCTGATCATTGATACTAAAATCATCACTTGACAATCACCCTTCACTGTTATGTTTTCGTCTGATCTATCACGTTACATTCATCAAATTATGATATGAACATTATAAATCCAAAATTCCCTTAATCAATGATCTTCATTGCTTAATTGGAAACCTAAACCAATATCAAGCTTTAAATCCATTAGTTGATTCTCTCTAGTGATAATATTTTGATCACATGTTCAATCATTGATGATCATCCATAAGAATAAAAAATCTAAGCATTTCAAACCTTAAATCCTCCCAACACATTATAAAAATGAAATATAAATTCTATTTAATGACTAAACCCATTGCAAACTAAAAAACTCTATAAGTTTGTGTTCAAAGCCAACCCAAAACTCTTAGTTCCATAAACTATTTTTAAGGAAATTTTGTTCACTTCAAAATGTAACCAAATGACCTCATCTTTATGATTTATTAGTTCAATGTTGTCTAGGCTTGTCCGTAAAGCAACAAAATAAATTTGAATCCATTCCAAGGCTCCTAACCACCCAAACTGATAGTATTTGCATTAGTTGTACAACTATTAAATATTTCACACCCTTACCACTAATTATACTATTGTTTCAACTCGAGCTTATAAGTTTATGTTTTGATGATAACAAATATTTTGGCTCACTTTCTGCTATCTACTAGTATTCGCAATGTATGTTTGTTTGTATGTTTACAAACATTTCAGGAATACTATGCAACATCAAATAAAGAATCAAAGCTCAAGATGTGGTTGAATAATGTTATGTTGTAAAGGGTCTATATTTTCTATTGATGTAATTTTAATTTCTTGAGTCAAGTCCATTAAGGGAGTAAGCTTGCTTGGTTACCATGCACACCCACACTCAAGGAAGTGAGATCTACTGAAATTAAGAAGATCATGTTTTGATTTAATCATACTGGACGATTTTGTATCGTCCAGGATGATTCTTTATGATCTTGGAAAATAGCCGCCAATGACAATTTAGGCAAAGAATTAAGTTTTATTTTTTGTTCTAATCGTCCCAGACGATCTGGATCATCCAGGAAGATCAATACAAATAAAGCCTAAATTGATCCTGAGATTAAGGGACTAATTATGGTTAAATTTCTCAATCATATCATCCTAGATGATTTGTATATCATCCTGGATGATGTTTGCCGACATACTTGATTTTCCCAAATCGGTCAGGATGAAATACCATAATTTCTCTTCTACATCGTCCCGGACGATCCAAATATCATCCTGGATGATATGTACATTTTTATACTAATCGGCCGAGACTATCCTAATATCGTCCAGGACTATCAGGTGAAATTTTGCACATCGTACTGGACGATCCTATGATATTCCAGGATGCTTCTGGGTGTTGAAATAGAGTTTTTAGTGATTTCTGAAGCCCTCTTTTTAAGCACATCGTACAGGACATTTCTGTGATCGTCCTGGATGATGTTTGACACCAAAATTGAGTTTTTAGGGTTTTCGGAAGCTCTCTTTTTATGCATATCATACGAGAAGATCCGTAGATCGTCCTGGATGATAATGTCGATTTTGGAAATCTATTTAAAGACCTCTTGCTTTCTCATGAAGAGTGTCTTTAGCATCCATTGTAGCTTCGTTCTTTTGGGGAAAACATGAAAAGAGAGCTTGAAAGGGAGAGAGGAAAGGGTGGAGTTTGAGAGAGGGAGAAGATCCTTGGAGAGGGTTTCAAGGGAGTGTGGAGGGGGTTCCACATGGTTTCTCCGACAAGCTCGCACCTTAGTACCGTCGAATTCAAGGCTTATCTTGAGCGAAGTTCACCAAAGAAGAAGATCTCTTTGTTGTCAAAGGACCCGGCTACTACGCCGCACCGGGGAAGGTGGAAGTGATTTTGTAAGGGCTTCTCCATCTAGCTGTGGGGGCTAAAGGAGGGACACTTAGTTTAGTGCAATACTCGGAGGATGCCTCCGAGGAGTGGACGTAGGTCAAGATTTGACCGAACCACTATATATGTAGTGTGTTCTTTCCTTATTATTTCTGTATTTAATTTCCGTATTGTGTTTTTATTTGTGGTGAATTTTGGTTTGGTTTGAGTTTAATTTTTAAGATATTTGAAACTACCAATTCACCTCTTTCTTGATTAGCCTTGGGCCAGTTCATAAGGGGCCTAACATCCCTAACGAACTTTCAACTATATTATGAAATATGATGTTAGAAGCCTCACCAAACTCATAAAACATCACCTTTGGCATAAATACGATGCTTTGACCTAACACTGAATCTTGGTTAACTATGATTGACCACAAAACCCTCAAACCTTAAATCTTAAAAATTGAATTTTTTTTAAATCTTAACATGGCTAAGTGAAACTACTACAATTATGATTAAAATAGCATTTGACAGCAATTGAACCATACTCCAAGGCTTGGTCTAACTTAGTTGACCAAGTCAATAATGGTATACTAGATGACCCCTTAAACCCATACATTTTTATTTTCACTAAATCACCTCAATAAACCATGGGACCACCTCCAACAAGACCAAAACCTCATTAAAAATGCTTTAAACCAAATTTTTACCCTTGCTGAACATAATTGACCAGTCAACCATGGTTAAACATATTGCCTCTTAAACGCTTAAAAATGCATTTTGGTACTAAATGACCTCACCAATACATTTGACCACTTCCAACATGTCCAAAACACCATTTAAAATGAGTTGGACCCACATATGACCCTTGGCCAAACATGATTAACCAAGTCAACCTAACTTGACCAAAATCATCTCATACCCTTAAAATTTTATTTCTCATGATTTTGATAAAATCAATGAACCAAACTATTGGGGAATATTTATGACCACAACATGAATCTCATAAATTTTCCAAGCCTTGGGCCCGCATGGTTTGACCAATAGGATTGATCAAAGTGCTAAAAAATTGGTTTTCTTACTCTAAATTACCACCCTTACCAATATTTTTTTTAAAAATTACTATAGTAAGTTGGTATTAACCCCATACACTCACTCCAAGAGTTTGAATCTAAGATTTGGCCTAGTTTAAGTGGGTTTAATCAAGCTCTCCAAAATACATATATTTGGACCCTAAATAAATCTTACCGAACTTAAAACTACCAATGCATTGAATACACTCTTGAACATTCTTATAGTAATGAATGTCAAGCCTTTGCCACCTAAATAGCTGAGGAGGCAAGATTTCCTAACATAACCTCTCTAAAATAATTAGTTCAACAATAACTTCTGCAATAACAATCCATGGGCTTTGAAACTCTTCGAAATATTCTTTGAGCACCTGTTGGTTAGTCCAAAAAAAATTTAAAGTTGGAAAGGGCTTTGGTGGCAAGATCTTGGTTGTTGGTTTCATTTTATCTCTCTAATAAATATCGTCATTCCAAAAGCCTAAGAGTGTGTCAAATTATTTCCCCAGCCTCATAGTATGCCCCTAACACTCCCATAACCTCTCCAGCCCTTCCATAGTTTAAAAAGCATATTTCTGGCCATTATTCACTTGTAGAGTCTTCTAAGATGCTGAAGAGGGTCTCTCAAGCTTTCCGTAGAGCCTAAGATTCTAAAAATCCAAGCACAAGTTAGAGAGTTATCTTGATTTAAAATTTTGTGGTCAAACCAAAATTTCTCCTACATCTTAATACATGGAGCATTGAAACTCAACGGAGTAAAGTTTTAGGTTTCCATGATCCTCTGCATTAAATTTCATCATATTCTAAATTTTGGATTAAATGTTATAGGGATTTAAAGTTATAATTCATTTTTTTTACTATACAAATTTGCACAATATGGATCGTTTGATTAGGCATATATTGTGATAAGATGGCGCATATAACATTCAATAGAATCATGCATCTAATGGGATTTGAATGCATGATCTGCACAATTCTTGATCGGTGACATGGCATAATCCTGATTCTCCATTATGTTGGCATCCAATCCAATGGCTCATACTCGTAGGTGATGTGGTTAAGTTGCATGTAATAATGCACCATATTTCATGCCAAGTGTTAAGCCATGCAGCATACACGAATGATTGATTCTCCAGTTTTGATTAAATTAATATGAATTAAATATTCAATTTAATTCTAAAAACCTAAAAAATTTATAGAAAATCCATTTTAGGTCTAAATCAAGTGTTCTTGGGCTTGTTTGAAAGAACTTGAAGTCTACTATTTTTTAAAAATTATTTCAAGAAATTTTAACAATTGGAATTTGAGAAAAATATAGATGATTAGTTTTAAATTTTCTTAGATTTCTCAAGATCCAATGTTAAAATTTACCTCAAATTTGGATGGTATATATTAGGGTGTATGCTTCACCTACCCTAATTTTCTTGGTTCTTAATTTAACTAAATTTTCTTTGATTTAAATTCTTAAGTTCATGAGTCCATTTTTGACCCATAAAATTTTAAAATTCATAAATCTTCAAGCACTTAGAATTAAATTTTCAATTTGTATGGTGTTTATATATATGTAAGGGTTAATTTTCCCCCAATTTCACCATAATTCAATAAGTGCAGTTCTTCGAACAAATCACAAACCCTAGTGATACGCTTTGGTTTGGTGATTGATATCTCAACCTACAAAGGCTTTAATGAGCCCAAATTTATTGAGTTTGAATCATATCTATTCATTTACCTATTTGACAAATTTCATTATATTTGGAGATCACTTGGTTATTCATTTAGTGAACCCAATTTTCGTGTACATAATTGACCTAGAATATTTGAAAATTAAAAATAAGTTCACTTTAAATTCAAAAGTTACAAAGAATAAGTTTAATTTCTCAGAATTTAAAGCACAACAAAGGAAAAATAAAACCTCAATCAGATTCATCTAAAACTAAAGTATATTTTTGAACTTAGAAATTTACTCAATATTAAAAAAAAATATTTATAAATATATATAAATTACCAAAATAACATTGAACACTTGAATCAGCCTCGAGTGGACATTTTGATATTTGTAAAATATTTCAAGAGTTTTGCAAAAATTTAGTACAAAAATTAACCTAAAATTTAAAATAAATTCGTTTTAAAATCAAAAGTTACAAATATTATATCAAAATGCTCTAGAGGAAAAATAAAATCCTTGTGAGATTCATCTAAAATTAAAATAAAATTTATAAATTATAAATTAACTAATAAATAAAATAAAAAAATAGAAATATATTTAAATTTCCCAAATAAATTAGAAAACATAAAATCGTCTCTAAAGGTTATTCTGTTGTTTGTAAAACATTTAAAGAGTTTTGGAGGTGATTTGGTACAAAAATAAAAACCCGCCTATCAAAATAATTAGATAAATCCATAAAATGCAAAAAAATTGTAAAATTCATAACTAATTTTTGAAAAATAAAAATTGAGCATACTCAAAGGCATTGGACTCATCTCTCTGTTTAATATTTATAAAAGATAAAAGAATTCTTTAAACTAACATAAATCAAAATGTCAAGAAATGGACCCTTTGTTTAATGCATTAAAAATTTCATTAAAATATGAAAAATTACAACAATTTTAGTAAATCATCAAATCAATGAAATTAAATCAATAAACAACCAATATTCCTATTATGAAGTAAGTAAAGTACGTGGAGAGAAGGACTCAGGGGAGTGGATGTATGTCAAGGTTGATTTAAAAACTATAAAATTCTAAAATGTTATTTTTTATTTCTTTCGTGCTCTTTTATTTTCTACATTTTACTTTTGGCGCATTTTGTTGTTGCAATTTGTGGTTGAATTACAAATTTTTTCTTGCCTAGATCTAGTTTGTTTTAGGAAAAGAATTTCAAAATATTATTTATTACAACTTAATTGTGTTATAAAAATTTGAAAAAGAAAATCATACTTTTAGTTTTTGCTTCCACTTGCATATTAAGACTTGGTTTGAATTTTCATAAATCCTGGTTTTGATTAAATCTATAAGAAAAATATTTTTTAAATGGTTATTTTTAAAATAAATAATTTACCAACCTCTTGGTGACCTTAGGGGTAGTTTAACAATGTCTTAGAACCTCTACTAATCTTCAAATTTTTAAATGAGAGGGCCTCCCAAGTAGCATTTTAGAAATCTTGAAAAATATGATCCATAGAACATTTTAGCAATTCAAACACTATAGATGGATATTCTATAACCCTTTAACCTTTGTTTTATAATATCCGCTTTGATTTATAGAAAGTAAGCATGTTAATATTTTTATAATATATTGATTATTGCATGTGGTTCTTAATTGAAGATGGCTATTATACACCTTTTGGCTTAGTTAATGAAATTAAGGAAGAAACACTAAACAGTGAATGGAGTAATGAAGGTAAAGATCTTACTAAATTAAATGAAAAATTTTTGAATTTTTTTGCGCATTGAAATATAAAGATTATATGAGAGTGCCAACATCTACAACTAGGAAGGAAACTTGGGATAGATTATACATCACATATGAGGGTACCTGTGAAGTCAGACAATCTTGGTTGAAAATTTTATTACATAACTATGAACTATTTCACATAAAACTTAATAAGGCAATTTCTAAAATGTAAATAAGATTCACTAAGCTATTCATAATAAACTAACTACTTTGGCTTTTAATTTTCTTCCCTTCTGTGTCTGTTCTTATTATGTGTTTTCTTTGGAGGAGTAGAAATGAAGCTAAGCATGAAGGTATATGTATGAATGCTATGATTAGTATTGGTAAAATCAAAGATAAAATTTTTATCTTTCTTTAGCTAATTTGATTAAAGTCAATGCTTTCAAAGGTTATTACCATAATGCTATAGAGTTTTGTGTTTCTACTCATTTAGATTCCATTGTCACTACCCATAAGATTGTGAGATGGCTTAAACCATTAGTTTGTTGGTTTAAAGTCAACACTTATGGTTCTCTAAATTACTCTAAGGCTAGTTCTGGTTGTCTGATTAGGGATTCTAATGGCCATGTTATCATTGCTTTTGTGGGTCCTAGTTCTTCCAACACAAGCATTATGGTTGAGATTCAAGCACTATAATATGGGTTACATTTCTTTTTCCCTTTAGGTATCACTCAAGTGTGGGTTGAAGTTGATGCTAAACTGCTTATTCATTATACTAATGGTATTGTGTTGTCAAATCCTTCATTCTTTTATTTGAATATAGACATCAAGAAATGGCTTTTTCCTTTTTCTTTCTCTATTACTCATGTTTACAAGAAAGGAAACATGGCTAGTGATTATCTTGCCAAATTTTGTTGCAATTTAACTGAATTTATTGAATATGTTAGTACCTCTTTACCTGATAACTTGAAGGGGTTGGTCAGATTGGACTGCTCTAGTTTTCCATTTGTTAAATTCAACTAAGGGTTTTGTTATGGTTTCAAGTCTTGGTGGTGCTTAACTTTTTCTAATTAATTTTAAATTATTATTATTTTTTTGGTTTGGCAAGTATGTGGTTTTGGTTTGATGCTTATGTTATTTAGGCTCCCTTTTGGCTATAATTGTGCATCCTCTGGAATGTGTCCTTATTCATCTTTGCTACTAATCTCTTCATTCTCTTGTTTGGAATTGGAATATGGGATGTGGTGATGGATTGAGTCCTTAATTTTAGATTTGCTATAATCTATTTTTGGTGTTTCTCTATTTTTTTGGTGGTAAGTTTGTCCTTATTGGGCTGGTTGTCCTCTGGATTTTGGTGCGATTATGTGTGAGTAATTAGAAATGTACCTATTTCAAGTGTTTGCATCTTATTTTGGGTGCATATTAGATTGATTCAAGTAGCTGGTGAAAATTGGCCATCATGAATTTGTCAGATAGTACACACCTAAGCTAGTTTTTTGCTTAGGGATCCATCATAATTTCTAGTTCTTTTTATTTACAGATCCATTTTATTGCTAAATTTATGTACATGTTTCTTGTTGGTATTTCTATAATTCTCTTGAGGTTGGCTGTTATTGATCACTTATTTGATGATTTGGATATTTTTGTTGTGGTTTAGTGTGTGTGTTAACCTAAGTTTTACCTGAGATTTTATTTTGTGGCTACTATAGTTTCTATAGTTGTATCCTCTTACTTGTATTTATGCATTTTGCTTTTACTTCTTTCCATGCTTTCTACAATTTTATTTTGAATTGGATGTGGTGCTATTGATGCTCATCATTTTTCTTCATTGGGTCTCATTTCCTGCTATGATAATTTTTGTGTCTTACCTTTTCTAGAGGTGTTTATTGTGTTTAATGGGAGGCTTTTGTTACCCATTGTTAACTAGTTAGTTTATATGATTTCTCTGCATTTGGGTACTCTTCGTGATGCCCCTTTAGATACTAATCGTATTTCCAGTCTCTTAAACTAATGTTCTTCTTTAAATAAGCCTCATAGTGCTATTACTTGGGTTGAGTTTAGCAAGTTATTCAATTAAATTTGGTTTGTTGTTATTTTATCTATTTTTTGTATTCTTGATATCATGGATCTCCTGGACGTGACGGGTGCTATTGGGTTGATGAGTTTTTCTGCTTATGTTTCCCAACTGATTGCTATTAACTATATTTTATTTCTTCATGCCAAGGATAGACTTATTAATTTGAACTTCCTTGAATCATTTGCTTCAAGTCTATGTATTTATTTGTTCAACTATTGTTATTATTAATTGGATTGGATTAATACCTCTATTTTCTTGATGCTTTGTTATGAGCTTGTTCATTTCTACAACTATTCTATTCTTATTTGTTGGTATTATCTTACTACTAATGTTAAAATTTTAATCTTCATTATATGTTATGCTTTTGCTTGTGCCAACTACTTAATGTACTATTACAATTTTAGTTTTATCTATGAGATGACTTGAATTTATAGTATCATTTCTTATCTATGCTTTTTATTTCTTATTTCTTACTTGGTTTTGTAAAAGCAATTTTATGTTGGTTTTGTGGTTCCTAATACTTTTTTGCATGAAGATGGAGATTAAAGGCAATCAACTAATCTTCCTACTTTTTTGGGTGATTTCTTTTTGCCACCCTAGAATGAAATTAGGTTTTATTGTACTCATAATTAGTAGGGACTTGACCTTGTAGTTTTTGTTTTGACTTGTTTTATAGCTCTTTTGAGCAGTAGTGATCTTTAGGTCTCCTTTAAGGACCATATATTTTTTAATTTAATTAACACGTTGGCCCCTTTGTGGGTTTCCATAAAAAAAAAATAGATTCATTAAGATAGTAACATCACTACATACTCTGTGAAGAGAATTAAAAAATTTTGAAAAGGTAATAAAATCCTTCATTTTCTACCCAGTGCTTATGATGTAAATGTTATAGTAATATGTGAATTTATAAATATAAATGTGTATTTCATTGATAACTTGCTTAGCTCATTTATTTCCTATAGGCAAGGCATAAGTCAAAGATTACTAAGTTCTTGTGAATAGAAAAAGGAGAAAATTTTGGCTTTGAAAGCATGTAATTTGAATAGCGATAGCCGTGTAGTTGAGGAGGATGATGACATTAAACTGATGACGCAACAATTCGGAAGCTTTCTAAAGAGAAAAAAAATACATCATCAAAAATGGAACAAAGATAAACTTTGTAAAATTTTTAAAGCTTCTTCAAGCATAATCTATTTTTAGGGCAAGATGCCAGGGCATCTAATATCTGATTGACCCAATCTAAAAGCTCACCCTAGTAAGGGAAAGGGTAATGAAGTAGCAAACTTTAAAAATGAAAGAATATGACATAAAAGGCTTTTTTGGCATACTCTACCTCAGAATCATCTGAATAGGAATCATAGGAGAATGTAACTAATCTATGTTATATTAATAATGATGTTCTTCATAAGTCGGATAAAAATGAGATTATTT
This sequence comes from Dendrobium nobile, assembly GCA_022539455.1. Lineage (NCBI taxonomy): Eukaryota > Viridiplantae > Streptophyta > Magnoliopsida > Asparagales > Orchidaceae > Dendrobium > Dendrobium nobile. The sequence continues at coordinate 42,537,075 of CM039736.1, forward strand.
CAGGTATCCTTTGATGAAATTTTTATTATATATGAGAGATTCATTAGTCATATAGGAAGCTTAATAAAATGCTTTCTAGTTTAAATTCTAAATTATCAAGTTTGCAAAAGAGTATGATAGTCTTAGAGTTGACACAATGCATTTGATAAAGAGAATATGTCTTTCCCTGATGAATTTGATGTATAAAATAAGAAGTATCTTTAGTTAGCTATAGAATATAATTCCTTTGCTCACAAAAATTATTTCCCCTAATCAAACTGCTTTTGTCAAAGTCATTCAATATCAGATAACATTTTACTTAAGAAATTTTGAATGATTTGGATGTTAAGGTGCCTTGTGGAAACATTATTTTCAAATTGGATATTACTAAATCTTATGATAATATAAGTTCGGATTTCCTTTATCACATTTTGGAATTATTTGGTTTTAATTCTAATTTTATTAATCTAATTAAACAAGTTATTGAAAAATGTATTTTTTCCTGTCATCATCAAAGACGAAGTCATTAACACTACCATTGCCAGGTCTCAAGTCCTGGATGAGAAAAGTGGAGGGTTGCATTACGTAGTAGATAGCCAGCATAAAACTTGTCGAATAATAATGACTTGAATCCTTTAAGAGATTATGCTAATGCTAGGGTGTCCCCTAAAAGCGATGTGCTATATGGCCTGAATACAATGATAAGTATGCAAGGGCCGCTGCACCGGTGCTCCGGTGCAGTGTTAAATAGGCAAGGGTTCCTACATCAAGGACGGATGTGAGCAAAGAAGATAGTCCATGAACCTAAAATTAGGATAGGAACTTGGAATATAGGTTCCCTTATAGGAAAATTAATGGAATTAATAGATATTATGATTCATAGGAAGATAAATATCTTATGCATTCAAGAAACTAAATGGGTAGGAGAGAAGGCTAAGGAAATTGATAGTTTAGGATTTAAACTTTGGTATTTAGGTAGGAGTCGTACTAAAAATGGTGTAGGTGTTATTATATATAAGAGTTTGAAGGATAATATTAAAAAAATTAATAGGATTGGAGATAGAATTATAGCTTTAAAGATTATTATTGATGATAAGATTGTTAATATTTTAAGTGCTTATGCTCCTCAAGTAGGTTTGGATATGAGTTCTAAATTAAATTTTTGGAATGACTTAGAAGAATTATTACAAAAGATACATCTAGAAGAAATAGTTTTTATTGGAGGAGATTTAAATGGACATGTTGGTGGAAAGGTAGATGATTTTAAAATCATTCGTGGTGGCTATGGTTTTGGAATACCAAATGAAGGTGGCAAGACCATATTAGATTTTTGTATGGCTTATGATTTTTCAATTGCTAATACTTTGTTTAAGAAAAGGAATGAGCATAATTACTAATAAAAATGGATATAGTACCTAGATTGACTATTTTCTTCTAAGAAAATTAGATCATTTAGATTGCAAAGATTGTAAAGTTTTTCTGAGTGAAAATTATGTACCCAACATCGATTATTAATTTTGGACTTTAAGATAAAGGGGCAGATAATAAAAAATAAAGTAAAACGATTTTCTAGGATTAGATGGGGGCATTTAAAGAATATTAACAAAAATATTTTTGAGAGTAAGATTTTAAATCTTAAGATTTTATCTGTGCATGAGGATGCTAATGTTATGTTGGAAAAAGTGGCTATTTATATTAAGAATATTGCAAAAGATGTGCATGGAGTATCAAAGGAAAAAGATCCTAATAGTAAAAATAGTTGGTGGTGGAACCGAAATGTACAACAAAAGATTAAGAATAAGAAGATTTGTTATAAAAATTGGTTTAATTTTAAAAATTCTGATAATTGGGAAAGATATAAAGAGCCTCATAAGGAATCTAAGAAAGCAATATGCGATGTAAAGACCTTAGCTTTTAGTGATTTATATAATAGATTAAATAGTAATAAGGGAGATAGATATATGTATAAGTTATCCAAACAAAGAGATAAGAGTAGTAAGGATTTAGTTCAAGTGAAGTGTATTAAGAATGAAGATCAAAAAATACTTTTCTTAGAAGATGATATTCAACAAAGGTGGATGAGATATTTTGCTAAACTTTTTAATGAAAATTATGAAAATAAGATTGACTATAGTGTCCTTAGCACCCAAAATTACAATAAAGATTTATGTTTTTATCGGTGTATTAGTAAAACTGAAGTTAGAGAGGCTTTAAAGAAAATGAAGGGTGGAAAAGCTATTGGACCTGATGATATTCTAATAGAGTTGTGGAAATGCTTAGGAGATGAAGGAATTTCTTGGCTTACTAAACTTTTTAATACTATTTTGAAGACTAAAAATATGTCAAATGACTGGAGAATGAGTGTGTTATTTCCTGTTTTTAAGAAAAAAGGTGATGCACAAGATTGTGCGAATTATAGAGGAATTAAGTTAATGTGTCATACTTTAAAATTATGGGAGCGAGTTATGGAGCATAGGTTGCGGCATGATACTAATATCTTTCAAAATCAATTTGGATTCATGCCGGGTAGGTGGACTATGGAAGCCATACATTTATTAAGTGGTTTGATGGAGAAATATAGAGAAAATAAGGAGGATCTACATATGATATTTATTGATTTAGAAAAGCATATGATAAAGTTCCAAGAGAAGTGCTGTGGAGAGTTCTTGAAAAGAAAGGAGTCAATATTGCTTATATTCAAATCATTAAAGATATGTATGCAGGTTCTATTACTTGTGTTCAAACACAAGGTGGTTTGACCAAGTATTTCCCTATTTTGGTTGTGTTACATCAAGGATCAGGCTTAAGCCCATACCTTTTTGCTTTAGTCATGGATGTTCTCACTAGACATTTGCAAGAGGATGTACCTTGGTGTATGCTTTTTGTTGATGATACTCTTCTTGTTGATTAAACTATTGAGGGAGTTGAAAGTAAACTTGAATTATGGAGGTCAATATTAGAGACTAAAGGTTTTCGCTTGAGTAGATCTAAAATGGAATATATGGAGTGTAATTTTAGTAGTAATAGACCTAGTGAAGGGATTGTGACTTTGGGCGATCAAGTCATTAATAAGAGTATACGTTCTAGATATCTTGGATCTATTGTTCAGAGTGACGGTGAAATAGATGGGGATATTATCAATAGAATTCATGTTGGATGGTTGAAGTGGAGGAATGCACCGGGCTTATTCTGTGATAGAAAAGTACCCCTCAAACTTAAGGGAGAATTCTATAAGATGGTAGAGAGGCCTGCAATGCTTTATGGTGCTGAATGTTGGCCATTAAAGGAGAAGCATAATACTAAGTTAAGTGTGGAAGAGATGAGGATGCTCAGGTGGATGAGTTGCTTACCCTTAAGGATAGGATATGAAATGAGTATATATGTGAAAAGGTTGGAGTAGCTCCAATAAAAGATAAGATTAGAGAGAGTCTCCTTAGATGGTTTGGTCACATCAAACGGCAGCCTTCCAATGACCCGGTTAGGAGAGTAGAGGTATTAGATTGTACTTATGTTAAGAAATGTAGTGGCAGACCTAAAAAGACTTGGTTAGAAAATGTTAGGATTGACCTTTCATTATTAAATTTAAACGAGAATTTGACCTTTAATAGGACACAATGGAGAAAAAGGATTCATGTAGCCAACCCCACGTAGTGGGATAAAGGCATGATGTTGTTGTTATTGTTGTTGTATCAATGACAAAGTCATGGTTTTATTAAGTCTCTCATGGGTTGAGACAAGGTGATCCTATCTCGCTAGCCCTTTTCATTATTTCTATGGAGTATTTTTTTATAGATCTTGCCAACCTGTATGAGAATTTTCCTAACAACTATTTTAGAACTTTAGGTAGTTTTCCTACTTTTCATTTATATTTTGCTGATGATGTTATTGTGTTTGCTAATATGTCAATTAATTGGGTTAACAATCTCATGAGGTTTATTAACATCATTGAAAATTGTATTGGTATGTTAGTTAATAAAAACAAGAGCTGCTTTATTGTGTTTAGTAAGGTCTTCAATATTCGCATTAATTCTATTTTGCAGAACGCTGGTTTTGTTAAAGGGTCTTTGCCTATTAAGTACTATGGGGTCCCTCTCTATAAAGGTAGAAAGAAAAATTTTTTGTTTGAAGATCTTATTACTTATATGCAAAAGTGGTCCTCTCTTTGGATTCAAATTTTCTTAGTTATAGAGGCAGATTAACTCTTATTAGAAGCATTTTATTCTCCTCACCTGTTTACTCTTTTCAAACCTTGCAACCTATGCCTTTTTTTTTAAGAAGTGCATAGAGAAATTGTATTAATAAAAGAAAGATACAAGCTCTAAGTGATAGCTATCCTATCACTTTCCTCCATTAATAAAGAAACAAATAAAGGAGGAATGTTCTTACAATCTAAACTATCCCAATTGAAATTAGTTGATTGAGCAAGTTAGCACAACAATCAGCTAACTTATTACAATTTCTATTCACAAATTGAAATAAAACTTGGTTGAAGTCTCTAAGAAAGGATAGATCTTTTAACTTTAAAAAAGTATCCTTTACTTCTCCACCATGTATTATACTTTGAGAAACTTTTATACATTATAATTGTTGCCTTCAATTATAATCCCTTTCGCCTCAAACATCCATTCTTGAAGAACCTTCTTCAAAGATATAATTGACATAGCTCCAATTCCGAGCAGTCCCAATGTAGACAATTGAATCAAAAAGCAAACAAAAATCTTCCTTTGGAATCTCTTATTGCAACATATTTTTATTATGTGTAGCAGAATTGAAAAATTAATTACTAAGCTCTTCTAGGGTGGTTCTAATGGGAACACTAAAATTATTTGGTCCTCTTAGGCCAATTATTGTCGGGTTCTTAATGAAGGGGATTTAGGTTGTAAGGATATGTTGGATTTATCTCATGCTTTTTTCTTTAAATTGTGATTTAATTTTTGTGTTATGTTTTCTGCTTGGTCCAAAATTTTGAATGATAATTATTGTGTGGGTAAGCCTCCCTCTATGTGCTTTTACAAAGCTGGGGACTACATAGTCTGAAAAGACTTTATAACATCAAGTAGAGTGTGGAACCCTATCTTAAATTGGGGCTTATTATAGCCAATATGTTCTTCTAGAAAGACAAATGTCTTGGAGGTATGTCCATTGATTCTATCTTTAACTCTATTTCGACAGCCGCTATTAAGGTTGCCTCTTTTACCGCTGATAACACTTTCATTATATCAAACTAGCTATCTTTCAGGAAATGTTATTTTCAAAATTCTTAATATATACCATGAACACTAACTCTTAAGATCTACTTTTATGTCATTTGTCTCATAATGTTATATTTAACATAATAGATTCTTGGCATACATTGAGGGTTAAAAAATATGTTAAGAAGGTTTTCGCTATAATTTGGCATAAACGTATAATGAATACCATCTTTGTTCATATGGGTTAAGGCCATTATACTGACAAATTGTTTTAGAAAATTTGGTCTTTGCATTTAGACAATTTTATTTAGGTCTAAAAAAAACTTAAAGATTAGGGTGTCTTTTTCATCAAAATAGCATTAGTTAGGTGCATTTCATCTGATTCGTTTTGCTAGATTTTTATTATAAATCTAAATCATAATCCTTTATTTTTATGTTTAAATTAATATCTTACCATCTTGCATCAGATGCTGACTTCATGATTTTAAAATTATGTGCTTACATGGTAAGTTGGCAGTGCACTCCAATCAAGCACAAGTCCAAATGATTATGTACCTCTCAAGCTTCCTTCTTGGAGGATTATCTGAACCATTCAAATGAACTCTAAAAATTTGAAATAATTAAAAAGAGAAATTTTAAAATGGTTGAAAGAATATTTTAAATAAATATATTTAATTTAATAAACTTTTTGAAATTATAATCAATCTAGTCTCCACTTTAATTGAAAGTTTTATCTTCAGAGATGAAATTAATTGTAGAGGCTTACCTCAATAGGAACCTTAGGAACTAGGTTAAAATAATCACTATTTTGGTTCTCTAAGACGGGAAAACTTCTTTGGATGTAGACTAAAGTTATTCCTAGGTTAGTTTCATTTTTAAAATGATATGTGAAATTAAATTCTATCCTTTGGGATTAATTTTTTATTCCATATGCTGCATTTTATTATGAAAATAAATTTGTTTTTCTTTACAAGTTTATAGTGTTGTGTTAATCTATCTTTCAAGGTATTTAATATTTATTATGGGGATTTGTTTAAAGGAACAGTGAACTGAATTAGGCGAATGTTCATTTATTTTTTCTACACCCCCAAGTCAATAGGATATCTTTATATTTATTTTAGCCTTTTTTGTACTTTGCCTCAAGTAGTTATTCTTTTTTTGGCATTAAGATTTAAGCATCACATTTGCAGTAAATGATGACCCAATCTCGAAAGTGCTATATAATAGGATTTCAAACTAAATAATAGATTTAGCCTTCTATACTTCAAAAAGCCTTGATAAAGTCAAGTTGGCTAACACAAAGGGCATAACAAGATAAGGAGTAACTACAAACCCACCCACTAATAAGAACTTAATAGGTTTTTTGTAATATGTGTTAATAGATGTAACAACTTTAGATTATGGTGCATTGAAGGTCAATTATTGATTCTCATAATATGAACCAAAATTAATTAAAGTTACATCAGAAGATTGGGTCTGACTGAAAGCAACAATCATGTTGTTAACAAAGATAAAAATTATTTTTCCTACCATTTCTAAAATTAAACCAAAAATCTATTTCAATTTCTAAACTTATTGTTTTAGAAAATATATTTATTCAAGAGAAAATAATAAGCTAAATTTGTTAAATACCTATTATAAGTTAAACTTTAATGAATTAAGATTTTGGATTTAAGAATTAGAAATGATTTGAATCTTGAACCATTCCCAATTGCTGCATCAAGCTACAAGAAGGAATGTACCAACAATGTATAACTCAAGAATAGGAAAATGAATGAAAGGTGAATTTAGATTTAGGAATTAAAAATTGATCAAATATGGATTTAGAGTTAAGGTTTAAAATGTTTTATATGGACCCAAACCAAAACATCTCACTAAGTTACACAAATAGATATTGTAATGATGCAATATTTAGAATAGGGAAATAATTAAAATTAGATTCATTAGGGTGAAGATTTTATTCGTACTAAACTAAATTATTAAATAGGTTGAAGATTTTAAATGTTGAACACTTAAAATTAGATTCATTAGGGTGAAGATTTTATTCGTACTAAATTAAATTAGTAAATAGGTTGAAGATTTTAAATGTTGAACACTTCTATTAAAGGATGAAATGAATAAAATAACTGACTGAAAGAAGGCTTCTTTGAACATACATCAAGAGAAAGTTTACTATCAATTTAAAGTTTAGTTTCCACTAAAAATGGAAAAAAGAAACTATCCCCTATGGAGGCTCTAGAACAATCTATGGAAAAAAAGATTTTACTAATAAAAATTCACTTTATGTTTCACTAATCAAATATACCACTATAGGAAAATGCCCTATCATCCGCATATAAAATATGCCTGTAATAATAAGAATTTGTTTGAAAATTATATTATCTGTGAATTTTTGGAAAAAACTCATTCGACTATAATTCGTGTGTCGAAAAATCAAAGTAGCGCAATTTTTTGCTAGAAACATTTTCGGCGGCATTTCAAATGCAATTCTATAAAAAAAAAATGATTTATATATGCCATTTTTCCTTAATGGATTCTAGTGTTTAATCCGTCGGTATTTCTGGCAAAAACATTATGCCAGAAGTACTAGTAGATAATCTGCCGCCATGACTCCATCGCACTACTATCGACCAAAACATTTCCTCTTTCATCATTGCATGTGTATTTGCCAAAAAGTCCGACAGTTTTAGCAGATTTTCTTGTAACATACATAGCTAACATTATACTTTCTATAAAGATACTCTAATGTTTCACTATCAATTCAAAGATAGAGATGGGATTTATTTTCATCAAAAGAGATAAAAATAACATTCACTTATCATTTAAAGATGAAACTAACCAATTATAAGACATTGTCTATGTCTAGAGATTTTTTATCTTATTTAGAAACCTAAAGTAGTGTTTATATTTTTATTGGGTCCTACATTCCCTATAAAGGCATATATCATAAGATAAAATTTTGAGAAAATTGTTGATTAAAGTGGGGCCAAAATTTCTTTAAAATTGTATAGGTATGATAAAGAATTTAAAATTTTCAACCTACCAACATGGAAAGGAACAAAGCATAAACATCTCTTTGTTAAATCAATGGAAGGGAGGTTTAGAATGCTTAAGATTGCAACTTCAAGGTTTTGAGGGCTAGGAGTTAACTTGTATCATTTGATTTAAATAAAATTATCTTTATAGAAAATTTGGTCAATAAGGTTTTACCATAACTTAGAGTTAGGTCCAATGTATTCCAAATGTCATTTAAACTTTATAGGAAGTGGTTGTAGGTCAATTCATTGTCTCTAAGAATTTTTTTTTTTATAAATCACTAAGGGGCCTACACATTAATTCAGGAAAAAATTACAAAGTCCTTTAAAGGGACCACAAGCTCACTAATGCTCAGAATAGCTACAAAAATAAAGCAAAAAAATCCTAAGAGTTTGAGTTCCCTACTAAGCAAAAAGACAATCAAAACTAGGTACATTCTACGGTGCACAAGAAAGAGCACCAAAAAATAAGGAAGAAACCAAAAAATAGCATTCAGCTCTAGCTTCCCATCCAAAATGGCACCACTTCAAACACCTGCACTAAGAACATTCTGCAAAAAAGATGATGCCCACGATAGAAAAAGCACAAATAAAAATAACAGCTAACAGGTTGATAGTTCTAGCAGATATTCATAAGATAGATGAAAGGTGGAAACAAGAGGCAATAACAAAAATCAAATCATTATCAGCTTAGCAACAAGGGAAAACAGCATCAACTCCATAATACACATTTGCAAAAGCACAACAAATGCTAAAAGGGACACAACATTGTTCACCTCCAAATTAGTATAGATAATCAAACCATCAAATAACAAACAACACTATTCACCATTAAACTTAATATAACAACAAGAAATCCAAGGCATCTAAGCACGAGAAGAAGTTGGATGAAAGCCAAACTAGCTAAAAGAATTAGAAGGACATTAGTAAATAAAAGATACCCCACCTATCAGACCAATTTAGATGCAACCCAAAAAGAACACAAGGGATCCAAGAACCAAATACAGCTCAAAATAAGAAGATTACACTGTTAGATAGACATGCTTAACCTCATGGTATAAATAAGACCCCAAAAAACACTAAGGAGAAAGCTATAGAAAAGAGAGCCACAAAACCCAACTTCAGTAAAGACCTAGTGGCACCAGGAAATGCCCAGCAACCAAGCCCCAAAATTACCCAATAAAAGCATACAACAACAGAGGATTCTATCCAATATGAAGCATCATAGAGAACTAATCCTGGCACCTAAATAGAAACAGAAAAAAAAAAACGAAATAACGCAGTAGAGATAACCTCCAAGATATAAACCAAGAGGCAATCACCAAACAAATTGAAAGGCTCCGGGAATTGCCACCAGCCGAGCACCAAAAATACCCTTTAAAAACATATATCTTTGCACAGAAGGCAAGGCAACTCCAAAGGGAATTAACCATCCAGAAAATAGCAAAGAAGTGGCAGGACAAGGCCACCCGAGCACCCTCAAAACCAATCATGAAAGGGCTACAAAGACCATGACATCTAGAAGTCACAAAACCAGACCGAGCAGCATAGCTACAACCCAAACATAAATAGAGTAGTAAGAAAAAAATAATAGCCCAGAAATAATTCATTTGATAAAAATGCAGAGCCAACACCCATAACAAAAAAAAATAGGACCAAAGGCTCCATCCAATAGCAAGAATTAAATTTTAACATATGGCATACTAATTTTATCTTACCTTAAAGACCTTCAATAGAGCATGGAGGTTAGTGGCAATAAAAATCAGAAAAGCAATCCAAGCCACACTCCCAATTGGCAAGCCGTTTAGCACATGCAGTTCTCTCCTTGTGTTTAGGAGAGAAATAATAGTTCATAAAGATAAAAAAGTTCTTAGTATCCTTCGCGAGATAAAAAAGAGTAGAGTTACACACTATACCCCCAATAGAATTTAAAAATAAAAATTAAGAATAAGAATCATCTTCAATACCAATACTAGTTAAGTCAAGAGAAATGTATAATCTTAAATAATGCATAATAGGCAAAATGACATCATAATTAACATTCATAATTCTATAAAGGTCCAGCAAAAACCATAATGAAACTACCATGACAATCCCTAATAATCCCATCACAACCTGGAGAAGGCCTACGGGTAGCACCATCCACATTAAGCTTATAAGAGTTGTTAGGGAGTTAGGTCCAATAAATTAACCTAGTTTCTTTAGAAAGATTATCAACCTCCAACTTATGACCTAAATTAGATGCTACAGAATTATAATTTTTAAAATTCTTGACAAAGAAGAACTTAACAAAATAAAGTGCCAAAACCTTATCATTCAGATTTTGTATAATTCTATCATGGTTCATACCAACACTATTGAAAAGAGAACTATTCCTATCCAACGATAAATACCACAAAATGAGAAAAAGAATAACATTTTTGATATAGCCTTTGGACTTAATAAACCAAGAATTAAGCATAGCATTAATAGAAATATTAGCGTTTAAGTAATTCAATTTAAAAATGTCATCAAAATAAGTCCAAGTTTTAATAGCTAAAGGACTAGAGAGAAAAACATGATGCATGTTCTCCACATGATAACAACATTGTCACTTGGATGGCAAAATAAAACATTTTTTAATTATGTTATCATCTGCAGGAATAAACTTATGTAAAACTCTCCAGACAAAAATAGCCACCAAGAAAGGAATACTTTTATGCGAAAGCATACACAAATTATTAGTAACCTCATGTTTAGATCTAAAGGCATGCCAAGCATCTTTTAATATAAAAGCCACCATCCTTGGACAAACCACATTAATGTAAATCATCAGAGTTAGTACTCAGGGGGAGGTTCAAAATTTCTTGAATAATATAGTCAGGAATAACATTAGCAAGTTTCTCATAATCTCAACAATGATCAGTAAAGAAATAATTCACCTTAATAGCTGAAGAGGAAGAGGTGTTAGTTATACAAACAATAGATTGATCACCTAACGAATAATCTTACCAAAAGAGAATGTCACCACCACCAAGCCCCAAAGAGGTAAAGGCTTAGAAACCCATTTAACTTCGAAAAGTCTTTGCCACACTTTAGAATCACCATTGTTAAAGCAACAAGTAGTCGAATGTTTGCACACACAATACTTAGAAAATATAAAATTATCCCAAAGGCTCACTTTAGAAGGTATGTTGTACATAACTTGAAGGAAAAAGCATAGGCCAAATCAGTCATACTCTTACACCCCAAGGCCCTTTCTTTTAGAACACCATAACACTTATCCCAAGAGGACCAAATAAATTTAAGAATTGCTACTAGCCCCTTCAAAAACAAATTTATTAAAAATACTATCAATCCCATTACAAACGGCCTAAGTAAGAAGAAGAGTTTGAAAAATATAAACATCCAGAGAACAAAGAATGCTTTTGATGAGAATTAATTTACCCCCAAAACTCAAATATTTAGAATCCTAAGACAAAAGCTAGTTTTGCACAAAAGTAATTAAATCATCCAAAAGAAAAGATTTCCTTATACATTTAAAAAGGGGCACCCTAAGGTACTTAATAGGTAAATGACCATGCAAAAAAGCAATTAAATCTTTAATAGCCAAAATACGATCATTAGACACTTTCTTGGAGGCAATAAATCAGTACTTGTGTTTATTCACAACAATACCACTAACCATTTCATATTGATAAAAAACCTATAAGTTTATCAATCATATTAATAGAAGCATTTATAAAATAAATAAACTCATTAGTAAAACATAAATTAGAGGTAGGAAAACCACCCAGATATCTAAAATAAAGACTAGGGGAATTATGAAAGAGGTTTACAAGGCCTCTAGATAAGTACTCAACAACAATAATGAAGAGGGAAAGAAAAATCAGATCACCGTGTCTTATGTTGAGTCTAGTAAATAGGTTGTTAAACCTAAGTTGATATCCCAAAGCTACCAAGAGGGGGGTGAATTGGTATTTAAAAATTTTTCCCTCTTTTGATAATTTTAACCGAAATTAAACTTTAATGATATTTTTTTTTATAAAAAGTTTTTCAACCACAATTTTTAAAACACTAAAGTAAATGCAGAAAATAAAAAGAAGTAAAATAAAAAGACACACGATTTATAGTGTCTCTCCTTTTGCACCCACAGCAAGGCGGAGAAGCCTTTACAATCACTCTTTTCACCACTACCCAGTGCGGCAGAGAATCGTCATCCTTTTACACTTTCCCTAGTGTTGGCAGAGAACCGTCGTCCTTTTACACTCTCCTAGTGAGGGCAGAGAACCCTTCATCCTTTTACACTGTCCTAGTGTCGGTAAAGAACCGTTCGTCCTTTCACACTCTCCTAGTGTCGGCAGAGAACCAGATCTCCTTGACAGATCTGTTCCCAAGAAATCTAGAAAGAAGAAAGAAAAAGAGTGAAGTAACCTCAAATAATAAGTAGGAAATCTTACCTTTGAACACTATGCAAAGCCTTCATGCTCCAATGGTAGAAATCCTTCTTTGAATGCTCTCTCTCACTCTCTCCTTTACTCTTCTTCCAATAGGCACAAAGATCAATGAGCGAAAAGATTGGGTGGCAGTCTAATTTGGACTATATATACAAAAGACAAGAAAAATCGCCCAAAAACTGCAAGTTTTCAATTCTGTATGCAGTGGATCGTCCCATACGATCGTTAATCGTCCCGTACGATCGTGGAACATCTTGGACGATTTTACTTAAAGTGTCGGAAAGGAACTTAATGTATATTAGTACGAACTATGTTCGTACACGCTCATCATCCCGTACGAACTAGGTTCGTCAGGTACGAAACGGTTATTACATAGGTCAGTCCCCAAAATTCTACAGGACGTAACCAACTGACGTAAGTCAGTTCGGTTCATCCTGGGACGGACATGTTTCATCCTCGGATGACTTTATACAGAGCATTTCGTCCAGGGACAAAAATTAATTTCGTCCTGTACGATGGCATACAGAGAGCTTCGTCCAGGGACGAAAATTAATTTCGTCCTGTACGATCTCATACAGAGAGCTTCGTTCCGGTATGAAAATTAATTTCATCTGGACAAACAGTGAAAGTGAGAATCCAGAGACGTTCGTCTGGACGATTAGGACTTAGAAAATTTTCTACTCGCCTGTTCGATCCATTACTTTTTTGAGGGTTAATTGACATGATCATCCCGTAGGAACCAAGTTCGTCCCGTACGAACCAAGTTCGTCCCGTACGAACCAAGTTCGTCCCGTACGATCAGTTCATAAAAATTGTCCCCCAAGAGTGTATGTTGTGATTTTTCACTTAATTACAATCACTCCCTCTCATTTCAAAACTTGTAATTTACAAAAGAATAATTTGAAGTCTTCATCGTTTGGAGTAGATTTTCCTGAAATGTTAGTACACACTAGAGCAAAAATAAAACTTCCAAAAAGTGTTTGGAGATATATAAAAATAATGATATTTGAAATCATCAAAATAATACAAGTTGCAATAATGTAAAACATGCAAATAGCAACTCTCTCTACAATCTCCCCCTTTTTGATGATGGCAAAAAAATTATTGTTTGTAGGGTTTCAAATTCTAAGTATCTCCTAAAAATAATAATATTTGAATTACTTAAAAATTTTTGTTTTTCAAAAATTTTATACAACACAAAACAACACAAAAGATAAAATAAAGAAAACAATCAAATACTGCAAAAATAACACATACAAAAATCAAACAGTACGAAACATACGCAACAACAAACAATTTCTCCCCCTTTTTGACAACATCAAAAAGTGAAGAAGAAAAGAATGTTAGAAATGTAAGCAGAAGTATGAAATTCATTTGATATTTTAATCTTGAAAGTGATTGAAATAAGGTATGCAAATAAAATTAAAAAACATTAGAAAAATATAAAATTTCATATAATTTAAGAAGTGATATAACTTAGAAAATAAAAAGAGTTTTTTAAGGGCATGTGTCAATTTAGACATGAAGATAAAGAGAATCATTGCACTAAGGATGAATAAAAATTTTATATTTCAAATTTCAATGTAAATTATAAATGAACATTAGACCAATTTGAATTAAGAGATTAAAAGAGTCTAGAAAGAAGTAATTACCACATGTGGCGCTTTGCGCATCTTTTTTAATTTTTATGGCACACTTTTGTGCATCTCTCTTTTTTTTTTCTTTACTTTAGGCTTATTTTGGGCCTCTTTTTGTCATTGCAAATTTTTTGTAGTATCTTTTTGATTTTTGTACATTTGTACAATTCTCAAGAGTATTTGCTTCTTACCAAAATCAATAATCTAGAATTTCAAATTTTTCTAAGTGCATAAATACTAATTGAAAAGAGAAATACAAAATAAGAAAACATCTAAATTGCAATAATAATATTAAAGATAATGTAGTCTAAATAAGAGACATGGATTTGAAAATTCTAATAATATCAAGTTATAAGCATTTCTTACATTTAGAAAAATTATATTTTCTAATGAAATTAATTTAAATTTGCAAGTTAAATAAAGCACTATTAAGATAAAAATAAAAAAGGAATGTCATAAAGTCAAACATACATTTCTAAAACATTAAATAACAAAATATTGAAACATATATTAATATCGAATAAAGCTATTACAATTTAAAGTTCAAGATATCAATAGTAACACAATTAATACAAGAACATAACAACAAACTAAAGATAATCACTAACACAAGAACAATAATGAAACATAGAACAAACATAGAACAAACACTGAACAAACACTAAAAAAATTATTCTGAAGGACCCTGATCTGGAGGAGGAGGTGGTGCTGCACCAAAGAATTTGAAGTAACTACTCATCGTGAACATGTTGGAATTAATGGCATTTATTTGTTCACGCATATATCTCATATCCTGATTGTGCTGAAAATCTTGCTGCTGCAGGTGAGTTTCAATTAGATTAATTCTTTGATCAAAAGGAGCCTCTAAATTTTTAAATCTTTGAACCAAATCCTCATAATTTGGTCCAGCAGCATGTGAAGGTCCAGCTTCTTCTTCTGTTTCACTCAGAACTACATGAGTTCTACTGGGCTCGTCCTTATTAAAGATAGCCCTAAAGGATGCATCGTTGTAGTAGAGTGGTTCTTCAAAGTCTTATTCTGGATGAACTAAATCATACTTCTTTTCCAAAATATAAGCAATCAGATGTCCTAAGGCTATGTTCTTCTTCCTTTTATGATCAACATGACCAATTTTAGAGAGACCATAAATGTAGTCAATTAGGAGTTGGGCCTCATCTATAGGTTGTCTAGTCATAATCAAGTAGGTAACAGTAGAAAGAAGAGGAGTGATGTTGATTCTATCACCAGCTTTTGGGATAATGGAAGTTCTTAGAACGTGCTGGATGATACGGGCTTCACGCAATAAAGTTGATACTTTAGGTTGATGATCCTTAACTCTTATTCCTCTAATCACACGATTAACTTCTGTCCAATCAAAACTTGAGTTTATTAAAGTGTGTGCTCTTAAGCCTTCAGTCCTTAAGTTTAAAAAAAATACCAAAGTCATCTTTGGTGATTTCAACTTTCTTTTTAAAAATAAAAGAACTGATGACAGAATGGTTGGAGTTGAATGACATGTTTGCCAAGAAATAGTGAAAGGTTTCTCTATTGTAGAAGTGAACTAAAGTGAGGATCAAACTAAACTGAGTGGAGGTAAATAAGTGCATTACCTTAAAAGTTAGTTGATCCTGTAGGAGAACTCTAGATGGGGTGATCTTTGCAGAGACAAACCTAGGAAAGGATTCTTCATTGGCTCTAGAAAGGAAGTTTTCGGATGTATTCCTTGGAGGACCCTTAGCCAAAGTATTTTGGCGCTTGCTAGAACTTGCCATTGAAGGATTTGAAGAGTGGAAAGGTTTGAAAGAGATGTGTGAAAGTGACTGTTTAGAAAAAAATTGCCGTTAATTTAAAGAAGAACGACTGTTCGTACCAGACGAAATTTTCGTTTGTCTCGTATGAATTCGATTCGTCCCGTACGAAAATATTTCATATGGATGAACAAATGAGTTTAAAAAGTAACGGCTTTTCGTAAACACATAATTTTCGAAGCGTCCTTTCATACAGGCTTTTGACCAAGACGATCATATAGACAAACACATGTTTGTACGGACGATCAGAAATTTAACTCGTTTTGATGGCAGTTGAAAATCATCCTTCGCCATGAACCGACATGTGTTCGTCTGGACGAACCAAAGGTTCGTACGGACGAAGTTCATAATAAAAACTGTCTTATCCATTCAACTACTGTATTCAATCGTCCCGTTGTTTGAAAAATATTTCATCCCGAATGATTGTGATGATCGTACAGACGAACTACATTAAAAATTGCTTTTAAGATGGTTCAAAATCACACAGTTTTGTCATTTTACACACATCATCCTGTACAAAAAAATTTTGTCCCAGACGATGATGACCACAAATTTTCATTTTCACACGCAAAACAAAAACGAATAAAAATAAACAAGTCACAGTTAAATACACACCAAAAATAAACATAACAACAAAACAAAATAAAAACAAAAATACAATGAACACAAAAACAAAAATCAAAATGTCAATTTTGCAAAAAAACATTGTTATCTAAGCATTTAAATCAATAACTCCTAGCCTAGTTCTTAATGTACTGAAAGTATCAAAGGCTAAAGGTTTTGTAAAAATGTCTGCAAGATAATTTTCTGTTCAAACATGGTTAAGTTCAATTTCTCCTTTGGATATATGATCCCTTATGAAATAATGCCTTATGTCAATGTGTTTGGTTCTTGAATGTTGAATAGGATTTTTCAAAATGCAAATAGCACTAATATTATCACAATAAATTGGTATAGTGCCTATAATTAATCCTAAATCAATCAACTGTTATTTTAACCAAAGTACTTGTGCCACACAACTTCCTAATGCAATGTATTCTGCTTCTGCAGTAGATAGGGCCACTGAATTTTGTTTTCTACTAGACCATGAAAATAATGAATTTCCAATGAATTGACATGTTCCAGAAGTGCTTTTCCTATCAACCCTACAACCTGTAAAATCAGAGTCTGAATAACTATTAATTTCAAATGAAGAGCTAAACTTTGGATACCAAATTCCTAAATTCTGAGTTCCGAGTAAGTATCTTAAAATCTTTTTTACTGCTGTCAAAAGTGATTCTTTTGGATCAGATTGAAATCTAGCACACAAGCAAACACTAAACATGATATCTGGTTGGCTAGCAGTCAAGTAAAGTAATGATCCAATAATCCCTCTAAATTTCTTTTGATCAATAGATTTTCCCTTAGGGTCCTTATCCAACTGAACTGAGGAACTCATTGGTATACTAACAGGTTTAGCATTGTCCATTTCAAATTTTTTGAGGATGTCCTTAACATATGTAGTTTGACTAAGAAATGTACCTTCCTCAAGTTGCTTAATGCTAAAACCTAGAAAGTAATTTAAATCTCCCATTAGACTCATCTCAAATTCACTACTCATTGTTTTAGAAAAATCATCACAAAGATTTTTATTTGAAGATCCAAAAATGATATCTTCCACATAAATTTGAACAATGAGTATATCCTTTCTAAATTTCTTTAAAAAGAGAGTTGTATCCACACTTCCTTTTTCAAAAGATCTTTCAAGTAAGAAGGTGCTTAACCTCTCATACCAAGCTCTAGGTGCTTGTTTTTGTCCATATAATGCCTTTTTCAATTTGAAAATATGATTTGGATATTTAGAATTTTCAAAACTTGGAGGTTGTTCTACAAAAACAACTTCTTCAATTACCCCATTTAAAAAGGCACTTTTCACATTCATTTGAAACAATTTGAAACCCTTAAAACAAGCAAAGGCTAATAAAATCCTAATTGTTTCAAGTCTAGCTACAGGGGCAAAAGTCTCCTCAAAATCAATTCCTTCAATCTGATTATACCCCTTAGCAACTAATCTAGCCTTATTTCTAATGACTATTCCTGAGTCACTCAATTTATTTTTGAATACCCACTTAGTTCCAACTATGCTTTGATCTTTTGGCCTTGAAGTTAATTCCCAAACTTTATTTCTTACAAATTGATTCAACTCTTCATGCATGGCTAATATCCAAAATTCATCAGAAAGTACGTGATCAATATTAGTGGGTTCTATAGTTGAAATAAAGGCTAAATGATTGACTTTCTTGTTTAATCCACGCCTAGTTATAACACCCTCACTAGGTTCACCAATAATCAATTCTCTTGGGTGGTTTTTAGAATATCTCAAATCTCTAGGCAAAGGGTTTTCTATCTCCAAATTCTCTTCCACATTTTATTCCAAGTTTATTCTATCAATCTTTTGGGAGTTATCCTCAATCTCATCTTCAATAATATTTGGCTCTTTCAAATTTCTAGATTCATCAAATATAACATGTGTGGTCTCTTCAATTACTAAAGTTCTTTTGTTGAATACCCTATAAGATTTTCCAACACTTGAATATCCAACAAAAATTCCTTCATCTAATTTCTGATCAGATTTTCCTAAGGCAGATTTTCCATTATTATGAATAAACACCTTACAACCAAAAACATACAAATGTGACAAATTTGGTGTTCTCCCTTTTAGCAACTCATAGGGTGTTTTATTTAAATTGGATCTCACATTCACCCTATTCAGAACATAACATGCAGTGCTAAGCGTCTCAGCCCAAAAATATCTAGGAAGTGAGTATTCTGCCAACATTGCTCGGGCGGCCTCTATTAATGTTCTATTTTTCTTTTCGACTACCCCATTTTGTTGAGGGGTTCTAGGTGCAGAAAAATTGTGATCAATTCCTTTCTCTTTACAAAAGTTTTCAAATCTCTCATTTTAAAATTCTCCTCTATAATCACTTTGAATAGAAATAATTTCACACCCTAATTTCCTTTGAATCCAAGTCGAAAAATTTCTAAATTCCTCAAATGATTCTCTTCCCTCCTAGACTTACAGTTCCTACTGGTCCAAAAAGTTCCATGTGAAGAATTTCCAAAGGTTTACTGGTCCTAAGATCCTTATTGGACTTAAAAGAGGACTTCACTTATTTTCCTAATTGACATGCATCACAAAGGTGGTCCTTAGTAAAGTCTAGTTTTGGTATACCTCTCACTAAGTTCTTTTGGGTAATTCTCCAAAGGTTTTTCATACTAGAATGACAAAGTCTCCTATGCCAAAGCCATGATTCATCAGAAACAGTTTTCAAACCAAAAGCAGTAGGAGATTGAATAGAATTTAAATCTAGCATGTAAACATTGTTTACCCTTTTTCCATTTAAAACTTCTTTCCCATTTAGGCTTAATATGCAGCTAGTAGGTAAAAATTTTACATTATATCTCTTGTCACATAGCTGACTTATACTTAACAAATTATATTTTAAGCCTTCAACCAATAACACATTGTCTATGAAAAAGTTTTTGAAATTTCCAATCATACCAGATCCAACCACTTTCTTTGTGATATTATCTCCAAGTGTAACCTTGCCTCCATTCCTGGCTTCCAACGTTATGAATTGAGCAGTATCTCCAGTCATATGCTTTGAACATCCGCTGTTCAGGTACCATATGCTCCCATAAGGTCTTGTGTAAGAGCAATCCTGCAAAACTCTCAAATGTTAGACCTGGGAACCCAAACAAGTTTGGGTTCACCTTTTAGCAATTTATAATCAGATGCATGTATGATATGTCTAAGTTTATGCATCTTAGGTCTCCACACCAAATTAGATTTCATCTTCAAGGTACAGGTGTGAGCTATATGTCCCAAAAATCTACAATTATTACATTTAATATTAGGAAAAATATTCCTAAGTTTTCTTCCATTTGATTGTCTTCTAAGGGATTTCATTAAAACCTCAATAGATTCTCTAACCTAGAAAATTAATTTCTAGCAAAGTTGATTGTCATCCACAGTAAAATTTGGATCAACACTACAGGAAAATCAGAAATTACAGGCAATTTTTTCCAACAATTCCTATAATATTTATGGCGGTTTGATAAAATACTGGCAAATTTCCAACGGTTAGTAAACCGCCAGTATAAATGACATAGGAAACAAATTCCGACGGTCCATTTATGGAAGTTAAGAGTACCGACATCTTTTCGATGGTCATTGCGTCGGTGACCGTCGGTTAAGCATCGGGGGCTTACCAGCCGTAAAAAATGACGATATTACCAGCAGCCTAACCACCGATTGATTGCAAATATTTACTGACAGATTTATTAAATTTCCGGTGGCTATAATAAGCTGTCCGGTATCAAATTTTCTGGTGGCTAAACTGGCAATTAGCTGCCGGAAACCTGTAGCATTTAAAAAAAAAAATTGATAGTCTCCCCTCTATTTGCTCAATTTTCCATAAACATGCATAGAATTAAGAATATTTATCACAAATATGGGCAACACACCACTATAATCAACCCATAACAATAATCCAAAATCCGCATATATAGCATTCAAATGAAATCTATAATAAACATAACCAAATGTTTAAACAAAAAGTTCATCAAACCAAATAAAGTCTACAATAAATATAATATATAAATCCACAATAAGATTCCCATGTCTTCGCTTTCACATAACAAGTTCATCAAATCAAATATTTAAATCAAAAGTTCATCAAATAAATAAGAGTACTAATCATCATTCGTGTCCTCGCTTCTTGGTGATTCATGATCTACTTTTGCTCTTTCTTCTTTTGATTTTCATCTCTATACGACCGTAGCTCTGCCTGCATCTCATTTTGAACATTTCTCATCCATTCTATATCTCTTATCAGGGCTATAACCCTCTGGCTAACAGTATATTTAGCTCCATTGGGATCATAAAATACTGATGTGGATGAACTACTCTCATAAGCATAGCCTTGCAAACCCAAGCCATATACCCTCCTTCTATGCCTTCCTTCAACAATATCTGACCATGTATGATACTCAGAATACTGGGTCGATCCTGAAGATGATCCCTCACCAGTAGACTAATGACTTTCCTGAACTTGTATAAAATCATTCTGCGAGAATAAATCCATAAAATAAATTGATATTAGAATGAGATTTTTCATATTAAATTTATATTCCCGAACTCCAAAAATTATACTCACATGAGCTTTTCTAGCCTTTTCATCAACCCACTGATGGTCAGCTTGATGTTAGTGAGTCATTGTATGCAACTCTAGTGGTGTCAGCTCCTGACCAAGAAACTCTTTCTGATGGATGAGAAAGAACACCATTGTTTGCTAATTTTTCCTTATGCCATCTCATATGAGCCACTGAACTCATTAATGCATAGAGCCGCTAAAGTCTTGAAATGATCGGCAAATAAAATAAACATGAATATGAAAGATCTTTCTTTTGACAATGTTATTTTCCTGAGTTTGGCTTAATCTGAGGCGCATTGCATGTGCGATAATAATCTTCTGTTACATCATCCTTATAGTATAACATACATCCATTGATATACTAATAAATTTTTATAGCAGTGAGACCCAACTTGGATACTAATTTCTTCATTCGATAAAAATCTGAGAGAATTAAATTGCCGGTTGATTTGTTTCCTTGACAAGGCCAATGAAGTCATTAAAATAATCACGAGGAATATTATATTTAGTTTTGATAATTAGTATCCTCACTGCAATTGATAATTCTGAATGAGTTTTGCAACCATCTCAAATTGGTTTTTGAGTTACATATAGTAACTCAAAAAATTTTTTGGTTTATGCATTTGGTGGCTCTTCCACACTAGCCCTTAAAATAGGACCTACTATATTAAAAATAAGTTTTTCTTACGGTCTAATCATTTGATCTTCATCAAATATTTCAAAAGTTTGAATGGAGTGAAAACTCAAGTACCTTTTAAAACTTTAAATGGAGTGAAAACTCAAGTACCTTTTAATTAATGGAGAAATGATGATAGAGATTTAGCTCAATTGAATGCAAAGTGCTTAAACTATTTCTTTTGTGTTTTAAAATTTGAGGACTATATGAGAGTTTCTACCTGTGTTACTGGTAAGGAGATTTTGGATAGACTATGCATCACATACGAAGAAACTAGTGAAGTTAAACATTCTAGGCTTAACATTCTGTTGCATGATTATGAACTCTTCCGTATGAAACCTAGCGAAATAATATGTGACATGTACTCTAGTTTCACCTAAATTGTAACATCCTTGCATGCATTAGGTAGAGAAATTTCAAATTTTAAAAATGTTAACAAGATTCTTAGATGCTTACCTAGTTCCTACGATACAAAAATTACTGCCATCATTGAGTCAAAAATCTTAAACATTTATTCTATTGATAATTTGCTTGGGTCACTCATTTCATACAAGCAAGGAGAGAGCCAAAGACAAAGTGATGCGTTGAAAAGAAGGAGCGGATAGTGGCATTGAAAGCAAACAATTCATAAAGTGAAATCTCTGCAGGGGAGGAAGAAGATGACATAGCTTTACTGACCCGACAGTCCAAGAACTTTTTGAAAAGAAAACAAAGGCTTCTTCTAAATAACTGGAATAAAGGTAAAAACTTGAGGTTTACTAAAGTTTCAACTGATACAATCTATTTTGAGTGCAGGAAACAGGTCACCTTCAAGCTGATTGTCCCAACTTAAAGAGTCAACCAGCTTAAGGAAAAAGGCGAGGACAAAACCAAGTTCAAGAAAGAGAAGATGAAGACACAAAAAGCATTTTGGGCTGACTATGCCTCAGAATTATCTGAAGAAGAAGCAAAGAAGGAGGTAACAAATTTGTGTCTAAAGGCTAACGATAATCTTGATCAATCGGATCAAGACGAGGTATGTCAACTTTCATATGAAGATTTACTGCTTATTTTTAAGAAAATCCATGACTCGTATAGATAGCTGAAAATGATGTATGCTAGTCTTAATATTAATTTTAGTACTTTACAAACTGAGCATGCTAACTTTGTTAAAGAAAATTCTGATTTAGATGGAGATCACATGTCCCTTCTTGATGAGTATGATGCATTAAATAAGAAGCATGTTGAAATAATTGATGCACATGAATCCTTGAAAACATTGCATGTTGAACTAGAAACTAAGCATAAGATGTTAGAGGAGCTTGCATGGGAGTTAGATAGCACTGAACATCATTTGAAAATTGAAATTACAAATCTTAAACATGCAAACAACTTTTTATAGGTGAACTTAAAAGCTTTGAATGAAAATAAAGAACCACCTTCACTTGAAGAATTCTGCAATCCATCACAACAGCATGAATCCTTCAAATCCCCAGCATTGCATGCATTACACAACTTTTGGAAGAGGCATAGTGAACCTATTTCCTATTATTAGGTGCTTCTCTTGTGGCATACTAGGTCACATAGCCTACACATGCACGATTCACTGTATGACACACTTAGTATGGAGACCTAAAATGCATCCATCACAACATAGCATGCATACATCTCATTAATGCAAGCAGAAGGAGGAACCCAAACTCACTTGGGTTCCCAAATCTAATCCTTGAACGAAATTATAGGGATGCTCTCTCAAAAGACCTAGTGAGAGCATGTGGTACCTGGATAGTGGTTTCTCGAGACACATGATTGGAGACATGAAGAAGTTCATTTTACTGGAGACCGGGATCGGAGGCCAAGTAATATTAGGAGACAACACTACTAGGAATGTGTTAGGCTCAGGTATTGTTAGTAATGCTAAGAATTTTTTAATTGAAAATATTTTATTAGTTGATGGTTGGAAGCATAACTTACTTAACATTAGTCAATTATGTGATAAGGGTTTTGACATAAACTTTCTCTCTAACAAATGCCTGATTAGTTTAAATGACAAACTTATTTTAGAAGGAAAATGAATGAACATTGTTTTCATGTTAGACTTTGATTGCATTGATAGTTCAAATTCTTTTTGCTTAAAAATAATAGTAGATGACTCACGGATATGACATAGGAGACTATGCCATGCTAGTATGAAAGCACTTAGAAACATCACTTAGAAATACCTAGTTAGAGGCGTACCTAAGTTAGACTTTACTAAGGACCATTTATGTGATGCTTGCCAACTAGGAAAACAAATCAGATCATCCTATCATTCAATTAAAGATGTGATCACCTCTAGGCCATTATAAATCCTACACATCAACTTATTCTAACCCGTTAGCACAGCCAGCCTAGGTGGGAAAAAATATGGATTTGTGATTTTAGACAACTTCACTAGATTCACTTGAGTAAGATTCCTAGCATATAAGAATGTGTCATTTGAGGAATTTAAGGTATTCTCCACTTGGATTCAATAAAGGTTAGGATGTGGAATCTCAACAATCCATAGTGATCATGGTGGAGAGTTTCAAAATGAAAGATTTGAATCATTTTGTCAAGAGATAGGAATATAGCATAATTTCTCAGCCCCTAGAACACCTAAGAAAAATGGTATAGCAAAAAGGAAAAATAGAACCTTGGTAGAAGCTGCTAGGGCAATATTAGTAGAGTACACCCTTCCTAGATATTTTTTGGCAGAAGCAGTAAACACGGTATGTTATGTCTTAAATAAGGTGAACATTAGGTCAAAGCTGAATAAAACACCTTATGAACTCCTTAAGGGTCGGACACCGAATCTCTCACACTTACATGTCTTTGGTTGTAAGTGCTTCATCTTTATTAATGCCAAACTTCCCTTAGGAAAATTTGATCCCAAGTCTGATGAGGGTGTCTTCTTAGGTTATTAATCTATAGGTAAGGCCTATAGAATCTTTAGTAAGAGAACCTTATTAGTAGAAGAGTCCACCCTTGTAGTATTTGATGAATCAGATATTCCCTCTAAATCTAAAATTGAAGAAGATGAAATAAAGGCAATTCAAGGAGTAGAAACTATGACCTTAAGAGAAAGTGTAGAACATCAGGAAGATTTTCTTAGAGAAAGGAGATATTCTTCTAGTCATCTTAAAGAGTTAATTTTAGAAGACCCTTCAGAAAGTGTAAGAACTAGGTATGGACTTAAGAAAAAGGTCAGACACTGAACATTCATCTCTATGATAGAACCCACCAGTAGATTAAGCCTTAGGAGATGAATTATGGATCCTAGCAATACAAGAAGAACTGAACCAATTCACCAAGAATGATGTTTAGGAATTAGTCAAGAGACCTAAAGAATATAGTGTAGTCGGAATAAAATGGGTCTTTAAAAATAAGGTGAAGGATTCAACAATCAATAATAAGAAATAAAGCCAGACTAGTAGCTATGGGGTACAACCAAATTGAGGGAATAAACTTTGAAGAAACCTTTGCCCCAATTGCTAGACTATAAGCCATAAGAGTGCTCTTAGCTTTTGCTTGCTTCAAGAACTTCAAACTATATCAAATGGATGTAAAGAGTGTTTTTCTGAACGGGGTAATTAAGGAGGATGTCTATGTTGAGTAAGCCCCCGTATTTGAAAGTTTACAATTTCTAAATCATGTATTAAAATTAAAAAAAACACTTTATGGGCTAAAGCAAGCACCTAAAGCCTGGTATGAAAGACTTAGCTCATTCTTACTGGATATAGGATTTGTAAAGGATAGTGTGGACACTGCACTCTTTTTATAAAAGGTTAAAGATGAAGTTCTCATTATTCAAATTTATGTGGATGACATTCTATTTGATCTTTAGAAAAAAATTTATGTGATGAAATTTAAAAAACAATGAGTAATGAGTTTTAAATGAGCATGATGGGAGAGCTTAATTCTTTTATTGGCTTTAGTGTGAAACAAATGGATAAAGGAACTTTCCTTAGCCAAATGAAATACATTAAGGATGTTCTGTAAAAATATGAAATGGATAGTGCTAAGCCCATGAACACTCTAATGAGCTCCATGATTCAACTAGACAAAGACCCAAATGGAAAATTAGTAAACTAGAAAAAATATAGAGGAATGATTGGATCTCTCCTCTACCTGACTGCCAGTAGACTGGACATAATGTTTAGTGTGTGCCTCTGTGCCCA
The DNA here is from genome assembly GCA_022539455.1 of Dendrobium nobile. Classification (NCBI taxonomy): domain Eukaryota; kingdom Viridiplantae; phylum Streptophyta; class Magnoliopsida; order Asparagales; family Orchidaceae; genus Dendrobium; species Dendrobium nobile. The sequence continues at coordinate 42,563,214 of CM039736.1, forward strand.
TTTTCAAGCTGATCCTAAAGAGTCTCACCTAACTACGGTCAAGAGAATCCTTAGATATCTACTAGGCACCCTGAACTTAGGAATTTGGTATTCTAGACACAGCACTTCCTTTGAAATCTTAAGGTACTAAGATTCTAATTTTGAAGGATGTAGGGTAGATAGAATAAGCACCTCTGGTACCTGCCAATTCAAACGATAATCATTAGTTTCTTGGTCTATTAGGAAGAAAAATTCGGTAGCCCTCTCCATAGCCAAGGCAGAGTATATTGCAGTAGGAAGCTGTGTTGAATAAGTACTATGGTTGAAACAACAAATTCTTGATCTAGGATTACCTATAAGAACCATCTCAATCATGTGCGACGACACAAGTGCAATATGCATTTCTAAAACTTCAATTCAACACTCTCGAACAAAACATATAGACATTAGACACAATTTCATAAGAGATCATTTGGCTAAAGGAGATATAGAATTGCATCACATCACTACAGAAGTCAATTGGCAAACATATTCATGCAACCTCTAGCATTCGATACCTTTAGTACTTTAAGGATGAGACTAGGTGTGATAGACATTAATGCATAAAATAAAAAAAATAAAAAAAATAAACAAAATGCAAAAAATTTCTTCTAAGGCTATTCCTGATCATCACACACTCACTACACAAACACTTGACGAATGATAATTTCTTTATCGCACTGTACGATCCACTATCGTACTGTATGATATATCTAATTCTAGATAAATCACAACCTAGAGTAAAATTTTGTCTCTGTTCATCGTACTGTATGATATAGGTAATAGTTTATTGAATTCGTTTGGTACGATATTATTGACCATTATACGGTATGATATCCCCTCTTCGTACTGTATGATCCACGTCAACAAACGGATTGGGACGAATTTACTCAGTTTGGTATGATTTTATTAGTGATCATACTGTACGATATCTCCTCTTCATATTGTACGATCCACCACAGCAAAACTGGATGAGGATGACTTAAAGGTGACTGGTACAATATAATTACCGTTTGTACTGTACGATACACCTGTTCGTACTGTATGAAACTTTTTGACAAGGGTCGTATCGATGACCCTCGGGACGATCAAAATCCTTCGGATCGTACTGTACGATATCCATCGTACTGCATGATTTGACCACCTTTTTCGAACTGATCGATCAGACAACCATTATTGCCATATCGTACTATATGATGTCTGAAAAATTTCTATAAATTGGCTTTATTGGTAGGTCATTTCACTCACACTCACTTCTTCACTCTTACTTAGTCTACTTGCCTTCCAAAAATGTTGAGCACTAGCAAGTGGGTCATCTAGTTGTTGGAAGCTCGTCATCCTCACGCCGACCCTGTGACCGTTTTCTGAATGCCGACAATGAAGCAGCCTATCGCAAATATAAGGAGAGCAAGATTACACCATCTTGAATGTTAAAGGAAGTTGCTCTAAATTTTGAGGTAATGCCTCTATTTCCCTCCACCACATTGCATTTTCTTCTGACTCTAGCCTTTCCATACAACTCCAAACTACTTTTTGAATTTCTAGCCAACCTCATAATCAACATAGAAAACCACAACCTCACCTCATTCGTTTGCCAACAACATATTGAGATCACTAGAGTGGATCTTGCCCAATACATTGGGCTCTCCACTAATGGCCCCAGAGTTAACTCATTTCTTACAAATGACTTTGACTGGAGTGCTGTGAACTTAGTTCTTAGGAATGTTGACTTCTACCAGCACCAACCACTCATTCAATCCCTCAATCGAAATATCAAGATCATTCAACACATCCTTAGAACTTTAATAACACCCAAAGCTGGCAATCGAATTCGCATGACCCCAAATTTATCTGTCACTACCTATCTTATCATGTCCAACACCAAATTCGATGTGGTAGATTTGATTACCTATTACATATGCAATATGACCTTAATTCTCCTCCCTACCACTCGTCAAAAATAAAACCTAGCCCTTGGCCACCTTATCTGATACATTCTTTAAAATAAATATTAGTTAACCTATCCCGATGAGCCCAACAACCTACCTATCTTTTAAACAGATGCCTTCTTCTATATTTTGCTTCATCAGGGGATAGAGCCGGATGAACCTTACTTTGATGATAAAGAAGGAGAACCTGCCCCAACAGCAGCTCCTGCTCGACCACGACGACATGCAGCACCTTCACCAGCCTACCCTCACGATGATTTGGTCGAATGCTTCGACCAACTTCAAAGTCGTCTTGACACCCACATTCATGAGCAACATCAACAGCACGAGGATGACATGCAGTGGTTTGGGGACCATTTTTCCTCAATAGATTAATAGTTTGTGTCCCTCTATCAGTACTTTCAACACCCGCCACCTCTGAGTGATCAGGATCCTCCTTACTGAAGTGTAGCTATATTGTACATTCTTTCTTTGTGTTGTTTTATCCTCTTTTTGGTGATGTCAAAAGGGGGAGAAGTTTGTTGTAGTTTACTTATGCTCACGTATAATGCTTATATTTCCTTATGTTTTAATGAAATGCATATGTTCTTTTCTTATTCTTTTCTTGTCTATTTCATACTATTTTTAATTAATAATAAAAAAATGACATGCAAATTTGCTTATAACAAACATTATTTGACATCATAAAAATGAGAGAGATTGTTGTAATCCATGACCCCTAGTTTGAGATTTTGATAATGACAAATAATGTCATCTGAATTACTATTTATTGCATATCTTTGATTTCTATTATTGCCTATGAGTACTAACATTTCAGGAAGATCACAAGTTACTCAGGATAACAAGAAGACTTAAGACTGGGTAGAGTAGGAGTGTGAGTCTGTAATATTATAATTTTCCATTTATTTTATTTTCTCTTTTCATGAGTCTGGCCAAAAACTGCATGTAAATCTGAGCAACAATACACACACACAGGGGGAGAGGGTTTTTAAAAGAAAATTAAATTTTTTCTCTGCTGATCGTACTGTATGAATCTATATCATAAAGTACGATCTGATCCAGTTAAAACATTTTTCTATAAACAGGTCGTACTGTATGATTCATATCGTTCTGTATGATGTGTTAATAATCCAAAACCCTAGATGCCAGATTAGTTTAAGAAAGTTTTATCAACCGTTCGTATTATATGAAGAGATTCGTATTATACGATTTATTTTGAATACTTACTTAAATTAACCCCTATTTAGTGGAATAAGTCAAGGATTAATCTCTGATTTGTAATCGTACTATACGAACGAGTTTGTACTCTATGATGAATCAATCATTTTTTTTATCATCCCGGACTTCGTCCTGGACTATCCCTTGATTTAATGAATCATACTGTACGATAGTAAAGGCTACTTTGAAAATTTTAGTGATTTTGGAACCCATTTTATGTATCAAAGTAGTTATGTTTTTTATGTGACTATATGAGGAGAACGTGATTAGAGAGGGAATCCTTATGAGAGAGCTCTTGAGAAGGTTTTAGGGTTTGAGAGAGGAAGAAGAGGGTGAGCTTTGTGAGGGAGAAGTACTGTGAGGGAGATCATACGGTTGCTCCATTCTTGCTACACTTTATTTCTCCTATGGCCCGAGAAGATCTTATGGGAGTCTCTCTAAGGGGGAGACTCTTCTACATCCGTGTCCTCTAAGGTACTCTACCTTCTCCATGAGGGAGAAAAATGAGAAGGTACACTGCCATCACCAGGAGGGTGACAAAGCGCTTGGTACTCCGCCACGCTGGTTTAGTGAAGGTGAGTCGTATGAGGGTTTCTTTGCCTTGCCAAGGAGGCAAAAGGAGAACTATAGTTTTGTAGTGAAATTCCCGGAGTGGACGTAGATCAAGTGACCGAACCACTATAAAATCTCGGGTGTGATTTTTTCTTTACCGCTTTTATTTTCATTTGCATTTTATTTTCATTATATTTGCCTGGTGATAATTGTGGTAAAAATAATTGTTGCAAATTGTGTTCAAGTACTTGCTTCCACATTAAATTTTTATGGTTAAAATTTAGGAAAAAAAATTTATTAGAACTCCTGTTTAGGAATTTTTATTGCAACAATTTTCACAATTTACCACCCCCCCCCCCCCCCCCCCCACTTGGCGCATCTAGTAATTTCATCAACACCAACCTAACACACCTCTGTGCAGGGATGTGAGGGACAAAGCAAAGGTAGTGGTAGTAATAAGAACTTTTCGTGACAAAGTTATTTAAGAGTTCCTAAGCTGACTTCTACTTACCTTATGGTAGAGGACAAGGTATCGTGGCCATAGTTATCTAGATGCCAATGGAATTCCTTACTCAACTTTATCACCAAAATAACTGGAAAATGCAAAATTTGAGCTCTTAGAGAGTAAAGCCAGGTTCCTCCTATGACAAGGGCAACCGGTTTTTCTCAACATAGTTCTTTCTCTCTTCTTTATTTTTATATTAGAACATTAGAAGAGCAAAGAGAGGGGAAATTGGGATCTTAGAGAGTAAAGTCAGGTTCCACTTGTGACAAAGGAAACCAATTTCTACTTAACTAAGAGTTTTTTCTCCCCCCTTTTTATATATATTTTCTTTATATGTTCACAATCAATGACTGGAATGCAAAGAGAAGTGAGTAGGGTTGGCTTTGATAAACCATGCCATGTTCGCCATATGAACAAAACTAGGAAGAGAGAAATTAGATAGAGTTTTGCAAATAATTGAAATATTGGCTTTGATAACCCAAGCCACACTTGGGAGTGTCAAGTGAAACTAGGGAGCACGATCACAACAAAATTGATATAATAATAAAATTTATATATGGATAATAAATCAACATTACCACACCCGATTAGTACAGGTGGGCATGGACCTAGTATCACCTATAAAAAATAGATTTGAATTAGAGACACTGGAGGAATATCACCACACCTAATTAATGTAGGTGGGCATGGACCTAGTATCATCTATAGAAAATATATTTGAATTAGGAATATTGGATCAACATCATCACACCAGATTAATGCAGGTAGGAATGGACCCAATATCACCTATAGAATATGGATATAAATTAGGGACATTAGATCAACATCACCACACCTAATTAACCTAGGTGGGTATAGATCTAGTATCACCTCTTAGAAACTGGATATAAATTAGGGACATTCGATCAACACCATCATACCTGATTAACCTAGGTGGGTATGGACCTAGTATCACCTCTTAAAAATGGATATAAATCATTAGTTTTATGCATTAGTCCCAATGTGATTTTTGTGCATAAATAGAAGCATAAACAACCCTGCGGTGTATCAATGTATCACCTTTAAGGATAGCCTTATAATCTTTGTAACGAATATCATGTGGTAGAGGAAAAATTATCATGGCCACACATACTACCAAAAAGTAAGAAGGATTCTTTCATGGAGTATGAATACAAAGAAATATTTATAGGAGGTAGTTAGGATCCTCCTGTGACGTATTGAACTCAAGCATAGTAATTTATTTGGGTCTTCTTCATTGGTGAGAGAGAAACAAGCTAATAAAAATAAGAGATAACACGAATAATGTTAAGGGAAGACTAACTCTACCCCATATAACCCATACCTTTTAGGTTTCATGGGAAATTAGTTAGCCAAAAATGGACTTATTGTAGAGCTTGTTCATTGGGCCAAGTAAAACGAATGAGACCCCGCTCTACATAACTCTATACAATAGTTAAAAAGTAATGAGAGGCACCCGTAACCTCTATATCCATAACAGTCTTGTCCAGATCCTGATTCACAAGATCCAGTGGGGCACCTATACTATGAGGTAAAAAAGCACACTCCTTAAACCATGCTTGTCAAAATATGCGTACAGTGGAGGTATAGGGCGTTCACTAATCTGTAGTGAGCTATCACCACTAATGTAGGGAGCGTCAAAAGGTCTTTGATAGGAATCCTCAACTCTTATTCTGCTCCTTTGATAGGGAATAGGTTATCAGCTAGTAGTCTCACGTCGGAAGTTTTCTTTCTTGTCTAAGCTACTATCAACAACTAATCCACCCTCAGATATCAGGAACCTACAAAAGGTAGGAAGTGAGTCATAACCAGCAGAATCTGGGGGTGAAGAAGGGACTGAACGATGAAGGACATCGATCATTTCATCATCTGAAGAGTTAAACTCAATAATTAAAGAAGAAGCATAAAGGTGGGGGAGGAGGAGTCCGAGTATCATAGTTATGTGGTCCCCGGGTTGACCCTCTACCCCTACCTCTACCTCATCATCCCCTACCTCTACTAGGGGGAAACATTATGCCTCACTGTAAATTGAAAAGGAGCTCCATCAGAATATGTAGTGGAAACACCTGCCTCAATCCTAACCTATGATAGTGTACTGGCGATTGTAAAGGACACTATGTAGGTGACTGCGTATGACCCTATCCAACACTAGTGGGTATCACTGGTGACTGCGAAGGGGGAGGTCTATGAGTCTTATGAGGTATATAATACTCGGCATCATCGTAAATAGAGACCTCATGCACGAAAAAGGGCTGGGTGTCTCAAGGAATGGTATACTCGACATCATTCCTCATATACTTCTATACATTGGTGTAAGGTAGAGGGCACAATTCCATACTCATGGATCTAAGGCCTTCCCAAGAGAGCCCTGTATGAAGTATCAGCCTCAATCATATGAAACTTTATCTCAGTAGGAAATTTTTAAACATCAAAGGCAGAGTAATAGACCCCAAGGCGCATTGACCTTGGTCATTAAAGCCTTTCAACATAATCTTATGAAAGCGAGCTTCAAGTGACCAAGGGAGAGGCCCTTTAAATTTTCATAAGTAAGGATATTTATTGAAGCCCCTTGTTCAAAGAGGACCTTGTTTAATTCATAACTATTGACTTAAGCAGTCATATACATGTTGAAACTTATTGAATCTAGAATAGGTTGTTAAACCTAAGTTTATGTTCCAAAGGGTATCCAAGAGGGAGGTCAATTGGTAATTTAAAAATTTAATCTTCTTGGATTTAAAAGTTAGAATTCGATTAATGATTCGTAGCAAGTTGTTTTTAAAATTTTAAAATAATTTTTTAACCACTAAAAATTGAACTTGTACTGCGTAATAAAGCAGTAGAAATAAAAAGACACAGGTTTATAATGGTTCGGTCAAAGATGACCTACATCCACTCCCTAAAGCCTCTAACTTATGGTATTACACTATTACCAAAAGTGACTCTCATTTTGCCCCCACAACAAGTTAAAGAAGCCTTTACAAAACTTTCTTCCACCAGTCCCTTGTGTGGCAGAGAACTGTCGTACTTTCATACTCTCCAAGTGTAGATAGAGAACCTTCGTCCTTTTACACCCTCCAAGTATAGGCCATGAACCTTCATCCTTTTACACCCTCTAAGTGTAGGCAGAGAACCTTCATCCTTTCACACCCTCCATGTTTAGGTAGAGAACATTCAGCTGTCCACACTCTCCAAGAGTAGGTAGAGAACCTTCGGTTGTTCATACTCTCCAAGTGTAGGCAAAGAATCTTTGGCTGTTCACACTCTCCAAGTGTCGGTAGAGAACCAAATCTTTTTGAAAGATCTTCGCACGAGCAATCTAGAAAGACAAGAGAAAGAGTGACGAAACATAAAATACACACAGAGATCCTTACCCTTGAGTAACCTTGTGAATCCTTCACACTCCAATAGGAATAAATCTCTCTAAAACACTCTCTCCTTCAATTTCTCTTTACCAATCACGAAGACTAAATAACAAAATAATTGAATATCAGTTTTTAGTGGACCATATATACAAAAGATACAAAAAACCATCCAAAAATTTGAATTGTTCAAATTTGACCGTCTACGATCATCTTGTAAGATCGTATTTCATACGTATGAACAGTTCAAAAACTATCGTGTATGAACACATTATGAATTGGTATGAATACATTTCATACTCGATCATCTTCTGATACTAACTATGTTTGTCCATTACGAACTATGTTTGAGGTTGAAACAAAGAGCATCATCTTGGTATGAATGAAAAATATCGTCCGTACGAACTATATTCGAGCATGAAATAGAGAGCATCATCCTGGTACGAATGAAAAATTTTGTCCGTATGAACTTTGTTCGAGGTCAAACCGTAGGACACCATCCAGGGATAAACGAAAAATATCATCCGTATGAACTTTACTTAAAAAACATTTTCCTCATTTATGTTCGCTCCATTGCTCATTAGGGTAAATAACTAACAAGATTATCCCATATGAAATAGTTTCATACTGTACGATCAGTTCAAAAATATAAATTTTAAAAACTCTCTCCCATTGTGTGTGTGCTTAGTTACTTAATTACAATTACACTCTCTCAGACTCAATAAAATAAAAAAATACAGACTTCAATTTACAATACACTCTAAACTTATTTTGATTTGAAGTCTTTCAAATTTTCATCCAAATTAATTTTTTTCAATCTTTTGGGAGTTAATTTCTATCTCATCCTTTTCAACATTTGACTCTTCTAAAATTTCATATTCATTAAATAAAATATGTGTGGTCTCCTCAACTACCAAAGTTCTTTTGTTGAATACTATATAAGATTTTTCAACACTAGTGTATCCAAGAAAAATTCCTTCATCTGATTTTGGATCAAATTTTCATAAGGAAAATTTTCCATTATTGTGTATGAACGCTTTAAATCCAAAAATATGAAAATGTGATAAATTAGGTGTTCTCCCTTTAAGAAGCTCATACGGTGTTTAATTTAATTTTTTCCTAAGGTTCACCCTACTCATAACATAACATGTCGTACTAACCGCTTCAGCCCAAAAATATTTAGGAAGTGAATATTTTTCCAACATGGCACGAGCGGCTTCAATCAATGTTCTGTTCTTTCTTTCAACTATCCCATTCTTCTGAGGGGTTCTAGATGCAAAAAATTTTTGATCAATCCCTTTTTCCTTACAAAATTCTCCAAATTTATTATTTTTAAATTCTCCACCATGATCACTTTGGATTGTTAATATCTCACATCCTAGTTTCCTCTAAATCCAAGACAAAAAAATCTCTAAACTCCCTAAATGATTCACTCTTATGATATAAGAATTTAACTCATGTGAATCTACAAAAATCATATACTATAACAAAGTGATCATATACCTTTCCTCCTAGACTTACAGTTCCAATTGGTCCAAAAAGATCCATATGCAAAATCTCCAATAGTTTACTTATTTTAAGATCCTTACTGAACTGAAAAGATGACTTCACCTATTTTTCTAATTGACATGCATCGCAAAGGTGATCCTTAGTAAAGTCTAGTTTAGGTATACCTCTCAACAAGTTCTTTTAGGTAATTCTCCTAAGATTTTTCATGCTTGAGTGACAAAGTCTCCAATGCAAAAGCTATGACTCATCAGAAATAGTTTTTAAACAAAATGCAGTAGGAGTTTTGAAATAATTTAAATCTTGCATATAAACATTATTTACCATTATACCATGCGAAACATCATTACCGTTTAGGTTTAATATGCAGCTAGTAGGAAAAAATTTAATGATGTATCCTTTATCACAAAGCTGGCTTATACTCAACTAGGGGTGTCAATTTTGGATCAAGGGTCGCATTCACGTCGAACCCGATGTTGACCCGACACTATTCGGGTTCGGGTCGACCCTACCCATTTTTGTAAATCGATCGATTTTTTGGACCTAAACCCAATCAGGTTTGGGTTTGGGTCAACACAATCTGACCCGTAGATAGGAAATTGACCGCTTGACATGGAAGGCCATCGATACTGGCTGCGCGATGCTGGCTCAATACGAGAAGTGGGGCACATGTGATGTAAGGGAGAGGTGGTGAGGGCGCGACCGGGATGTAGGGTCGTGGGCGTGCATGAGGGCGAGGGAGTGACGTGGGCCAGGTGTGCACGGTCGGACATGCGCGGGACGCAAGGGAGCGAAGCGGGGCAAGCTCGAGGGCTCGATGTGGGACGCGCTTAAGTGCGTGATATGGAATTGACGCGGGGTAGCTGGAGTGGGACACTTCGTGCAATGGTTTATGTGATATTTCTGGTCAATTCGGGTCATTTTCGGGTTTCTGGGTCAACCCGAACCCGACACAATTTTTCAGATGGGTCAATTTTTTGGACCCGAACCCGACCCATTTCGGGTTTGGGTCAACCCAAACCCAAAATTTTTGGGTCGGGTTCGGGTTGGGTCCATTATTAACAGGTCTACACTTAACAGATTATGCTTTAAGTCTTCAATTAATAACAAATTTTTAATTAAAAAGATTTTCAAATTTCCAATCATACCTATGCCAACCACTCTCTTAGTGGTGTTATCTCCTAGTGTAACCCTGCCTCCATTTCTCGCTTCCAGCATTATAAATTGTGCAGTGTCTCCAGTCATATACTTTGAACATCCACTATTCAGGTATCATATACTCTCTTGAGTCCTTGTATTAGAGCGTGCATACAAAATCATCAAATATTATACCTAAGAACCCAAACAAGTTTGGGTTCACCTTTTGGCAACTTATAAACAGATGCATATATGATATGTCTAGGTTTATGCATCTTAGGTTTCCATACTAAATGAGTTTTTCTGTGTAAGGTATAAGTGTGTGTTATTTGTCCAATCAATCTACAAGAAAAGCATTTAACTCCAAGAAATGGATTTCTTAATCTTTGAAATCTACTCTGTCTATTCCTGAGTTATAAAAATTTTGGATACAAAATAGGATTTATAAATTCTTCAAGTGTTGGGGTAATCCTATTTTCCTCGAGAGCTTGCACTTTTAATTTCAAAAATGTGTTTAAATCATCCAAAATCTTTTTATCAAACTTTAAATAGTGCTCTCTACTCTTCGAATCATCCTTAAAAGTTTTAAAATCATTTTCCAATTTTTATAGGATGTTTACAGAATCTTTTTTTCCTTATTCAAGTTATCAAATTCATCAAGTAATCTCATATGGTTATTATCTTTCAATGCATCATCTTTCCTAAGGATTTTGTATTCTCTTTGCAATCCTTATAATTCTAAGTTGAGACTAGCATGCATTTTCTTTAACTTCATATATCCATCATATATTCTTTCAGAAACTTTAAAACATAGGTTAAGTCATATTCCTCTTCTTGATCTGACTAATCAAGATTATCGAACATCAACCACAGATTAGTGACTTTCTCTTCCTTTTCAGTCTCTGACATGTATGAGTTGTGTCCTCCTAAAAAGCTCTTTGGAATTTCTTCTTGCCTTCTTCTCTTTTTATTTCTCCTCTGCCTTCTCCTTGCTAGGAGCGACTTTATATTTTGGGCACTCAAATTTTTAATATCCGGGTTTCCTGCATTCATAGCAAATCACATCATTTGAAACCTTGACTTTTTTATGAAATTTACCTCTATTCCATAATTGGCGTCTCTTCTACTTCCTCTTTAAAAAGCTCCTAAATTGCCTAGTCATTAGGGAAATGTCATCCTCATCCTTAGGTTGTGATAGATCACTCTTCGACTCCTCCACTTTCAATGAAATATTCTTTTCCTTTCGTGGCTCTTCTGCATCAATCTTTCTTTGAATCACTCCTTACTCGTAAGCAATTCGTGATCCAAGAAGATTGTCAATAGAGTAAACATTTAAGTTTTTAGACTAAGTAATTATAGTTATTTTAGCATCATATGAAGTAGGCAAACAACAAAGTATCTTATTAACCATTTTTGATTTTGTTAGTTCCCTACCTAATGCATGCAAAGAATTGTCTATCTTAGTGAATCTTGTGTACATGTCAGAAATAGATTCATTAGATTTCATGCGAAATAATTCATTGTCATGTAATAAGAAGTTTAATCAAGATTGCTTAACTTCGTTAGTCCCTTCATAAGTTATACATAGTCTATCCCATATATCCTTTCCACTTTTGCAAGTGGAATCCCGCATATAGTCTTCTGATTTAAGTGCACAAAAGAAATTATTCAAATATTTTGCATTATGTTGTGCTAATTCACGTTGTTCTACAGTCCTATCTACAAAAGGAATTTTAACTCTAACACTATCAACTAACTTAGTTGGTTTTGTATGCCCTTCCTGAACTAAAATCCACATATAATAATCAAGTGACTATAAAAATGTAGACATGTGTGTTTTCCAAAAATTGAAAAGAATGTTATCAAACAAAAGAGGTCTAGTGATCGAATACCCTTCAGGTGTATTCTAGTTTCTAATCAAAAGTAGTCTAAACTTATGATTTTGAAACAAAGCTCTGATACAACTTATTGAAGCTTGTTGAACCTAGAATATGTTATTTAACCTAAGCTTCTGTCCCAAAGGCTATCCAAGAGGGGGAAGAATTGCTAATTTAAAAAATTAATTTTCTTGGATTTAAAAATTACAAACCGATTAATGATTCAAAGCAAGTTAATTTTAAAATATTAAAATAATTTTTCAGCCACTAAAAAATAAACTTAAAATATGTAAATAAGCAGTGGAAATAAAAAGACAAAAAAGTTTATAGTGGTTCGGTTAAACACGACCTACATACACTCCTTGAAGCCTCCAACTTCAGGTATTGCACTATTATCAAAAGTGACTCTCCTTTTTCCCCTACAGCAAGATGGAGAAGCCTTTAGAAAACACTCTTCCACCAATCCCCGGTGTGGTAGACAACTGTCATCCTTTCACACCCTTGAAGTGTAGGCAAAGAACCTTCGTCCTTTTATGCCCTCTAAGTGTAGGTAGAGAACCTTCATCCTTTCACACCCTCTAAGTATTAGCATAGAACCTTTGGCTGTTTACACTCTCTAAGTGTAGGCAAAGAACCTTCGGCTATTTACACTCTCTAAGGGTAGGCAGAGAACCTTTGGCTGTTCGCACACTCCAAGTGTTGATAGAGAATCGAATCTTTTTGAAAGATCTTCACACGAGCAATCTAGAAAGATAAGAGAAAGAGTAACGAAATACAAAATACACACAAACATCCTTACCCTTGAGTAATCTTATGAATCCTTCATGCTCCAATAGGAAGAAATCTCAACAAAACACTCTCTCGCACTCTCTCTTTCAATTTCCCTTTACCAATCATGAAGACCAAATGACTAAAAGATTGACTATCAGTTTTTAGTGGACAGTATATACAAAAGACACGAAAAACCATCTAGAACACTAAATTTTAAAAATTTGACCATCCATAATCATCCCGTACGATCATATTTCATACGTATGAACAACTAAAAATTGTTATGTACGAACACATTATGAATCGGTATGAATACATTTCATACCCGATCATCAAAAAGTATGAACTGTATTCATCCAGTATGAACTATCTTCAAGGGCGAACCAGAGAGCATCGTCCTAATATGAATAAAAAATATCATCCGTACAAACTATATTCGAGGATGAACCAGAGAGCATCATCCCTGTACAAATGAAAAATATCATCCATACGAACTGTATTCGAGGTCGAACCAGAGGACATCATCCTGGGATGAATGAAAAATATCATCTTTACGAACTTTACTCAGAATGTTATTTGCTCATTTCTGTTTACTCCATTACTCGTTAGGATAAATAAATGACCATATCATCCCGTATGAAATAGTTTAGAACTTTACGATCATTTCAACAATATGAAATTTAAAAACTCCCTTTCGTTGTGTGTGTGCTCAGTTATCAATTACAGTAACACTATCTCAGACTCAATAAAACGAAAAAATATAGAATTTAATTTACAATACACTCTAAACTAATCTTGATTTGAAGTCTTCCACAATCTGGAGAATGATTTCCATGAAATGTTAATACATATAAGAGAAAAAATAATTCTTCCAAAATATGTTAGGAGAAATAATAATTAAAATAATAATATTTTGAATAATAAAAAACATACAAGTTACAAGAATATCAAACATGCAAAATAATGTAGCAATTGTCTCAATAATACAAGGGACGGTTATACTCAAAAGTCCCTAAAAGAAGATAACATTTTGAAAAGGTAATGCATGGCATCTCTCTCAAGTGGCATGCATCCCCAATAGAATTGGAAGTAAAGAATGCTTGATAGGACTCTGGTTTGAGTAGTGCTTTCACTAGTGTTTCTCTCAAGTTGGGGGACATCATCAAAGTGTCATAGATGCTAAGAAGGGATGGGATTTTCTTTAGATGGGCCAGCATATTATAGTCGACCTCTAGTTGAAGGCCTTTTCCTTTCTCCTTAGACTGCTCTTGGGAAGAAGGGGTAGCATCATCCTACTGGGTAATGATATTTTTATCTTTTTCTTTTATATTTTTGGCATTCCAAGGTGGAAGTACCTTCCCTGAACGGAAGTGAATTTCCTATATCGAGTCATCCTCGGTAGGAGATTCACTTGGCTTGGGAGTAGGAGCTTGTGCTGCCTCTAAGGAAAGTGCTTGGTGTGGGTTCTCGGATTCATTTTTTAAATCCATGTAATAACCACCCTCTGGAATTATAAAGATAGGTTCATCTTTATACTCTGACTCATCTTTACATGTAGGAACTTATACATTTTTAGAAGTATGTAAAATATGAAAAGAGTGAGTACTAACATAAGTTGAAGTAAAAGTAGGGGGAGTAGAAAACAAAAAATAGCTAGAATCACATTCTATTATTTCATCATCACTCAAAAAGAGAACAAAGTCCTTCAGCGTAAGCGCTTGAAGGAACCCTATCTTCTTTTCTGAAGTTATAATAAATTTCTCTTATCTTACATTTTTCCAGTACATGTAAAAGAAGGAGATGAAGTGTGCTCAGTAGGCATTATAATAAAAGAAAAAGGAGAAAAAGGTGCTAGCATAGTAATTGGAGTGGCAACTGTCGACTTGGCCTGGAGAGGCCTACTCTCAATTGCCTTTGAACTTTGAACTTCTTATTTAATCATCTTATTTATCTTTTAAGAGAGTTCTAGCTTCCACTCTTCCTAAGAACCTCTAGGTGACCTGCTACCACTACCCTGACTGTCACTACGACTGCCACTGTAGCTGGAATTGGAAATCATCTGAAATGTCTAGGTAGTCTTTCCCTAAGGCTACACTAGTCACTGTCCTATAGATCGATATCTCCACTAACCATATGGCTCTCCACATTATCCTTGGACACAAAACAATATTCAAGGGCACATCTTATATGTCGGTGAAAGGGACAATATAGTGGATGCTCCATTTTCCCTTCCTTATTATTCTTCTTATTAAATTGGAACTGACTGCGGGCCTCTTACCCTTATCTAATGGCCCATAGGTATTGGGTACCTCCCCTTTCCTAGGAAGAGGTGCCCCAGAAGACTCCTACCACAGAGGTATGTGAGAAGGCAAACTCCCAAGCTTAGGCGCGACTCCATTGGGTATATTGTCTTATAAGCTGATAATCATCCTCAATAACTTCTAGAAGGTTCTGATATGTAAACCCTTAAGGTAGGGTGCTATGGGATGACCAATATTCTTTAATAGGATCTCCACTTCATGTTTCTCCTATAACTGAGGCTCACACTATAGGCTAAGGTTTCTCCGTTAGTCTATGTAATCTAAGATACTCTCTCTAGGCCGCTGTATAATAACAACTAACTCTCCAACTATGACCCAGTGCTCTGCAATAACAAACCTCTGAATAAAAAGATGCTCTAACTCTTCAAAGGTCCAGACTGAGTCATTGGGGAGGTCGACATACCAAGCAAAGGCCACCTAATAAGGCTGCTAAAGAAGTCTCAACATCAATGCGTCATTCCCCCCTATGTTGCAACACACAGCCCGGTACTAAGCCACATGCTACCTCGGGTTCCCAAACCCATCAAAAAATTAAAAATGTCGGGGAATAAAACCAAGAGGGTAGGGCTCCCTCTCATACTCAACTGGGTAAGGTCTAGCTCTACTAATAACCTCCCTATCCTTTTTGGAGGAAATCACCTGCTTAACCTTCTACGATATCAAGTCCAGAATCTATCTTGTTGATAACTAGGCTGACTGACTCTGTACTGTGGTTGTAGCAATTATAGGTGAGCTTGGTATTTATGGCGGTGTTATGGGCTCATCCCTAAATATAGTAGGAGTGGCTATGCCTATCATCTGAGGTATCGCCCCTAGTGCTATCAACTATGTGGTCATCACCACCATGGCTCTACCCATCTCTGTCATCTGAGACTGCAGGTGTAGAATAGTAGCCTTTATATCAACATATCGGGGAGACCCTCTGAACTCAGGCTCTCAATACTCATCCTCATCCTAGGGCGGTCTCTACTCCTCTGAGTGACCTCTATGGGTAGCCACATAAACTATGTGTACTGGTAAGTCCTCGTCTGACTCATTCTCAAGTAAATCCTCCTCGATGAAGGTTTGACAAAGTGCCTCTATGTGCGGACCTGGTGAACTCTTAGGGGAACCTACAACATCTGTGTCACAGAAAATCATAACCACCTTAAAATTGGAAGGAATAACAGACTCATATTGCTTAACTACGTCTATCTACGACACTCTCTTGATAGGGGTGTATGCCTATCATCGTCTTCAAAACCACCTACTGCGGTGAGGCCCAGATAGGGCAACTAGCTACTGAGGGGACATAACTACGGAATGGACCTAAGCTCTGATTGATTCCAACTACTACCTCGGTCCAAAATGATGAGGGCATTGTCCAACACCAAGGATAACTAACTATAATTAGACTGCGGGAACTGAACTAAATGTCTTGCTAGGTGGTTTTCCTCTCTACCACCTATACTTCTATCTTAAGGTCTTTCTCTACATCTAAAAGGACACCTGAGAGATCTGATGGATTAACCTCTCTTGACTGATAAGCCCTTGACCTCAAAATTAGAAGGATGATATTCCAAATCCTCTAAGAGAGGGTTAAGATAGCATCACCCCTGGGGGAACTAGCTTAAGGAAAAGTAGTGGTAACAGGAGGGGTTGCCGCAATACAAGCAACATCCTGGTCATTTCCACTATATGCCAGTGGAGAGAAGCATCCTCTCTGGACTGCTTCAATGCCAGGCGTAACTACAACTGCTGGGGTAGGTGATGCTAAAATTGGTTATTACTCCCACTACACGGGGGCCACTCTCCTCTGAACGGGCTACTAGTGAGCCACTACCTCTGCCATCCTCAATCTATTTGCCTCAGATTCAGCCAATCTTAGCCTCCTATTTCTATTCCTATGGGCCCTTGTCCCAAGGCTAGAGGTAGAGGAGGAAGGAACATCTGAACCCACTGTTTGGGAGACCAAGGGAACAAGAACTACAGGAAGTGTTAGCATCTACTCGGTGGTCTCAGGGAGAGAGAGCATAATGAACATAGAAGCCCAATAGACAGAGGGCGAAGGAGCCTTGATCAGGGCACCTCTCTTCCTAGATATAGAAGGAGGGAGAACCCAAACTTGAGCTACCTCCGTTAGAATAACAGGAATAACAGGAGTAACAACAACTAGCTACCATCGCTAAGGGGCCGGAGCAGCTCACACAATAAGTTCAATAGCTACAAGTCTCCAAATAACTGGATAAGTAGGAGGAACTGGAAGTGGTCTAGGCACTGGCTACCTAACCACATGGCGCACTAGCTGTGCTGGACGGAGGGTAGGGCGAGCAGGTGCCCGGGTTGTACGCTGAGCCACTACACATTCGAAAGGGTGCATAGATGCGCATCCTCTCCTCTTGGGAGGAAAAAATGTAGCTTCCACAGCCAGGGTCAGCCCACCGAGAGTGATAAAAGCTGAGTCTATTAAGGAACCAAAAGTGATCCCTCCAATGAGCAGACTAGTCAGTAGGGACTTAGGGAGAGTTACCTGTGCATGCAAGCCTAAGTAGAAAGACACAGAAGAAGAGTATGAAGCCATAGAACTGGTACCAAAAGAACAAAGAACTAAAAGGATTTGTAGGAGTAGAAGCCATGTGAAAAAATAATAATTTGATAGGGTATGGAATGGCCTAAAAGTCCCAAAGGAAAGGGATCATAATTAGGGGGAACCCTAGCTAAGAAGAAAACCTAACTAAGAAAGGGATCATAACTAAGAGTAACACGAACCTAATATAAGGAGTGTGAATCATAGAGTATACACAAGAAAGACTATTAAGGGATCCAAAGATGGAGAGAGAAATGAGTCCCACCGTGGTCGCAAAAAACTTATGGACCTCTGAAAGGACACCGTTCAGCTATATAGTACGAAGGGTATTTCGATCGCTCCACCCCAGGGGATAGAGACGATCGCGAGTCTCTGCGCTCCTCACAAATGGCCCAATGGGAGGGCAAATTGGATCTCAAATATGACTAACCATTGAGGATAATGGCTCTCGCCAGTATACCCCGATGGCATAATATGTACGATGTGATTAGTATTACGAATCCCCCACCCAATACATAAGCTCGAGTGGGTTTTATTTGATGGTGGAGATCTTTTTACAATAAGCGTAAGCCACCATGGTTAATTACATCTAGAGCCTTGGGCTTAGGAAAGTTATTGATTAAGGATCCATTATTATTCCTCCTAGAAAAGAGGGATTGGCACACAAAGTGGAGACTATGAAGTTCCTACTCAAAAGGAAAGAAAAGGTTCAAGTGGCTTAGTTAACAAGCACAGTCATCTCAACATCCAGAGGGACTAAGGCAATGAGAAAGTGGAGAAAAGAAATCAATCACTCAAAGCATACAGAGGGAAAGGTGGAGGTGGCACCATCTACGTGACTTAGATAAGCAGGATTTATAGTCCATGAAGAGGAGGAAGTTACCTACTATTTAGGCACACTATGAGATGCCCATTGTAGTAGCCTCGAATCCTAGATCTAAGGTGGGTTTAGTGTTTTAGCCAACACTAACACATGTGTCCTAACTAATGCACCTGGGCTTATACCCTGCTTGAAAATGGATGCCATCTAACCACCTAAGCACTTCAAATCTATATAGTGCAGTCTTTATGAAAGATGGGTAGGTAATTTAGTTTTTTTTTTACGTAGGGCTGATATCTATATATAAAATTTTCCTAATTGGCCCTGGAGTTTTATAAGGTGAATGCTCCTAGAGCTAATACAACTAAAATTTTATTTAGAAAATTTTATTTTAGTTGATTTCAAATGAACTGCATGCTGGTTGAAGAGGTTAAATCGTGAAAGCTTAGAATTTTCATAAAAGGCTTATATAAAAATAATCTTTAGAGGGAGACTAGACTTCCCCAGGTCCAGCACCTCATCCACATAGGACAAAATATCCAGACTCTACCCGTAAGCAGGGAAGTGTCTCATAATAAGGAGAGAGAAGAAATGTAGTAAAATGCAGTGACCCTAGATGGTTCTAGCTATTCCTTAGGTTGTAAATTTCTAAGTTATTTAATTCTTAAAATTTTAAAATTAGGTTGCGAGTAGGAAAAAATAATTTTATCCTAGAGAGCTTTGCATATATTAGGCCAAGCATATATAAGAAAAGAAACCTAAAAAAACTTACAATTTTTATTGTAGAAAGAAAATAAACACATCAATATAAATCCATAAAAAAAATAAAGTAAGAAAATTCCACAGCAAGTGTCATATAAATACAACCCAGGGTTTGCAGAAAAGTAATGGTGGCCAAGCTCCACTTACAACAACCTAGATTCTAATCCTAATAAATGAAGCAAGTCTTAAAAAATTGGCATTTCATCTTCAAGTCTCTGTCTTTTAGTGGATCATCCTCCTCTTGATCATCTCCCATTGGATCGTCTCCTTCGGGCTCCGTCTGGTTTGTCCTCCATAAGGGTACCCAAATGATTAAGAAATTATCCAAGCAGGGCCTTTCTTATTCTCTTTGGGTATCTTATGTTTGAAATACAAAACTTCTGAAGACTTTCACAACTCAATAAGAATACAAATTACATTATATTTGAAAAAGAAAATCTAGACCTAAACACCTGCATGGTTTTTTATTTTTGAGAAAATGTAAATAACAAATTTTATTAAAAGGCAACTACAAATAATGATATTCCTCCATCAACAAATTGTAGAATGAAGGAGGAATTTTATTGGAACTATTGTCATCACAAAAGAAATCTGAAATCAAAGCTAAGTTAGCACATAGATCTGCTAACTTGTTACCATCTCTTTTAGAATGAAGAAAAACAAATTGCTTGAAATGGAAAAGAAAATCTAAGTCACCTGGGTTTATGTTGATGTTACTTGGATCCACCTTATTGAGAACCTCCTTAAAGAATTTGATCACATTTATGTTATCTCCTTCAATTATTATATCTTATGCTTCAAACATCCAATCTTGAACAAATCTCTTAATAGAGAAAATAGGTTGCATCTCAAGTTGTGCACTATCCCAATGACTACAATTTGATCCAAATGCACATAATAATCTACCTTTGCAATCCCTCACAACGCCTCCCATACCAGCATTGTTATTATGACATAAAGCTGCATCTATATTTATTTTTATCCATTTAGGAGGTGGAGGATGCCAAGTTGATAAAGATAGCTCATAGAGCTGGTTGACATCCTAGTTCTCCCAAATAAGATCCTTCTTGAAAGATCTAGTTAAATTGCAAATGGTGTTTGCGGCTATGTAGGAAGAGCTATCTTCTTTTTCCTTGATGAATCAACTTGTTTCTACTTTTCCAACAAAGGAAGATTAAGGTACAAAAAAGATTACATATAAAAGGATTTGAATTTGCTAGATACTTTAGTCCTTGATAACATGCTTCTCGGGAAGCAAATGATGGAGTATTAAAACCCTATTGCTTCAGAAACATGAAAATCTGTGCAACTTCTTGCAGGAAACAATGATATGCTCTTCGTTTTCAGCTCCAGAACATCCTCTTGGGCAACTATCAACTTTAGTTAATCTTCTATAATTCAAAAAGTGACTACTAGGAATCACATTTCTCTTAAGCTTCCATAAAAATAGAGAGATTATCATCCTCAATTTAGCTTTCTTCATCTAGCACCAGTCATCCTCTTCATCTTCATAAAATTCTGTAATAGCATTTGCCGTGGATGAAATTGAGCTGCCTAAGTATTTATACACCAGCTCCAACTTATCAGATGATAAATTTGAATGAATTGACACTATCATAGTGACATTTACCAATTCAACACCGAAAAATTCTCTTAGAATTTCTTTATTCCACTTTGCATTCTTCATGAATCCTGCAACCATTTGAGTTTCATCATCCATGTTTTTACAAATGTCGGACATTTTCTAATGCACCTGTCTAAGATCCAGATGTCATTGGTAGTATCAATATTCTTGCCATTTTCCATGGACACCTACATGGTTATCATAATAAAAATCATAAGAAGTTTACAATAGAAATGGTAAACACACTTGGCCATTCTCTTTTAATTTTAAAGATGTTCTAAGAATATCTTTGGAGCACCTGCAAAAAATATTATTAGTATTTAAAGCATTAATTATGATTGCCCTCTTTATTTTAGTGCTACATGAGTGTAGCCACCTACATGAGATTGGATTAGTATAAAAGTGGTCCTAGGCCATGGGCACTCTAATGCACAAATCACAGCATTAAAAGAGTAAAGAAAGCATAACAATTAAATAGTCATCACATCAATCATAACACATCAAAGCAAAACAGATCATCCAACACTCATGCCACACAAAATCACCTCACACAGAGCAGAAAAGAAATCAAAAAAAGTAAAGTAAAGAACCGGCCCTAATCCTAGAACTAGATGTGGTGCCCTAGAAAATAATTATGTTTGTGATAGGCATATGAGGCTTTGGATATGTCCTATTTAGGATAATTAGTTCAAGTTACCTAAGGTTAGAATTTGTTGAAGGCCAGAAAAAGAAATTTGATTAAGGTTTACATATTAATGGATTAGGGTCAATTTTTAGCTAATTTAGTTTGTTGATCCATTTTAATACTTAGGGTGATAATTTGTAAGGTTTAAATTGTTTTAGCAAATTTTAGAAAGTCTCGGGTCAGCCTAGGTTCTAAGCATAGGGGGTCCAAAAGGTCACTATGGGAAATAGGCTAGGTTTGGGGGTTCTAGCTTTTTAGTTAAATATTAGGGCTTACAATGAGAGGTTGGCTTTAAATTAATGGGATTTGGAGTTTTTTAGGCTAACATATGAATTTTGAAAGATTTGGGCAATTAATGAATTATTAAAATTGCTTAATAAGGTGATTTTATGGTTTTGATCCAAATCAACTCCAAATTGATTACAATAACTCCCAAAGGTCAAGAATAACCTAAAAAGATGTTCCCAAATATTTGAGAAAATTTTGGAATTTTTAATAAATTTTAATTGTCTATTAAGGCAAAAAGATATTTTTTGTTAAAGTTAAAATTAAGGCTCAAATTGAGGTCCAACTAAGGGGACCTAATTATCTAAGGTTAAGGACTGAATTTTGAACAATTCAAGGTATTAAAAGTAATTTTCTAAATTAAAATTTTTTTATTAGAAGTTTTTGAAGTTATCGGGGCCTAATTAACGGGTAAATTAGGGTTTGTTAATTAAGGGGTCTAAAGAGCCCTAAAAATTTCTAGAAAATTTTCGGAGGTTTAGGATGTCACTAAGTTTATGTTTTTAAGGTTTCATATAAATCAGGGATTTATTCCAGCTCCTATAATTTTTTTAAGTTCACTCGAGAGGTCCTTAATTATTATCCTTTGGGTGTCACTACATTAAATAGGTTTTAAACTGAGTGTTAGACTAACCCTTGGGGTAACATACAAGGAGTACATAAATAAATAAACAAACCAATTCCTAGGATCTAGGAGGGTCTAAACTTGGTGCTCGTGTATCCATGCATGTAAAATATGATAAAATAAGTAATTAAGCGCTCTTATCAGAATGATTAGTTAATGATTGAGACCCAACCACCCACTAATCCACTTCCCCATGAATTCTATTCATGAACATAGCCTATGTTTAAAATTTCAAACAGTGAGTCCCCCAAAATAAGGATAATTTAATAATATGTAATTTTAAAATAATTTAAAATACAAATACTAAATAAATTAATTTTAGAAATTAATGTAATTAAAAATAATTTAAATGTTCATACATATGGAAGATCCACTGGTCACTTAAGCAATGTTTCAAAAAGATTTGAAAATAATTTTGTAATTTCAAAATAACTATTATAATAATTGTTTAAATAATAATTAAATAATCAACTAATTAAATAATATAGAAAATATAACAGAAAAATAAGTTTTAGTTTTCGAAAATATTTTTAAATTAACATTCATAATTTTTTAAAAAATAACTAGATATTAAGCATTAAATGTGATTTAAAATGAAATTATTATGAATTTTTTAAGTTTAATGCATTAAAATGTATTTTAAAATAATTTTAATGTTAAACAAAATCAATAAAATATCTAAAATTAAATACTTAAAGTTTTCTGAAAATAATTTCAATATAATAATTATGTAATCATTTAAAAAGTATTGTTTATACTTTCAAATTTAATTAATCATTAGTTAAGTAAATAAATGATTAATTGTTTTATAATTATAAATAATATCATTAATCATAATTAAATGCTAATAATCATAAAAAAATGATTTCCTTGATTTTAAATAAAATATTATTGTTAATATATAAACTTTTACTTTAAATAAATAAACAAATAAGTAAATAAATAATGTATTTATTAACTTAAATAATAATATTATATTAATTTGTATAATAATTTTTTTAAAATGTAATAAAATAATAATTAAATATAAAAAATAATTCCAAATTGAAAATAAGTTATAATAATAATCTATACTAGTAAAATAAATTTTAAAATAAAATTGGAAATACTAATATTATTTTATAATTAATTATTAGTAAAATAAAAGTAAATAATTAGTATTTTAAAATTACTTAAAATATTATTAAAATAAATAACTAATATTACTTTTAATTTAAAAAGAATATTTTTAAAAAATAATAATATATATTATGTATTTTTTTATTTTAAAAATAATTTGTTTTAATTATAGATTAAAAATTAGTTACAAATATTTATAACAAGATTTTTAAAATAAAAAAAGGCTGCTACGAGTCTGGGGTCGACACTTGGCATGCTCGGGCTGGACAGGCAGTTCCAAGCAATCTTTGTCAGGCAGCGCAATGATTGCACCACCGATAATGATTGCTGGATGAATGCGATAATGATTGTTGCGGTCCGTTGTTTCACTTAACCACATCATTGTGGTTTGTGGCCGTCCGATCTTCCACCATCCAGAATGGACGATCCAGATGTGGTCGAATGGAATGACAGAACCCCCATAGCACCCACACAGTTGGATGAAACCACAGAAAGGCACGATCTGAGCTATTGATCAAAAGATGAATGACCTAGGATGTAAGGAGCTCAACAGAGAGCTGAGTCGAACCCTAGAACATAAAAGTGGCTTGTTCTCTTGATCCAGACATCCAATTTGTATAAAATTTTACACATATATTTATGGTATAAATATAATCAATGGGGGATAGTTTGTTTAGCTTAAAAGAAGGTTTTTTAAAAGCTAAAAAGCTCTAAGTGATGTGACCTAAACTAAGGGTTTTTAAGCAATTTTACTGTCGGAACTTTAGGATCTTGATATGGTTGAGCTTGTAGATTGTCATTGTTTAATTTCCTAGTTGAATATATGATCAAACGAGCTACAGATCATCAAGAAATCGCCTTTGATGTTCAAAGCCCTGCTTCGCTAGAGTTCTTGCCACTGGCGAGCTCTTGGCCGTGGATTTGAGTGGAAGAAGGTATAAAGATGCTAAGGGATCTCACATACAAGAAATATCTGGTTGAGGGCCACTAGGGAAGGAGTAAAAGCAAGAGAGGATTAAAAGAAACCCTAATATCTATTTTTAAAGCCTTGAACTCACCACTGACGGCCTAGATCACATCAAAGCTTAATTAGGAGGGAAATCAACTTAAATTAGTTGTGATTTCTGCCTAGGGATCAATTGGAATGATTTAAATGAAATGGGAGAGAGAATTTGACCTAAATAGGTCAAATTTAACCACGCAAGGCTAGGTTTGACCACACGAAGAGTCGAACTAGTCAACATAGTCAAATAGACCCAAGTAGGTAGAGGATTGAGCCAAAGATAAGCTTGGATTGAATTTGGATTGAATTGAAATTGATTTGGGCTCAAAAGGGCCAAATGGGTCACCCTAGGTTGACTTTATTAACCAGGTTGACCCAGGGCATGGGCATGGACCCAGTAGGTTGGATGTGACCCACTGAGTCCAAGGGAAGCTATATGATCTTAAGAAGCACTAAAATTTGTCTGAAATCAAGTGGAAGGAAATGGGTCAATTTGGGTTAACCCGGGTTGGCCTTGTCAACCATGTTGACCCAGGGCCTGGGTCTGGGTTAAACAGACTCAGTTTGATCCACTAAACTGATTGGGATGGGTCCAAGGGCCTAGCCTAGTGAATTTTACCAAGTCAACCCTTTTGACCAGGTTCTGTGAAAAAACAAGTGCAATACTCAGAGTGGAGGACTCCAGGAAATTGACGTATGTCATAGTTTGACTAAACCACTATAAATATCTGGTGTGTTTATTCAAATTTCTATTTTCTATATTTTAATTTTGGAACCTTAATTTTATTATAACTTCTTGGTGAAGATCGTACTCAATAATTAGTTCTACTGATTAGAATTTCATCAATATTATTTTCAAGTTTTGGTAAATAAAACTTGCTTCCGCACTAAGTGAAAAATTGCTACTAGTTTTTTCTTAATATTAAAAAAACCTAAAATATTAACCTTTTTTTAATCAAGCAATTTGTTTTTAAATTAACCAATTCCTCTCCTTCTTGGCGTGTCCAGGGATAAGATCACTTAGGCTTAACATATATGGCTCATTTAAAAAATAGGAACATTGTAGAAGGTTACTCCATTACTTGACAACCTTTGTTTGATTACATACCATTTGATTTCCCAAAAATATGCATGTCTACTTTCTTGCAATCTATCAATTTCTACATGTTGTTTTTAGTACAAGAGGCTTATACTGCACCTTCTCATCTTATCAATTGCATTATAATTAAGTTACCATTTAATGAATGGAGCAATAATAAAAGAGATTTAGCTCAATTGAATGCAAAATATTTGAACTATTTTTTCTATGCTCTTAAATTAGAAGATTATATGAGAGTCTCTACTTGTATCAGTGGAAATGAAATCTTGGAAAAACTATGTATGACATATGAGGGAACCAATGTGGTTAAGCAATCTAGGTTAAACTTTCTATTGCATGATTATGAACACTTTAACTTGACATCTAGCAAAATAATTTTGAATATGTACACTAGGTTTACACATATCATAACATCTCTGCAAGCTTTTGAGAGAGATCTTTCCAACTATGATGTTAAGGTTATCTCCATTTATGAATCAAATGATCTTAACATTTAATCCATATATAACTTATTTGGCTCACTCATTTCCTATGAGTAGGGTGTGAGTCAAAGATTGCAGGATGCGAGAGACAAGAAGAAGGACAAAGTTATATATAGTGCAAATCTACATTATAAGGAGAGGATGACATAGCACTGATGACATAATAATTTTAAAACTTACTAAGAAGAAAAAAACATTATTAATAGTGGAGTAAAAGTAAATCAAATAAGAATTATAAGACTTCTTTTGATATTATTTATTTTGAATGTAGGAAGCTGGGGCACTTGAGGTTGAATTGCCCCAACCTAAAGGTCACTCAATCAAAGAGAAAGGTAAAGAAAGGACAAAGTTCAAAAAGAGCAACATACTCAGAAAGAATTTTGGGCATACTCCACTTCAAAATCATCATAAATAGAAGTAGAAAATATTGTAACCAATTTATGTCTCATGGAAGATAATAATATTGATCATTCTGATCAAGAAGTGGTATGTTAGTTATCTTAAAATGTGTTATTTGAAGAGTCAAAAAAAATTCACAATGCATACAGGAAGCTCAAGAAATTGTATACTAGTTTAAACACTAAAAATTTTAAATTACAAAATGTGCGTGCTAGCATGATTACCGAGCATTCTAGTTTAGATAGTGATCACTTGACTCTACTTGATGAATATGATTTATTAATTAAGAAGCATATTGAATTATCTTACACATATGATTCCTTGAAAACATCTCATCTTGAACTAGAAAATGCATTGAGAGAATTAAAAGCATGTGTAACAGTGATAGAATTAATTGAGCTTGCATTGAGAATGGAAGTATATATTCTAAAAGGTGCAACTATGTTTATGGAAGAAAAAATTAAAGCATTTAAAAAAAATAAACCATTACCTACCTTGGCACATATTCATAATCCTTCATCACAACTTGCATCACATAACCATAGGAAGAGGCATAATAAACTAAGATAGCTAAATCCATTTCCTTACATTAGGTATTACTCTTCTGGCATGTTATGACACATAACCCACACTTGCCCTATCCATTATAGGCACATATAGTGTTGATGCCAAAATTACTTCATCATATCATTCATTCAAGCATATGGTGGAACCCAAACTCACTTGGGTTTCCAAGTCTAGCAATTAAGTGACTTTGTAGGAGTGTTCTCACAAAATACCTAATGCGAGCTATGGTATGTAGACAGTGGATGATCAAGGCACATCAATGATGATTTGAAGTTGTTCATTACACTTGAGGCTAGGACAAGAGGCAAAGTAAACACATGGGGACAACCCCACTAGGAGAGGGGTTGGCTGAAGTATACTTGTAAATTCTAAAAAAATCATAATTCAAAAAATTTTGTTTGTTGATGGCCTAATTTATAACTTACTGAGCATTAGTCAACTATGTGACAAAAGTTTTGATATAAAATTTTTATCTACAAAATGCATGATTAGCTTAAATGGAAAAAGGGTTTTATAAACAAAAAGGGTAAATAACTTTTGTATGCTTTGATTTGGATTGAATTGAATATTATGATACCTTGTTTTTTAAAAAATATTGTTGATGATTCTCGGTTATGGCATAGGTCACTATGTAATGTAAGCATAGACCCTTAAGAATATTACCCAAAAAACTTTATTAGAGGCATACCTAGGCTAGACTTGACTAAGGACCATTTATGTGATTCCTGCCAACTAGGAAAAAATTTTGGTCTTCATTTCACTCAATCAAGACATTAATACCTATAGGCCACTAGAAATCCATCGTATGGACATATTTCAACTAGTTAGTACAGATAGCCTAGGAAAAAAGACATTTGGATTGCTAATAGTAGATGGCATCTCTAGATTTACTTGGTTTAGATAATTATTACATTAGAGTGAGTCATTTAAGAAATTTAGAACCGTCTTTTTTTTTACGGGGAAACCCACAGAGGGGCCTACATATTGATTAAATTAAAGGGATACAAAGTCTAAAGGGGACCCTAAGCTTTCCAATGCTCACACGAGCTACAGTCATAAAAAGAAAGAAAACACCTATAAATTTGAGTTCCCCACTAAAGAGAAGTACAAAATAACCTAGTTACATTCTAAAGTGCTAAAGCAAAAGCACTGAAAAAAGGAGCAACCCAAAATACTTCAAAAAGCTCCAGCCAGTCATCCTCAAAACCATATCTTTAATCCTCAGTGCCAAAAAAATCTTGCAAAACATTTGATAGGCGAAAAGAACATGAAAGAAATAACTAACAAGGTTACAGATAAACTTAATAATAGTATTATAAACCAAAAGGGAGCACAAAATAAAGACCCTAGCGAGGCAAACAGGAAAATAAGTATACAGGGAAAATAACTGAAAACAACCACCACTACCTCCATCTATACCCAGGCTACCTAGTCCAAAATGACCAGAGAGAAGGCAACCTAAAAAATACCTGTAAATTGAGACCTGCAAATCAATCAAAGCAAAAAACATCACAGTATAAATAGGCACAAATGCAGCAAGGCCAAGTTCAACAACCAACCATCCAACAAAAACAACCCAAACCATCCATCAAAGGGGCTGAGACAACAAACATATCAACCAAACAGAACATCGCAAGCATAAATCAGTAACAAGAAATAGGTATTAACACCAGCAGAAGGAATCCAAAAACACCAAGATAAAGAACAAATAGGTCAAACCTTCCCAAACAGAATACCAAGGAAGAAAGAAGCCCCAAAATAGAAGCAAATTAATTGACCCCCACCAATAGCTAGAAGAACTCTAGAGAGCTGCAATCACCAATAAATAAAAAAGAGCCTTAGACACCCTAGTAATGAACAAACAACCATGAAGTAAGAGATCCAAAAAACATAACATGAATACATCAACCATTTGTGAAAGAATAAGTCAAAACTAATACAGGAAAAATAACACCAACACTACTCCAAGCTAACTAGGCCACCAAAAGAATAAGACACACATAGGCACCAGACAACCAAGAAAACTCAAAAACCTAGAACAAGGCCCAGAACCACAGGCCAGGCCTCCAAAACCACCTAAGATCTAACATAAGGAACACCAAAGTGATCAAGATTAATTAACCCTTGCAGATACTTTGTAATGTTGGACACAACCTTATCCAAAAAATCCTCTAAGCCACACCCCTAAATAGCAAGCCAAGATGCAAACATTCCCCTCATTTCAAATATAACAGAATGAATAATTAAAAAAATCAAAAGATTCATAAGCTCCCTAGCCATATAAAAAAGGTCAATACTGCAGCCAAAATTAACATTAGAGTTTAAGAATTGGAAATTATAATTAAAATTAACCTCAATAAGCTTGCGAGTTAAATTAAGAGAAATACATAACCTTAAGCCATATAGGATAGCCACAGAAATAGCATGGAAAGCATCCCCATTCTGAAGAGGCCCAACAAAAGCCATAAAAAACTTACCATCACTATTTTTGATAATATCACCACAGCCAATAGAGGAGCCACTACTAATCCCATCCATATTCAGCTTGTTGAAATTAGAGGGAGGTTTAATCTAATAAATGATTCTAGGACCTTTGGAAGTATCACCATTCTCCCAATTATGGTCTAAAGCAGAACCTATAAAGGTATAGTTCTTGAAGATCTTGACATAAATTAGATTAAGAAAAAATAAGGCCAAAATCTTATCTTTAATATTCTGGATAAACTTAAGATGATTCATACGAATACCATTAAAAAGAGAATTATTCCTTTCTTACCATAAATACCATAAAATGAGAGAAGGAATGACATTTTTCATATGACATTTAGTCTTAACGAACCAATCATTAAGAATAGATAAATGAGCATTAAAGTTATGTAATTGAAATAGGTCATCACAATAAATCCATGTTTTAGTAACAATAGGGCCAGATATAAAACATGATGCATATTCTCTAAATGATAGCAACATTAGATTTTGGAAGGTAAAGTAAAGCCTCTACTAATAAGATTATCATCAGTGAGGATAAATTTATGCAAAGTTCTCCAAACAAAGATAGCCATAATAGAGGAAATAATCTTATGCCATAACATAAAGAAAATATTATCACAATGGTTTCTATGCCGTAAGGCATGCCAAGCATTTTTTGAATGAAAGCAACCATCTTTATACATACTTAAGATAATATCGTTAGAAACAGTATTTATAGGAAGGGTTATAATTTTATGAATAATGCAGTCAGGGATGACATCAGAGAGTTTATCATAATCCCAACAATTATCAGAAATGAATGAATTAACCTTAATAGCCACAATAGAAGAAGTATTCATAATAAAATCAATAGATTGATTATCCAACCAGCGATCCTGCAAAAAAAAAAGATATTACCCTCACTAAGAACTTGAGAAATGAAAGGCTCAATAGACCAATTCACCTTATAAAGTCTCTTCCACACTATAGAGACACCTTGATTAAAAAGATAGGTAGAAGGATGTTTACCAACAAAATATTTAGCGGACATAAAATTATCCCAATGGCTAACTTTAGCATGAAAATTATACCAAAGCTTAAAAGAAAAGGCATAAGCTAAGTCATTCATACTTTTACAACCTAAACCCCTTTCAGCCAAAACACCACAACATCTTTCCTAAGAAGCCTAGGAGCTTTTAGAACTGTTGGACGTACCTTTCCAAAAAAAATTATTTATAAGTCTATGAACTCTATTACAAACTTCTTTAGTAGGAAATAAAGTTTGAAAGATGTAAACTAGCAAGAAACAGAGAACACTTTTAATTAGAGTTAATCTACCGCCAAAGCTAAGAAAATTGGAATCCAATGAGGAAAATTTATTTTGAATAGCAATAAAATGATCATAAAAAAGAAAACATTTATTATGCCCTTTAAATAGGGGAACTCCAAGATACTTCATATGTAATTGACAATGCAAAAAACCAGTAACATCTTTAAATGCCAAAATATGAGCATTACGAATTCTCTTAGAAGTCACAAAACAACATTTGTTTTTATTAAGAGATAAGACACTAACCATCTCAAATTGATAAAAAAAAATCCATAAGTTTATGAATCTTGTTCACAAAATTATTCGTAAAAATAATAAAATCATCAGAAAAATAAAAATGAAAAATAGGTAAACCACTCAAAGTTCAAAAATAAAGACTAGGATTATTTTCAAAGAGGTTGGTAAGACCTCTAGATTGAAAATCAGTAGCAATAATGAACAGAGCAGGGGAGATGAGGTCACGCTATCTTAAACCATGAGAAGTTTTTAAAAATCCATTAATAGAACAATTAGAAATGATGGAAAAGTAAACATTATCAATATAATTTCTAATAAGCTTAGTAGAGAAAGAATTGAAACCAAATAGATACAAAATGTTATAAATAAAGTTCCAATCAATATTGTCATAAGCCTTAGCAATGTCCAACTTCAAGATCAAATCACCCCCTCTCACCCTAACATCCAGATCTTGGAAAAATTATTGAGCCAACAAAATATTGTCAGCAATAGCCTTCCCTTTCACAAAACCCATCTGAAAGGGAGAAATAATTCTTGTTAAAATAGGAGTTAAGGATTCAAAATAATTTTAGAAATCAACTTATTAAAGAAAGTACAAAGGCTAATAGGTTTAAAGTTATTCCAGGAGCTAATAGAATTATTCTTGGGAATAAGCACAATAGAAGTAGAGGTAAAAAATTAAGGATACATTACCCACAAAGAAATTCAAAAATTGAGAAAATAGATCATTATAAATAGTATGCCACGATTTTTGAAAAAATAAAAATTAAAACCATCAGGCCCAGCGACACAATCACTATTCATACTAAAAATAGTCTCTTTAACTTTCTCCAAGGAAGGAGGTTTAGAAAGGTTTTCATTCTCCTCTTGATGAATAAGGTTAGGAATAAAAGTAGAATTACTAATATGAACATAAGTAAAAAAAATTTTAAGGAGATTTTGAAAATGATCAACTGCAAGTTTAGCAATCCCCACATAATTGTTAGAGAAAGTACCATCCTCATGAAGATTTTATTAATGCAATTTTTAGCCCTTTTCCACTTGACAAAGGCATGAAAGTATTTACCATTGCTCTCACAATAAATCATATATTTAGCAGTAGCTTTTTGTTTTCAAAAGAACTTCTCCTGAGCTTGAAGTTTAAAGAGGCAATCTTTAGCATTTCTTAAAAGCAATAAATTGTCATCAGAAGGATCAACTTGACAACAAGAATCAAGAATATTAACTTGCTATTAAGCATTCAAAATATTAGTAAATAAGTTTTTAAACACATGATGATTCTACTAGTTCAATACTTGTTTAAGCCTTTTCATCTTAAACAAAAATCTCCTCATGCCAACAATAGAATTATCAAGATGCAGAGGAGTGTACTAGTTATTATGAACCACATCTAAGAAAGAGTCATGAAGTAACCACATATTTTGAAATCTAAATTAGGGAGGGCCTTTAACATGTCTAAAATCAAGGCTGATAAGTAAAGGGGAGTGATCAGAAAGAGTTCTACTAAGATGATCGACAGTAATAGTATTTAAAAAGTTAATCCAAGAATCATTAAAAAGCACACGATCTAAATATTTCCATAAGTGGCCCCTATTCCAAGTGAAATTGTTACCAACAAAACCAATATCAATATAATTACAACCCAAAACTATGTTACTAAAGCCATCCATAGAGGAATGAGAAGGAGAAGAAACTCTAATCCACTCAGAGGGATTAGCATTAAAATCACCACCAACAAGCCATGGAAACCCACAATACTATGAAAATTAATGAGCTGATCCAAGAGGATTTTCCTAATATAATGGTAATAAGCAGCACAACACATGAAATTAAAATCCTCCACCTTACAATGCTTCACTTAAGTAAAGTTACCAATAACTTCAATTTAAATAGGGTCCTTCCATAACACCCAAATTTTATTTTCCACATTAGCCACAGCATGCTTAAAACCCAAAAAGTGAATAGTACTCATAAGCTTATTAGACAAGATAAAAGGCTCAAGTAAAACAAGCGAAGAGACATTATGAACACGACACAAGTTCATATCTCTTAAAGAAGAAGAGGGATAACCAACACCAAAACAATTAAATATAAATAAGAAATTAATGAGGAGTATGTGAGTGGGTAGTTCTAGAATGCTGCAGAATGATATTATGTTTTTTTCAGCCTCTCTTACCTTGAAACATAATGAAACTAGTATATTTGTCATTTTTAACAAATCATTTAGACACAATATTCAAATCCTCAGAATAAATAAAAGTCACACTATTAGGGAGCAATTTAGAATGAAGCTTACTATCATCAGTCAAACCTTCCTGCTAAAATTATTGCTTTAAGGGACAACTGTCCATCACAATCGATTCCCCTTTATCAACACCACCATCCACTCTATTAGCTTGATCTTTCTCCTGAATAGCAATAATAGAGGAATTAGAAACCAAATTAGTAGAGATTTTAGGAACAATTATAGAATCCATATCAGTCAAGTAATTGTTTTAAACATAAATCATATTTTCAGAAGAAGAAATAATGTTAGGATAAGTAATACTATCCAACCTTTGCTCAATAATATCTTTCCCCACAATTTTTTTAGAGGCGATATTAGAAACTTCTTGCTAGGTTAAGATGGTGAAACTAGATTTATCATTAGCCTCCTGGTCCTTAGAAATAGGTCCCTCAATCACATGAGAAGTATTATTCTCCATGATATCCTGCATAATAAAAACATTTCCCTTCCCTAATTGAGTCGCATTTTCTTCATCACTTAAAAGACTATCATTTTCAAGTAAAGCTTTAGATGAAACTTTCTCCTTACAAAGATGAGGATATAATAAAAAATATTCATTAACCCCATGACC
Source organism: Dendrobium nobile (assembly GCA_022539455.1). Taxonomy (NCBI): domain Eukaryota; kingdom Viridiplantae; phylum Streptophyta; class Magnoliopsida; order Asparagales; family Orchidaceae; genus Dendrobium; species Dendrobium nobile. Next base: position 42,597,375 of record CM039736.1, read on the forward strand.
ATGAATCTTACAATGGGAATAAAAAATAAGTAGGTTTTCAATTTCCACCTTTTAAAAATAACAATTTAATTATGAACCAAGCCAAATCTCATTAGGATGTTTTTTAGAAATATCTAATTCAATTAAGGCTCAAGCCACTGAAGGTCGAGATAACGAAGCAGTAGCTTGGTCAGTTTATAAAGGTTTACCAAAAATTGATGCCAATTTAAATAGAATTTTTAAATTAAAGAAATGATGCTATAAATTCAAGAAAGAGATCCATACAGGTGTAATAGGAGATTCCTCTCGAACATCAAAATCTGGTGTCCGTTTGAGTAACCTTATTTAACATGCTTGAATATAATACAATCTCCTAGAGAAAATGCAGCTATAATCTAAGTCTTTGGTAAGCTATATAGCAATATAATGAGGATCCAATAAATTAATGTTGAATGAACCAAAGAGTTTAAGGCTACAAAAAAACTTAAGGATCACATCAAGACTAGGATAACAAAAAACAAATTTACCAACTAATGTTAAAGCAAATAGCACAGCAAGCTATGAAACAATCGAATCCTTAATAATTAGGGCATAATAACCCTTAAAAGAAGTGTACACAAACTTAACCCCAGCGAAAGATGAAGAAGAACCCACCAAGACATCCTTAAAAGAATAGGTCTTACCGACATGGATGAAATAGCATCTAGGATGGACAACATCAGAGAAGTCATCTCCCTCCACCAAAATCCCAATGGAAAACCTCAAAATCAAGCTATAAAAACACCAAAGAAAAAACTAAGAAGAGTAAAACCATGAAAAGTAGAATAAACCAACCAGGAGAGGATGTGGAGATGCGAGGAGAAGAGAACCCTAGAATCGCCTTGAAATCACCCTGAAAACTAGAGCAAAAGAGTCGTTGCATAAATTGAGGAATTTAGAACCTCTTCACCTATATACAAAAAAGGTTTGGGTGTTAAATTTTAACCATTCATAGTTATCATCATGGAGAGTTTTATAGGTTTGAAACTTTCCATCAAGAGATAATGATAGAACATAACTTTTATGCCCTTAGGATCCCTCGATAAAATGGAATAGCTAAGAGGAAAAATAAAACTTTTGTCAAAGCTACTAAGGACATGCTAGCTGAATAATCTCTCCCTAAATACTTTTGGGAAGAAGTAATAAATACTGGTTATTATGTTTTGAAAAGGGTGAATGTTAAAGCCAAGTTGAAAATCTGGTATATGTGTTATCCTTATCAATGTAAAGTCACCTTTAGGCAAATTTGATCCAAAATCTGATGAAGGTGTCATACTATGTTACTCATATGTTGGTAAGGTCAATAGAATTTTCAATAAGAGGGCACTGGTAGCAAAAAACTCTACCTATATAGTATTTGAAGAATCAGATAGGACCTCTGAATCTAAACTTAAAGAAGAAGAATTAGAGGTCATTCAAGGGGTAAAATCCTTCATCATATGAAACAGAGTAGAAACATAGGATCTACTACCTAGAGAGTTTAGATATTCTTCTAATCATCCTACAGAACTAATCTTAGGAGAGCTACCTAAAGGTGTTATAACAAGGAATAGACTTAGGAAGGAGGTTACCAATTATGTATTTTCTTCATGATATAACCCAGCAAAATTAATCAAGCCCTAACTAATAAATTTTATATCCTAGCAATGCAAGAAGAATTGAATCAAATTATTAGGAATGTTGTTTAGGAGTTGGTGAGTAGAGCTAAAGATAATAGTATTGTTTGAACTAAATTGGTTTTTAAGAATAAAATGAATAACTCTGGCATAGTAGTAAAAAATAATGCTATATTAGTATATAATTGATTCCATCAGAATGAAGGGATTAATTTTAAAGAGTCTTTTTCCTAGTATCTAGACTAGAGTCGATAAAGTGCTCTTATCCTTTGCTTGCTTTAAAGGATTTAAGTTATATCAAATGGATGTTAAAAGTACTTCATTTAATGGGATAGTTAAAGGGGATGTAAATTTTTAGAAAACCCCAAGTTTTGATCACTCAAAATTCACTAATCATGTATTCAAAATAAAAAGGGCTTTGATTATGTGTTGAAGTATTCACTTAGATCTTGACTTGAAAGGCTGAGCATGTTCCTTATGGGTAGAGCCTTTATTAAGGGTAGTTTAAACACCATACACTTCCTATGGAAAGAATAAGAAGGCATACTCATAGTGCAAATCTATGCTGATGATCTACTATTTGGATCTATAAATAAAAATTTTTGTGATAAAGAGTTTGAGAAGAGCATGAAGGGAGAGCCAAACTATTTTTTTCATTTTAGTGTGAAGTAGATGGTTGATGGAACTTTCCTTAGTCAATCAATGGATATCAAGGACATCCTTAAGAAAAATGAAATAGATAATGCTAAGGCAATAAACACTCCCATGAGCTCTACTATTCCATTAAACAAGGACCAAAATACAAAATCAGTTGATTAGAATAAGTATAAAAGAATAATAGGATCACTCCGTTACTTGACTGCCAGTAGACTCGATATCATGTTTAGTGTTTATCTATGTGTTAGGTTTTAGGTAGGCTGATCCCAAAAAATCCCATATGATTGTTATTAAAAGAATTCTTAGATATCTTCTTGTAACCAAAACATAGGAATCTAGTATCCTAGACATAAACTTCTTTTGAGATCATAGGATATTCTGATTCAAACTTTAAAGGTTGAAGAGTTGATAGGAAAAGCACCTCTGGAACATGCGAATTCATAAGAAAAGCTTCAGTCTCTTGGTACAGAAGAACATAAAAAATTGTATCCCTATCTGCCACTAAAGAAAAATATATAGATGCATGGAGTTATGTTGCACAAGTCCTTTGGCTTAAATAACAAATCTTAGATCTTGTACTATTGTACGGACCCTTCACTTCATGTGTGATAACACTAATGTCATTTGCATATCAAAGAATCTAATCAAACATTCATGGACAAAACATATATATATTAGGCACCATTTCATTGGAGACCATATGACAAAAGGAAATATAGAGCTACTTCATGTTTCTACTAAAAATTATTTAACAAATATATTTACAAAAACACCTAGCTTTTGAAACCTTTAGAACCTAAAGGACTAGACTAGGTGTTATAGATATTCATGCTTTAATTAAGATGATTTGAAAATTATAATAATAATAATAATAATAATAATAATAATAATAATAACAATCTATGCTACTTTGAAGCTATTCCAAGGTGATTCTGATGCACTCAAGGGTTCTCGTTCCTAATCATTTTTTGTTCATCTCTGGCATTTTTTTCATTAATTTCTCTGTTCGTTTTGCTTCTCTAGTATATTTTCATCTTGGTTTGGCTTTATTTCCTTGGTGTGTCTTGGGGTTTTGAGGTTTTTGAGATATGACGATGCCGTCATCATCTATCCCTTTTCCTGTTGTGTTTTTGAAAGGTAAGTCCCACTCATTTATGGATGTTTTGGATGGTTTGTCTTCTTCTTACTCCAAAGTTAGTTTTGTTCATTCTTCTTATAAAGGTTACTCAGCTTTGTTGCTTGAGGACTCCATGGTTTCTACGCTAGCTGCTCCTTTTGCACATACTCTCGTTGGAAAGTTTATGCTTAAGCGGCTGAATTTGGATGTTATTCATAAGTTCTTTTTGAACTAGAAATTATTTGGTTATTATCCAATGGGTTTGTTGGATTCAAGGCATTTTGTTGTTCAACTGACCAACGATTTAGATTATAGCCATATTTTCTCACGATGGACATATTACATTCAGGGTTATCAAATTAGATTGCTTAAATGGTCGCCTGATTTCAATGTTCATGAAGAATCTCCTATAACCCCTATGTGGATTTGTTTTCTTAATCTTCATTTACATTTTTTTAATTCTCAAATCTTATTTATCTTGGCTTCTATCTTTGGTAAACCATTGCAAACTAATCAAGCTACAACGTCCATTTCATGGCCTTCTATAGCTTGTGTGCTTGTTGAACTGGATATATCAATGAAGCATCCCAATAAGGTTTAGATTGGTTCGGAACTTAACGGCTACTTTCAAAAAGTGGAATTCAAAAATTTACCTATTTTTTACTCTCATTATAAGATGCATGGGCATTGCTTAAATGCTTGTTATAAGTTAAACCGCACCTCTGGATGGGAAAGGATCCAATTAATCATGCGTATAATTGTTATTTAACTTCGAATGAATTGGATACTATATTACTCCTTATCCTGACGAAAATGTGGAGACTATCCCTTAAGTTCAAGTTCCTATTAATGAACAATTCATTTTAGATTCTGGTAAGCTGGAACCGAATCCTCATATTGTTGATGAGTTGGATCAAGGATAGGAAGTTAATCTTAACTCTAACTCATCTATACCTATGGTTTCTCATAACGTGAATGACCAAAGTATTGATACTAATCTAAATAATATTTCTCTTGCTATTGAGCCTTTCTTGGAGGTTGGTTTTGTTAATAATAATGGTATGGGTGAGAAATTTTATCATACTAATGTTATTAATCAGAATATTATCCAAACCGATGTGATAAAGAGGTTAGGTAGAAATGTTGCCAATAATGAAACATATGTGGATAGAGATGTTTTCTACGAGGAAGGAGATTCACCTCTTTTTAAGAGGCAATCAGGTATGGTTAATTAAAGTAAGCTTCCATTAAATGATCATTATCATAGTGATGCTTTTGCTAACATTGAGGACATGGATATGTTGGCTAAATGCTTGGCTAGAGATTATAATGATACTAGTTATATAAAGGGTTGTGGTAGGAGAGGTAGGAAGCAAAAGAATTTTATTATTTAATCTCCTAGAAATACTCAATTGCATACTTCTTATTAACATTTTGTATCTTTTGTTTAACACTATTATTTGCAATGTTAGGGGCATTAGGTGATCTTGTTCTAAGTTTAGAGTTAAAAACTTATGCCACATTCTTAGTGTCTCTCTTCTTTTCTTGCTTGAACCACTTATCTCTTACGGTAAGTTACGTAGTACTACTAAATATCTGGGTTTTAATCATGTCTTGTCAAATGTGTCCAATAAAATTTAGGTTTTTTGGAAAGATTTTATTTTTCTTGACATTATTGGTGATTTTACTCAAGTTATTCATTGTAATATTGAAAGTTCTAATTTCTAATGTTGTGCTTTTTTTGTTTATGTTGCCTCATCTTATTAAGCTAGAAAGATTTTATGAGATCAAATTGCTCAATTTCATAGTATTTATAACATTCCCTGGCTTATGGGAGGTGATTTTAATACTATAACTAACCTTTCTGAGTGCATAGGGGGTTCTCTCTCTATTTATCATTCTATGGAGGATTTTAATAGTATGAATATGAATTGTAATTTTATTGATATTGGTTTCTTTAGTGATAATTTTACTTGGCATCGTTGGTATTTATGGCAAAGGCTTGACTGAGTTTTATTTAATGACTATTGGCTGAATTTTTTTGAGTCTACTAATGTTGAGCATCTTAGTAGGACCCTCTCTGATCATTCTCCTATCAAAATTAAAATTAAGCCTAGAGTGAGAGATTTTTTGTCTCAATTTAGATTTCAAAACATATGGTTACTTAATGATTCTTTTATGGATTTGGTTAAAGATAATTGGCATGCTCCTTTATATCCGAATAATTTTATTTCTGGCATGAGAAGATTTTACTTTAAGATTAAAAGACTTAAACTTTTTTAAGATGGTGGAACCAAAAAATTTTTGAGAATCATTTTTCCAACATTTTAATTGTGGAAGATAAAGTGAATTCCTATGAGACTCAGTGTCAATTGTTTCCTTCTAAAGCTAATTTCTATTTATTGAGACAGGAAAAAGATGTCCTTTATAAATTATAAGCTCAGGAGGAAATGATTTGGTAACAAAAAGTGGCAGTTTAACATCTGGCTGAGACTAATAATAATATCAAATAATTTCATGCTTTGGTTAAGAGAAAACATGATATTAATTGTATTCATAAAATGAATAGGGTTGATGGCTCTGTGACTAAGGATGGTGTGAAAATTGCTAATTTAGTTATTCAATACTTTTAGAATCATCATAATAAATCTTTCACTCCGTCTATTATTGATAACCAAAGTATCATTCTTAATATTATTTCTCATAATGATAATGTTTTCATGTATAAACATCCTTCTATTGAGAAAGTTAAGGAAATTATTTTTGGCATGAATTGTGAGCCTCTTGCTGTCCTAATGGCTTCATGATGAAATTTTTTTAGAAAGCTTGGCATATTATTGGTAATGATTATTTCTTAACTATTACTGATTTTTTTAATGGTAATTCTATTCCTAATTTTTTTACTACTACCTCTATTGTGCTTATTCCTAAGATTATCTCTATCACTTTTTGGGATGATTTTAGACCAATTAGTATGTGTACCTTATTTTTGATGAATCGTTTATTCATTTTTTTTGCCTAAAATCATTTCTACTTTCCAAATAGGTTTTGTTAATAGGCGTGTTATTGTTAATAATAGCCTTTTGGCTCAAGAATTTTGTTAAGATTTGAATGTTAAGGTTAGAGGTGGTAATGTGATTCTGAAACTTGATATTGCTAAGGCTTATGATAATATTGATTGGAATTTCCTCTATGAGATTATGAAGTTGTTTGGTTTTGATTCTAATTTTATCCACCTCATCAAGCTATGCGTTAAAAGCCCCTATTTTTCTATCATTGTTATCGGTAAGGCTAATAATTTTTTTAAGGCTTCTCATGGGCTGAGACTGGGTGATCCTATTTCTCCAGCCCTCTTCATTATTGTGGCTAAGTATCTTTCTAGAGGTATTGATGATCTTTTTAAAAAGTATTCTAGCCTTTACTTTAGAACTTTAGGTGGTTTCATATATCTCACATCTGTTTTGCTGAAGATTTTATTATTTTTTTGAATTCTTCGATGAATAAGATTTAGAGGCTTTTGAGGTTCTTTCATCAATTTAAATTAGTGAGTGGGCTGGCTCTTAATAAATATAAGTGGTTCTTTATTCTTGCTAAGAAAGTTTCTTTTGATCATATTATTTCTATTAAGAATTTAACTTATTTCCATCATGGTTTTTTGCCCTTAAAGTACCTTTGTGCGCTCTTTATAATTTTTTTTTTTTGAAAGAAAGCCAGAAAAGCTTTATTAAAAACCAAACGAGAAATTACATCCTACAAGCATCTGATTCCTCCTTTACCAATTTGATAAAAGGAGGATTCATATTCATACTTACATCATCCCATATGAAATTGCTTAAACAAGCACAATAAGCACAAATTATAGCTAACTTATTACAATTTCTTTTAACACAATTAAGGATGACAAAGTTAAAATTTTTAATAAAAGAGAGATCATTAATTTCATTACCTCCTTTTTCCACCGATGCCTGAATGAAGTCCAAAATATTTTTGTTGTCACCTTCAATTATCAAGCCTTTATATTCATACATCCAGTTCCTCACTATGTCTTTGACCAAGAATATGGCTTGAAGTTCCAATGAACCAATGTCCCAATGTACAAAAGATTTTCCAAATGCCATCAAAAACCTCCCCTTATGATCACGGATAATTCCACCGAGCCCTGCTTTGTAGGAGTTGAACAATGAAGCGTTTATGTTGACCTTTATCTAGAAGAGGATGCCAACTATTGAACAAACTTATTGGTTGATTAACATCCTCGTTACCTAAATTTAAGAAATAATAAGGCTTATAAACTGTTGAAAAGCTTACAACATTCATAGCAATCAACATTGGACTTGTAGCTTTCCCCGCATGAACATAAAGGATTCTAGCTTTCTAGGATAAGAAAATCAGGTTGCAAAATAGATTGACCGTTACTTGATTTTGAACATTCAACCATCTACTACAAGAGTCTAGAGAGTTGAAATTGGGTAGTCCAAAACCCCAACTGTTAACGTATTGCACAGCTTCCTCTATTTTCCTATAATTGAATACAATGTATTCAATGTCTTCCTCTTCCTCACAACCTCTAGGACATCTATCCAATCCTTGTAATCTTCTATAACTCAAGAATTGTTTAGTAGGAATAGCCTTGTGAAATATCCTCCATCAAAAAGTTTCCACTCTAGGATTAAGCCTTGCTCTTCCCAGCCATTCCCAAATAATAAATTATGTACATTGTTCTTCCAAAGCTTCAGTTGCCAAACCTAAAATAGTTTTCCCAGATTTTTCATGAATGATTTCCACATAATCTTCTGTGCCTTCACCCGATATCTGAGTATACTTTATTAGTTTCACCAATTCCTCACCAAAATGATTTTAGAGTTCTTTGATGTTCCGGCTTCCATTGCACATAAACTCATCCACTATTTTGATATTTCCTTCCATTCTATTAACATATGTTGACCATTTATCAATACATTTATCTAAAAGCCAAATGTTTTGGAAGACATTCACTGGCCTGCCATCAACAATCTTCCATCTAACTATTCTCTTGAGAAACTTTTCTCCATTGCTGATTAGTTTCCAAGCGTCTGATCCTCCTCTTTGATTTGAATCTCTCTTTAGGATTGGACCATATTTTAAAAATAAAACCTTGTGTATCAACGAACTTCTGTCTTGGTTATATTTCCAAGCCAATTTGGATCTTAAAGGACCAAATTTTTTAGAGTAAGAATTGATACCTTATCCTCCAAACTCTTTCGGTTTGCACATGGAATCCCAACTCACATAATGTATTCCATCTCCTCCATTGTTCTTACTCCAAATGAATCTTCTACATAACTTATCCACCTCATTCAAAATATTTTTTGGAACAAATGAAAGAATTGAATGAAATGTTAGATAGGAAAGTTAGACTGATTTAACCAGAGTAATTCTACCAGCCAAAGAAAAAAACTTTCTGCCCCAAACATTTAATTTACTCAAAGTTTTGTCTATAATGAATTGGAAATCTGCTTTAGCCATTCTCCTAAGTGTCATCTTAATGCCCAAATATGAAAACTCGTTAACTTCTTTGAATTCCATGATTTTATATATTGTTCTTCTCTTCTTCCTGAAAGTGCTCTGATGGCACTAGAAAGTTCGTTAGGGATGTTAAGCCCTATACAATTGGCCCGAGGCTAAACAAAAGAGAGGTGGATTGGTTGTTTAAAGATCTTTTTAAAGCAAAACTAGAAACCAAAATCACCACAAAGAAATCAAATGCGGAAGTAATAATAAGAAAAGAACACACCAGATTTATAGTGGTTCAGTCAAACCTTAACCTACATCCACTCCTTGGAGGCACCCTTCAAGTATTGCACTACAATCATGACTCTCCTTTAGCCCCCACAGCTAGGCAGAGAAGCCCTTACAAAGTCACTTCCACCTTCCCCGGTGCGGCGGAGTCGGCAGGTCCTTTGACACCAAAGAGAACTTCTTCTTTGGTGAACTTACCTCGAGACAAGCCTTGAATCCGATGGTACTAAAGTGCGAGTTCACTGGAGCAACCGTGTGGAATCCCCTCCACACACCCTTGAGTTCCCCCCCCTCACAGGATCTTCTCCCTCTCAAACTCCACCCTTTCCTCTCTTCCTTTCAAGCTCTCTCTTCAAGTTTCCCCCACAAGAACGAAGCTGCAATGGCTGCCAAAGACACTTACAAAAATGCCTTGACAAAGCTTAAATAAAAGAGCTAAAAACGAGCTCATTAATGCAAGCTGTCGACTTATCGTTCTGGCCGATTAGTTCAAATATGAGAAAAATCGTCCTAAATATCGCTTTGAAATGAAGCTGGATGATGTCTAATCGGCCCGGACGATCTTGAGATCGTCCCGGACGAAATCACCATTAATTGCTTTCCAAATGTGCAAGAGAAATTTTGGAAAAATTATCCTGGATCGTCCTGGCCGATATTTTATAGTCCAGTTCGATCCACCATGCTGATTACCAAATATAAAAATTTCCTAAGTAGATTCGGCGGCAGATCCTTTCTGAATTGAGCCTATCGTTCTGGCCGATACAAAATCTTCCAGGATGATGTATTTTGCATAATGACGACTATTTTAATGAGGATGCCCTAATTAGGATTTCTGCTTTTGAACAGATCATCCCGGCTGATATAAATATCGTCTAAGATGATATTACCAAAAATAGTAAACTCTAGGGAACAGTCAGAAACTCTCATACGTTACACAGTATCAGGAGCCACAACAAATACAATAAACTCAAGAAAGGAAAAAGTGTACAAACAAACTCAGACCTAGTCTACCCAATCTTAAGCTGGATCCAAATTGCAGTCCGATCGTGTGAACCTGAAATGTCAGTACATAAGACAGTCGTAGAGAAATAAAAATGTTTGCTACCATTAAAATCATAAACCATTGATCTGCAACAATCTCTCCCTTTTTTATGATGGAAAACAATTCAATTTGAATTTTTCAAAAAAAAAAACAATTTCTCCTAATCTCCCCCTCACTAGAATAAACCTTTAAAAATAGGAGAGATAATTTTTTTTTAATTTTTTTTTAAAAAAAAAGGATACAAAAAACATACAAATTCAACAATACGTTCTCCTCCTTTGACATTATCAAAAAGAGAGGAGGCACAAAAAGCAAAATGAATAAAAGAAAAAATAAATAAAACGTTCCCTGATCTAGTGAAAAACAAATATTCTTAAATTGAGAAAGTAACCTCTTGGTTTTAATCAAAAACTTAGTAGAATTATATTGACAACGCATAGCCCAAAAAAGGTTAGAAATTCATAGTTTGATAATCCCAACTCAAGTTCTTTTAAAGGCTCAAAAACATTTTAATCCAATATCCAAATCAAGGAATAAATGGGAAAAAGAAACATTAATTTTTCAAAACTCCTTTCATAAAACATATCTAATAGAAGATCAATGCACGAATTGCTGAATCAGGAACCATGATTTTCAAGCACAAGTTTCGAACATATCAAGAATTTTCTTAGGCTTTTAGTAGTATAAGAAATAATAAGCATATTTTTTTGTGGGCTCATTTTATTCCCTTTATCACTTGAATGGCTCTTTGAGCATCTTTTAATTTTTAATACACTTTGTGTATTTTTTTTTTTCAATTTGGCATCATTGTGCATCTTTTGGTTTGGCAACATTGGCCACTTTTTTTTATTATTTTCAAAAAATATGCTTTCTTTCTTATATTTTCAAAATGAAAGTAAACCCAAATTATTGACAACACGAACAACTTGATTAAGAAAATTTTAAGGTGGATTCAACAATCTTGCAAAAGATTTCTATGCGATAGAAAAAATGTAGGGAGATGAAAAAAATCAGTTTCAAAATCCAATTTAAAATATGATGAAGATTTTCAATCAAAAGTAGAATAACCTCTTTTAGAAAATAGGGATTGAGAGTGAAAAATATGAGTTTCCTTCATTTGACTATTTTAGAGAAGTCAAACACAACTTACCAATGATTTAAAAAAAATCAGGAAGTAGATTTTTCATTTTTAGAAAAGTGAATGTGTGTGTTGTTCAGAGAAAAACTTTCACGAAAACAAAAATTTTAAAGAATAAACAAAACAAAAACATGAAATAAAAATGAAAAACATAAAAACAAAAACACAAAACAAAAACAAGAAAGGCTTTTAACCATTATCTCTCTCCTAGTCCGATGCTTCAGAAACCAGATTTGCCCATGAGATTTTTTTCCTTTCATTATTTCCCCAGTTTAAATTTTGCTTCGCCTTGCCCTCTTCTTTCATAGGAAGAATTCTTAAATTAGGGCACTGATTTTTCATATGTTCAGGCTTCCTGCATCGAAAGCAAATAACGTTAGAAGAAATATGGACATCTTTACCACTTTTACCTTTTTTCCACTTTTGCTTATGCTTTGGTGAGCTTTGTGGTTTGCTTGACAAGTCATTGCATTTGTCACCAACTAAGCAATCTTTCTCCGTATCTTCAATTTTTAGAACAATCATTTCACCTGCATCTAAAAGTCTTTGACCCAAACCTTGCTCATAGGCAATGAGTGAGCCAATCAAATTATCAATAGAATAATCATTCAAATCTTTTGATTCTCAAATAGCAACAACTTTGGCATCAAATTTTTCAAGTGAACAACGAAGAATTTTATTGACTTTTTCAAAATTTGATAACTCTTATCCTAAGGCATGCAATGATGTTACAATTTGAATGAACCAAGTGTACATGTCTAAGATCGTTTCATAAGGTTTCATGGAAAACAGTTCAAAACCATGCATTAATAAATTCAACTTAGATTGCTTGATTTCACTAGTGCCTTCGTATATGGTGTGTAGTTTATCCCAAACTTCCTTACCAGTAGTGCACGAGGATACTAACATAAAATCATCATAATTTAAAGCACACAAAAAGCAATTTAAAGATTTTGCATTCAATTGAGCATTTACTTGTTCTTCCCTATTCCATTGATTAAAAGGAATATCAGTTTTAATTTCATTAACAATACGTAATGGTGATGATTAACCAGTTAAAATCATATGCCACATGCAAAAATCAATCGATTGCAAGAAAGTAGTCATGCAAATTTTCCAAAAATCAAAAGAAATATTTTCAAATAAAGGAGGTCTGGTGATTGAATAACCTTCCGCAATAGTACGATTACAAAAATTAGCCATGGATCAAAATTTTAAAAAGCTTTAAAACTTAATTATATGAATACGACTCTGATACCACTTGAAAGTGCTCTGATGGCACTAGAAAGTTTGTTAGGGATGTTAAGCCCTATAGAATTGGGTCGAGGCTAAACAAAAGAGAGGGGGATTGGTTGTTTAAAGATCTTTGTAAAGCAAAACTAGAAACCAAAATCACCACAAAGAAATCAAATGCAGAAATTAAATGCGGAAGCAATAATAAGAAAAGAACACACCGGATTTATAGTGGTTCGGTCAAACCTTGACCTATATCCACTCCTTGGAGGCACCCTCCAAGTATTGCACTATAATCGTGACTCTCCTTTAGCGCCCAAAGCTAGGCGAAGAAGCCTTTACAAAATCACTTCCACCTTCCCCGGTTCGGCGGAGTCGCCGGGTCCTTTGACACCAAAGAGAACTTCTTCTTTGGTGAACTTACCTTGAGACAAGCCTTGAATCCGATCGTACTAAGGTGCGAGTTCGTCGGAGCAACTGTGTGGAATCCCCTCCACACTCCCTTGAGTTCCCCCCCCCCCTCACAGGATCTTCTCCCTCTCAAACTCCACCCTTTCCTCTCTCCCTTTCAAGCTCTCTCTTCAAGTTTCTCCCACAAGAACGAAGCTACAATGTCTGCCAAAGACACTTACAAAAGTGCCTTGACAAAGCTTAAATAGAAGAGCTAAAAATGAGCTCATTAATGCAAGCTGCCGACTTTATCGTCCAGGATGATAGACATATCGTCCTGACCGATTAGTTCAAATATGAGGAAAATCATCCTAAATATCGCCCTGAAATGAAGCTGGATGATGTCTAATCGGCCTGGACAATCTTGAGATCGTCCCGGACGAAATCACCATTAATTGCTTTCCAAAATTGCTAGAGAAATTTTGGAAAAATTGTCCTGGATCATACTTGCCGATATTTTATAGTCCAGGCCGATCCACCAGGCCGATATCCAAAAATAAGAATTTCCTAAGTAGATTTGGCGGCAGATTCTTTCTAAATTGAGCTTATCGTCCTAGCTGATACAAAATCGTCCAGGACGATGTATTTTGCATAATGACGGCTCTTTTAATGAGGATGCCCTAATTAGGGTTTCTGCTTTTGAATAGATCGTCCCGGCCAATATATATATCGTCCAGGACGATATTACCAAAAATAGTAAACTCTAGGGAATAGTAAAAAACTCTTATACGTTACAAAGTATCAGGAGCCACAACAAATACAGTAGACTCAAGAAAGGAAAACGTGTACAAACAAACTCAGACCTAGTCTACCGAATCTTGAGCTGGTTCCAAATTGCAGTCCGATCGTGTGAACCTGAAATGTCAGTACATAAGACAGTCGTAGAGAAATAAAAAAGTTTGCTATCATCAAAAACATAAATCATTGATCCGCAACACTTCCTCCTCACTGATTTCCCTAACATTATTCCAGATTTTTGGATATTCACTTTTTAACTCGTCCATCCAAAAAAGTCTAACAAGATGCTTTTTATTTCTTTGACCTTTTAATCTTTGCTTCAGAGAAAATAACTATATCATTGACATTGAGTAAATGGGAAACTTTAGGTCTCTTAGTAGAAATTCCTATTCCAACGAAATTCCCCTTTTGAATAAAAGCATTAGAAAGAATTTGAGCACTCATGATAAACAAGATAGGAGATAGAGGACACCCTTGATGAAACCCGCTCTTAGCTTCAATCCAATTGGAAAAGTTCCCATTAATAAGCAAGGAGAATTTAGGACAATAAATACATTCCAAAACAAGTTTATCAAACTTTAATGGCATACCAAGATCATCCATTACTTTGATAAGGTAGGCCACCCCATTGAGTCATAAGCTTGCTCCATGTCAATCTTGAATGAAACTAAACCCTTTGAAGAATTAGAATTCCTGAACTTGTGGAAGATTTCATGAGCCACTAACATATGATTAGAGAGCGGTCTCCCTCTCACAAAAGCCACATGCTCTTCCAAAATAAATTTTGTAACAATAAACAACAACTTATTCAAAAGTACCTTTGTCGCAATTTTATAAACTGAATTGCAAAGACTAATAGGTCTAAAATTTGAAGGTCCCAAAGGATTTTTCATTTTTGGAATCAAAGCAATGATGGTCTCCTTCCATTTATCATCCATCTTACCATATTTGAAAAGTGTTCCAAAGCATTCCATATATCATGCTTGATGATATGCCAATAAGATTAAAAAAATGAATAAGTAATACCATCGTGGCCCAGGGCAATATTCCCTCTAACCTCCTTGATTACCTTTTCCAATTCTTCAACAGCAAATTCTCTGTTCAGCATCTTCATTTCCTTCATGTTTATAGTCTTCCACGATTTAGGCTAATTCTCCATAGTGCAACACCTTTCTTTCCAATTTGTTCTTGAAGTAATGGAGTAATACCTCTTCAACTTGGTGTTATTCTTCAGCTATCAAACCATCCTCATCTTTGATCCTATGAATGAAGTTTGAATTTTTCCTTGCACTGCCATAAGTTTAAAAAAATCTGGTGATAGAGTCTCCCTCAACGAGCCATTTAACTTTGGCTCGCTGCCACGACCAGGTGTTGATCTAGGCCAAAAGTGTTCAACTCATCAGTTTTTACTTTAAGCAACCATCGGTCTTCCTCTGACATATTCCCGTCCTCATCTTCTTTATGCTGCAACTCTAGAATTTCTTATTTTAAAGCTTATTTTGACTGATTTAGTTCTTAAAATTTTGCCTTGCTCCAGTAATACAAAGCTCTCAATGTCCTCTTCATTTTCTGGTTCAGAATTTGTGATGTATCTCCTTTTGTTTTTTTCTTCCATGCTTCCCTTACAATTGCCATAGAAGCTAGGGTAGATGTCCAAACATTTTCAAATTTGATCACCTTCTTGTATGCTTGTTTGAGCTCCAATAAGTTTAATAGGATTGGACAATGATTAGAGGCAATTATTATCAAATGTGTCACCTTCAGTTGATGAGAAGTGTTCAAAGCAGCCGAATTAAGTCAGCATCTGTCTAACTTCTCCAAAATCCTTTCGGCACCTTTTTATTGCTGCACGAAGTGAACTTGGTCAAATACAAGTAACCTCATGTAAATCATTACAAGATATGAAGGTTTTCATCTCCTTTGGACCATGAGAGAAAGTAAACCTTCTTCCTCCTTTTCTCTCTTCCTTTGATAACAAGCAATTGAAGTCTCCTCCCACCATCATGGGAATATCTTTAGACACATGGTTTTCCAATTTCTCCTATAATGATCTTCTTTTATATACATCCTTGCTCCTGTACACCGTAGCAATCCTTCAAAGACCTTTGTTGAAAACATTGAGCTCTCCTACAACAAGTTGGGAAGAAGCTTCAAGGACATTGAAGGATGCGATGTTATGATTCCATAACACCAAAATGCCCCCAGATAGCCCATCAGAAAAGACATATACAAAGTCACATTCATCACCTAACAACAATTTAATTATCTTCTTATCAACCATAGACAATTTAGTTTCTACCAAACCAAGAAAGAACACTCCATTGTCCCTTATAAACTCCTTCACATATAAAGAAGCCTTCCTCTTCCTAGCTCCTCTACAATTCCAAAACCCAATGGAAGACATTATATAATAATTGGGGATTGAATCCCCTACTTTTCTTTCATCTCTCCATCCATCTTTCTGTCCCTTGTCACCAATTTAATAGGTCCCAAGCCTTTAAGCTGCTTTGACCCTTTCTTCTTCACTTTACTAGATCCTTCTTCAGAGATTTTATCTGTGCCCTCATTCACATCTGCACCTTTCTTCAAAATTTCTTTGCCATTAATTTTTTTATACAATGAAGCTTCACTAGTAATCGGTACTTCCAGCTTTAAGCACACTATCTTTCCTTCCTCTATCACATTGTTTAAAACATCAAATTGGTTGTTTATACTGGGCATACCATCAATTTCTAGAATAGGTTTACTCTACCACTTGGGTTTTCATCAACCTTTGATCCTCCACTATAGCAGGAAATATCTGGTTGTTCCTCTGGAATCTCCTCCTCACTTCAAACTTCAGCATTATTTTTTCCCATAATTCTTTCACCTACAGACAGATCAGCCTTTACATTTGGATTCATTAAACTTTTTTGTTCTTCTGGCTTATTTCCTTCTCTGGAAATAGGCCGAGTCCAACTGCTTTTGAACTTATTATTTCTGGAACTTTTCTTTCCATAATTTACATGGATCCATGGTCCATAGCCTTTACTGTCAACTTCCACTAGTGAACCATCCTTAGAGCCAACATTGATTGAAAAAGGTTTACCTTCATTAGTGCCTTTTATTGCAGGCTTCTCTTTGATTGCCTCCAAAGACAATTCAGAGCAGTTTTTCTCCAAGTGTCAGATTCTTCCACATTTGAAGCAAATTGTTGGGATCCTCTCATATTCAACTTTTTGGTAGAATCTCTCGGATATTCCTTCCTCCCAAACTCCCATAAGTAATTTCTCTTTAAGCTTGATTCTTACGCAAACTCGGGCAAACTCCCTAGTCCCCATTAGAACATATTTTCATCAATATTATAAGGAGTACCAACCTTGGAAGCAATTTTGCATACATTGATTTTTTCCCAACTTTGCAAGGGTAAGCTTGGTAGTCTAATCCAAACCGGAGCAATTAGCTCATTGAGAAATGAAGGTTGGAATAAGGGAGACCATTTGTCCAATCCTATGATATTCCCGTTCACATACCATGGACCACTAGACAAACTAATTCCATGGTTATGGGGTCTTGAAAGCACATAATACCCATCCCATCCAATAAAGTCATGTGAAACCTTCCAAGTTGATTCCACTGCCTCCTCAACTCCAACCCAATTACATTATAAGGAACATTTTCCCCAAAAAACTTTAGCCACCAAAGACATTTTTAATTTGTCAGTACTTTCTACTTCACTTTGCTGATGAAGCTTCACTACTCCATTATCAGAGAAGTTAACCCCATACACAAAATCTACTGTTTTAAAGTTTGGCTTTTTGTTCAACACATTGACAGACGGCTTATTTAGTGAAGGAATTGAAACCATGTTATCACACTTTCCCATGTCTGCAAAGACATATTCGCGGACCTTCTCCAAGTTCTCCTTGCTCGACACTACTTCATGAACAACCACATCTTCATTAACTTTGTTACAGACAGATAACTCAGGCCTGTTAGAAGAAATACCAACACCAGCATAATTTACTTCAACTCCACCAGATGGCTCTATTATTCCATTGGACTTCATATGTTTCACATTTGATACAAAATCATCAGCTACATCCACGAATGGAATATGATTTGCAACAACATCTTTTTGAAAGTGTCCGATTATGAAAAACCAACGCTTCTGATAGAATCTTCTTCCCTTTGCATGTGTAATCATCTTGATTTTTTTGAGGAACAAATCATTCTTCCTTAATTACTAGTGGTTTTTAAGGATTGAATCTCAACTTAGTGTCATAATCAAACAACATATTTGCATCTCCAAAGGCAAGTGGAGATGAACTATGAATAGAACATGGAAGAAATCTAACTCAAATGATGAAGAGACTCATCCATCTCCGACACCAGAAGATGGTGGTTGACGACCCTCCACCACTATCGGTGGCATGAACGAATTGTGGGAAATCAGGAATACAAAAATTATGAAGTCTTTCTCACTCTAGAAACTGGAGTTTCTCACTCCAGAAATAAATAAAATAATTGACTTCCTTTTTTATAAGGGTAGAAAGAAATCCTTTCTTTTTGATGATTTAATTATAGTTGTGCAGAATAGAATTTTGTATTGGGATTCTAATTTTTTAAGTTTTGGAGGGTAGATAACTCTTATTAAGAGTGCTCTTTGATCTATACAGGTTTATAGTATTCAAACTTTGCTTCCTACTCAAGCTATTTGTAAAAGGATTGATAGATTTTTTAATAAAATATCTTGTAAAGGGGCTAGTGGCAACTCCAAAATCCACTAGTCTTCTTAGGATAAATGTTGGGGTACTTTTGGTGAAGGGGTCTAGGTTGTAAGTCTATGAATGATTTGGCATATTCAATTTCTTTTAATTTATGGTATAATTTATATGCTAAATCTAGCCTTTCGGCTACTTTTATGGTTGCCAAATTTTGTGGGGTAAAGAACCCTACCATGTGTAGATTTATTAAAGGCAACTCTAAAGTTTGGCATCGTTTGTGTAATATTAAATGGGTGGTTGAGCCATTTAACTATTGGTACCTTGGTAATGGTAATACTTTCTTCCAGCAAGAGCATTGGTTGGGAGGTCAATCAATTGACTCTATTACTAATTCTTCTTCCAATGGTACTATGAAGGTTAATTATTTCTTTTCTGATAATGGTTGGGATGTTGGGAAACTTTCTGATCCTCTTCCTAATTTTATTATTCAATAAATCCTTAAGATCCCTTTGAACATTAACTCTTTGGATGTGCAATTATTTTCCTTAACTTAAGATGGAAACTTCATATTAAAGGATCCTTAGCAATCCTTTAGAGAGAAGAAAGAGGCTTCCAAGATTTTAAATATGATATGGCATAAAAGTATTCCTTCTACTATTTCTATGATTATGTGGTGAATTTTACATAAGTTTATCCCTATGGATGATAATTTGATTAAAAGAGGTTTTATCATTCCATCAAAATGCCAATGTTGTTATCATATGGATAATATGCATCATGTTTTTATTTCTGGTCCTTTTGCTGTCAAAGTCTGGACTTATTTTGATGAAATTTTCCATTTAAATTCTTTCAGTGCTACTATCTCTATTAACTCTTTAATTAATTATTGGTTTGTTAATTCCAATGGTCACATTAGAAATATTATTCCTTCCCTAATCCTTTGGTATTTTTGGCTGGATAGGAAAAATTTGGGTTTCAATGGTGTGGTTATGAACCACCATAGAATTATTCAAAATGTTAAAGATTAAGATTGTGGCACTTTACTCTGCTAATTTACTTTATGTTAAGAATTTCAAAAACTATTTACATTTTGTGGTTCACCTTAGGATTAAAGTTGGAGGTGGATATTGTTCATAAACATCCTAGGAGCATTTATTGGATAAAACCTCCTCTCAATTGCATTAAGTTAAATGTAGAGGCTGTTAGCATCAATTCCATTGTGGGTTGTGGTGGTTAATCAAAAACTCTTAGGGTAATTACATCTTGGGTTTTGCTTGTCCTCTTTTTAATTTTGATTCCAATTATGCTACCACTTATGTGATTCTTTATGGCTTAAGACTTTGTTATTCTCTTTATTACATTAATGTTGTGGTTGAGGTTGGTTCTATTTACTATTATCTGTCGTTCAACTTGAGGGATGATATTGTTTGTTACTCTACTTTATTTTATGTGAGGAGGGATATTAAGAACTTTTTAAGTCTTTTAAACTTTTCAGTCTCAGTTTTTCCTATTGAGGCCAATGCTTGTGCTCATTCCCTTGCCCGATGGGGCAGGGATTTGGATTCTATGTAGGATTTTACATTTTTTATCTTCTCTTCATGTGAAAGGCCTATTATGACTAGTAAAATTAGATTACCCTATCTTATTTATTAGTTTTGTTGGGGTTGTTATTTTTTAGTGGTTGATTAGCTATGCTGCTCGAAGCTTTCCTTTTTTTTTGTTGTTTAGAGTGTGGGTCTACCTTTCTCAAGTGGTTGGGTTCTATGGCATCTTCCTGGCACTTTATTATGACTGATTTGTCCTATCAAGAGTGCTTTGAGTCTCATCTTGTTTCAATTCAATGTTGTGTTCTTTGCATGTGTTTTTGGCTCTTTAAGGCTTGCTACTTGTCGGTCTCTTGGTTCATTCATTTCTCTGTTATGGATTTTATTTCCTGGATGCTTGCTACTATCACTATTTTGCTTGCTGTTGTGGCCTATCAGCCTGTTTGGGTTTGGTTCCTAGGGTATTATTATATTCTTCTGAGATGGGTGGTTGTTGCTCTCTAGCGTTTTGGTATCTAGTGGGTTACTAATATTTTCCTCATGGCTTATTACATATATCAGATTCATTGGATCATTGAGTGGTACCCGATTGGTTTAGGTTACTTATCTGTTCGATGTTATTAGTATTATTACTCGTGGTTCTATTCCAATCTCTTATATTTGTTTTGATATTTTTGTTTTTCTTTTTTGTATCTTTTTTTACGAATTGTGCTTAGTGCAGATGATCTTGGTGATGATTTGAGGATGAGGAGGATGGAGTTGATAGCTGGCTTTTGTAGCTCTATAATTTTTTGGGTGCTTTCTCTTGAGTATTGTAGAATGTACGAAGGATTCTTTATACTTTTTCTTAGTGGGGAACTCAAGCTTGTAGGTTTTTTTG
Organism: Dendrobium nobile; assembly: GCA_022539455.1. Taxonomy (NCBI): domain Eukaryota; kingdom Viridiplantae; phylum Streptophyta; class Magnoliopsida; order Asparagales; family Orchidaceae; genus Dendrobium; species Dendrobium nobile. The sequence continues at coordinate 42,618,292 of CM039736.1, forward strand.
CTTATAATTTTGTAGCTCTTTTGAGCAGTAGTGAGCTTAAGTTCTCTCTAAGGACCGTGTAATCATTTTTTTAATTAACACGTAGGCCCCATCGTTGGTTTTCCTTAAAAAATTCTATGTTGTTATATGTTTTTCTTTTAACTTTGTTTTATGATTGTTTATATTATTTCTTGTGATTTATTTTGTGCTCTTTTTTATGGAGATTTCTTGATTACCACGCACCACTTTTTTTATTTTTGTTCACTTTATGTTATACAATTTCACATCATACTATTTGATCCTAACAAAACATAACAGATCACTGAGCATAGTAAATCCAATGCCTAATATTCATCTGTTAGTGATGATTATACTATACCAATACCTACTTTGTACTGAACCATACATGTGGCAATAGACGCTACACAAATTAAATTCAGCCAGCATGATATTTAATATTGTATCATACTGTATAAACACATGTTCAAACAAAAGAATCAAATCAGTTAATGATTTCCCTTGTTGGCGCATAAGGAAAAATGTATTCTTTAATCATCCGGTATGATTATGATCATATTGTATGATAAGGCCACCTTTTTGATTGATCGAGTAGGAAAAAATTGAATGCACTCGATTGTACTGTACTATGTCTATATCATACTATATGATATGATCATTCTATTTAAGGAGAGGTAATTCAAAGTTTTACTTTAATCAATTCCTATTCCACTATTCTTCCCTTCTCCCTAAAGATTTTATTCTCTGAGAGAGATGGCCGGAGGAAAGGGCTCATAAGATCTAGTAGGAAGTTGTTCTCAACACCCTATGAATCCTCAATTTCTCCAAGAAACTAATAAATAAGCCAACAATTAAAATAAAATTGTTGGGATCATTCCTCCTAAGATCGTAAACCAAGAAGTTTTAAAGTTCCAAGTACTTTTCTTTTTGCTCAAACAACCCTTCAATTTATTCTCAAACTTGCCTACCCTTTTAATTTTAAACATCTTTTTGAATTTTGTTTGCTAGTCTCTGAGTAAATTGTGAGTACACTTCCCACCAATCTTATATAAATAAGAGGCTTGTTGAAATCACCTACCAAGATTTTTATGAATTCCTCCACCTTTCCACAACAGGCAAAAACATTCACCTTATAGCATCAAATCCGGACTATGATTGGAACCTTATAAGTACTACCGTTAGGGAAACAATTAACAGATACTAAATTACCCATGTTAATACCTTAATGCAAGATGATAGACTCATCGAGGATATCCTTCGCAAAACCATAAGTCCAAAAGAGGGCGATCGAATTAACATCACACCTCTATTTATGACTAGCTACTTAAGAATAGCTGAGATAGATTTCAATGCAGTTAATCTAATCATTTGATATCTTGAGCATCTAACCTATACTAGATATATTAAACACAAAAGAAAGCTAAATCTTACCTTTGGCCACATATTTACATTCACCCTTGAGTCCAAATATAGCTTCTAATTGCCTGTACCCTCAAATCGCCTTCCAATTATCAAATTCAATATTTCCCTCCATCTCCTTCACATTGCTCATCATTATAATGTCCACCATGTGGATGATGAGCCAATGGAACTAAAGAATAGTCTAAAACCAACACCTGTTTACCAATAATCTCAGTACGATATGATGGTTCAAAGGTCTAACTAGTGGAAAGCTCAGTTTGACACCTATATAGTAGAACATCAATAGCAGCATGGCAATGATATGGCTAACTTTGATAACTACATAGCACAATAACAACAATAACAAGACAATGACATAACCTTGTTTGGGCATCAATTTGCTTCAATCCACCGACTCTTCCAACCACAACCACCATCTCTAATTGATCAGGATCCTACATACTTTTAGTTTGGTTTTTAATTTCATCCTTGTGCTTGAACTATTTTTCCTTCTATTCTTTATGATGAATGTGTTTAGTGTCTTTGTTTAACTTTTTATCCTTCTTATGATGATAAAAGGGATAGTAGTTTGTTATTAATAGATTATACTTTATGACTAGAACGATTAATCTTTATTTTCCTATTGTTTGTGTGCTTCTTGCTTATGCATTATCTTACATATAAAAGAAACCCTCTAGTTTTGAAATATTCATTTGGAAATCGAGAGTTTAGCAAATAGCAAAAATACGATTCAGATTATTTACCAATAATGTTTTCCATCATAAAAAAGCGGGAGATTAATGCAAATCTAGACCCAAGTCCTGAGATTTTAATGATAATAATCATTATTTGATTTCTTATTATGTTATCTCATATTAATTATTATAATTGTATATCTTTTTTTCTATACACTAAAATTTAAGGTCCACCATTCACTTGCAAGTTGGATCAGCTCAAGATTGGATAGACTTGGGTTAAGTATGTCATTTTTGTATGTATTTTCAATTCTTATGTATTTTTATGTTTCTTGAGTCAAATCATGTATTTGGTGGATACTAAGTTTGGAAACCATGCACTCACACTCAAGGGTATGAGTTAGTGACAATATAAGAAGTGGGACTTTCTGAACATTTTTGTATTGTACGATTTATATCATACTATACAATTAGCTAATCAAAAAATAATTAAAATGGCTAATTATGATAATTAATGTAACATGAATAAATCATACTATAAAATATATATCATATAAGATAATCAGTTGAAATTAGGATCCCAACCGCTAATCATAATTTAGGCAATATTTTAAAATTGAAATTTTGCACTCATCATACAGGATGATAGGTATCGTATTGTATGATATATTTAAATTAAGTATTGTCTATAATAATCTGGTGATTAGTGAACAAATTTGGTTTAGTTGATCTAGTCAAATTGTAGAGGATGATTTATCCAATTATTTTGTATAACCCAATTCCTATATTTGGATGATAACTAAATAATCGCCATTATGCTGGATAATAATCCAAGTCATTTGAACTAATCATACTAGATGATGATCTAAATAATTCTGGATGATCAATAAAAATCTTTGAAATGATCATGCAGCACTTATCCCTTTATAGTAATAATAAAAGTACATTGAACTAATCATACAGGATGATCCATATTGTTCTAGATGATCAATATTGGTAGAATTAAACTTAGGGCTTTTATGAGGCCTTGTATTTAGGCACTCTCATTGACTTGTTGCAATTCTTCTTAGCTGCTGAATGTTCTTGAGAGGGAGTTTTGAGAAGAATTTCTAGAAGAGCTTTGGAGAGAAGATGGAAAGCTTATGTGTAAGGAAAAACTAATGCAAGGGGATCACACGGTTTCTTCAAGAAAGTGTCTTTCCATGTTCCTCGAAGTATATGTCTTGGTTTCCTAAGTGGCTCTATGGAGAAATTCCTCAAGTTAAGGAAGTGGTTCTCTTCCATCATTAAGAGGGTGAGAAAGGTATTTAAGGTTCTCTGTCTTCCTTAGGAGAGAAAAACATTGAAGATCCATTACCATTGCCTGGAGAGTGATAAAGCTTCCAGTTCTCCACAGCACCGAGTTTGATGGAAGTGATTCGTGTAAGGGCTTCTCCTCCTATGGGAAGAAAGTAGTGACACTATAGTGATAGTGCAATACTCATGGTGGAGGACTCTGAGCACTGAATGTAGGTCATAGTTTGATTAAACTACTATATATTTGTGGTGTGTTTGTTATGATTTCTATTTTTCATAATTTATTTTTGGTACCTTAATTTTGTTATAATTGTTTGGAGAAATTTGTACTCAATGATTAGCTCTACTAATTAGAATTTCATTATCATTATTTTCATGTTTTTCTAAATTCATCTTGCTTCTTCACTAAGTGAAAATTTGTTACTAGTTTTTTATTTTATTAAAAAAATCCTAAAATATTATTTTTATTTTTAAATTAAGGAATTAGTTTATATATTTGGCAATTCAACTCTGTAGTGGTGTGCCTAGAAACAACTTCACTTAGGATTAACATCCTTATCAAACTTTCAAATAGAGCAGCAAAACTAAGCCAAAACACAACAAGCCTAGAAAAACACACTAGAATGCATAAGCAAACTAGGAATTAGTGCTTCCTTAAGTAAAGCAAACTAGATTTAAACATTTCAACATATGAGTCAAGTTAGTCCCAACAAATTGAAAAATTTACTGCAAAGTGGTAGCCAAAATTAGCTAGCCAATCAACAAAACTATCACTTTCACAAAATGTTTTTGATATAATAAAATTAATGAGAAATGGGATCTACGTAATCTCCCTATTCAAATAAAAATTCTCAAAATTATAGTTCATACTACCACTGATATCTTGAATAAGTAGCATAATATCAATCTAAATCCAAATTGTAGTAATACCATAGGAAATGTAGATATTTATACCATGGTTAGGAGCTTGAAGATTAGCCGTAATTGTTACAAATCTGAGTTTAAGGATTAGACTTTTGATGATAGCAAACATTCATGATTTCCTACGACTGCCTTGCCTACTAACTTTTCAGGTCCACAAGATCGAATGCAACTTAATCCAGCTCAAGATAGGGTAGATTTAGGTTGAGTCAAGTCTGTAATATTTCCTTTCTACAGTCAATTATAAAAGTGGTTCCTGATGCTAAGTAACCTTGCACACACTCACTTGAGGGTTTTTCTGTTGTTTTCTATTTTGACAACATCGGCCTGAATGATTACCATATCAGCCATGACGATCAGACTAAAAATAGAAACCCTAATTAAGGCATCTAATTAAGGCAGCCATCATTAAGCAGATCGTCCTGGACCATAGGCTCAGTTAAGAAAGAATCAGTCGACATGATCAATTTAGGTATTCTTTATTTTAGGAAATTGTTTAGGATGATCTCAATATCGTCCTGGAAAATACAGCACAATTATGCCTAAATTAATCTGGTAATTATGGAAAGCAATTAAGGCTGATTGATACGATCACATCGGCCAAGCCGATTGTAGGATCGGCCCGAACGAGGGCCTAGATGATAGACATCGGCTAGCATCTATTCTGAGTGATGTTCAGGATGATTTTCCTCATATTTGAACTAATCGTCCAGGATGATACTATATCGGCCTGGATGATGTAACCAATTTTCTTTTGATTGTCACATATCGTCCTGGTTGTTTGAGCTTATTTTGTACTGATCATCCAGGACAATATTCCAATCGGCCTGGATGATAAAGTTGGCAAGTTGCATTAATGAGCTCATTTTGAGATCTTCTTTTTAAGAACACTTGTTCTTCACTTAGGAAGATCTTTTGCTGCTGTCTTGACCTAAGAGAGCCTAGAGGAGAGGGAGAGAAAGGGAGAGAGAGAGAGAGAAAGGATTTTGTGAAGGGGCGCTTGTGAGGGAGATTCACAAGGGTTGCTCCAAGAATTTTTCCTCTTCTTCCTCGACCATTGTCTCTTGTCCTTGGAAGGGTTGAGAGAGGTGAGCTTCAGCAATTGATCGAGGTTCTCTGCCTGCTTCAGGAGGAAGCAAAAGGAGTTGGGTTCTCTGGCTTTCCAGGGTTGGCGGAAAGGAGGTTTTGTAAAGGCTTCTCCGCCTTGCTGTGGGAGCAAAAGGAGAGTCACGTTTATAGTGCAATACCCGGAGGGCGCCTCGGGGAGTGGACGTAGGTCGAGTTGACCAAAACACTATAAATCTTGGTGTTCTATTTCTTTTTTTTTGAACGAAAAGCATAATATAGCTTTATTAAACCAAGAAGAAAATTACCCTATATAGTCATCCGACTCCTTTTCCAAAAACTTAATGAAAGAAGGAGGGATATTATCCATAGAAACATCATACCAACAAAAAGAACTAAAGCAAGCAAAGTTAGCACAAATGTCGGCTAACCTATTGTTCTCTCTATTAGTACAATTAAAAAGAACATAATTAAAAAGTTTAATAAAAGATAGATCTAAAGAGTTAATACCTTCTTTCTCCACCACTCTCTTGATGAATTTGTTAACATTGTAGTTATCCCCTTTAATAATGATCCCTTTGTAGTCAAGCATCCATTCATTAACCATCATATTGATAGCTTGAATCGATTGAAGTTCCAAAGTTGCTACATCCCAATGAGTTTGAGACATACCAAATGCCAATAAAAGTCTTCCTTGAAGATCTCTAAATACACCTCCAATACCAGCCTTGTAAGAGTTATGTAGAGCCGCACCAATGTTTACTTTTATCCAATTAGGTGTAGGAGGATGCCAAGAATTTGACAACCTTGATGGTTGATTAGCATCATCATTACCTGAAAATGAGAAGCTGGAATTCTTTTGGGTTGCTGTAGAATAGACAGCTTCAGAAGCTATCATAGCCGGGCTTTTACTTTTTCCTTCATGGACAAACTGATTCCAATCTACCCATAATTGGTTAATAGAATTACATAACAAACTTCTCATCCAAGTGTTTTGATTGGCCAACCATTCTATGTAATATTCTTTAGAATAAAAAAATGGAAAACAGAAGCCCCATTTGTTTAAAACATCAAACACTTCTCTGTTTTTCTTGCAACCGTAAATAATATGACCATTGTCTTCAATCTCCTCGCATCCTCTCGGACACATATCAAAACTTTGCAGTCTTCTGTAGCATAGAAACTGAAAGGTTGGAATGACCTTGTTAAATATTCTCCACGAGAATAATCTCACCTTCGGACATAATTTCATCTTTTTAAAATAATTCCAATAGGAAAGCTCTGTTTTATCATCCAGCAAGGCTTCAGCTGCAAGAGCAATAATTGTTTTGCCTGATAATTAATTTATCAATTTCAGTTGATCACTAATCATATCATTCTGAATTTTGATAGATATGATCAATCTGATCAAATCTTCCCCAAAGAGCCTCCTTAGCTTATTCACATTCCAGCTTCCTTCACAAATAAAATAGTCTACTGTCAAATTTCCTTCATCATAAGGATTAACAAAAGTAGGCCAAAGTAACAAATTTTTGTCTAAAATCCAATTGTCTTCATAGGTCTTGATATCCTTCCCATTACTAACCGACCACCTAATAATGGGTTTCAAAAATTTACCCCCATTATAGAAGAGTTTCCAAGAAGAAGAATTCTTTCCAGCAACAGAATTTTCTTTCATGATAGACCCAAATTTTGGATACAGGATTTTATGCATAAAGGACTCCTTATCTTCATTATATCTCCATGCCAACCTTGCCCTCAAAGGCCCAACTTTTTTGGAACAAGAATTGATTCCTAGACGTCCACAACTTCTCGGTCTACACATTAAATCCCAGCTGACATAATGCATACCAGCTGATCCATCATTTTTCTTCCAAATAAAATTCCTGCGAATCTTGTCTACTTCATAAAGAGTTTGCTTTGGAACCAAAGAGTGAGAAGAATTGAAAGAAGGATATGATAATAAAACAGAATTGGCCAAGGTAATTTCCTCTTTGATGGAAGGTATTTGAGAGGAGTTGAGCACACATTACAAATAGAAATGGAGAAAGTGGGCATCCTTGATAGAAACCACTTTTAGCCTCAATCATTCTAGAAAAAGAACCATTAATGATGATTGAGAAATTACGGTCAATAATACATTCCATTACGAAGTTGGCAAACTTAATAGGAAACCCAAAATATTCAAAAGTTTTAACAAGAGCTGTCAATCCCATAGAGTCATATGCCTGCTCCATGTCAACTTTAAAGGAGACCAAAACTTTAACTGATTTTGAATGCCTAAACTTGTGGAAAATCTCTTGAGCTACCAGAACATGATCCGAGAGGGATCTACCCTTTAGAAAGGCCGCCTACTCAACTGATATAATCTTTGGGATCACCAACAAAATTCTATTAAGAAGAATCTTTGCAACAATTTTGTAAACCGAGTTGCAAAGGCTAATCGGTCTATAATTTGAAGGTGTTAAAGGATTTTTATTTTTGGGAACCAATAAAATATTAGTAATTTTCCAACTACTTTTCATCTTTCCCAATTTGAAGAAGTAATCCATAACATTCCATAAATCTTTATTGATAATGAGCCAATAATGTTTAAAAAAGGACTAGGACATACCATCTTGGCCTGGAGCAATGTTTTTCTTCAAGTCTTTTATGACAATTTCCAACTCTTCAAAGGTAAAATCTCTATCCAGCATTCTTCTATCGTCTTCATTTAAAGATGACAAAGAGTCGGGCCACCCTTCCAGATTACAGCATCTCTCTTCCCATTTGTTGCCAAAGTACCAGAATATGACCTCTTCTATTTCTTTTTTATCTTCAATCATCTCATCTTGCTCATTTTTTATTTTATGAATGTAGTTGGAATTTCTTTTACCACTTGCATAGGCTTGAAAAAATTTAGAATTGGAATCCCCATCAACCATCCATTTTACTTTGGCTCTTTGTCTCCACCAAGTGTTTAACCGGGCCATAAGGAATCTCTGATCTTCCTCCAACAGAAAACCATTATTTGCTTCTAATTCTTGTAGCCTGAACACTTCAGTTTTAAGCTCTTCATTTTGGATGTTCAAAGACTTAAACTTAGTCTTACTCCAATAATAGAGGTCTTTTAAAGACCTCTTAATCTTGAGATTAAGAATTTGAGAAGGATATCCTTTGATATTTTTATTCCAGGATTTGTCTACAACCGCCCTTAAAGCTAGAATAGAAGTCCAAAACTCTTCAAACTTTAGAATCTTCTTATTCGGAGGAATGAAGTTCAACAAATTTAGCATAATAGGACAATGATCAGATGCCAACCTTGTCAAATGCTTAACCACTAGCCGGTGTGAAAAATTAAATGCATTAGCATTAACCAAACACCTATCCAACTTCTCCAAAATTCTATCAGCTCCTTTCTTGTTGTTACACCATGTATACTTGGGACCAACACAAGCCACCTCATGCAAGTCATTACAAGTAATAAATGATTTCATCTCCCTTCAACCCAAGCCGAAAACAAAGTTTCTTCCTCCTTTCCTCTCATCCTTGGAAAGCAAGCAATTAAAGTCTCCTCCTAAGACCATAGGGAAATCTGCAGTCATATATTTCTCCAATCCCTCCCATAAACTCCTTCTCCTATAGACATTCTTACTACCATAAATGGTAGCAATTCTTCATGTACCTTTATTGATGATATTGAGATCACCAACAGGAAATTGAGCTGAATTACCAACCTTGCTGAATTTGGCCAAATCTTGCCTCCAAATAACCAAGATACCTCCAGAGAGGCCTTCAAATGGAACATGACAGTACTCCCATCCTTCACCCACCAAAGAACTAACAAGCTTCTTGTCCACAGCAAAAATTTTTGTCTCCACCAAGCCTAGGAAAAACAAACCATTTTCCCTAATGAACTCCCTCGCATATAGAGAAGCTTTAGACTTTCTAGCTTCTCTAGAATTCCAGAATCTTATTGTTGAAATTAAATTTTCAAGGGGAAGAGGTCCCCAACCTTAGTTTTTCCATCACCTTCCATCTTCCTATTCCTTGGATTAAGTTTTATGGGACCAAAACCTTTTAATTGTTTGGCCCCTTTTCTTCTAACTTTGTTAGAACCTTTTTCTTAAAGATTAAATTGGTCCTCCAAATGATTAACCTCCACATCTTTTTCCTTTACTCCTTCTGAAGTAGAATTCTCTGGCAAGTTACCCAAGACAGAGCCTTCTGTATCATTTACCTCTATTTCTCCTTCTTCTCTTAGGCTGCTTAGAACATCGAATTGATTGACTTTGCATAGCATTTCCCCTATTTTAAATCCACTTCTATTAGTATTTACTTCATTAAATTCTTTCAGATTTGAATCTTCTATAGGCTTCTCCAACATGTTGGAATTATCCTTCTTGTTGTACTCATTGTTTTTAACAGTTGATGGATTAGAAACTCCCATTTTTTTTAACTTTCCTCAGTGTTAGGCTGCCAAACCCATTTGTTTTGAAATTTGATTGGCCTTCCTTTCTTCCTTCCATAGTCTACATGAATCCATGGACCATACTCCTCCTCCTTCCTTTTTGTTCTTATTACCTTCAATAACCATAGGAATAAGCTCTTTTTTTTTATCTTTTATTGTTCCCACAACCTCTTGAACTGCCAACGATCTGCTATAGTTAATAGTTTGCTGAACATTATTCTCCTTGCAGAATTTCTCCAGGTGGCTTATCATCCTGCATTTGTAACAAATGCTAGGAATTTTTTCATAGGAAACTTTCTGATAAAACTTCCCCAAAGAGCCTTCCACCCATACACCTAACGGAAGTATGGCATCACGTTTCTGTTTGACGCACACCCTGGCATACCCATGTCTCCCCCACTGAAACATGTTCTCGTCTATCATATAAGGAATGCCTACTTTCGAAGCTATTCTGCATACATTGATATTGTCCCAGCTTTGAAGGGGTAGATTTGGTAGCCTAATCCATAACGGTGCTATCAATCCTTTTAATGAAGTTGGATGAAAATCTGGAGTCCATTTCTCCAGACCGACGATACATCCATCTACAAACCAGGGGCCACGTTTTAAAACCGAATCCATAGCATCTTGATCTTCAAAGGCACAAAGAACCCAACCCCCACCAAGTAGAGTAATATGAAATCTTCCATATAGATTCCACTGTCTTCTTAGCTCCGCACCTATGACATGATAAGGAGTATTTTCACCGAACACCTTGACTACCAGAGATTTCATTACTCTATCCGAGTTCTCCTTTTCACTCGGTTGATGAAGCTTTATTGTACCATTTTCAGAAAATCCTTCTCCATAATCAAAGTCAATAATTTTAACTTTAGACTTTGAATTCCAAGCATTTCCCACTACAGGATTCCGAGGGATAGAAGAGTTTAGATCATCCAGGTTAACACAATTGCCCAGAATGGCTGATTCACATTCTCTAACTTTCTCCATGTCTTCCTTCTTTTGTGCCACACCAGACATTTCATTACCTTGTTCTTCAGCTCCTTCACCTTCCAAACCATAAATTGAAGATAATACTCTGTCAGATTCCGAAGGGGGAATCTTCGCCAAATTAGAAGTGTCTTTAACAGAGACCACAATATCATCTTTACATGAGTAACCCTCTTCAGAATTACCAAATTCCCTAGATCTAGTTCCCGAATCATCAAACATCACCTTCTTTCCCTTCCCTATGACCTCCAATTGTTTCTTGGGAGAATGGTGAGCACCTTCTCTGATTACCAAAGGTTTAGCAGATTTAAACCTTAGTTTTGAATCTAGATCAAACAGCCTGTTTGCATCTCCAAAAGCTGGAGGAGAATCGATTTGGTTGATACGTGGAAGTATCCTGACTGCAGAAGATCCATTCATTCGACCGTCACCGACGCCGGAGGTTGGCGGTCGCCGTCCATCCACCGCCATCAGAGGCGAACGCAATTTGTGAGAAAACAAAATTTCAAATACTGTTGTTTTCTCTCTCTACAAACGTGGGTGCCCTTTAAAGGTGACCTTTTTTTTCCTATTTCTACTACTTCCATGTTTATTTATTTTTCCGTACTTTGATTTTTGTGGTGATTTTGGTTTATGATTATTGTGCTTTGCTTAAACAATTCTTAAAATACCAATTCACGCCCCCTCTTGGTTAGCCTCGGGCTAGTTCTTAATGGCTTAACATCCCTAACGAACTTTTAGTAATAACCATTGAAGCCAACGAGGGGACAATAAAAGCACAAACCACCATTCCCTTATTGTCCCAAACAAGACAACCATAACTACCATCCAAACTATGAAAGGACCCATTAGTATTTAAATTAAACAAACCCTAAAGAGGTTTAGACCATCTCATAATCCTCTCCTTATCAACCTAAGAAGAGGTTTGAAGAGAGATACAAAAACTAGAAGCAAAATGATGGAAACATTTAAAATAACAAACATTTATCAACTTAACAACATAACACTACAAAATTTTATCTTGAACTTTATAGATTATACTCAAAGCATTCATTTGGATACCGTTATGCTTGGACTCATTCCAATTCCTCCAAAGATACTAGACCTAATAGGAACAAACCAAGCTTGAAGAATATAGTAATATTACTATAATTATTATCAAAGTTCTTGTTAAATGGCTCATCAAAATACAACCAAACCATAATCGCAATGTGACCATTAGTAAAACCATAGTTAAGAGATTCTATGTGATAATAACTTTAAGATCTAGAAACAATATAAAAACATATTCTTGTTAAAATTTTGTCAACATGAAGGTAATTATCTGAAGTTCTCTACATTAAAATAGAATAAGACGCAAGTATACCCTAATGCCAAATAGTAGAAGAAAATGGAGACTTAGCCAGACATTCCCTAATTATAGACCTCTTTTGATAAAATTCCCATCAATTGAGTTAAAAAATATAACATAATCATCTTTTTATACTCTAATGGAATTTTAAGATTTTGATTGAGGAAAATATTAGTCACAACATTATTTAACTTATCAAAATTCCATACCCCATCCATAATAAAGCTTTTAACTTTGATGTTACATTAGTACGAGTATTCAACAAATTATCAATAGAAAAATTGTCCATCCACTAGTCTTGCCAAAAGAAAACATCATCAATGCAACTCCCCCATTAGATAAACTTTTTAGCCTCCCATTTAATCCCATAAAGACTTTTCCTGATAGACAAATCCCCTTTTTTGAAGTAACAAGTTAAAGGATGTTTACCACCATATAACTTCCTAATGATAAACTTAACCAATAGACTTTTCATAGATCTTAGAGAAAAGAAGAGATTGTAAGAAAAGCTTGTGCCATGTCTATTCGATTCTTATAACCTAAACCAACTTCATCCAACATCCCATAACACCTCTTCCAAGAATCATAAAGGAAAGCAAACCTTCCCTTCTTAGCCCACCAGAAGAGTTTGTTAAGTAATATTTCATTTCTGAAATTACTAAACGACAAGAGGGGGGGTAAATTGTAAAAGTATTTTTCTTAATAAAATTAACCCTAAACAAGAGTTCTAATTTTTTGTTGTTTTTGAAATTTTAAAACAAAGATTTATGCAATTTTACTTTCACAAAATTTCACATGCAATAGATATGACAAATTTAAAGTGCAAGCAAAAGTAAACAATGATAAAGAAAGAACACACCAAGAATTTTATAGTGGTTCGGTCAAAATAAGACCTACGTCCACTCCCCGGAGTCCTCCACTCCAGGATTTTCACTATAAAAATAGTTCTCCTTTTGCCCCCCTCGGCAAGGCGGAGAAGCCTGTACAAACCTCCGTTTCACCAACCCGGCGTGGCGGAATACCAAACTCTGTTTTCGCCCTCCTGGCGACGGCAGAGAACCTTCTCGTTTTTCTCCCTCCTGGAGAAGGCAGAGAACCTCGAGGTAACGGATGTAGACGAGCCTTTCCTTTGGAGATCCTCCCTCAAATCCTTCTCGGGCCACAGGAGGAGCAAGATGCAGCAAGCTTGGAGCAACCGTGTGATCTCCCTCACACCTCTTCTCCCTCACAACGCTCACCTCCTCCTTCCTCTCTCAAACCTCAAGAATTTCTCTAGAGTTTTCTCCCTTGGAATCCCTCACTAATCACCTTCACACCCTCTGTCAATCTTACTCAAAAAAAAACTTGATTGATATCTAAAAAAGGCTCCAAAAACCTCTGAATTCAAAAGTAGCCGTTACTGTTCGTACAGTATGATCTGGGATCGTACAGTACGATCTTCATAAATAGACGTCGTCCTGGTACGAAGATGTACGAACAATTCAAAAACAATTCTTACTGTACGATATAATATCGTACGGTACGATCCAACAAGATACTATTCGTACAGGACGATGGTCTGGACGATCGGATGTCGTCTCTGTTCATCGTATGGTACGATTACGATCGTACAGTACGATGTTCAAATTTTGATTAGGCCTGGATTACATGCACTAATCACGGGTTAATTTAAGTAAGTATTAAAAACGGATCGTACAGTACGAACAGGTTCGTACAGTACGAACGGCGCAAAATCACTTGCTTAAATTAAAACACGGCTAGGGTTTTGGATCTGAACATATCGTACAGTACGAAAGACTTCATGCAGTATGATCTATTCACAGATTTGCCCACATATCTTGGATCGTACGGTACGAATTAAAATCATACAGTACGATCTCCAGAGAAGAATTTTAGTTATATTTTGCAGTTAAAAAAGAACTCTCCCCCTGTGTGTGTGCATGGTTGCTCTTACTCTTACGCATTATGTGGCCAGACTCAATAAAGTAAAAAAATACAATAAATGGAAAATACAATGTTTGACTCATACTCCTAATCTACCCGGTCTTGAGTCTTCCTTTCTTCCTGAGTCACTTGTGATCTTCCTGAAATGTTAGTGCTCAAGGAAAATAACAAATAAAATAATAATCAATAAAAAGCAGTTCCAAAACACTCATTATTTGGCATCATCAAAATCTCAAACTCGGGGTCATGGGTTGCAACAATCTCCCCCTTTTTGATGATGTCAAATAATTTGTTGCAAGTAAGAAAGAAAAATATTTCTTTTATTTTTTTTTTTTTTTTTTTTTTTTTTTAAATTAAACACAAGAAGGGAAAAAAATACTACAAGCAAGTACGAAACAAAAAATACTGCATTTAGATAAATGGGCATTACAACATTACAACAAACTTCTCCCCCTTTTGACAGCACAAAAAGGAGGAGCAACTAAAAGCACAAAAGCGGAAAAACAGAAAAAACTACAATGCAAACATAGACAATCTAGTCAGACGGGTCCTGATCAGGTGGTGGTGGAGGTGGATTTGGCTGAAAGTATTGAAATAGAGCGTCGAAGCGGTGATCAATTGCTGTAAAACGCTCTCCAAACCATTGCATATCAGCCTCGTGTTGCTGATGTTGTTCTTGAATATGTATGTCGAGGCGAGTCTGCAGCTGGTCGAAGCGGGCGACTAAATCATCATTTGAGTGTGGTGGAGCTGGTGCTGGTGCAGGTGCTCGGGGTGCAGCATGGCGTCGTGGTCGAGCTGGAGCTGCGGCTGGTGCATCTTCTCCTTCTTCTTCATCAAAGACGGGTTCTTCAGGCTCATGTCCCCGATGAAAAAGGATACGGAAGGAAGCATCCGTATAGAAAATAGGAAGCATGTCGGGTTCACCAGGATAGGATAATTGATATTTATGATAGAGGATATATCCTATGAGGTGACCAAGAGCCAGATTTTATTTCCGTCGAGTGGTGGGAAGACGAACAAAAGTCATGTGCCGAATATAGTTGCTAATCAAATCGACCTCATCAAACTTAATGTTGGACATAATCAGGTAGGTAGCGACTGACAGGGTAGGGGTCAGATTGATGCGGTCGCCGCCTTTGGGTATGATAGAGGTTCGAAGAACATGTTGAATTATACGGGCATTGCGGGTTAAGGATTGGACTAGAGGCTGGTGTTGATGAAAAATAGTATTCCTAAGGACTCTATTTACATCGCTCCAATCAAAATCATTGGTAAGAAACGAGCGAACCATAGGTCCTTCAGTGGACAGCCCAATATGTTGGGCGATGTCGGCTCTAGTTATTTCAACGGGACTGCCACAAACAAGGGAGTGAAAAGTGGTGTTATCGACGGTGTAGGTGAGGTTGGCAAGAAATTCAGAAAGGAGTTCAGAATTGTATGGAAACGCTAGGGTGAGTAGGAATTGAAAGGTGATGGAGGCAAAAAGGCCCATTACCTCGAAATTTAGAGCGGCCTGATTAAGCATTTTTTAGGGAGAAATTTTGCAAGCCTTGTAGCGGTAGTAGGCTTCCTCATTTTCACTATTCAGAAAGCGATCTGGTTGACGACTGGAGGAGGACGAGCTTTCGGCAGTCATCCGACCTCGTTTAGACATTGCAGGAGGGCGCGAAAACGAAGTGAAGGCTAAGTGAGGAGAGGGTTGAGTGAATTGAACAGCCTGGCAAGGGTTTTTATAGGATTTTCCGTAAATCGTACAGTACGAATATGTGATCGTACAGTACGATATACAATTAATGTTCTGACCAATCGTTTCAGGAAAAGGCAGTCAAATCGTACAGTACGATCAGGCGAATATCGGTCGTCCCGAGGCCCTCAGTACGACTTTTGACCAAAAGTTTCGTACTGTACGAATATGTGGATCGTACAGTACGATACATAATAAATATCGTACCGAACCGTTTTAACTCGAATTTGTCCTTTTGTGCTGATGTGGATCGTACTGTACGAAGCGAATGGATCGTACAGTATGATACTCAATAATGTCGTACCAACTGGCTTTAATTCGTCCCAATCCGTTGCTGACATGGATCGTATTGTACTAAGAGGAGGAATCGTACAGTACGGTAGGCAATTAAGCAGGATGATTATCGTACAGTACGATGTGTATCGTATAATACGATCAACAGAGCTGAAATCTGCCTATTGGAGGATGTTAGATTGTGATATGTCGTACAGTACGATCTATATCGTACAGTACGATGAACAGTCAATGTGAATGTTGGTGTGGTGAGTGTGTGGTGATCAGGAGCAGCCCTAAAGATTTTTTTTTTTTTAATGTTTTATTTTTATTTTTATTTTTATTTTTATTTTTATTTTTTTTAATGTTTTTTTTTTATTTTTTTTTATTTTTATACATTTATATCTATGACACCTAATCTAGTCCTCAAGGTGCTAAAGGTGTCAAAAGCTAATGGTTTTGTGAATATATCTGCCAATTGATCTCCTGTAGCGATGTGATGTAATTCTATATCTCCCTTAGCGACGTGATCTCTAATGAAATGATGTCTAATGTCTATGTGTTTCGTTCGAGAGTGCTGAATTGGATTCTTAGAGATACAAATTGCACTTGTGTTGTCACACATGATCGAGATGGTTCCAACAGGTAGTCCAAGATCAAGAATTTGTTGTTTTAACCATAGTACCTGTGCAACACAACTTCCTACTGCAATATATTCTGCCTCGGCTGTGGAAAGTGCTACTGAGTTTTGCTTCCTACTGGACCAAGAAACTAATGATTGTCTGATGAATTGGCAGGTACCAGAGGTGCTCTTTCTATCTATCCTACATCCTGCAAAGTCAGAATCTGAGTACCTAAGGATTTCAAAGGAAGTGCTGTGTCTGGGATACCAAATTCCTAAGTTTGGGGTGCCTAGTAGATATCTAAGAATTCTTTTAACAGCAGTTAAGTGAGACTCTTTAGGATCGGCTTGAAAACGGGCACAAAGGCACACACTAAACATTATGTCCGGTCTACTGGCAGTCAAGTAAAGAAGTGATCCAATCATTCCTCTATATTTTTTCTGATCTACTGATTTTCCACTAGGATCCTTATCTAATTGGATTGTCGAACTCATTGGGGTGTTCATGGGTTTTGCACTATCCATTTCATATTTCTTTAAAATATCCTTAATGTACTTTGATTGGCTAAGAAAGGTTCCATTATCCATTTGTTTTACACTAAAGCCAAGAAAGTAGTTAAGCTCTCCCCTCATGCTCATTTCAAACTCATTACTCATTGTTTTTGAAAATTCATCGCATAAGTTTTTATCCGAGGATCCAAACAAGATGTCATCTACATATATTTGAACAATGAGAATTTCTTCTTTGACTTTTTGTAAAAAGAGTGTAGTATCTACACTACCCTTTTGAAATCCTCTATCCAAAAGAAATGAGCTAAGTCTTTCATACCATGCTCTAGGTGTTTGCTTTAATCCATATAGTGCCTTTTTTAATTTGAATACATGGTTTGGAAATTGTGAGCTTTCAAATCCGGGGGGTTGCTCAACGTAGACATCTTCCTTAATTACCCCGTTCAAAAATGCACTCTTTACATCCATTTGATATAACTTAAAGTTCTTGAAGCATGCAAAAGCTAAGAGCATTCTTATGGCTTCTAGTCTAGCAACCGGGGCAAAGGTTTCTTCAAAGTCTATTCCCTCAATCTGGTTGTACCCCTTAGCTACTAGCCTAGCTTTATTCCTTATTATTGTTCCTGAATCATTCACCTTATTCTTGAAGACCCATTTCGTTCCAACAACACTCTGCTCTTTAGGTCTCTTAACTAACTCCCAAACATCATTCCTGGTGAATTGGTTCAGCTCTTCTTGCATTGCTAGAATCCAAAATTCATCTCCTAAGGCTTGATCTATACTTGTAGGTTCTATCATAGAGATGAAAGCTGAGTGACTAACCTCCTTCCTAAGTCCATGCCTAGTTCTTACACCTTCTGAAGGGTCTCCTAAAATTAACTCTTTAGGATGACTAGAAGAATATCTCCATTCCTAGGCAAATCTTCCTGAGATTCGACCCTTTCTCTTAAGGTCATAGTCTCTACTCCTTGAATTGCCTCTATTTCATCATCTTCAATTTTAGTTTCTGAGGGCATATCTGATTCATCAAATACCACATGGGTGGATTCTTCTACTACAAGGGTTCTCTTATTAAAAATTCTATAGGCCTTACCTACAGAAGAATAGCCTAAGAAGACACCCTCATCAGACTTGGGATCGAATTTTCCTAAGGGATGTTTACCATTAGTTAAGATGAAGCACTTACACCCAAAGACATGTAAATGTGAAAGGTTTGGTGTCCTACCCTTAAGGAGTTCATATGGAGTTTTATTCAGCTTCGATCTAATGTTTACTCTGTTCAAAACATAAGAGGCTGTGTTGACTGCTTCTGCCTAAAAATATCTAGGAAGGGTATACTCCGCTAACATTGCCCTAGCAGCTTCTACCAAGGTTCTATTTTTCCTTTCTGCTATGCCATTCTGTTGGGGTGTTCTAGGAGCTGAGAAATTGTGCTCTATTCCTATCTCTTGGCAGAATGACTCAAATCTATCATTTTGGAACTCTCCACCATGATCGCTATGGATTGTTGATATTTCACAACCTAATTTTCGTTGAATCCATGTGGAGAAAATCTTAAATTCCTCAAAAGAATCATTCTTGTGTGCTAAGAATCTTACCCAAGTAAATCTAGTGAAGTCATCTACAATCACAAATCCATAATTCTTTCCACCTAGACTGGCTGTACTAACGGGTCCAAATAAGTCCATGTGTAGAATTTCTAGTGGCCTAGAGGTGATCACGTCTCTAATTGAGTTAAAGGATGATTTGACTTGTTTTCCTTGTTGACAAGCATCACATAAGTGATCCTTTGTGAATTCTAACTTAGGTATACCTCTAACTAGGTTTTTCTGAGTGATGTTTCTAAGAGTTTTCATGCTAGCATGGCATAGTCTCCTATGCCATAGCCACGAGTCATCAACTATTGTTTTCAAGCAAAATGATTTTGAGTTATCTACATGATCAAGGTCTAACATGTAAACATTGTTCATTCATTTTCCTTCTAGAATTACTTCATCAAATAAACTAATCAGGCATCTATCAGTAAAAAATTTAACATCAAAACCTTTGTCACACAGTTGACTAATGCTAAGTAAATTATGTTTGAACCCATCAACTAGTAAAACATTTTCAATTAAAAAGTTCTTAGCATTACCAACGATACCTGAGCCTATCACCTTCCTGGTAGTGTTGTCTCCCAACGTTACTTTGCCTCCAGTTTTGGTCTCCAATAGGATGAACTTCTTCATATCTCCAGTCATGTGTCGCGAGCAGCCACTATCCAGGTACCACATGCTCTCACTAGGTCTTTTGTGAGAGCAGCCCTACATTTTCATTCAAAGATTAGATTTGGGAACCCAAGTGAGTTTGGGTTCCTCCTTATGCTTGCATGAATGAGATGTATGCATGTTATGCTGTGATGGATGCAGTTTAGGTCTCCATACTAAGTGTGTCCTACGGTGAATTGTGCATGTGCGGGCTATGTGACCTAACATGCCACAAGAGAAGCACCTAACACCAGGAAATGGGTTTACTAATCTATGAGTGTGGTGGTGCCTCTTCCTAAGGTTTTGTGATGCATGCTGTGTTGGGGGTTTTCTAGGATGGCCTACTGTGAGTGATGCAATTTCATTTTCTAGTTCTTTTATCTTTTCACTATAAGTTTTATTTTGAGCTGTCAATCCATCAACTTCTATCAATAGCAAGTGCTCACTATGATCTACTTCTAATGCAAGTGAAGTTAGTTTTTCAAACTCTACATCTAGTTCAATATGTGATGTTTTCAAGGATTCATGCGCTTCAATTAGTTCAATATGCTTCTTATTTAATGCATCATACTCATCAAGAAGTAACATGTGATCTTTATCTAAACCAGAATTTTCTTTAACTAAGTTAGCATGCTCAATTTGTAAGGAACTAAATTCAATATTAAGTTTAGCATGCATTTTCTTCAGTTTCCTATACGAGTCATGAATATTCTCAGAAATAAGCAATAATTCATCATAAGAAAGTTGACATACCTCATCTTGATCCAATTGATCAAGGTTATCATTAGCCATAAGACACAAATTTGTTACCTCCTCCTCTGCTTCTTCTTCAGATGATTCTGAGGCAGAGTCGGCCCAAAAAGCTTTCTGTGTCTTTGTCTTTCCTCTCTTGTATTTACCTTTGTCATCTCCTTTCTTCTTTGCTGGTTGACTCTTCAGATTAGGGCAATCGGCTCGAAGGTGACCTGGCTTCCTGCACTCAAAATAAATTGTATCAGATGAAACCTTATTGGACCTTGAGCTCTTACCTTTATTCCAGCTGTTCTGATGACGCTTCCATTTTCTCTTCAGAAAATTTTTGAACTGTCGGGTCATCAGTGCTATTTCATCTTCTTCCTCCCCTGCAGAGCTTTCACTTTCTGAGTTGCTAGCTTTTAATGCCACCGTCCGCTCCTTTTTCTTTTCACCTGCATCACTTTGCCTTTGGCTCACTCCTTGCTCGGATGCAATGAGTGACCCGAGGAGGTTATCAATAGAATAAACATTAAGATCTTTGGACTCAGTGATAGCAGTTATCTTAGCATCATAGGAACTAGGCAGGCATCTAAGAATTTTATTTACTTTCTCAGAATTTGAAATTTCTCTACCTAATGCATGCAAGGATGTCACGATTTGGGTGAACCTAGTGTACATGTCAGAAATTGTTTCGCTAGGTTTCATACGGAATAATTCATAATCATGCAGTAGAATGTTAAGCCTAGACTGTTTTACTTCGTTTGTTCCTTCGTATGTAATGCACAGTCTATCCCAAATCTCCTTACCAGAAGCACAAGTAGATACTCTCATATAGTCCTCAGATTTTAATGCACAAAAAAAGCAGTTTAAGCACTTAGCATTCAGTTGGGCTAATTCCCTATCCTCATTGCTCCATTCAATAAACGGTACAGGAGTTTTCAAACCATTAACAGTTTTAAACGGTGCAACATACCCATCATTTACTAACATCCACATGCGGTAATCTATAGATTGTAAAAATGTAGACATTCTAATATTCCAAAAATCAAACGGTATGTTATCAAAAAGTGGTGGACGAGTTATTGAATAACCCTCCGCAGTGTTACGATTACCAAAGTTCGACATGATCGTTTTTTCAAGGTTTTTTAAAACACTATTTTTGAAAAACTAGCTCTGATACCAATTGAAATTACTAAACGACAAGAGGGGGGGTGAATTGTAAAAGTCTTTTTCTTAATAAAATTAACCCTAAACAAGAGTTCTAATTTTTTTTTGTTTTTGAAATTTTAAAACAAAGATTTATGCAATTTTACTTTCACAAAATTTCACATGCAATAGATATGACAAATTTAAAGTGCAAGCAAAAAGTAAACAATGATAAAGAAAGAACACACCAAGAATTTTATAGTGGTTCGGTCAAAATATGACCTACGTCCACTCCCCGGAGTCCTCCACTCCGGGATTTTCACTATAAAAATAGTTCTCCTTTTGCCCCCCTCGGCAAGGCGGAGAAGCCTGTACAAACCTCCTTTTCACCAACCCGGCGTGGCGGAATACCAAACTCTGTTTCGCCCTCCTGGCGATGGCAGAGAACCTTCTCATTTTTCTCCCTTTTGGAGAAGGCAGAGAACCTCGAGGTAACGGATGTAGACGAGCCTTTCCCTTGGAGATCCTCCCTCAAATCCTTCTCGTGCCACAGGAGGAGCAAGATGCAGCAAGCTTGGAGCAACCGTGTGATCTCCCTCACACCTCTTCTCCCTCACAACGCTCACCTCCTCCTTCCTCTCTCAACCCTCAAGAATTTCTCTAGAGTTTTCTCCCTTGGAATCCCTCACTAATCACCTTCACACCCTCTGTCAATCTTACTCAAAAAAAAACTTGATTGATATCTAAAAAAGGCTCCAAAAACCTCTGAATTCAAAAGTAGCCGTTACTGTTCGTACAGTACGATCTGGGATCGTACAGTACGATCTTCATAAACAGACGTCGTCCTGGTACGAAGATGTACGAACAGTTCAAAAACAATTCGTACTGTACGATATAATATCGTACGGTACGATCCAACAAGATAATATTCGTACAGGACGATGGTCTGGACGATCGGATGTCGTCTCTGTTCATCGTATGGTACGATTACGATCGTACAGTACGATGTTCAAATTTTGATTAGGCCTGGATTACATGCACTAATCACGGGTTAATTTAAGTAAGTATTAAAAACGGATCGTACAGTACGAACAGGTTCGTACAGTACGAACGGCGCAAAATCACTTGCTTAAATTAAAACACGGCTAGGGTTTTGGATCTGAACATATCGTACAGTACGAAAGACTTCGTACAGTACGATCTATTCACAGATTTGCCCACATATCTTGGATCGTACGGTACGAATTAAAATCATACAGTACGATCTCCAAAGAAGAATTTTAGTTATATTTTGCAGTTAAAAAAGAACTCTCCCCCTGTGTGTGTGCATGGTTGCTCTTACTCTTACGCATTATGTGGCCAGACTCAATAAAGTAAAAAATACAATAAATGGAAAATACAATGTTTGACTCATACTCCTAATCTACCCGGTCTTGAGTCTTCCTTTCTTCCTGAGTCACTTGTGATCTTCCTGAAATGTTAGTGCTCAAGGAAAATAACAAATAAAATAATAATCAATGAAAAGCAGTTCCAAAACACTCATTATTTGGCATCATCAAAATCTCAAACTCGGGGTCATGGGTTGCAACAATTTCTAGTACACACATTTATAGTACGATTTATAGTATGAATTAAATAATAGCAAGAGAACAAAGCAAGCTTTTAATTAAAACTTTTCTACCATAAAAAGAGAGCAATTTCAAGCCCATATAGACAACTTTTTTTAATAGATAAGAAAATTTCTCCAAATAAATGGGAACTTTCTTACAACTAAAGAGAGGAGTCCCCAAATATTTTAAAGGTAGAGGCTCAGGAGAAAATCCAAATTTATAAGGAATTGTACCGATTCTCTAATGAGAGATAAAATTGGCAGCAATAAAATAACCCTTGTTTTTGTTAATATGTAAACCACTAAATCTTTGAAATTAGTTAAGAAAATTAAAGAGAATGTTGAGAATTTTAATAAAATCATTAGTTAAAATAATAAAAACATTAGCAAAGAAAAGATGAGAAATAAAGGAAATCCCCAAAGTGTGGTGCTACAAGTTACGATGGTTTATATAAAGATGTTTAAGCCCGTAGAAAGATACTACACAACAATAATAAAAAAAGCAAAGGATAAAGAATCACCCTACCTAATACCATGACAAGATTTAAGGAAACCATGACTCTTACCATTAATAATGACATAAAAGATGCAATTATAAATACTATTTTTAATAAGTCTAATGAATTCAGCTTTTAAACTAAACAATGGAAAAAATTCTTAAATGGAAATTCTTATTCAAATTTTTATAAGCTTTAGTGATATCAATTTTAAGAGTCATACTACCACAACTCACATGAGTTTTAATATCAAGATTGAGATCTTAAGTTAGATGAACATTATAAAAAATAAAGCAGCCTTTAACAAAACAGGTTTTCCCAAGAGAGATAATTTTAGCTAATAAGGAATCCAATCTCCCCATAATAAGTTTAGATATTACTTTATTTAAAAGGGAGTAAAGGCTAATAGGATAAAAATCATCGCAAAAATTAATGGCCTCTTTCTTAGGCACAAATGAAATGGAAGTAGTTGTGAAGAACTTTGCAAATATTTTACAATTAAAAAAATACTTCACAACTTCTACCAAGTCTAGTTTATTAATGTCCCATGATTTCTAGAAAAAATTTTTGGTTAAGCCATCCAGACCAGCCAGAGACTCAAAGTTCATACTTTTAATTGTAGGCCAAATCTAATCCTCCAAAGGGACTTGAATAAAAAAAACTCATCCTTCCACTAACTAAAGAAAGAATAAAATACTGATCCATGTACATATCAATAGTAAAAAACTTATTAAAGGTAATTTGAAAGTACTCAATACCATAAGCACAAATATGATCAGCTAAGTCATAAATAGTACTATTAGGGTGTAACATTTTATGAATATGATTAGAATCCTTCTTTTTTTTTAAGAAATGCAAATTGTATTAAGATGAAAAAAATGATTACAAAATAGAAATGTAAAAAACTAATAGGCATCCTTTTCAAACAAAGAGAAAGGAAGCCTTAATGAAAATTAAAAAAAAAAACATAAGAAAAGTACTTGTAAATATATAAAATAACTAAAGGAATTAAGATCCACAACTCTTCAATTTGAATGAATTGGGTGTAGGGGACACCAAATTTTTGATAACAACCAAAATGGTTGATTAGTATCCCAGAGTTCCCAATCACGTAAAAAGTGAAAAATAGGAAGAATCCCCAATTCCATTAATCTAATTTTATATAGCAAATAAAAAACTTTGTTGAACACCTTACTAAAAGAAATGCAACAACTCTCCAAAAAAATAACAATGACCCAAAAAATTAACTCCACATCCATAAGAAAACATGAGAATTTCTAATCTTCTAAAGCTCTTGTACCAACAATCTCCACTTCCTTCAAGCCAGCCACTAACAAGACTTGAACTTCAGAGAAAAAACCTCCATACTTTGTAAACAAAATGTCTACTTAGCTGATAAAACCATGCTTAAAGAAACACAACCACTCTCCATATGAAATCCCAAACTAAATTGCTTGGCCAATCCAATCAATAGCAAGAAAGAAGAAACAATACCACAAGCATGTGGAGACAAATTCACTTGAAGCATGAATTCAACTCCCTTAAAAGTAGATGAAGGTTGAACACTCCATCTATTAATAAAATCTCCACAATATTCAATAAGAAGACAACAATACTTGTTAAATCAACCTTAACCATACCTAAAAAACCTACCTTTCTAAATAAAATAAATTTGAACTCCCAACCTTTGTTGAACAATCAAATCAGCTAACCATTCTTCTTTGTATGAACCAATCAATGACAATAGGAGAACACCATAACTAACAGGAGAACCAACAACAAAAAGATCATCCTTCCTTGTGATAGTATCCAACTTTACTCCAAACCATGAACAACTTAGAAGTCTCAACCTTACTTCCTTGGATAAAAAAAACAAAGGCATCCAAATAACTACAAAGATGTTGGAATTTGGAAACAAAACCACACGAAACATAATTTTAAAATCCTTAAAACAATATGAAGGATTAATTTACTCTAAAACCTCTCTCAATTAATAGACAAAATAGAATCAATTTTGACCAAGTAAAAAACTGAAGTTTCACCAAGATCATTCCTAAAAAGTAGCAATAATTGCCAAAAATATATCCACCCAAGAATCTTCTCAATAGCAAACCAAGAACTTAATTTGCATGAGCTGCTTTTCAAAAAATAACAAGGAAAACTATTATAATTTCCATCAAAACCACCTCAGAAAAAGAAAAATTGGATCTGAAAATACTTCCTGAAAGCAAAATCATGAATTGTGATCCTTTCATGAAGAATTACAAACATCAACAAGAGCTTCTCAATTCCAAACCTCATTGAAAAAAAATTATTAAGCAAGAAGCACTCCAAGAACATCTTTCTACACATATACAAAAAAGTTAAATCTGCAAAAACTCTGCCACACAAGCCTACGTAGACCACAACGCGCCAATGGAAAATCATCACAAAAATAGTGGTCCACTTTACTCCACAAGAAAGGATTTCAAAATATATTTGTTCACTTCAAACCTAGAATAAATTATAACTAAACATGAATAGATCATATCTTACCCCAGCTGAATATCAATACCAAGAACAAATGATAGACTCACCAAGTCAGTGGAGAATCTTTGCCAAGAAAATCTCCCTCTAAAATGACCTAAGATAGGTCTCTATGCTGAAATCATCCTTATCAAACAACAAATCATATCTTAACATAATAGAAAAACTACACCAAGAATACCCATCAGCCACTCCTTATAGACAAAGAACCTCTAAACACCAAAGCTCTTCCATGATCTTTTTCAAACTATTTGCTTTGCCAAAGACTCCTACATCGAAAAGAAAATCAAATCTTGATTCAGAAGAAAAACCCCACCCAGGACCTCTGTCGACCACACAAGCCCGATGGAGAACTTTTGATCACCAATGCTCCACCAAAATCACCAAAATCTATACCCTAGGCTTAAAGGATAGAAATTCTCTTTATATATAGACAAATTTAGAATTTAATTCAATAAGTTTAGAAGCCTTCTTATGATTAGCAATATTAAGAATGAATTTAGTGTGTCTATCTCATTCCACAAAAAATATAAAGCAGTTTATCATCTCCAATAGGCCTCTTACTTCTCTTAGATCTTGGAAAGCATAACCATAACTTCATTTAATAAACTAACGTTCTAAAGAGAAGAGACTTCCATATAATTTTTATCTAAAATAGGAACTTCCTTTCAACCATCAATATATTAGAAAACTATTTTAAAAAATATGTTTATTCCAGAACTTCAATTTTTTTTTTAATCTTTTCAATTTAAGCCACATTCTAGACATACCATTAATTTTATTATCAAGAAATAAAGGAGCATGCAAATTTCTTTATGCAACATTAAGAAATGAATCATCAAGAAGCCACATATTTTAAAATCTAAAAGTGTTGAATAACAAAATTTTGGAGATTGATACTCAAAAGCAGAGTGGAATGGTCAGATATTATTCTGCTCAAATGCCCAATATTGATCTTGGGATAGTTAGTAATAAAAAAAAATTTAAAAGAGTACAATTAAAAAAAACATTTTGGTCAATTTTTAAGAGAGAGAAGCTCCAGTTTTCTATAGAGATAATTTCCCTATTTTTACAAAATTCTCCATCCCACTAACTTTATCGAATCTTCAGCACATGGCGGAGGACTCATCGGTGACCACTTTCAGCCATCGAAACTCTTCTATTTGGTCACCTCTCAGTTCATGTATTATTGACTTATAAAATTCTTTACAATATTTTTAAAAGAAAACTTACAAAGAAGACCCATTGATTATTAGAGAACCTGTAGCTTGTATTTCAAAGACAAATTCTTTTCCAATTGGTAAAGGTAAACAAGTTGAAGATGGTTTTCCTAATAAGATGCCTACGACCTCTTGTATTATCTCTCTGATGATAAAAGCTAATGACTTTGAATCTTCTTCAATGTCAGATATGAAGCTCTTTCTTAATAAATTTTATAATGTGAATAATAAGGAGACTTTTTCTTCTAACAAGGTTGTGAATGATAAATTAAATGACTGTGTTAATGCCAAAAAAAAAAATTATGTTACGATAATGCTACTCTACTTAATTATAAGGATAGCGGTGAAATAGGTGTCATAACTCCTACTAATCCTTAGAATAGATGTCCTAAGTTTAGGATTAAATTTACCAAGGATGATTCAATTTTATCTAATGATGGTTTGGTCATTAGATTGCATGATCCTAGTGTTAAATCTAATTATGAGAAGTTGCAATTGTTTGTAGTAGTGAAAGTTTTTGGTGAGAACACTCTGGTTCAAGTGATTTTAGATGAATTGCAATGCTAATGGATGCAATTTGAGAAGTTCTACCTAACTACTCTGGGTTTAAGTTGGGAGTTATGTTCATTCTTTTCATATGAATCTATGGAAAATTTATAATTAGGAGGTTTGTGGCTTGTAAGAGGTCATATAATGGGACTAGAGAAGTGTTCTCCAATTTTTCTCCATCTTCTTTGAAGGATTCACGTCTCCTATTTTTGTGAGGATGACTCATTTACCTCTAATTTGTTGGGATGAGCTTAGCATATCAATAATTTCTTATTTAGTTGGAGATTTTCTTTGGATAGATGGTGATATGTTCTAGTGGGGAAAAAGAAAATATGTGAGGGTTTGTGTGTGTTTGTTGCACTTGATGAAGAGCTCCCTTTGGGTGTTTGGGTGGATGGATGTAATGGCCATTTTCTTCAAAAACTGGAATATGAAAAAAAAATTGCATTTTATTTTAAATGATGGAAGATTGTTCATTTGACCAATGATTGTTTGTTGGAGACAAATTCTTGTTCTTAGGAATGTTTTGTGAACTCTACTTCTAAAGATGTTGCTATTGAGAAACATAAGCCACTGATTGAGGATCTTCGCATGGTCCTTGGATACATGTTAACTATTGTAGGAGAAGAAGATTTTTAGCAAAAACTGTTCAAAAGAAAGTAGGTCACAAGTAAAGCTGCTCCTATTTTCTTAAAGAAAGTTCATCAGAATTATGAGTTGATCTGGATTGGTTGTGAAGGAAAATGTTGTGGAAGTTAACATTGTTTTGCCTATAACAAATAAGGAAATTCAAAGAGTTGCTTATTAGGAAGAAGTTGTTTTTGATAAAGATTTGAATAGTCATGGTAGTTTTGTAGTTCAAGAGATGGAGATTATCAACCAAGCTGATGTTTGTAAGGAAGAATTATCTCTAAATTTGGCTATTCCTCCAGATGTTAATATGTTTAAATTGCTAGATAATGATATGGATGTTGAGTGTATGAAGATGAAGGCAGATCATGTTGATTCAACTGTTGGTGATAAAGAAGCTGGTGAATTGGTTTACGAGGGGGTAGGTTATGTTGATTCTCCTGACAAAGTGGATGGTAGTAATTCAAATTTGTTCAAGCTTAAGATTCAAAAAGAACTTAAATCACTTAGTAAAGTTAGTTTGCTTGCTCGTAGTTGAATAGGAGACTTGGTGAAGAAAAATGGTGGTGGGAGTAATCCCACCTTCAAAGGAAAATGAATTCCATCATTTTCTTGAATTGTAGGTTGGGCTAAGAAGTACGAAGTCTCTCAGTATTTGAAAGAGATTATAAAGGAACATCACTCCTTTTTTTATTGGCCTAGTTGAAAAAAAATTTCCTCTATGGATAGATTTGAATTCAAGAAATTTATTGGTGATAAGTGGGATTTCTTCCTTTATCCTGCTGATGTATTATCTGGTAGTATTATGGTTTTGTTGTTGTTGGAGGTCAGATATTTCTTCTTTTTCAATTCTAGAAGCATCTTCTCAAGTTGTTGTAGGTGAGCTTAATATTATTAATAGAGGTGAGTGGTTGGTAGCCATGGTTTATGGGTGTACTAATTGGTATAAGAGGAGAAGTTTGTGGAGTGGCTTGAAGGTGCTTTCAGGAAAAATATTCCAATAGTTTTTGGAGGTGACTTCAATTGTATTTTGTATCAAGATGATAAAAAAGGTGGAGAGAAATTCATCCTTTCTCAAGGTCTTCAATATATGCTTGCTTTATGAGGAATTGTGATTTTCATGAGATAGGAATGGTTGGTCCTAAATATACATGGTGTAATAATAAAAGTGCTGGAGCTCCTATTTTTAAAGATTGGACTGATGTATTTTACTCTACACTTTAAGTATAGTTAAGTTAGAGGTTCTTAGGTACTTGGCCATAGTAGCTTTAGACCATTGTCCTATTATGTTGAAAGTTTTTCTTTTGACTTTTAGAAGAGCAGAAATATGATGTTTAAAGATGTTTGGGCTATGTAACTAACTTCATTTTCCATTGTTTATCACTCTTGGAAGAATATCTTAAGGGTGAAATTGCTGAGATGTTGAATAGAAAGTTCAAAAGGGCTTTGAAGGCTTTGTTATTCTAAAGCAAAGCTAAGCACAAGAATTTATATAAGTTGAAAGAAGATCTTAAGAAATAAATTCTAGAATTATAAGAAGAAGAAGCCAGGTCAGGGGGGTTTTGGATCAGAGATTGTTTTTGTTAAAATCAAAGGTAAGTGAGGTCAACTCTACCCTTGGTCATTTTAGTACTTAGTGGAAACAAAGAGCTAAAGTTCAATGGATGAAAGAGGTGATTTCAATTCAAAGTTTTTTCAAGCTTATGCTATGACTAGAAAGAATGGAAATTGGATTAATCAAGTAAAAGATAGTAATGTTATGTTGGTTGAAGATCAGGAAAAAATGGAAGGTATTTTCTTTGAATTCTTTAAGATAAATGGAGGGATCGTAAATTTTTTTTGGGAGGTTGGCCTTCTCCATTGACAAAGCTTAATGTTGCTGAGAGTATGTTCCATGAGAAAGATTTTTCTAAAGAAGAAATGTAGATTGTTTTAAAATAGTTGGAGACTAATAAATCTCCAGGTAATGATGGAGTAACTTATTCCTTTATTAAAGCTTATACATATTTTATCTAAGAAGATGTTTGGATGGATATTATTTCTTTCTTTATTTCTTGAAAGCTTTATCCTTAATGGAAGGAGACTAATGTGGTGTTTATTTTGAAGGTGAAGAATTCTTTTAACACCTTCAAATTATAGACCTATAAGTCTTTGCAATTCTATTTATAAAATTATGGCTATAATGTTATTAAATGGGATGTACCTTCTTTTCCTGAATATCATCTCAGAGGTCTAAAATGCTCTTGTTAAAGGTAGATCTATGTCTGATCAATATTTACTGGCTCAAGAATTATTTAATAAATTTATATTTTCAAAATCTAAGAAGGGGCTGATGGAAATTAAATTGATATGGAGCAAACATATGATAGCAAGGGTTGGTCTACTCTCAATCAAGTGCTAGATTTTCGGCTTGCCAAGGAGATTATCTAGTCTTATAATTGAGTAGTTGAGCCTAAGTTCTTTATTTTTATCAATGGTTTTATTTCTAAATGGATTGTGGCTAAAAGTTGGTTTAGGCAAGGGAGTCCTTTATCCGCGTACATATTTATTTGGTGCTCTCAATTATTAACTAATGCATTTGCTCAAAGAGGTATTAAGGCTTCTCCTAATGCTCCAAAGATGTCTCATTTATTGTATGCTGATGATATTATTATTTTCTTTGAGGCCAATCACAAGAGCATGAAGAAAGTAAAGGTTGTTCTTTGTAAATGTTGTAGTTAGACAAGTTAGAAGATTAATATGCTGAAGTATTCAAATTTTTTTAGGAAGTCGGTGAAGAGAAGGAAAATGAGGTCTCTTTATATGGTGATGGGTTTTAAGGTGGTTAGTGAAATGGAGTATTTGGGAGTTAAAATTGCATTGAGAAGACTGGTTTATTATGATTTTCGAAATCTGATAGAAAGGGCTTCAAATAGATTGAATATATGGGGGAATAGGTTTATTTCGCTTGTTGGAAAGTTTCTTATTGTTAATTAAGCATTTCTTTCCCTTCATATCTTTTTATCCACTCATTCATTAGTTCCTTTGGGGGTTTTGAATGAACTTGAAAAGATGTGTAGGATTTTCATATGGCATAAGAATGATGGTAGTAATGGAGTTCATTATGTTACATGGGACGTTCTGTATAGGAAAACAAGGAAAGAAGGTTCTGAGTTGCAGTCTATTTTGGAGAAAGCTGGTGCTTAGAGGGCCAAATTTGCTTGGAATTTTATCTCAAAACCAAGTTCTCTTCTCAACATATTCTTGATGTTTAAATGATAATGATGTATGGAGTTATAATATAAAAGCAATTCCTCATCTACATGGAATATTATTTTGAATGGAGCAAAATTTGTTCATTTGATTATTGAATGAAAGGTTTCTACTGGAGTTGAAATCAATAATATTAAAGATACTTGGATTTTGGTTAAGAGTATTGAGAAATGACTTACTTTTGTTGCTAATATGAATGAAGGTACAAATGTTCTTTCGGGTTTATCTCTAATGGGGCATGGAATGTTGTGAAGTTGAAACAGCTTTTTGGACAGTATTTGGTGGACATAATTTTTTCTATTTATATTAATTCAAACTTGGATAGAGATTGGTTGGAGCTGCTTTATAAGTGTTCAGGTAAATCCATTTCAGCCTTACCTTTAGAGAGATCTTATGATGATTGTATGGCGGGTAATAGTTAGAGCTAGATGAAGAAGCAATATTTAAGGCCTCGGGTTGAGCTGTTTTGGTGGCAGTTCAACAGGAAGCTATCCAGTCTATCCATTTCCTGGTGTACAGAAGGTTATCTGATTTTGTTGGATGCCCAAGAGGTTGTGATTTTGATGAAGATTATGAACATGTTGTTGTTAATTGTGTTATGATTTATCAAGTATTTGATTTTCTTTCTAAGTGCGGCTTTTCTATCCATGAATTCAGGTCTCTTGAAGATTGTCTAACTTTCTTGAAGCAACTTGCAAATTCTAATCCATTTTATTGAAATTTGTATTGTTCTATGGTATTTTTTTGTTGGAAGGGCATAAGCAAGATTACTCATGGAGGATCAAATGATTCTTCAGCTTATGTAGCAGCAAATTCCTATAGTTTTGTGGTTGCTTCTTTTTTGTCGAAACTAAATCTAGGTGAACCGGGATGCTATTCAGCTATGTAATATGTCTCATTTTTCTTGGTGTCATCCCCCTCCTGGATGGATCAAGGTAAATGTGGATGCATCTTTGATTAGTACAAAAAAAGCTAACATAGGTGGCATCTTCAAAGGTTGCAAAGGAAGGTTATTATGTGCTTTTGGATTTAGTTGTCTTCATTTGGATTGTTCACAAGTGGAACTTTTATCAGTGCTCTCCTTGTGGAAGTTTATTCAAGATTGAATGTTTGATGTTGAAAGAATTGTTATAGAAGGTAAAAACTATAATGTCATCAATTTTTTTCAAAGATTATTGAATTAGGTTGATGATAAGTAAAATTTCCTAAATCCTAAGGATTTAGTTTTCCTTAATGATTTTAAGCAAGTTTTGTTTTGTTTTTCTAGTAGGGAATGTAATAAGTTAGCAAATTTTTGTGCTAACTTTGCTCTTTTTTAAAAAAACTTTTTGGGATATATTAGTTGTAATAAAATTCATACTTCTATTGTGAGTATGTTAAAGGAGGAATATGGTTGTAATTTGTTCCTTCTTTTAATAAATTGCTTTTTCTATTTTCTTTAAAAAAAAAAAGATTACACTTAAGTCTTGGCCACATCAAAAATCTATTCCAAGTAAAAACACTCCGAGAAAAGCAATTATCATGTAAATTGTAATCTAGGCTCATATTATTAAAATCTTCCATAGTAGAGGAGTTAGGAGAATTACCCCAAATTCTTTCAGTTAAGTTAGAAATATTATTGAAATCATCACTAACCAACCAAGGAGAATATATAGTAGTAGAGAAGTCACATAATTGCTTCCAAAGACTCTCATACCCAACCAAGAGCTAGAAGCGTAGACAAAAGATCTATAATAAGAAAATTAATGAAAAGAAATTTGAGAGTGAACAATTTGAGTGTGAACAATATATGAAAAATCCAAAAACATAAATTTTATTAGAATAACTACAAAAAGCCAAATTAAAACCAAGAATTTTCCTTGATTAAATTAACTTAGAAGGATAAATCAAAGGTTGAATTAACATAAGCACATAAATTTTATGAATATGGAATAAAACTTTCACCCTATCTCTAAAATTAGAACCACCCACACCCCTTATTCAAAATAAGGGCCTTAACAATTGACATTTTTTAGAGAATTTAATGCTCCAGTGTCCAGAGGGGTAAAGGTAATATAATTCTCATTAATTTTAATTTTCTTTATAGAAACCTTATGAAAACCATTATCAACTTTATAAATATCCTCCTTTGTTCTAGGTGATGACATAGAGCCATTAATTTGGCCTTCATAATCCTCAATAACCTTAGCCGCAGAGAAACTAGTCAATAACAGTACAATATCCCCCTCAATAGCATCTGCATGCATTAGATAAGTGGAATCTTTCCCAATACCATTAGATATTAAGTCCTTAACATAATTACAATTATATTTAAAAATAATGGATGCTTTTAATTAATAGCACACCAAGTATAGCCACACAACACCACCCAAAGGAGCATCCACCCATACCCAGAAAAAAGAAAACCATAACAATCCAAAAAAATACAAACCAGGCTCCATAGAACCACCTTCCACCCAACAGAAAAGCCCCAGTAGTCACGGTAAGGCAAGGTCGTCAAGCAAAACACACCTAGGTGCCCAAACCAAAGCCCACTAACCACCAAGAAATCACTATAGAAAAGAATCAAACATATAAAGAGAACCCAGTTGGGAAGGCTTAATCCATAGGCTCAATTATATTGTCAAGATTATCTAAACCATTTACTACCTTTCCCAAATCCAAATTATTCATAGCATTATCAAAAAGCTTAATCTCCATGTCATCACCTAAGAGATGATTCACTACATAATGGGGAATTCGATGATCTTGGATAGCACCATCTTTATCCTCCCTCCCTCCATTCTAAAACTCCTAACCAACTGTAGAGGTAGTTGGAATCTTTTCTTAATTAAGGATGTAACATTATGCATTAATTAACATAATGAATATGTATTTTATAACGGTTAGAAATCAAGAATATTATTTAATTCAACTTTCCATAAATAATATAATCATTTAGATCCAGACAACACTCCTTTTGGATGCTTTTTGGTAATCTAAAGCCAATAGCTTGATTAGATTGTAATGTTCAAACTAGGTAAACCATGATCAACCATGAACCCAAATCGGTTCAAACCATTACAAGGATGATCGTAAACATGTTTACGCTATTTAAAAGAGTTTACAATGTTGTTTGAATAAAAATATTAGGTAAGGGGAATGGACTCTATATATTTAAAAGTTTTTAAATATTGATAGGCTTTAGGTTTTAGGGTTTAGAGTGCATGAAAGCTTAAAAAATGACTTCTTAGACTCTAAGGATATATTTAATAAATATGTGAACGATCAAAAATGATTCTAGGAGCTTTACTAAGAGATTTGATCCAATTGAAAATTTCTCTAGAAGAAGAAAAATTTCAAAGGGTTTTGGGTTTAATCTTGAGCTAGATTTTGGACTTTAGGAATTACACTAGATTTTGATTAAATTTTAGACCAAATCGAATAATTTAGGTTCATTATATTATTTAAGAAGATTAAAAGGTTTTAACTAAGCTTGATTAAATCATCAATCATTATTTAATGATTGATGATTTAGGTTTTAATGATTGAATGATTCAAGTTCAATGATTATATAATAAAGATTGATTAAAGTTGAATGATTGAATAAGAATGTTGTTTAAAGAATTTTCCTCATATAAAAATTAGGTCAACAGAGGAATATGATATAGTTGAATAGTTAACTCAATTATATATCAAATGATAGTTCGTGTGTAGGGTATACCTAAAGTGATAGTGTCAGATAGAGAAGGGAGATTTACTTTTAATATAGTAAATGTATTCAAGGAAGTTTGGAGACTAAGTTAAATATTAGCACAAGATTTCATCCATAGATAGATGGGTAAATAGAAAAACTATTCATGTGTTATAGGATTCATTGAGGCTGTGTACTTAATTTTGGTGGGAGTTGGGTGGATAATATATCATTAATAAAGTTTATATATAATAATAATTTCCAATCAAGTGTTAGAATGACACCATATGAAGGTGTATATACTATGAGGAGTATATTCCTTTGCATTAGATTGATATGGGTTAAAAGAGATAGTAGGAAGGATAATCAAACAAAAATTATGAAGCTAAAGGATTTTTTCTAGAGAGAGAAACTCTGGTGATTTTTCTAGAGAGAGAAAACTTCTGCGTTTCGAATTCGATTTTCGCGGGCTTTCCGCGATCGGATTTCTGGCGTTGTGCGATCCTCGGATGATCGTCGGCGGGTGATTGCTGGTGGCTATGGCTGATCTACGGCCATATGGTTCTCCAAGGATCACTGGCAAAGGATCGCTCGGCGTTGTAATAAGAGAAGGTTTCGCGCCGGTTCGTCGACAAGAATTTGTTGAAGGTAAGGGGAAGAAAGCTATAGACGAAGTCTGCAATGTCCAAAATGAAGATAATTTTCAGCATAATTCAGATCTTAGTAAATCTGATCTCTCGGCTTCAAATAATATCAGTTTGAGGGTGAAGATTTATTCTGGAGTTCTTGGCTCACTTGGTGGACGGACTTTTGAAAACGACATAAACCCTGAAAGAGGACAGAAGAATGAAAATTTGGCGGCTTGCTCTAAGATTTAGGAGAATGATGTTAATCTTAATGGTGATTACTCTAAACGTAAATTCATCGGGGAAGTGTCGGATGCTTGGATGAAAATCAAGCCTATTAGAATTTCGTTCAACAAAGAACAGATGGATTTCACTGAAGATGGAGTAGCGGTCAGATTAAACGCTGAGAAGGAGGCTGAGAATTCAAGAATTCTGAAAAATTCCATTGTGATCAAAGTGTTGGGGAATAATGTGACATTTCCGGTGAGTAGTATTGAACTAAGGAGACAATGGAGCAAATATGGTAATTTCCACTTGACGTCATTAGGGATGAACTAGATTCTGTGTTCATTCAAGTCGAACGAGGTGGTGGATGAAATTTTGAACGGAGGACCATGGTATGTGAATGGGTGCATTGTGGGGATGGACAGGTGGACGTCTGAGTTCGATCCGAATTCTTTTAAGGGAATTTCGGCTCCAATCTGGATCAGATTATCGTGCTTACCTCTGTATTGCTGGGACGAAGACAGTATTGCTAGAATTGCCTCATGTATTGGATCACCTTTATACCTTGATGGTAACACGTTTCGCTGGAGCAAGCGGGAATTTGCTCGAGTTTGCGTCAAAATTGACTTGGAGAAGAAACTGCCAAATGGAGTTTGGGTGGAAGGAAGTGCTGGAAGATTTTTTCAAAGGGTGGAATATGAAAAAGTTGATTTACTTTGCTACCAATGTGGTAAAGTGGGGCATGATTCCAAAATATGTCCTGATAATGTGAAGATTGGCATCCAGGATCAATCTAAGAAGATGGCGGACAAAGCTTCGGCTGAAAACTTGAAGCCAGATGCTGTAGGTAATAATTCAATAACAAATACTGAATATGGACCTTGGATACAAGTCCAACTCAAAAATAGAAGATTCAGGAGAAATGTGTTGGCAGGAAGAGGAGGAAATGTGAAAGAAAATACGGAGGAGAATAGAATTACCAACAATCATCAGGTGATTCCAGCTGAAACCAATACAAATAAGAATGAGAAGGGCAGGAATAAGATTAAAGATCTTACAGAATTAGCTGAGAAGATTCCGGTACAATCTCCTAATAATATGGTGGTTTCTACTGAGGTTGCTGAGAAATGTAAGTCATCCACAAACAACAGATTTGCTGCTTTATCTGAGAAAGCTATGGATGAAAATAAAGAGGTTATTGCTGAAGAAGATATAGCCATGGATGAAATTGGTGTTGTTACAGCTGTTGAAGAAAAGAGTAATGCTTTGGGCTCTCAAACTAGTTTGGCCAAGGTCAAGCTAGCTAAGGAATTGAGATCCTTAGGACCGGTTGAAATTGATCACAAGAAGAAGAAAAAAGTTGGAAGGTCGAATCCCAACAGTGGGGGGAGATCTTCTCTACTTTTTTGATATGTCTTCCATCCTATTTTGGAATTGCAGGGGAGCTAAAAAAAGGGAGGCTTCCTTGTATTTAAAAGAAGTTGTTAAGGAACACGGTGTTTTCTTTGTTGGACTTATGGAAACAAAGCTTTCTAGCATTAATAGATAGGAGATTGATTTTCTCATTGGCAGTGAATGGGAGTTCTTTCATTATCCTGCAGTTGGTGTTTCTGGTGGCATTCTTGTTCTATGGAATAGCAAGTTGGTTTCTTTTAATGTTTTGGAAGCCACTTCTCAGGTGGTTATTGGCAATCTTTTAGTTCCTTCTTTAGGAACTTGGAGAATTGCTAGTGTGTATGGTAGCAGAGATTGCAAGGAGAGGACCGAACTTTGGAAACAATTGGAAAAGCATTTGACAAATGACATTCCTTCTATCATAGGAGGAGATTTCAATTGTATTATCAACAAAGAAGATAAGAGAGGAGGAAAGAGATTCTTATTCTCTAAAGGTCCTAGGGAGATGAAAGGTTTCATGATGAATGCTGATTTCCACGATATAGGATTTGTGGGACCTAGATTCACATGGTGCAAAACCAAGGAGGGGAATTCTCGTATCTGGGAGAGATTAGACAGATGTTTGGTTAATTCTATGGCTATTCAGAAAATTCCTGTGGCAGTCACTAAACATCTAATGAGATTGGCTTCGGACCATTGTCCAATTGTTCTCAAGATGGATGAAAAGGTGCAGTTCAATTCAAAGAATATCAGATTTGAAGATACTTGGAGGTCCTATCCAGCATCCAAGAGTATTGTTTTTCATTCTTGGAACAAGAAAGACTCGGGTGATGAAGCTGTGATCCTGCAGAGAAAGCTCAAACGCACTCTTAAAGCTCTATTCTTTTGGAATAAGAACAAATGCAGGGATTTAAATGTGCTGAAAGATAATTTGAAACAAGAAATATTAGAACTTCAAAACAAAGAAGCAATGGGAATAAATTGGTCGGGAGATGACCTGATGGCTTTAAGAAGTAAAGTACATGAACTTAATGTCACTTTGAAGAGGTTATCCACTTGGTGGAATCAAAGGGCTAAGGTGAGATGGCATGAAGAAGGAGATACTAATTCCAATTTTTTTCATTGTTATGCCACGGCAAGAAGAAAAGGTAACAGAATAAATCAAATCAGAGATGATCTAAACAATGTACATGATGAAGATAATCAAATTGAAAGAGTTTTTACCAGTTTTTTTGGAAAAAAATGGAATAACAGGGAATGCATAACCTCGGACTGGCCTGCAGTTTTTGACTCTCAGAAAATTTCTAAGGAGGATATCACGTCTCTCACTACAGAATTTTTGGTTTTGGAGCTTCAAAACTCTGTTTTTCAGCAAGGCAACAACAAATCTCCTGGATTAGATGGTGTTACTTACTCATTCTACAAAAGCTATTGGAGCATAGTAGGTGAGACTCTTAAGTCCTATCATATGCATAAGGAGTGGAAGAAAACGTTGATTGTTTTGATTCCTAAAATTAAAAGTCCTTTGACTCCTTCAAACTATAGGTCGATTAGCCTTTGTCAAACCAACTACAAGATTGTGGCTACAATGTTGGTTAATAGATTGAAGAAAATTATTTCTAAGCTGATTTCAGAAGAACAGGTGCCATTTGTTCATGGTAGATCTATTGCAGATCATTGTCTCTTGGCCCAAGAGGTGTTTCACAAATTCAAAATCTCAAAGAATAAGAAGGGACTGATGGCTATTAAACTTGACATGGAGCAAGCTTATGATAGCATGAGTTGGACTTCTCTTTGGTATGTTCTTGAATGGTATGGCTTTCCAATTGTTTTTTCTAAACTCCTTATGGAATGTGTGGTGGATGTTAGTTTTTCCATTATCATCAATGGGAAGAATTCTAGTTGGATTAATGCTCATAGTGGGTTCCGTCAAGGATGCCCATTATCTCCATACCTTTTCATCTTATGTGCTCAACTATTATCAAATTCAATTATGCAAAGAGGACAAAAACTTGGTATTCAAATTTCTCCCAGGGGGCCTACTATTACCCACCTTTTGTATGCAGATGATGTTTTGATCTTCTCTAATGCAAATGTGGAATTAGCAAGGAATTTGAAGAACATTGTGGAAGACTTTTGCAGGTGGACTGGGCAAAAAGTGAATATTAACAAATCTCAATTGATATTTGGAAAGGCTGTTAAATATCCTATGAAAAACAAGATTGCTAGAGTTCTTGGTTTTAAAGTTGTTAAAGATATGAAGTATTTGGGGATCAAGATAACTCTTAATAGAGTTAAAATTGCTGATTTTCAAGACATTTTGTGCAATGTGACGGACAAGCTCAATGCTTGGAGTAAGAAGTCCCTATCCTTAGGTGGGAAGTTGGTTCTCATAGACCCAAGAGGGTTTTATTTGAGTTAGAGAAACTTTGTAGAAGTTTTCTTTGGCATAAAAAGGATGAAAATAAAGGTATGCACTATGTGGCTTGGAAAGAAATTTGTAAACCAAGATGTTATGGAGGATTGGGAGTACATTCACCACTGGACAGAATAGGTGCATTCCGTTCCAAATTGGCCTGGAACTTTATCCAGAAACCTCAGTCCCTGTTGCATCGTGTTATGGCGGCAAGATATGGCAATGATGTAATGAATGGACTTCATAGAAAAATCAATTCAACTGCTTGGAAAATTCTAGTTGATGGTGGTAAATGCTTGAAGATGGCCGTTCGTTGGAGTATAGGGAAGGGTGATAAGGTTAATGTTCTAAATGACACATGGATCCTTGATAGATGTCTCAACAGGTGGCCTGCATTCATCGATTGCAACGCTTTGGATGGAGTATACGTACAGTAGTTTATTCTTAGTAACGGATTATGGGACTACAAGAAGTTACAGAATTTTTTTCACTCTAATCTGGTCCACTTGATTAGCCAAGTTCGTATTGTATCTGAAGGAAAAGACCATTTGGAATTGATAAAGAAATGTTCAGGCAAGACGGTCTCAGCTTTGGTATATGAACAAATTCTCATTAACAGATTTAATATGGAAGATACGGATTTTTTTTTCTTGGCTACAGAAATTGAAGCTTAAGAAGAAAGTAGAAGTTTTCTGGTGGAGATTGTGGAAGGCAGCCATTCCAACTAATCTTTTTTTAAAGAACAGAAATATTGCATCTGATGATTCATGTCCGAGAGGTTGCAATGAATGTGAATCTTATGAACACATAATGGTGCATTGCAAACATATGACTGAGGTTATAACAAAAATGGTTGAATGGGGCATTCCAATCCCGGTTTACAATTCGCTTGACAGCTGTTTACAGGGACTAAAAAGCATTGCACAGGAAAAATCTGGAATTGCTCAAATTTATTGTAATATAGTCTACCATTCATGGAAGAATAGAAATAATGTGAAGCATGGGAAATGTGCTTTACCAGGTTCAGTGGTTGCTTCTAATGCTCTGTTCACAGCCACTTCAAAATTCGATTCTCTTCTTTCTTGCTGGGGTGCTAATCTCCCAAGGTAGTCTCAATGCACTTGGTGCCCTCCACCGAAAGAATGGATCAAAATCAATGTTGATGCTTCTTTGCTTAAATCAAATTTGGCTGCAGTTGGAGGAGTCCTAAGAGATCACAAAGGCAGGTTAATTAGTGCTTTTGGAAAGACGGGAACTCACTGGGATATTGCCCAATTGGAGCTTGAAGCTGTGTTCTCGGTCAGGGAATTCTTAAAAAGCTGGATGTTGGAATGCAAAGGATTAATCATTGAAAGTGATAGTGCCAATGTGATCAAATTCATTCAAGATTCGTTGAAAAAGGGTGAACGGTATGTTCATAATAGGCTTAATAAAGAGCTGCTTTTTCTCAATGATTTTAATAAAGTGGTTTTTCTCCATGCTAATACAAGATGTAATAAGGTAGCTAATTGTTGTGCTACTTTAGCATTGGAGAAGAATTTCTTTTTTGATAGTTTTACTTTTGATCTCATTCCTTCCTTGTTGTCTAGTTTAATCAAGGAAGAATGTGATCCTCTTGCTAATTGTAATTACTTGTTTCCTCTTTAATGCATTTGTAGAGCATTTTTTTCAAAAAAAAAAAAAAAAGATAGTAGGATTCTAAATTCATAGATGATGCATTACATAAGATTTGATTGATTTGAGATAATTTAAAGGAAGACTAGGAGAGATAGAAGACATTTTTTTATCTAAATCAATAAGTAGTTGAGGTTTTGATAGGATATTTTGTATTTTTTAAGGTCAATTCAGTGATGGGATTAAATAGATTTTGTAGATAAGGAACATTGAGCATAAGATATATATGACCCCTTGCAGTGATCAACAAAATTGGTAATTATGTTAGAGACCATTATTACATGAGCATATGTTAAATGTAAATGATGTTTTCATAATTTCTATGTTTATAAAGTGGCAAGTTAATTTAGAAAGTTGGGTCCCTAAATTCGAGATAAAATACAGTCAAAATTTAACATACAAAGAAGAATGAGAGAGAATATTGGCTTATCATTTGAGGCACTTGTGGGGTAAGAAAATGGCCATCGTAAAAGTTCAGTAGAGACAAAGATCATAAAGTGTTGCATCTAGGGAGACATGGAAATAGAGATAAAGAAATTTTAACCAAATTTATTTTAGTTATGTAGCTATTTGTTTTAGTTGATATTGTTAAGAATGACTTTAGTATAATGTGGGGAAAAGAGTAATAATTTAAATTTTTTAAGTTCTATGAGTTATGTATATTTGTTTTAAATTATGACTTGATATAAATATCATGAATCAGATAAATGATTAAATTTTAAATTTGGAATAATTTTCCAATTTTAATTTTTTTATTGGATGGCACTACCTCCCTATATGCTCAAGTTCTACAACACTATGAGCCCTAAGATCTTAATGGATAAACATGGCCTGGATTTAAGTGATTCTCTCACTCTTAGAGAAATAGTGGTGCAACTTTTGGAAAAATTTAATATAACTTTCAATTGCAATATCACATAAAATTTGAATTAAAGTTATATTATAATATTAATTAATCAAATTTGAATAGATTTAAATTATACCATCCTTAAGAATAGACTAATGTGTCACTATCAATTTGAGAAGAGAAACTTTCCATTAATGATTGAACACTCAATAGGGAATCTTTAATTTGGCCCAAAAGATAAAAGAAGCATTCACCTATAATTTCAAATAAAAAATTAATCCAATGTTTAAAGCTCAAATATGCATTTCAAAAATCATTCCCCTACCTTAGAAAGAAACTAAGAGAGGGTTTATTTTGTTATGGATTGTAGACTCCTTTTAGTTTCCCTCGATTGAAGTAATGACTAAGGATTTTCAAAGATATATGGATTTTAATATACATTTGGGGTAACAAGATTTACTATAAGAACTTTACATTATAAATTCTCTAGTTGTCCTTTAAATTTAGAGTAGATCTTGATCTTTAAAAGAATTGTATCTAAATATACAAAGATTGAAGATGTATTTACAATATGGACTTCTACTTGAAAGTTTGTTAGGGATGTTAAGCCCTTATGAACTAGCCCAAGGCTAACCAAGAGGGGGAGTGAATTGGTATTTTAAAAAACTTTAAATCAAAATCAACAAATACAAACCAAAATCACCACAATGAAAATCAAAGTACAGAAGAAATAAATATGGAAGATTAATAATAAAAGAACACATAAATTTATAGTGGTTCGGTCAACTCGACCTACGTCCACTCCCTGGAGGCGCCCTCCGGGTATTACACTAAAACACAGTGACTCTCCTTTTTCTCCCATAGTAAGGCGGTGAAGCCCTTACAAAAACTCCTTTCAGCCAACCCCGGCGAGGCAGAAAACCCAACTCCTTTTACTTCCTATTGATGCAGGCAGAGAACCTAACTCCTTTTACTTCCTTCTGAAGTAGGCAAAGAACCTTGACCGATTGCTGAAGAAAACCTACCTTGAACCCCCAAGTACAATGAACAATGATCAGAGAAGACACCTTGG
This sequence comes from Dendrobium nobile, assembly GCA_022539455.1. NCBI lineage: Eukaryota > Viridiplantae > Streptophyta > Magnoliopsida > Asparagales > Orchidaceae > Dendrobium > Dendrobium nobile. The sequence goes on from CM039736.1 coordinate 42,661,892, forward strand.
AACCTTGCTTGGAGCAACCTTTGTGAAATCCTCTCACAAACTCCCACTCACAAGTTCCTCCCTCTCTCTCCCTCTCACTCCCTCTCCTCTTGGCTCTCTCAGGTCAAGACAGCAGCAAAAGATCTCCCAAAGGGTTGAATAAGAGTTCTTAAATAGAAGAGCTTCAGAATAGCTCACTAATTACAACTTGCCAACTTTATCGTCCTATACGAACAGTGCAATTTAAGCCTAATCAGGCGGGACGATTTGAGACGATCATAAGAAATTTGTTCTTTTCGTTCAGGATGCTAAAATATAATCCTATATAATTAGTTCAACTCATAGAATATTGGCCAGACTATTTCTGTGAAAGGAGGTCTGGATGATCCAAAAATAGCTTGATTGTCCGGGTTGATCTCAAGATTATCTCGGACTATTAGTTCAAAATAGAGGAAAATCATCTAGAACATTGCTCTGAATAAGAACTAGCCAATGTTGATGGTCCAGGAGCAACTAAGGTTTTTTAAACTGAATATCCCAGCCGATCCTGCAATCATCCGGGATGATGTAATCGTATAAATCAAGCTTTAATTATTTTCCTTAATTACCCGATTAATTTAGGCATAATTACGTTGCATCATCCAGGCCGATGTAATAGTTCATCTTAGCTGATAACCAAAAATAAATAATACCTAAATAGATCTGGTGGCTGATTCTTTTTGGTTTGAGCCTATCATCCCGTACAATACAAATATCATCCAGGACGATGTGCTTAATGACAGCTGCCTTAACCCTGGTGCCCTAATTAGGGTTTCTATTTTTAGCAGATCGTCCAGAATGATTTTATGATCATTCTGGATAAAGTGATCAAAATAGAGAACTCTAATCAACAGACAGAAAATTTTCCACATGTGTGTGTGTGCAATGTTACTTAGCATTTGGAACCACTTCGTTTACAAAAAAGACTCAAGAAAGGAAAAATTACAGACTGACTCAGACTTAATCAACTCAATTCTTGAGCTTGGCTTGAGTTGCACTCGATCTTATGGACCTGAAAAGTTTGTAGTCAAGGCAGTCATAGAAAATTATGAATGTTTGCTATCATCAAAAGTATAACCCATAAAATCAGATTCGCAACACTACTTGCTTGGAATGAGTTGCCATCTAATAATCCTAATTCATAATCAATTTCCTTTGAGGTAATCCATGATGGGCTAAGTTCTATCCCAAGAGATCAACTGAAGAATCTAACACAAAAATTTAGGATTCAAGATAAGTAATTTTAATATTAAGTTTAAATAACATTAATGAGAAAACACACTAAGAACTATAAATTTTATCTTATTTAATTTATGTAATTAAATTTTCTAACTCCTAAAATTTCTTTAAAATGATGGTAGCACTAAGGTCCTATCATAAGTAAAGGTATAGAATACCTCATGCATAATGGGTACCTCACTACCTTACCCATGACAGGCATAAAAGTTTGGCTTAACATTCATTAAAAAATTAAGATATGTGCATGTATGCATGATTGGGTAAAGGGGTTGGTTATGCAGTACCTAGTGTTGTATCATCCTTTAACTAGTGTACATGTCCCTATAAAGATTGAAATATATACATTAAAAGAAACCTAAAAAAATTTAAAAGCGTCGAGCTATTTTTCCGCAGGACCCCCCCTACAGTATCGTCACCGCAGTAGAGTTTAACCACCAAGTTCGGGATGGATTGGTGTGGTTCCTCTACGCCTAGGACACCAGAATATCACACCATGAACGAAGAAAGGCATGAGAGAAATATTGTATAGTGATTGTGAGGCCCCGATTCTTGACTGGAAGGGATGCCAAATACCTCTGCCCTCCCTCTCTATCAAATGGAAGGGCAGACCTCTTGGGTTTTTCATGTTTTCAAACAGTTGAACAATGAAAATAGATGGAGAGTGCCTGATCGAATTGATCAGGTCGTGTAGGAACAAGGTTCAAATCTCTTGGTCTGTTAGGATACCTCAGCTGCATACATCACTGCACTTCCACTTGACACCTATCGTAATGATAAATGGCTCGTCTCATTAGGACCTTATCTTGGATTCTCAATACTTCTGTCGCTCCATCCCCACAGGGGCAGAGAACCCGCCGCTGTCATGGCTATGCTACCAGAGGCTCTAGGGAATTCTGAAATAAAACCACTAAAAAAATACCCACCCATATGAATGAAAAGCACGAAGCAATTTAATAAATGAAAAACTGAATATAAAAAGAATTTTATTTATTCATTGATTTGATAATTTACAATAGACTTATACTCTGCATAAATGAAAGGTGATCAGGTTTTACCAAAAAAAAAACATGAGTTTCTAATCCTAATATATATATATAAATATATATATATATATATTAAATTAACTTTTGGAGCCTCATTTGTATATATACATATATAATTAGGTATATTTTAATCTTTTATATCTCAAGATATTGTACAACTTGATCTATATACCTTTTACTTTTGCCAAGACTCGTACATGTATACAGCATTCCTAGGTGCATTTTACCATAACCTTTGTAAGAATTCAAAGTAATATAAAAGCATGTACATGTAAAGTTTAAAGAACTTGTTTAATAACCTAATGCTTCTAATGTATTCCTTAAAGAGCCTAAGTGCACCAACAAGAATTTAAAAAGTATTGAAATCCAAATTTCTGAAATTAAATAAATATACATAAGGTACTCTCCAAGAAAAGTATATGGCAAGCAAATAATTCAAACCATCATCTTATCCTAAGCTAGAGTTGGTTGTCTATAATTGAAGTTGGGATAGTTCTTAGGCTTTATTAAATTAAAGTTATCTATAATTGATTTTTTCTAGTATAGTATTTTAAAGGTGATTTCAAATTCAAGTATTTAATGAACTAGAAATTTTTAATTTAGTTAAAAAATGCTTTAATTGTTAAAATCCTTTAGTTTTAGGCTTTAAATAATGTAGCATCAAATAACTTTTATCTACCAAAAGTTGTTGTTAAGTATGTCCTAGACACAAAAATGTAATGCTACCAATCCTCAAAGACTGGAGTAGATTGATAGCATGGAGTATTTGATTTTAATAAAATGTTTTGATCCTTAAAGCTTTCTCAATTAATGAATATTTTCTGTGATGTGTAGAAGCTATAATTTCTACATGTTTTATTAATGATTTTTAATTGAATTTAATTTATTATTTACTAATTTATTTAAGTTTATATTTTTGTATTTATACTCGATCAAATTTTTTTGTGACATTATCACAACGAATAGGTGGAGTCAAGGACTCCTTAGGACCCATAGCCCCATAGCTCAAGGCAGCCTAGCCTAAAAAATTCAAATATATGAATGTTGGTTATTTATTTAAAATAGCTTACAGATTTAAATTTCATTAATTGATGATTTATTAAATTCTTAATGAGTTATTGATTTTCTATATTTTACTAAATAATTTAATGAAATAAAATGAGAAATAATTTCTTAAATTTCTTATTTATAATAGTTTCTATAATTTTTATATTATTAATTTCTTGAATTTAAAAAGTATTGAAATCCAATTTGTTGAAATTAAATAAATATACATAAGGTACTCTCCAGGAAAAGTATATGGCAAGCAAATAATTCAAACCAACATTTTATCCTAAGCTAGAGTTGGTTGTTTGTAATTGAAGTTGGGATAGTTCTTAGGTTTTATTAAATTAAAGTTATCTATAGTTGAATTTTTCTATTATAGTATTTTAATGGTGATTTTAAATTCAAGTATTTAATGATTTAGAAATTTTCAATTTAGTTTAAAAATGCTTTAATTGTTAAATTCCTTTAGTTTTAGGTTTTAAATAATGTAGCATCAAATAACTTTTATCTACCAAAAGTTGGTTAAGTATGTCCTAGACACAAAAATGTAATGCTACCAATCCTCAAAGACTAGAGTAGATTGATAGCATGGAGTATTTGATTTTAATAAAATGTTTTTATCCTTAAAGCTTTCTCAATTAGAGTAGAAATTTGTTAATCCATGAGGGCAAAGAGATGGATGTTGGCATCATTGTGACAAATGCCATTACCTTTGCATCTACTTCCTTTTCTTATATCCATTCGGATCACTGGGATGCTAACCAGTATATGCTGATTTTTTCTTCTTGGCATCCTCCTCCACCCGGATGGATCAAAATTAACATAAATGCATCTCTACAATGCTCTAATGAAGCTGGAATTGGCGGTATCTTTAGAGACCACAAAGGTATAATGCTTCTATCTTTCGATTTTTCTCTTATACATTGGGATATTGGAACACTTGAATGGATGGCTGTTCAGTCACTTGGTAAAGTCATTGAAGATTGGATGCTCAATGCTAAAGGCATAATAGTGGAAGGAGATAATGCCAATGTTATGTCTCATTTTCAGAACTTGACAAAGGTGGACAAACAACTATTGGATAAAGCTTCTAGAGAGGACTTGGATTTTCTTAATGGCTTTGAGGTAATTCTTTTTCAGTTTGTTAATAGAAACTGTAATAAGTTAGCCCATTGGTGTGCTAACCATGCTTTAAAAGGTAATTTTCTTTGGGATGTTCTAGAAGTTAATAAGGTTCCTCCTACCTTTTATTATTTGTTAAAGGAGGAAAGTGATAGATCCTCTATCACTTAGACGTTTGTACTTTTTTCTTTTAAATGCATTCTGCAGTTCCTCAAAAAAAAAAAAAAAAAAAAAGCTTTCTCAATTAATGAATATTTTTCGTGATGTGTAGAAGCTATAATTTCTACAAGTTTTATTAATGATTTTTAATTGAATTTAATTTATTATTTACTAGTTTATTTAAGTTTATATTTTTGTATTTATATTCTATCAAATTTGTTCGCGACGTTATCACAATGAGCAGGTGGAGTCATGGCCTCCTAAGGACTCGTAGCTCAAGGCAGCCTAGCCTAAAAAATTCAATGATATGAATTTTGGTTATTTATTTAAAATTGCTTACAGATTTAAATTCCATTAATTGATGATTTATTAAAATTTTAATGAATTATTGATTTTCTATATTTTACTAAATAATTTAATACAATAAAATGAGGTTTAATTTCATAAATTTCTTATTTACAATAGTTTGTATAATTTTTATATTTGTTTTAAATGCTAAACCTAGAGATGAGTCTAATACTTTTGACTTTACTAGATTTAGATTTTATAAAAATTAGTTATGAATTTTACAAGTTTGAAGTATTTTATGTATAAGTTTCACCCAAATATCAGCTTTTTTATTTACAATGAATTTTTGAGTTTTTTATATTTTTCATAAATATTAAATCTAGAGATGAGTCCAATGCCATTAAATTTGCTCAATTTGGATCTTTTTGAACTTATTTATAAATTATTAAAATTTCATGTATTCATATTTTTATTTAATTATTTAATTGGGTGTATTCTATTTTTTTTTTTAATTAAATCAGCTCAAAACCTCTTAAAATCTTTCCCAAATATAATTAATGACTCCTATGAATAATTTCAAGCATTTGAAATTAATTTTATAATATTATTTTTTATTAAATATTTATTTTTCTTAATTAGTTACTCATTTAATTTCTTAAATAAATTTTAATTTTTGATGAATCTAGTAAGGATTTTAATTTTTTTTTATTATGCTTTTAATTTTGTGTAATTTAATATATCACATATAATTTTTGGAATTAATTGCAATTTATTATGATTTTTCAATGTTTTTAGGCCTATTATGTACATGAATCTTGTATTTACCTAATGACAAACCAAATGACCTCCAAACAACATGAAAATTTGAAAAAGAAAATAGAATAGTTAGTCATCTATCATAACGTCTCTTTGCGCCTAGTGCAATTCCTAGGCGATTCTAAGGTTTCTTCCTTGTGAGGTGCTTCTCAGCCCTCCTGGCTTAGATTTTCCTCCTTTTTTACTTGTTTTCATTTACTTTTCTCATTCTTTTCAACTCCATTCACTAATTTTGAGTTTCTCTTTGGTTTATTATATGGAGTGATGACTACTCCGTCGTCATCTAACATGATTTCTTCCACTCTTTTTGAAAGGAAATCACGATCTTTCAAAGATGTAGTTAGTGGATCTTCATCTTCTTCACCAAAACTTAATTTTGTACATTCATCATTTAAGGGTTGTCTGGCTATTCTTTTCGAGGGCTCAATTGTTAAGAAGTTAGCCACTCCTTATGCTTTAACTTTTGTTGGTAAATTTGTGTTGAGGAGACCGAATCTTGATGTTATACGTATGTTTTTTCTTAACCTAAAGCTATCGAGATCATTTTACATTGGTTTAATTGATCAATGACATGTTTCCATCCAACTTTCAAATGATCTTGATTATAGCCACATATTTGCCAGAAGGTCGTATTATATTCAAGCATATCAAATGCGTTTACTGAAATGGTCTCCGAATTTTAACGTTAGGGAAGAATCCCCTATTGCTCTGGTTTGGATTTATTTTCCTAACTTGTGACTGCACTTTTTTAATCATCAAATTCTTGTTGGTGTGGCCTCCATCTTCGGCTGCCCTTTACAAATTGACCAAGCTACGGCTTCAGTGTCAGGGCCGTCAATTGCTAGGGTTTGGTTGATTTGGATATCTCAAAGAAACATCCTAGTGAAATATGGATTGGATCTGAAGTCAAGGGTTATTTCTATAAAGTTGAATTTGAGAATTTATCGATATGTTTCTCTTTTTGTAAAATTCATGGGCATGCTATGAATGATTGTTTTTGGAAACACCCACACCTTCATACAGCTAAGAACTCTGTAAAACAAATGAATGATGTGGTGGATCAGTAATTGTCTAACCAGCCCCTTTGGTGGGTAATACACCAAATCCTTCACAACAATTTGAGGACCCATTGGTAGTTATTGAGGAGGAACCTAGTCCAGATGTTTACAATGATGTTACCAATACTGACATTTTGACTCAAGATCAGCGAGTTTCTATTAACACTTTAAATATTCCTATTATTGATTGTGAACAGAATATGACACATAATTTACTTACTATTGAAGCTCAAAAGGATGCTAATGACGAGATTTCTCTATCTTGCATTATTAATCAAAATGTGTCTAATTCCAATGTTATTAATCCTTTTCATGAGCCTTCTAATCCATTAAATGAAAAGGATTGTGGTTTGGGAGATATTGGTGATACTCAATTGGCCTCTAAAGAAGGTAAAAAAGAATGAAATGCCATTAGAGGAAGGTGAATTTGTTTATATGGATCATGTTTCTCCTATGTCTAAATGCACTAAGGATTCTCTTAGTAGGACTACTGATAATTTGGAGGATGATGTTATGTTTATGGAGGATGAATATCCTATTACTCTATCGAATCAACATAATGATAATATGACTCGTACTTCCAATTATAACAGCGATGATTTTATTGATACTGAGAATATGCATATAGATGCTAAATGTTTTGCTAGGGATGATAATGATACTAGCTTTATTAAAGTTCATAGTAAAAGAGGGAGGAAGCCAAATCATATTTCCTTGCAACCTCCTACAAACACTCACTTTAATCCTTCTCATTAAGCTTTTCTTTATGTTTAGTACAATTATTTGGAATGTTAGGGGCATTGGTTGCACATCTTCTCGAATTCATGTTAAGAATTTATGTCGTGTGCACAATATTTCTATTCTTGTTCTGCTTGAGTCTCTTATTTCCTCCTCTAGGTTATTAAACACATCTCATTTTTTTGGGTTTCAACCATGCTATTTTGAATGTGGCCAACAAAATTTAAGTCTTTTGGAAAAATCCAGTTAAAATATATGTTATTAGCGACTTTACTCAAGTGTTATATTATAAAGTTGAGGCTTTTAATTTCCACTGATGTTCTTCTTTTGTCTATGCTGCTTCTTCCTTTTATATTAGAAAAGTGCTTTGGGATTTACTTATTAATTTTCATAGTCTTTGTAATCTTCCTTGATTTGTTTATGGAGATTTTAATGCCATCACTGGCCCTTCTGAAAGGATTGGTGGTTCTACACCTTATTATCACTCTAAGGAAGACTTTAATAATATGATTCTGTCCTGCAATTTGCTTGATATTTTTTTTATGGGTAATAAATTTACCTGGAATTGGGGTCACTTATGGAAAAGGCTTGATCGTGTCCTCTTCAATGATTCTTGGCTTAATTCCATTAACTCTACTAATGTGCAACATCTTAGTAGAACCTTATCTGATCATTCTCCTTTGCTTATTACTATTAATTATAGACAATTTAATGCTCCTCAATTCAGATTCCAAAACATGTGGTTGCTTCACAACTCCTTTTTTAAGGTTGTTCAAAATAATTGGTAAGCTCCTCTTCATCCGAATAATTCAAGTTTTGGCATAACGAGACTTTGGGTTAAGCTTAAAAGGTTAAAACAAGTTCTAACAAGTTCTTAATTGGTGGAATCATCATATTTTAAGAAACATTTTTTCTAACAATCTTCAAGCTGAACAACTTGTGAATTCTACTGAGATCTTATGTCAAAATAACCCTGCTGATGCTAATTTTACTCTTTTAAAGAAGTATAAAGTTGATCTTTTTAATTTCCAAGCTCACGAAGAGGTTTTTTTGGAAATAAAAAGCTACTGTTAAGCATTTTGTTGAAGGTGATAATAATATTAAGTATTTTTATGTGTTAGCGAAGAGAAAAAGGGTTAAAAATAGTATCAATAAAATCTAGAGGGAGGATGACAGTTTTACTAATATCACTCTTGAGATTGCGAGTTTAGCAATCCATCATTTTCATACTCATTTCAATAAAGTTTTTAATCCTACTCAAGTTATGGATCACTCTTTTATTCCAAGCCTCATATCTAGGCCTCCATCTTTGGAGGAGGTTAAAGAGACTCTTATGGGTATGAATAGTGATTTTGTGGTGGGGCCTAATGGTTTTACCACTCTTTTCTTTCAAAAAACTTGGCAGATTATTTATAATGATATCTATGCTGTGGTTGAGGATTTTTTTGTTGGTAACCCTATTCCTAAGTTTTTCACCTCTATGTCTTTAGTGCTTATTCCCAAAAACAACTCTATTAATACTTGGAATGACTTTCATCCTATCAGTATTTGTACCTTGTTTAACAAATTGATTGCTAAAATTATTATGAATCGCATTACTGTGTTTTTACCTAAAATTATTTCCCCTTCTCATATGGGTTTTGTGAAAGGTAGAGCCATCACGGATAACATCTTGTTGGATCAAGAATTTGTCCAAGATTTGGATGTTCGGGTCAGAGGGGACAATTTGATTTTGAAATTGGAAATTGCCAAGGCTTATGACAATATTGACTTGAACTTTATTTATCTTTCCCTTAAGCTTTTTGGATTTAGTTCTGTGTTTATTAAACTTATTAAGAATTGTGTTGAAGTTGTCTATTTCTCTATAATTGTCAATGGTTCTAATCATGGTTTTTTAAAGTCTTCTCATGGCTTGAGGCAAGGTGATCCTATTTCTCCTGCCCTTTTTATTATTGCTATTGAATTTCATTCTAAGGATCTTTCCAATTTATTTGAAAATAATCCTAGTCTCTATTTTAGAAATTTGGGGGGGGGGGGGGGGGAGGGGGTTCATATTTCTCATTTATGCTTTGCAGATGATTTTATTATTTTTACTAATGCGACTATTAATATAGTTCAAAAAATTATGGAATTCTTTTATCAACTTGAGATGGTGAGTAGTCTTTCTTTTACCATAAATAAAAGTTACTTTGTTCCTTTTAAGAGGATTTTGAATTATCGTGTTTTAGCAATTAAAGATGCTATTGGTTTTACCCATTCTCAATTACCTATCAAATATCTTGATGTTCCTCTTTTTAAAGGTCGGAGGAAAAAATTTTTGTTTGATGATCTTTTATTTCTATTCAGAATAAGCTTTTTTCTTGGGATTCCAATTTTCTTAGCTTTGGTGGTAGACTTACTCTGATCAACAAAAGTGTTCTTTGTGTTTTTCTGGTTTGTTATTTTCAAACTATTTTTCTGACTCAAGCTATTTGTAATAGGGTTCACAAGCTTATTAACAAATTATTTTGGAAAGGCACTTCATCTAGTTTTAAAATTAATTCGGCCACCTGGGAGAAGTGTTGTGGTATTTTGGCTGAAGATGGTCTTGGCTACAAAAATTTAAAGGATCTTGCTATGGCTTTTTCCTTTAAACTTTGGTATAATTTACACACTAAAGAGAGTCTTTGGGCGAATTTTATGATATCTAAGTATTGTGTTGGTAAACACTTGATTAATATTTTTCCTAAGCTAGGTGATTCTAAAGTATGGAGAAGGTGTGCAAGGTCAAATGGGAGGTGGAGCCCTTTATTTCTTGGGGGCTTGGTGAAGGTAATATCTTTCTCTGGCAAGACAAATGGTTAGGTAAAGACTCTATTGACTCTATTCTGAATTCTACTTCTACTACTTCGATTAATGTTAATTCTTTCATCAATAATAATTATTGGGAATATGATAAGCATTCTAATATGATTCCTGATTGCATCCTTCACCATATTTTAAATTTTCCTATAAATACAGGCTCTAAAGATATTATTTTATGTGATTTATCCAAAGTTGGTTGATTTTACTTAAAGAATTATTGGCATGATTTTAGACTCAAAGGCAATATTGATAATATTTTCTCTAATATTCGGCTTAAGAGCATTCCTTATACTATTTCTATTTTTGTTTGGAGAGTCTTGCATAGATTTATTCCTATGGAGGATAATCTCATCAAAAAAGGCTTCATTTTAGCATCCAAGTGTCAATGTTGTTATAATATGGAGAAAATGCATCAGGTTTTTTTATCTGGTCCTGTGGTTTTTATAACTTGGGTTTATTTTGATGATTTATTTTAGTTAAATTTCTTTAACTCCCATCTTTCCATTATTTCCTTACTTAAGTGCTGGTTATTAATTCTAAAGGCCACATTCGCAATGTGCTTCCATCCCTCATTCTGTGGTTTCTTTGGATGGAAATGAATAACTCCCTTTTCAATGATGTTAGGATGAACCATCATAATGTCATTCAAAAAGTTAAGGATAAGGTTGTTGCTCTTCTGGCTGTCAGTTTTCCCTTTATTAAGAATTTTAAGAATAGCTACTTTGTGTATAATTCCTTAGGGTTTAACTTGGAGGGTGCTCCTCCTGTTGTTAATATCATCCATTGGAATAAGCCCCCTATTAAGTTCTTTAAATTAAATGTTGATGCTGATGTTTATGATGCATTTGTTGGTTATGGTGGTGTTATTAGGGATATTAATGGTTGTCTCATTGTTGCCTTTGCGGTGCCAATTCATCATGGTGATTATGTTACTGCTGCCAATATTGCCATTTTCTATGATATTCAATTGTGCATCCCTCTTAACTTAATTAACCTATATATTTAAATTAATTCAGGTTTTAACTATCTTCCTCTTCAAGCTGATGTGGATTTCTGTTGTACCCCAAATATCTTTTATCAAGTTAGAGAAATTAAATAGCTGCTATTACTTTTGAATAGCTCTTTTCACCCTATTAACAAAGAAGGTAATGCTTGTGCTTATTAGTTAGCTAGACGGGGATGTACTCTCAATTACTTCTCTAATTTCATTTGGTCTAATATTCCTGTTCCTCTTCATGGACTGCTTAATCTTAATTTGTGTGATGTTCCTTATGTTACTTCCTAGCTGCCTTATTTCTTGGTTGTTGCTCTAGTTGATTCACTTTCCCTGGATTTTGGTCTACGTGGTCCTTTTGTCTATTTGGGTTTCTTGGTTTCACCTGTTGGTTTACTAGGGATTGGTTTTTTGTTTTTCTTGGAGCATTTATTATGATGGCTGGTCTATCAGTGTTATGGAGAAGGTGCTCCATTATTGTTTTGGTTCCTAGCTTTCTCTCCATTTTTCTTTATGGTGGTTTCTTGTCCCTATGGTTAGCTATTTTGTCCATTACGACTGGTTGTTCTTTAGGGCTGGCTGATAATTTCTCCACTTTATGGGATTATTATGCGTGTCTTCTTATTTGTAATTAGGTCTCTATTTTATGGTTTCTTAATATCTGCTGCAGGCATCAATTTGTGTCTTCTAGTTTAGCTGATTTCCTTGTGAATTTTGACTTGAGCTATGATGTCACTGGTTATAATGCTAATGGTATGTCCCGTTATTGCTCTCCTACCTTCATTTATTGCGGTGCTAAGGGTAACCGTGGGGAAATGGCTGGGCTATCATTTTATGTTGTTGTGGCTATTTTATGGGCTAAAGTCGGTAGGTGCTCTCATTTCTGCCTGTTGTTTCTCTATTATGGGTGGCCTGGTTTGGTTATTTTGTATAACCTGTGCTCCTTGTTTCAGTTTTTGGTGTGTTGGGGGCATACTTCTAGTTATGGCTAGTTTTTTTTGTTGGTTGCTCGTGGTTGTATATCTCTAGGATATTGTGTCATCTGCGGTTGCTCAGCTTTTGGCAGCCTGGCATGGGTTTTTTTTTGGCAATATCATTAAGCAGTACTATTTTTTTTATGCTCCTCGGTTTGGCTGGATGGGTTTATTAAAGGTTGCTTTTGTTAACCATGAACGTAGGATTGAGTTTCTTGTGAATATTCCTAATGAGGCTTGTTATACTAATTACATTCTGAGCTATTTAAGTCTTACTTCCAAGCTGGCTTTACTTGGCATAGATTTTATTTCACCCCCTATTTTGTTACCTATTTTTTATACTATTGTGATTATTTAACCTATCTTATGTGGTGGTATATAGCTTTTCTCTTTGCAACAGCTTTTCTTTGCAGGTGGAGATACTTTTGGTCAACTTCAAGGTTTTTTGTAGAATGATTGGGCTCTATTACGTTATTCTTATCTTTCTTTTTTGGATGCTTGTCTATAGCATCATTAGAATGTTACTAGGTAGCCTTGTAATTTTGATTAGTGGAGATAATTGGCTCTTAGGTTTTATTTTGATTTGTTTTGTAGGTCGTATGAGCAGTAGTGAGCCGATGGTTTCCTATAAGGACTTCGTAATTATTTTTTAATATTAACATGTAGGCCTCTTTATGGGTTTTAATTATAAAAATAAAAATAAAAAAATAATAACTTGAAAATTTGAAATATAAATAAATGTATACATTTGCTTCTTACTCAGTAAATTTGAGGCATGAAAGCCTCACTAGGTTGGGATATCAATCACCAAACTTAAATGCATCTGTAGGTTTGGTGATTTTATTAGGAGCTTGACTCAAGGAATTTGCGTGAAACCAATGGCTAACTAGCCCTTGTACATAGCATTACAATCAAACCAAATATCAACACCTAATTCCTTATGAAATCTTTGTTATAAATTTTTTAATCCATAAGTGAAATAATAACCCATGAACTTAGAAATTCATTTGGACTCCTTGGATAGCTCTAATTGAGTTGAAATTTTATGGAGATGTGTTAAACATTTCAACGAAACATTCCCTCCAATTGGATCTCTTTGCCTTTATTTTAGGAATAATTTAAGAAACACCAAAGGGGATTTACTTGAATTATGATTAAGATATTATGTATCATGACCTAAGACCACTGGGGTTTTATATTACTCCTAATATTGAATCCATAGAGAATAATATCTCCTTATTTCGACAATTGGATAAGGAGATATGATTTTTCAAAGATCCCTTAATTTTTCTAAGAAATTAATCCCTAAATACATAGTTAGATGGTGCTCTCCATGTGGCACAATTAGATTGGGTGGGCAATGAATTGTGTACTAACAGAATTCATGTGCTATTGATCCAAAATGTTAAATCAAAATTAGACAATTCCAATTCAAAGCATTGAAACCACGAGACAGTCTAGCAGAGTGAAATATGATATGATCAGGACCATTGCTCAAAGTGAATTATCATAATTTCATATTAAACCTCTCGCTCGATATACTGATTATAGGCATATTTCAACCAGATTATGAAAATTAACTAGATAGATTTTGATTAAACTTCATAGGAAGAATCAATGAATAGAGAACATCTAAACCAATGGTTTGATTTCTGTGGAATGAATGTTTCTTTCACACTTTCCTGGTCCCTCCTAAGCTAGAATTCAAAAATGGAATAATACCTGAGGGAATGCTCTAATACCCTTGGCATTGCTTTAGCATAACTAATGGATTTATTGTAACATTTCTTCTCAAAGAAGTCATAAACCAAGGATGAATGGATTGGATATTGAAATTTCAGAGTGGTAACCTCACTAAAGTTTGCTCAAAGTCCTTCGAAACCCTCAAACAAATGGTTGGAAATGAATAAAATTATGCTCTAACTTATAAGAAGCTTTTCAAAATTAGAAATTAAACCCATCTTTAGAGAAATTGAGGGGTACTTATATACTTATAAAATGAATGCATATGGGATTTTTGCTCTCTTCAATTCCACATGGCCAATAGGTTGGGTAATGCAAGCACTAGAGGGTTCAGGGAAGAAGTCTTAAAGCTTAAGGGTTTGGGTTGGCCTAAATTGCAAGATTGGGCTCAACTTATGAGTCACATGCCAGTAGTATTAAAGAAGATGCTTGGACTCATCCATCAACTGAGGTGGAAAGCCTCTTAAAATATTCCCAAAATGAATTCAGGTTGTAGAAAGCTAGTTAGTTTTAGGCTCTTTAGGTGGCATTGCGTCTAAAATAATGTATTGTCTTGGTCAACCTAAGGGTTGGACTAATAATAATAGAGGTAATGAGCCACTAAGCATCTAATGCATGCATTAGCTTAAGCCAATTTAACCTTGATTTAGAAATGGTTCAATGGAGGCTTGTTTTGGACACTTGAGTAAAGCAATTTTGCTAGCCGAAGTAGTTCCAATGGCTGGGTAACTTAAGATTTATCCCTAGATAGATATCCATGTAGGTCCAAAAGGGTTTTATTAAGCTTTGGTTAACGAAATGGTAAAGATTTTAATGTGTGCGTGCTTGGTCAATCTTCATTTACTTGGTAAATGAGGTTGGCCTAAGAGTTGAGGTTGGGTCCATTACATTCCAAAGGATGTTCGAATTCATTGGTGGTCGCTCCCAGGTTTGGCAAGGTCTTCTTATATGAAATGTATATTTAAACCCTTAAAAGGGCATTTGATCAATCTTGGTTGAGTTGCTCAACTAGGTCAACCCATGGGCAACATTTCGGTTCAGACCATTATAAATGATGTATTGAACACTCTGGAGTTAGTTCCATACAATGGAAATATTTTTTATAAGGGAAACCCATAGAGGGGCCTACGTGTTAATATAAGCAAAAATTATAAAGTCTTTAAAGGGCCCTCAAGCTCACTATAGCTCCAAAGAGCTATAAAAATAAAGTTTAAAAATTCTAACATCTCGAGGTCCCTACTAAGAAAAGTACAAACATACCTAGATACAGTCTACGATGCACAAGAGAGAGCACCAAAAAAAATAGGAAGGAAAGTAGTATAAAGCTAATAGAGGTTGCACTAAACCGAAAGAGAGAGAGAGACTCCGGTATTCTAGAGAGAGAGATTCATTTTGTTTGAATTTTTTGATCCCTTTTTTCCCATTTGGCTTGAATGGTGGTGGAGGGTCGCTGGTCATCAGCTATCGATGATCGAAAAACCTCCATTCCTTACTCGGTGAGGTGTCCTAATGATTTATATCATTGTGGATCCAAAAGCATGAGCTTTTCAAATCGGGAAGGCTTGTTTAAACTAAGACCTTTGATTATAATGAAGGTCGGTTAAGTATGATGCAAGAACCTATTTTAGTGCTGGGTAAAGGGAAGGAGATGGCTAAATCCCAAGATAAGAAGAATTCATCTGTTCATTCATCTCCGATCAGGAACATTTCGACGAAGATTGCTAATGATGCGGAGGCATCTTCTTCTATTAGATTAAACCTGAAGGTTATACAGATTTACATATGTTGCTCAAAATAGGGCGGAATTTCAGGACCTTTCAAATTTGAATTTGGAAATGGTGATACAAGACAAAGATATGAATGTTGATAATGAATTGCAAATTAAATCTGGTGGAATTATTAAAGGATCGGTACATGTAATGGATGTTTTTCCGAATGTGGATAATATCAAATTCAGTCTAGAAAATTATTGGTTGTCTAATAACCATATTAAAGTGAATCATGTGGAAACAGTTCATGATGAGGAGGGTGATGCAAATGTTCTCAAGTTGAATATGGAGAAGGTAAGTGATAATGTTAAACTTCTCCAAAAATCTCTTGTAGTGAAAGTATTTGGAAAAGAAATTCCTTTTCCTATTTGTAGCATTGAATTGAGGAAACAATAGAATAGATTTGGATCATTCCATCTCACCTCATTGGGTTTAGATTGGATTTTATGTTCATTCCAATCTTTTCAAATAATGGAAGAAGTTCTAAGTGCAGGTCCTTATTTTGTGGGTGGACACATAATAGGGGTGGATAAATGGTCACCTCAATTTTCACTTACATCACTAAAAGGTTTATCGTCACCAATCTGGATCCGGTTGCCTCATCTATCTCTACATTGTTGGGATGAAGAGAATGTTACAAATATTGTTTCAAAAAGTGGAGTCCATTGTTCTTGGATGGAAAAATGTTTAAATGGGGGAGACAAGAATTTGCAAGAGCTTGTGTTCGTATTAACCTTGATTCTAAACTAGCTTATGGTGTTTGGATTGAGGGTCTTTTTGGAAAAAATTTTCAAAAAAGTGGTGTTTAAGAAAATCTCATCTTTGTGTTTCAAATGTGAAAAGATAGGCCACAAGGTTGAAATGTATATGGAAGGTATCAATGAAGATCAAAATAAAAATCTAAATAAAGTTTTGAATGAAGGAAACAAAGACTTGGGGAAAGAAGAATTAGCTAAGGATCATTTAGAGAATCAAAGTTCATATTTCAGAATGTGAAATTTAAAAATAAGAGGAATAAGTTTCAGAATCAAAGTTCTATGGCTGTTCCTGCAGTTAATCGTGCTCATGGTTATATAAAAAAAGCTAATAAATTTGAATTTCTTTCTCGTGAGGTTGAGAACAAATTTCAAGTGGAAACTTCATAAAATCCTTTCTTGATTGAGCAGATCTTATCAAATTTTGTGGTTGAGAATATAGAACAGAATGGAAATAATGCTCATATTTCATAATGTCCAATAAAAGATCATACATGAATTCATATTTCTGGGAGAAACAAAAATTTTGAAACTAGATGTTGTAAAGAAGTACATGTTGTTGTTGTTGTTAATGTTCCTAATCAACTAGTGTTGCAACCCATGCCCCGAGTTTGAGATTTTGATGATGCCAAATAATGATTGTTTTGAAACAACTTTTCATTGGATATTATTTTATTTACTATTTTCCTTAAGTACTAACATTCAGGAAGATCACAAGTGACTCAGGACGAAAGGAAGACTCAAGAACAGGTAGAATAGGAGTATGAGTCAGATATTGTATTTTTCTATTTATTGTATTTTTATTTTCTTGAGTCTGGCCACAAAATGAATAAGAGTATGAGCAACCATGCACACACACAGGGGGAGAGTTTTTTTTTAAATGTAAAATGTAATAGAATTTCTTCTCTGGAGATCGTACTGTACGATTTTAATTTGTACCGTACGATCCGAGCTATGTGGACAATTCTGTGAATAGATCATACTGTACGAATATATTCATACTATACGCTATGTTCAGATCCAAAACCCTAGCCGTAGTTTAGTTTAAGTAAGTGTTTTTGTGCCGATCGTACTGTACGAACATTTTCGTACTGTACGATTTATTTTAAATACTTACTTAAATTAACCCATGATTAGTGCATGAAATCCAGGCCTAATTATATTTTGAACATCGTACTGTACAATAGTAATCGTACCATACGATGAATTGAGACGACATCTGATCGTCCAAACCATCATCCTGTACGAATAGTATTTTTGTTGATCGTACCGTACGATATTATATCATACAGTACAAATCATTTTTTAACTGTTCGTACATCTTCGTACCAGGACGAAGTCTGTTTATGAAGATCGTACTGTACGATGTTGAATTGTACTGTATGAACAGTAACGGCTACTTTTGAAATCAGAGGGATTTTGGAGCCTGTTTTATGTGTTAATCTCGTCCTTTTTCAGTAAGAATTACAGAGAGGGAGAACGGGGTTAGAGAGGGAGTCCAAGGGGAGAGAGCTCTTGAGAAGTTCTTTAGGGTTTTGAGAGAAGAAGGTTAAGGTGAGCGTTGTGAGGGAGAAGAGGTGTGAGGGAGATCACACGGTTGCTCCAAACTTGCTGCATCTTGTTCCTCCTGTGGCCCTAGAAGAATTTGTGGGAGGATCTCCAAGGGAAAGGCTCTTCTACATCCGTGACCTCGAGCTACTCTGCCTTCTCCAGCAGGGAGAAAAAGGAGAAGGTTCTCTGCCATCGCCAGGAGGGTGAAAACAGAGTTTGGCACTCCGCCACGCCGAGTTGGTGAAAGGGAGTATTGTAAAGGCTTCTCCGCCTTGCCAAGGGGGGCTAAAAGAGAGTCGAGGACTCCAGGGAGTGGACATAGGTCATTGTTTGACCGAACCACTATAAAAATCTTGGTGTGTTTTTTCCTTATCTTCATTTACTTTTACTTGCACTTAATTTTTTTTTTTCATAATTATTGCGTGATGAAATTTGTGAAAGAAAATTTGTTTAAGTTTTTGTTGTCAAATTTCAAAAATAACAAAAAGATTAGAACTCCTGTTTAAGGTTACTTTTCATTG
Organism: Dendrobium nobile; assembly: GCA_022539455.1. Lineage (NCBI taxonomy): Eukaryota > Viridiplantae > Streptophyta > Magnoliopsida > Asparagales > Orchidaceae > Dendrobium > Dendrobium nobile. The sequence continues at coordinate 42,680,571 of CM039736.1, forward strand.
AGAAAAAGTTTTTCACAATTCACCCCCCCCCCCCCCCCCCTCTTGTCATTTAGTGATTTCAACTAGGTAACGGTGAGACTAGGCAAGACACTGAAGGTGGAGTGGTGGATAATGTTACAAATGCAATTCATCATGAGGAGATCTAGGAAAATAAGGTGGAGTCAACAATTCTGGATGATAGAATTGAAATTATATATAATTCTAAATCTGAAACCAGAGAAGATTTTAATAAAATGGTAAGTACTCCTTTGTCCAAATTTGTTAAAGTAAATTCTGGAGAAGAATTTTTTGAAGATGGGAAATTCCAACTACCTTCTAAGTCATTCCTTATTAAGAAAAAAATTTAATAAATATACAAGGTTATTTGGTCATATTAAAGGAAGCCTTAGAGGAAGGAAGATGGACATTCTTGGTGGCAGCATTCAAGCCATTACTTTATTTAACTAGTAAAATGATTGATGAAAGAAAAGTTCATGGATGCTCGGTGAAGTGGTTGATGATGGTGGAGCTTCTTAAAGACATGCCTTGTGGAGGTGCCAAGATCATAGGCTATATATAGACGATTTTCTATTTTCTTAGTTTCATTTCTTTTGCTTGCCTAGTAATCTTGCTTTTTCTTTATTTACTTTAAGCATAAGGTGGTATTTTGAAAAAGGATTTAGAATAATGGAAATTAAGATCTACTCTATATATTATTTTTTACTCAATTAGGAAATTTGGGATACTAATCAACCTTATGGGTTTTTGTTTAATCTTTGGTATCCCCTCCACCCCTATGGGTTTCAAAAGATAAGTAGAGGGTCTTATTTTCATTATGACATTTCCTCTTTTTCTAATGGTTTCATTATGCTTAAATTGCTTGCTAATAAGACCTCCTTTTACTTTGTTTTAAAGGGAGCATCTAGTAGTTTTCTTTTCTTGTAATAATTTCCTTTTTTAATTTTAATGCTATATGCATTTTCTCAACAAAACAAACTAGTATACAACTCCAGCTCCTCATCCCAAAAAACTTCAGCAAGAGTTCCTACACTGAAAATATCCTGCAAACCCAGACGAGATCAAAAATAAAGAAATCGTAAATCATTATATAAGATAGGACAGAGATGACTCCACCCATAACCAAAATCCTTATTATCAATGAACCAACAACATCAGAAGCTAGTGAGACCAGACATCTAGTAGTTTATACCAATAATCCATTGATGAGAACAAACAGGAAACAAGTCACAATTGTAAGCAAGAAATAAGCCATCAAAACATAACTTAGCAGGCAAATTGAGACCTTCCAGGGAAAAAAACCCCACAGCAATCCAACCATATGAAACACCGCAAAATAACACACCCAACCGTGCCCATTAGTAACCTCCCAGACAAAAGGAACGACAATAAAACCTCCAGCACAAACCCAAGAAACCTATACCAGCAGAAGCAATAAACAACCAGTCTCCTCCATCACACCTCCAAACCAACTGCCAGAGAACAAACATAAGAATAAAGTTGAAAGACAAAACAAAACACAAAAATTAAGATAAGAATATCCCAAACCACACTGAGGATAACATAGCAGTGACAACTATCAGACCACAACACCAGAACCATTTACGAGAGAGACAGAATAAAGCCCCTGCCATATAAAATAACCAAAACATTAAAAGGGTCACCACGTAACACATATGAGACAATATTAAAAATAAATCCTACATGATACAAACCATGAAAACCAAGCTAGGCAAACCTAGACATACATACAGCAAGGTGAAAAGCTAGAGACATAACTCTAGCAAGAGTAGTCCAGCAACACCCCATACTAGGCCAAAATTAAGATAAAAACAAGGCAAAAAATAGAACCTAAAGAACCAACCACCTCAAACTATAACATAAGGTTACCAGTTTTATCCAATCTAAGGATCCCTTTAACATGAGCAAGTAGATTGATAGCAACAAAATCAGACAGATGATCCAAGGTTCACCCCCAATTAGCCAACTAAATAGCACAAGAATTTCCCTCCTTATAAACATGACAAAAAGATGCATTAATAAAGATCATAAACTATTTAATATCCCTCACCAATAAGAAAGGATTCGGAGTATAGATGGTATCCTCCAAGCTATTTAAATATTAAATATAGTAAATAGAATCAACTTCAATACTAATATTAACAATATCCAAAGAAATACATAATTTAATCCAATAAAGAATAGCCGACAACTCTGTAGAATTCTCATCATACAAATATAAGGGACCTGCAAAAGCCATAACAATGTTACCATAATTGTCCCTGATAGTTCCACCACAACCCGATAATTGCTGCTTAAAAATACCCTTCACATTCAGCTTATAAGTGTTAACGAGGGGTTTAATCCAATAAATAACTCTAGAACTAGAAGGACGGTGCGGAACACCATCCAACTTAATACCTAATTCATCAACCATGAAGAAATAGTTTTTAAAATTCTTACTAGAAAGTAAGTTAACAGTAAAGAGTTTCATAACTTTTCTTCCACATTATTGATAATACTATGATGGTTCATGCCAATACCAATAAAAAGTGAGTTGTTTCGTTCCAACCATAAATACCATAAAAAAAGAGAATGAATAAAATTTCTAATAAGACCCTTAAACTTGACAATCCAAAACTTAAGAATGGCATAGATAGAAAGTTTAGCATTTATACAATTTAATTTGAAAATATCATTAAAATAGGTCCAATTTTTAATAGCTAAAGGACCATAAAGAAAAGCATGGTTCATATTCTCCACATGATAACAACATTAGCATTTAGAAGGCAAAATGAAACATCTATGGATTAAATTATCATCAGTAGGGATGAACTTATAAAAAATCCTCCATATAAAACTCGCAATAATAGATGGAACACTCTTGTGCCAAATCATAGATAAAATACTAGAATTATCCTTCTTGATTCTAAAAGCATGCTAAGCATCCTTTAATTTAAAAGTACCATCTTTGGATAAATTACATAAAAGTAAATGCTCAGACTCAGTGTTCAGGGGAAGATTAAAAATTTGAGGAATAATATCATCAAGAATAACATTCTCAAGTTTATCATAGTCCCAACAATTATTTGTAATGAAAAAGTTCACCATAACCACCACAGTGGAAGAGGAGTTAGTTATAGAATCAATAGAATGCTTACCTAACCAATGATCTTGCCAGAAGAAAATATTCCCACCACCTAGGCCCCAAGATAGATACGGTCCAACCATCCATTTATCCTTGCAAAGTCTTTTTCTAACTTTAGAATCACCTTGATTAAAAGTGCAAAGAGTAGAGTGTTTACCCACATAATATTTAGCAACCATAAAATTTTTCAAAAGGCTCCTATTAGGACGCAAAGTATACCACAACAAGAAAGAAGAAGCATAAGATAAATTAAACATGCTCTTATAACCCAAATCACCCTTATTTAAAACACCATAACAATTTTCCCAAGAGGACCATATAATTTTAGAGTTAATGTTAGCACCATTCTAAAAGAACTTATTGAAAAATTTATCAATCCTATTACAAACATTTTGAGTAGGCTGTAGAGTTTGAAAGTATAAATGTGAAGACAGAAAACAACACTTCTAATAAGAGTGAGCCTACCACCAAAGCGCAAAAAAATAGAATTCTAAGAGAACAGCATGCTCTACATCAAAGTAATCAAATTATCAAAAATAAAATACTTCTTACGACCTTCAAAAAAGAGGAACTTCAAGATACCCAAGAGGCATTTGGGCTTGGACAAAGCTAGTCATAGCTTTAATAGCAACAATACGATCATTAGGCACTTTTTTAGGGGCAATAAAGCAACATTTTTTTTTTGTTTAACGAAATACCACTAACATTTTCAAAATGCAGAAGAAAATCTAAAAGTTTGTTGATCCGATTTAAAGAGCCATTCGTAAAAATAATAAAGTCATTCACAAAGCATAAGTGAGAGATGGTAAAAACCACTCAAGGTTCTAAAATAAAGTCTAGGTTTATTTTTGAAGAGGTTAGCAAGACCTTTAGATAAATAATCCACAGCAATAATGAAAAGGTTAGGAGATAAAGGATCTCCATGTCTTAGGTCATCGGAGGATTTGAAAATACCACTGCTCTTGTCATTAACAATAATAGAAAAATAGGAACCTTCAATACAATTCCTAATAAGATTGATAAAAATAGAATTAAAGCCAAATAAACATAAAATCTTATAAGGAAAATTCCAATCCATGTTGTCATAAGACTTGGAAATATCAAGCTTCAAGATAATATTGCTGCCTCTCACCCTGATATCCAAGTCGTGACAAAATTCTTGATCCAAAAGAATATTATCAGTAATGGCCCAACCCTTAACAAAACTCATTTGATAAGGAGATATAATTTTAGGAAGAATAGAGTTTAACCAACTCATAAAAATTTTGGAAATCAACTTACTAAAAAAGGAACAAAGAGTAAATTGGTCAAAAACTATTCCAAGAACTAATCGAGTTAGTCTTATGGATAAGCACAATAGATGTGGAAGTAAAGAATTTAGGGATAGCGTGCCCAGCAAAAAAATCCAAAATAACAAAATAAAGATCAGCATTAATAATATTCTAAGTAGTAAACCCATTTGGACCAGCCACAGAATCATCATTCTCGTCACCAACAATTTTTTTTAATTCCTCCAAGGAAGGAGGTGTAAAGAGTAAATCATTGTCCTCTAGAGAAGATTAGGAATAATATCAAGGTATCAATATTAATCGAAGTAAAAACTTTATTAAGGCAATTTTGAGAATGCTGAATAGCTAAATTAGCAATATCCTCCCTATATTTAGTAGTAGAACCATCATCACGATTGATTTTATTAATGGAATTTTCGGCTTTTTTCCTCTTCACAAAAGCATGAAAATATTTGGTATTATTATCAACTTTAACCAGGTTTTTTCAAGCTACTTTTTGCTTCCAAAAAGCTTCCTCTTGAGCTTGGAATTTAAATAGAAAAACTTTAGCCTCTTTAAGTAAATTAAAATTAGCATCATAAGGAAAAAGTTGACATTTAGCCTCAAAAGAAATAACTTTGTCTTCAGCCATCAAAATATTAGAGAAAATATTTTTAACAACATTATTATTCCACCAATTAATAATTTTTTTAGTCTTTTTAGCTTGAACCAAAATTTTTTCATACCATGGATAGAATTATCAGGATGTAAAGGAGCACGCCAATTATCTTGAACCACATCCAGGAAGGAATCATGAAGAAACCACATATCTTGAAATCTAAATTGAGGCACAGAGTTCACTTGTCTAGCTTTAAACATAATCAGCAAAGGAGAATGATCAGAAAGAGTTCTACTAAGATGCTTAATAGAAACAACATTTAAATCATTAAGCCAATTGTCTTTAAGTAAAACCCGATCCAAATGTTGCCATAAATGACCACAGTTCCAAGTGAAATTATTACCAGAAAAAACCAATATTAATAAAATTGCAATCCATAATCTTGTTGTTGAAATCCTCCATAGAATGATAACTAGCAGTAGAACCCCCTCCCTTCTACGCTCAAAAGGATTAAAAATTGCATTGAAATCATCACCAACAAGCCAAGGTAAGTTGCGCATACTATAGAAATTACTGAGTTGTTCTCATAACATTTTTCTAATATTACAAACAGAAGAAGCATAGATAAAAGAGGAAAAACAATTCAAGTTTAAAAATTTAATACTATAATGAAAAACTTGACTAAAGTCTCTAATGACACCAATCCTAATAGGATCCTTCCAAAGAATCCAAACTGTATTGGCAGAGTTAGAAGCATAATGTTTAAAACCCATGATTCTAGCAGTAGAAGGTAATTTAGAAACACTAATAAGAGGCTAAAGCAAAATAAGAATAGTAATATTATAAATACGACATAAATTTTTAACTCTCAATCTTGATGAGGGGCAACCAACACCCCTAAATTTCCAAAGAATAGTTTTAAACATAAGAAACATGCTAATGACTAATATGCGAGTGTAAGGGGGTTCTAGGAGATTGTAAAATGATCTTTTTGCTTATCCAACCTCTCATATTATGAAATTTAGTAATGCTAGTATCATTATCATCTTAAGCAAAACATTTAGCAACAATGTCCATATCCTTCATAATAGTAAAAGCATCACAATTATAATGAGATGTTGAAGGATGCTTACCATCATTATTTTAGGCCACCTGACTTAACTATTAAGGGCATTTACCCTCCATAAATATACCATCATTCTCTTCATTACCCTTGCACCTCAAGGAAAGCTTATTATTTCCTTCCCCAAGAGAAAGGATATCCTCTACCCTAGCCAATTCACCCTCCTCCAATTTGCTACCATTCCGAGCAATGTCAACACCCTCATTAACTTCCACCACTTTCTCCTGCTCATTAAAATCCAAAGGATTAGAAGCCATATTAGGTAACAACCTAACATCCATATTAGATATATTTTTTAATAATATAAGGAATAATAGAATCAGAACAAGCAATATTATGGTTAGAGTTAGTAGCCAACTTTTGCTCATCCATATTTTCACAACTAGAAAATAAGATAATGGTAGATTTAACATTTACTCCCTGATCATTACTAGGATAAACAACATTAGAAATAGTCTATTCAAAATCAACACCAGCTAATTGTATAGGTTCTTCAATATTATCTTTCGGGTTAAGGTTATTGCTCTCCAAGTTTCCAATTTCAGGAATAATATTTACATGAGAAGCCAAATTCACAACATTCCCTTGCATTTGTATGGAAGAATCCTTCTCCTTACAAAGATGAGGATGCTTCCTATAGCATTCATTTATACCATGACCATGCATTTTGCAATGAGAACAAAAAATGGGCAAGTTTTCAAATTCCACTTTTGGGAAGTAGCCATTCAATTCTATCCCAATCCAAATTTACTTCGAATGCTTCTTAGAAATATCTAACTCAACCAAAATAAGAGACATGGATGGTCGAGTAATAGAAGAAGTGGCATGGTCCGTTTGCAAAAACCTTTCAAAAATTGAATCCAATCCAAATAGAATTTGAGAATTAAAGATATGAAGTCTAAGATTTGGAAAAGAAATCCACACAGAAGCAATAGGGGATGCTTCCCTAACATCAAAATCCTGTGTCCATTTGAGTAAACACATTTGACATGCATGAATATAATAAGATCTCCTAGCAAATATACGGTTATAATCAAGATCATTGGATATTCCTTTGATCATTAAACCGATATGAAAGAACCCAACAGTTTTAGCTTAGCAAAAAAATTTTGTATAACATCAAGGTTCGGTTGCCTCAAGATGAACTGTCCAACCAATGTAAAAGAAAACAGAGCAACCAACGAACAACAACAGAATCCTCAAACATCAAAGTTGGACATCACTTAAATGAGCTATGATCAAAATGCACCTTTAGATGAAGATGAGGAGGAACCAGCCAATATATCCTTAAATGATCGAGATTTACCCTAAAAAAAAGAGGAAGATGAAGGGATGGATGAAAATGGAGTCTTTATATCCCAAAGCACAAAAACAATAAGAAAACTTAAAACCAACACACGATAAGAACCAAAAATAAGCAAAGTGAAAGGAAATAACCAAAAAACCACAAGAATTCCATGATAGGAGGGAAAAACTAACTGCACAAAAAGGGAGCCCTAGATCGCCTCCAAATTGCCAGAGCACAAAAAAGAGACGTTGCAAAACTATTTAGGTATCCTATGAAGCATTTTTTAAGAAGGTTTAAAAGCAAGATATGTATCTTTAGGGTTTAATTGTTATATATGGTCAAAAAGGTTGACTTGGTCAACCAAGGTTAGTTATAACTTGGATTTTGGTTTATTTTGTGTCAAATAATATACTAAATATTTTGGAATAGGTTTCATGATTTAGTTTTATTGAGCCATGTTTATGTTTGAAAGAAATTCAATTTTCAAGGTTTAGTTTTTAAATATTTTATGGTCAACCATGGACAACCAATGTTCCATGTTGGTTAAAATCATTATGATAGTGATAAGGATCATGATTAATGAGTTTGGAAAAGGTCATCAAGGAAAGAAATCATAAGAAGTCATATCTAGTGGCATATGCTATAAATACTTAACTAATGTTTTTGCATCCTATGGAAATGCTTCAAGTTTTAAGGGTTAATGTTCTTGAAATGCCATCAAACTAATGTGGTTGACCCTAGGGACATGCTTAATTGGTGTAAAAGTGATGGATTAAAAATTTAACATCATTTGTTCAATTTTTAAGGCAAGGGAATTTTCTCCAAAAATAGGTTATGGACCAAGGGGTTTTGAGTTTGGTTCTAACACTAGTCTTTAGAGTTTTTAATGGATCATTAATATTAATCACTTGATTTGATTTACAATTGTCGAATTTGAATATGAATAATAAATGTCAATGATTAAGGATAATTTTTTTTTGAAAATGATCACATCACTAAGAATCTTTTGGTTATTATCAGGTGATGAATCAGATGATCAAATAACAAGCAAAAAAGATTATCAAATGATGGATTTAAGAATTAATGATGAAATCACCATGACAGGGCATAGTCGTGGACTTGATTTAAATTTAATCTTTTTTATTTAGGTTTAAAGATAAGTGTTTGATAAGGGGAAATTTTGCCACATTCAAAAATGGGGTCAACATGATTATCATTGTGATACTAGTTAAAATATTTTATTTTTATATTAGTTATACACATATAATTTCATTTCCTAGCAACCTGAAGAAAGTAAGAGAGAATTTATAGGAAAGAAAGGAAAAAGAGGTAGATAGAAGAAGGAGATTTCAAAGGTGTCATATTCGGATTTGATCATCATAGCTATTATAGAAATAGTCTTTACATAGGCTATTGAAAACTTGCTTTAATTTTAAATTTTAGATTTAGGTTTGCTTAAAATTATTTGAAAAGTTAATTTTGGGTGTTAAGTAACTTTTCACCACAAAAATTTTAGTATTTCATAAATTACTTTAGTTTTATTTCATTGACATGAATTTTGTAAAATTTCTACGAGCACTTTAATTTTAAATAAATTTGTTCATACATGATATTTAGTAAATATTTAAAATTTAATAAAAATCATTCTTTATAGTGATACTAAATGTCATAATTTCTTGTAATTTCATATATTATGATTAGTTATTTAATTATCAAGATAAATAAATTGGTAGATTTGAAACATGTAAATTTTCATATTATCATGTAGAAATGTCGATACATTAATAACATGGAAAATATTATTAGGTACTCTATAAATAAAGTTGCACATATTACTACTTCATGTTATACATTTAGATTATTCATAAATGTTTGCATTATTACTTGTTTATAACAAAGGGAAAAAGGGGTTGGAGGGCTCACTTTTGTAAAACCACTTTTAATTAAGGGTTAAAGAGGTTGAACAAGATTCCATGACCTCTGAAGTTGATCCAAAAGTGGGTCCACAACCTATAGGACGAGTTCTAGGGTTAATGTTCACCTACTATGGGACCTAAGATTTGGAGGCATTTAGGAAATTTTATTTACTTGTGGGCGTTGACTTGGGTTATTCTATGGTTGACATGATTTGGTTTGCTACCTTCCTAGGATCACTAAGGAGTGTTGCAAGAGTCTTAATAAGGTTATGAGCCAATCAAAAGGCTTATTGAAGCATGGGTAGTTCAATCAGGTCTATGGGACCCTCTTATGGGTTCACTTACAAATTAGGTATTATATTGAAGTCAACCTTTAGGTAGGATTTTAAAAGAGTAAAATGCTTTAAAATGACATTTCAATGGTTCATGGGAGTCTTCTAAGGGTCCTTGACATCCCTTAAGTACAAACAATGGTTAGTATAATTTATAAGTTTCTTATGTAGAGTTGGCCTAGTGTTGTGGGCTTTCTATAGCTAGCCAAAAAAAATCCTTAAGGATCAACATAAAAGAGTTCTATTGGGAAGAACTCTAACTTAAGGTAAGAAACATAAGAGATAAGGCTCAATCACATTCAAAAATGAAATTAACATATCTTTTACAAAGTGTTTTAATCTTAAATAATCTAAAATGAGCCTCTTTTTTGTTTTTTTGAAAAGTGCAAGAAGCAATAAAATTTTATTAACCACCAAATTACTTACAAGACGATTCCTCCTTCAACAATTCTAAAATTGAAGGAGGAACTTTATCTCTAGAAAAGTCATCCCAAAAGAAGGATGAGAAGTGAGCATAGTTACCACAAAAATGAACTAACTTATTACAATTCCTATTAATAAAAGAAAAAAAATGAATTGCTTAAATTTGTAAAGAAAATCTAAATCCTTAGGTTTTAGAAATTCTTCATGAATCCACTGATTTTTAAAAGCACTTTGAAAGATCTTGATGACGTTAAGATTATCACCCTCAATCACTATACCTTTAGCTTCAAGCATCCAATCTTTGATATAATCTCTCAAAGACAAAATTGCTAATAGCTCCATTTGGGCACAATCCCAAACTGGACTATGAAATCCGAAAGCAGCTAAACCTCTGCCTTTACAGTCCCTAAAAATACCACCGATACCAATGTTGTTGTTGTGAAAAACTGAAGCATCAATGTTTACCATGATCCAACCCGGAGGAGGAGGATGCCAAGAGGATTGAGACAGCTTAATAAGCTGATTAGCATCCCAATTTTCATGGATTGAACAAGAATTAAAGGAAGAAACTGTCTGAATAATAGCTCTTGAAGCAATAGAAAAACTACTTTCATCAACGCCTCTATGTACTACTTTATTTCTACTATTCCAGCAGTAGAAAATCATAGAACAAAGAAGATTGCCCATAAATGGATTTGAAGTAGCCAAATTTCTTAAATCCAGATAACAGCCAAGTAAAGAATCAAATTCAGTAATATTAAAATTCCAATCTTCTAGCACATTCCATACTCTCTTGATAAAAAAAACATTTAGAAACCACATGCTCTGTGTCTTCCATCTCTAGACATCCTCTCGAACAACCTCCACAATCAGCAAGCCTTCTATTAAAAGAAAAGCAAACTTTGGAATACCGTTCTTACTTATCCTCCACCAGAACATGTCAATTTTAGGCTTTAATTTTAACTTTTTCCTTCATTTAAAGGTATCATCCTCACTGATTTCTTCAAATTTTTTCTCATAAATGATGGCTGCAATAGATTTACCAGATAACTTCTTGATACACTCCATGTTGTCTTAAATTTGATCTGAATGGATTGGAATTGAAAGGATCAATTCAATAAGCATGTCACCAAAATAGAGCTTTTAATTTTCCAGCATCCCATCTTCCTCCTGTGATAAAATCTGAAACTTGGCTAAACTCTTTATCAGTAATGGTTACAAAAGTTGGCCACTTGTCTAATGTCTTATCCATTATCCACCTATCTTTGAAAGTATCAATACACTCTCCATTAGAAACTGTCCATCTCATCGCCGGAAGAAGGAATTCTGCACCATTCTAAATTATTCTCCATGATGGAGAGCATCAGCTATTATTATCACCATTCCACAGTACCTCCCAATATGTTGCTCTTAAAACTCTATTTAAAAGAGTATTCGGCTTCATAATGAAATTCAAGGCATGTTTAGACCTCAAAGGTCCCAACTTATCTACTAAAGATTGTAAACCATAGCCACCTTTATTTTTTGGTTTACACAATGAGCTCCACGAAACGTAGTGCATACCATCACTACCATCTCTTTTATTCCAAAGAAAATCACTACACATTTTCTCCACTTCATATAAAACCTTCAGAGGAATCAAAGAATGACTGGCTTGATAGGTAGTTAAAGACAGTACAGATGAATTAATCAAAGTCAATTTACCTGCAAGAGAAATGAATTTTGTACCCCAAATATTCATCTTGGCTACTGCTTTAATAGTAATTTTGCTGAAATCTGCCTTTACCAATCTCCTGAGAGCTATCTTAACTCCTAAATAATCATTTTCCTTTACCATCTTCATTTTAATTACATTGAGAAGGGATCTATAATCCCTTTTCTTTACTGATTTGTTGAATAATACCGTAGATTTAAGCAAGTTAATTTTTTGTCCAGTCCAAGTACAATAATTCTTTAATATTTTGACCACTTTCTTCAAACAATTCTTATTAGCTCTTGAGAATATTATAATGTCATCTGCATACATTAAATGTGAGATTAAAGGGCCTCTTGGACTGACTTTAATACCAATCCTCTTACCAATTTTGCCAAATTCTTCTAACAATAATTGAGAGCACATGATAAAAAGGAATGGTGACAAGGGGCACCCTTGTCTAAAACCACAATCTGCCTCTATCCACTTAGTACTTTTGCCATTAATTAAAATGGAAAATTTTGGATTAACTACACATTCCAAAATTAAATTAGAAAAAGGTTTAGGAAATCCAAACCAGTCCAGCACTTTTTCCAAAGTAGACCAACACATGCTGTCGTAGGCCTGCTCCATATCAACTTTAATAGATACCAGACCTTTCTTAGCTTTAGAGTGTCTAAATTTATTAAACACTTTTTGAGCTAGGAGTAGTTGGTCAGCCATAGACCGCCCCTTAATAAAAGCATATTATTCAACAGAAATGATCTTAGGATGAACAAAACTCAACCTGTTTAAGATCATTTTAGCTACTATTTTATAAATTGCATTGCACAGGCTAATGGGATGATAATTCTCAGGGGATATTGGAGAAACAACTTTGGGAATCAAAATCACATTAGTTTCTTTCCATCCAGGACAAAGAACTCCCGAAGTAAAAAATTCTTTTATAGCAGCCCAAACATCATTCTTAATGATAAACTAATAGGATTTAATGAAAGAATATGTTATGCCATCAATACTTGGTGAAATATTGGATCCCAAGTTTGAATTGGTATCCTCCAGCTCCTTTACAGTAAATTCTTCACTAAGAATTTTACAATCTTCCACATGCAGTCTGTTACCAGGTTCTGGCCATCCATTTAAACTGCAGCTCCTAGCTTTCCATTTGCAATTGAAGAATTTGATGAAAACTTCTTCAATACTTTGCTTGTCTTCATAAATTACTCCCTCCTCATTTTTCACACCATTGATTCTATTAGCATTTCTCCTTGCCGAGGCATATGCATGGAAGAATTTGGAATTAGAGTCTCCTTCATTCAGCCATTGAATCTTAGCCCTTTGCTTCCACCACATGCTAAGCCTCCCCAAAGTATTATTGAATTCAGCAATTTTGGATCTTAAATAGCAAAGTTTCAGATCCGATAATCCTCCCAAATCAATTTCTTCCTTTTGTAAATCTAGAATTTCACTTTTCAGCTTTTCTTTTAATTCTATCAAATTTTTATGCTTCTTATTCCAAAAAAATAAGGATCTCAAAGTTCTCTTGAACTTAGAATTAAGTATATCTGAAGCAGAACCCTTTGTCTTTTTGTTCCAAGCAGCAAGAACTATAGAATGAGAGGCTTTATAAGATAACCAAGTATCTTCAAACATAAATCTCCTTCCTTTTGTTAACCTGGATGCCAAGATTTTAATAGATATTGGACAATGGTCCGATGTAATCCTAGCTAGATGCTTAACCACCGTCATTTGGAGAATATTAAGAGCTGCACAATTAATAAGGCATCGGTCCAGCCTCTCCAAAATCCTTCCTCCTTCATTTTTATTATTGTACCATGTAGTCGACTTCAAGTAAATCTCCTCTATTCATGAACGATATCATATCTTTAGATCCTTGAGAGTGTACAAACTTCTTTCCCCCTCTTTTATCACTTTTAGAGATAATGCAATTAAAATCTACCCCTATAATCCATGGAAATCATATCAAAATACTTTTCCAAATTTTCCCAAAGAATTCTTCTTTTACAGTTTTCCCTGCTGCCGTAGACTGTAGCTATCATCAATGTTTGATGATTTTTAATTTTAAGTCTACCCACCACCACCTGCTCATTAGCTTCTATAACTTCAAAGGTTGCCAAATCTTGTCTCCAACACACCAAGATACCACCTGATTGTCCAATTGCCAGATACATGAACGAATCCCACAGTTCAACAATAAATTTTCTGACTTCTTTAGACTCCATAGAAGAAACTTTAGTTTCCATAAGGCCCACAAACAAAGCATCATTATCCTTCACAATTTCATTCAAATACATGGAGGCAACCACCTTCCTAGCCCCCCTACAATTCCAAAAAATTAGGGAACTCATTTTTTCTTTGAAGTGGGATTAGACCCACCACAAATACTCTTAGGATCACCTTTCCTTGTTTTAGACTTTAAAGAATTATTCCCCAATGATTTTACTTCTTTTTGCAACCTAAATTTTACTTCTCCAAGAACAGGATTCTCCACCAATTCATTACTATCACTAGTAACTTTAACAGATTTGTCCTCCTCCTCCAACTCTTTTACACTTCTTTCAACCAAAGTAATTTCTTTTACTAGATAATCCTTGCCTCCTTTAGTAATAGATTATAGAATAGAAAACATATTTTTACTGTTGATATCAACCACACCCGACCTGAAGACATATTTTCAGCTATGAATTCCAATGAAAACCTTTTTTTCCAGAACAGGAATAGTTTCATCAATGGTCTTCTTATTATGGCCTTTCCCATTAGATTTTTGAAGAACCATTTCCTTCACTGCATTCTCCTAAATCTTGACATCGGAACCTTGATAGGGAATACTTGAGTTCACAGGTAATTCCTTAGGACTTACCTGAGTTTGCAAGCAACCCTTTCCCAAATTGATAACATCCTGAGTAAATTCTAACTTGCTAATTTCCCCTTCTTCAAGTTGAAGAGCAGCTGAGTTTCTTTTTTATGAACTATCTTGTATCACTTCTTTAGCTACACTTACATCCTTAACAGATATAGTTTTGTCCACCTCAACCACTGGAGCAGCCGGTCTTCTTAAAAAACTGGAATAGTTAGGATTAACCCACTTATTGCTTTGTTTAGAAAACCTTTTCTTCTTATGATTCACCAAGATCGATGGACCATAAACAGGTTCTTTGGATAATATTTGCTTCTTACCTTCTTTTAATCCTTCAGCCTCTTCATTTGCAACCTCCAACTCCTTATGAACTTCTTTCAAAGGCATACAATCCTTCTCTACATGCCCTATCTTACCACAAACATAATAGAAATTTGAAACCTTTTCATACTCCACTTTTTGAAAGAATCTCCCACATAGACTATCAACCTAAACTCCTAAAGGAAGAGGTTGATCAAGTTGGATTCTCACACATACTCTAGAAAATTCTCTTCTTCCCCAATTGAACATATTTCCATCTAACATCATAGGTTTTCCAACTCTTGATGCAATGCAAGCAACATTTTTCTCATCCCAACATTGTAGAGGTAGGTGAGGCATCCTAATCCATATAGGAGAAGAAAGTCCCTTTTTTGAAAAAGAATTAAATTTCGGAGACCACCTCTCCATACCTACTATGTGTTCATTTACAAACCATGGTCCTCCCGAGTGCACCGCTTCCACCATTTCTTCAGAAGAGAAAGAACCTAAAAACCAACCACTTCCTGATGTAGTAAAGTGGAATCGTCCAAACTGTTTCCATTGCTTTCTTAACTCCCATGCCACCATATGAGAAGGTAACTCCTTCCATAAAACTTTGATAACCAAAGAATTTGACAGCTTTTTAGCATTTAAATCCTCCAATTCCTCATTGAGCTTTACTGCTTTTCCATCATCTGAAACGACCACATCAATTTCATTGAATTCCAATTTGATGTATGGCTTTTTACTCCAAGGATTCATTGAACTAGAATCAACCAACTTAGGCAATTCTACAGTCACCTTGTCTCCATTTGATTTATTAGCTTTTTCCAAAACAGAATGAACATTTTTGTTAACCGTATTTCGTGAATCTTCATTTATCTCGCTACGACAAAGTCCAGGGATTGCATTCAAATTCACAAATCGGTTAAGAAAAATCTTCATTCCAGAAGTCGGCGCCGCATTATCGGATGGAAAACCAGATGATTTTACGCTTTTTGGAGTAACAGTATCTCCCAAATCAACTACAGCCTTACCTTTTCCTTCCACATGCTTTACCTCCATAGGCGATGAAACTGCACCTTCTTTAATAACCAACGCTCCTTGGCGTTTCATCAATGGAATTTTACCTACCTGAATTGAATTCAAGATCTCCATATCACCTTCATTCTCCTTAGCCAACTTGGAATTCAAAACTCGAGATTGAAATGAGCTAACCACTCCTATATTCCGGGCTTGCTGGAGTTTATCCACCACCTTCATAGACTTCATATTCTCAGCACAAGAACCACGGACATCCTTGGGAGAATCACCGGCGATACGCCGGCGATCGTCCTCTCCCATCAGTTCGCCGACCGTTACCGCCAAACAGAATTTCAAATTTCCTTTTCTCTCTCTAGAAATCCGGACGTTCTCTCTCTACAATGTTATGATTTCCAAAAAATTGATAAAATGTGCCTCTTACATAGCACCTCAACAAGCATAATATGATTAAAAATAAATTGGGTTCAATTGACATCAAATTTGATAAAAGAAGTCCATGCTTTTAGTATTTGTCATTCTATGAAAATTAAATGGCATAACAACAATTAACAAAACCTTTTATGGTTTAAAATAATTAAGAGTAAAGGATGTTAGAAACCACATTCTTAATGAAGATATCTTATGTTGCAAGAAAGGAAAAAAATTAATATTCTTCATTAAATATTGATAACAAATGTAGGACACAAATTCAAAGAAACCATGAAGACAAATGTATATCAAAATCATAAAATAAGAGAAAAAATGCATCATAATAGCAAAGTTGGAGTTTCAAAGGGTAGATGCTAGATGTATTAAAGCCATGACATATGAATAAAATGTACCACAAAAGATAACCATAATAAGGGAAATAGAAGAAAGACCAAATTATGAATGTTTCTTAAGAATAAATTCAAGATGCATTGTCCGTAAGTGTAAAAAAACCATGAAAATATGGATTTTAGACTAAAGTGCATCATTTCATTATTCTTATCATAAAGAACTAATGATAAACCAATAAAAAGATAATATGATAAATTATTCTTTATTAATAATGAGCCTTTATATATTATAGGCATTAATGATGTGATACTCTAAACTAAGAAGACAACCACATAAAAGTTAAGCAAGTTTACATATGTTAACCCCATGAACACCTGACTCTAGTTTAGATTTTGATAATAACAAACATATAATTGGAAATTAATATTATTTGAAATATTAAGTGTTTCAATCACAAAAACAAAATGAGTGGCTTGATCAACCAGCTCAAGATGACCATAGCTTGTATGGGTTAACCTTATTTAGTAAATTGTTTCATGTTACATAAAATAAAAATTACTTGATAACAAAAAAAAAAAACAAATTAATTGTAATATATATAATTTCATTATAAAAAATAATCTAAATAACATTATAAAATTTTTTTTTTGTACTTAACACCTTTTCATTAAAAAGAAATTACATCCATAAACATGTTACTAATACTTCATTTAATTCAAGACTTTGATTAATATTTCATTATACATATTAATATATGAAAAAGTGCATGTTAAATCAATAGTTATTTTTTAAATTATTGCAATTAATCATTTTATCTCTCCTGATATTATTTTTCACACATATCCATTCTTTTCATCATTTCCATCACTTTAATTTTTAATTTGGCTGAAGTTTTTATGATATATTTTAATATTGTTATTTAAGATGTTTTTATATAATTAAGATTAATTCCATTATTTTTCAAGATTTAAAAATTCTAAATTTTATAAAAGAAGTCCTAAAATCATATATTGTAACAATCACCTTAAATCATCCTTGGGATGACAATATGAAGGACTATGTCCATGTTTCGAGATTTGGAGTATTATATCATCATATTAATCTTGTCATAATCTTATATATATTATATATTCTATTAATGAATTGTATTAAAATATTTACAAATTGATTTAACTCTATTTTGGAAGGTATTGACCACCCCATTTTTCTTACCATTTGGTTTATGGTTAATTAATTTGATTCTAATCTAATGAAATTAAAGTTATTTACTACATCTTAATGATTAAGTTCTTTCATTAATAACATGGTTGATTTATTTCCATAAACTACTTCGCCAAAATTTTCATATTGCGAACTATTTCAAATTTTAAATTTTTAAAATTCAAAAATCCCTCCAAATCTCCTTTGGCCAATTTTTTCTTTACTAAATCTCTCTACATTAAAATTTGATACAACAAAAAAACTCTCTCTCTCTCTCTCTCTCTCTCTCTCTCTCTCTCTCTCTCTCTCTCACTCACTATTGCTCTCTCTCTCTCTCTAAAAAGTCCTAGGTAAAGTTCATTTTGAAAATTCTTCTAATGCTTTGAGGAGATTGTGTGGAGACCTTCACATCATCTTCCATAATTCCAAGAAGTAGAAATTGAGTAGGATCTCTTCTTTTTTTATTCTTATGTAAGCAATATTATTTTTCATAGTTGGTTGATTCAAAAAATCTTTATTTTTTTCATGAAAATATTTTTTATTTGATAACAACATCTTGTATGGATTTAGTATTTAATCTTCATAACCTATGTGTGTTCCATGTTTAAATGTTAAAATAGATTTTCAAAAAATTAGGAAATTACTGTAAGAAAATTTTCAAATTTTCCATCTTATTTCATGTTTTGGTGCATTTCTGCAAAAACTCTTTTTAAAGTAGATTGAGAGATAAATTGTTGTAATATTTTCATTTCTTTTGTATCTTAAAATTATTGGGTAAAACTTACCCATTATAGGAGAGTATGTGTTATCATTTTATATAAGGGTGTTATATTTGCCTAATTCTAGAAGAGTATTGAGGCCTTGAATTCTTGTGAGATTATTTGTGAAATCCTTGCCAGAGGTGGCTAGGCATGGACACATGCTAGTTTTGGGATTTAGCCTAACAATGTAAAAATATTATGTTTATTTTTTCTTTTTCTCTTCCAAATATTTTTTTTTTAATCTCATACACCTAAAAATATATTTTTCTCTTCAAGAAATTGTGTTAAGGCTAGGGCGTCCCCTAGAAGCGACACGTTGTATGGTCTGAATACAGTGACAAGTATGCAAGGGCCACTGCACCGGCACCTGGGTGCAGTGTTAAATAGGCAAGGGTTCCCACATCAAGGATGGATGTGGGAAAAGAAGCTAGTCTATGAAACTAAAATTAGGATAGAAACTTGGAATATAGGTTCCCTTACAGAAAAATTAATGGATTTAGTAGATATTATGATTCATATGAAGTTAAATATTTTGTATATTCATGAAACTAAATAGGTTGGAGAGAACGCTAAGAAAATTAATCGTTTAGGATTTAAACATTGGTATTCATGTAGGAGTTATACTAGAAATGGTGTAGGTGTTATTATAGATAAGAGTTTGAAGGATGATGTTATAAAAATTAATAGTATTGGAGATAGAATTATAGCATTAAAGATTGTTATTGATGCGAAGATTGTTAATATTATAAGTTCTTATGCTCCTTAAGTAGGTTTAGATATGAGTTCTAAATTAAATTTTTCGAATGACTTAGAAGAATTAATACAAAAGATACCTCTTGAAGAAAGCATTTTTGTTGGAGGAGATTTAAATGAACATGTTGGTAGAGAGGTAGATGATTTTAAAAGAATTCATGGTGCTCATGGGTTTGGAACGACAAATGACGGTGGCAAGGCCATATTAGATTTATTTTAGCTTACAATTATTTAATTGTTAATACCTTATTTAAGAAAAGGAATGAGCATCTTATCGCATATCAAAATGGATATAGTACAACTCAAATTGATTATTTTCTTATAAAAAAATTTGATTGTTTAGATTGTAAAGATTGTAAAGTTATTTTGAGTGAAAATTTATGTACCAACATAGATTATTAGTTTTGGACTTACAGATAAAGGGGAAAAAATAAAAAATAAAGTAAAATGATTTTCTAAGATTAAATGGGAGCATTTAAAGAATATTAATAAAAATATTTTTGAGAGTAAGATTTTGTCTGTGCATGACGATGCTAATGTTATGTGGGAAAAAGTGGCTAGTGATATTAAGAATATTGCGAAAGATGTGCTTGGAGTATCAAAAGGAAAAGATCCTAATAGTAAAAATAGTTGGTGGTGGAATTCAAATGTGCAAGAAAAGATTAAAAATAAGAAGTTTTTTATAAAAATTGGTTTAATTTTGAAAATTTTGATAATTGGGAAAGATATAAAGAGTCTCATAAGGAATCCAAGAAAGTAATATGTGATGCAAAGACCTTAGCTTTTAGTGATTTATATAATAGATTAGATACTAATGAGGGAGAAAGATATATGTGTAAGTTATCCAAACAAAGAGTTAAGAGTAGTAAGAATTTAGTTCAAGTGAAGTGTATTAAGGATGAAGATCAAAAAATACTTTTCTTAGAAGATGATATTAAACAAAGGATGAGGCATTTTGCTAAACTTTTTAATGAAGATTGTGAAAATAAGATTTACTTTAGTGACATTAGCACCCTAAATGAAAAATAAAGATTTCTATTTTTACTGGCATAGTAGTAAAACCAAAGTTAGAGAGGTTTTAAAAAAAATGAAGGATGGAAAAGCTGTGGGACCTGATGATATTCCAATAGAGGTTTGGAAATGCTTAGGAGATAAGGAATTTCTTGGCTTACTAAACTTTTTAATACTATTCTGAAGATTAAAAGGATGTCAGATGAGTGGAGAATGAGTGTATTAATTCCTATTTTTAAGAATAAAGGTGAAGCACAAGATTATGTGAATTATAGAGGAATTAAGTTATTGTGTCATACTTTAAAACTATGGGAGTGAGTTGTGGAGCATAGGTTACGACGTGATACCATTGTTTCTCAAAATAAATTTGGATTTATGCCAAGTAGGTTGACTATGGAAGCTATACATTTATTAAGAGGTTCGATGCAGAAATATAGATAAAATAAGGAGGATTTACATATGATATTTATTGATTTAGAAAAAGCACATGATAAAGTTCCAAGAGAAGTTCTATGGAGAGTTCTTGAGAAGAAAGGAGTTAATAAACATTTACATTCAAATCATTAAAGATATGTAAGCAGGAGCTATTACTTGTGTTCAAACACAAGGTGGTTTGATCGAGTATTTTCCCTCTTTGGTTGGGTTACATCAAGGTTCAACCTTAAGCCCATACCTTTTTGCTTTAGTCATGGATGTTCTCACTAGGATTCAAGTTGGATGGTTGAAGTGGAGGAATGCATCGGAATTGTTGTGAGATAAAAAAGTACCTTTCAAACTTAAGGAAAAATTCCATAAGATTATGTTGAGGCCTGTAATGCTTTTTGGTGTCGAATGTTGGCCATTAAAAGAGAATCATAATACTAAGTTAAGTGTGGCAGAGATGAGGATGCTCGAGTGGATGAGTGGATTTAGCCTTAGAGATAGGACATGAAATAAGCATATAAGTGAAATGGTTGTAGTAGCTCAAGTAGAAGATAAGATTATAGAGAGTCTCCTTAGATGGTTCGGTCCCAAAAATGGCGGCCTCCCGATGACCCGATTAGGATAGTAGAGATACTAGATTTGACTTATGTTAAGAAAGGTAGAGGCAGACCTAAAAAGACTTGGTTAGAAAATATTATTAATGACCTTTCTTTATTATATTTAAATGAGAATTTGACTTTTAATAGGACACAATGGAGAAAAAGGATTCATGTAGCAGACCCCACATAGTGGAATTAAGGCTTATTATTGTTGTTGTACATTTATTTATTATTGTGATCATAATTAATTTTTATATCTTTTTTCTAAATCAAAATAAATATTTTAACATAACAAAAATTTAAAGTGTCGAATGTTGGCCATTAAAAGAGAAGCATAATACTAAGTTAAGTGTGGCAGAGATGAGGATGCTCGAGTGGATGAGTGGATTTAGCCTTAGAGATAGGACATGAAATAAGCATATAAGTGAAATGGTTTGAGTAGCTCAAGTAGAAGATAAGATTAGAGAGAGTCTCCTTAGATGGTTTGGTCCCAAAAATGGCGGCCTCCCGATGACCCGGTTAGGATAGTAGTGATATTAGATTTGACTTATGTTAAGAAAGGTAGAGGCAGACCTAAAAAGACTTAGTTAGAAAATATTAGTAATGACCTTTATTTATTAGATTTAAATGAGAATTTGACTTTTAATAGGACACAATGGAGAAAAAGGATTCATGTAGCAGACCCCACATAGTGGGATAAAGGCTTATTATTGTTGTTGTACATTTGTTTATTATTGTGATCATAATTAATTTTTATATCACTTTTCTAAATCAAAATTAATATTTTAACATAACGAAAATTTTAAATTATATCACTTTTAATGGTGTGGAATGTTGGTCATTAAAAGAGAAGCATAATACTAAGTTAAGTGTGGTAGAGATGAGGAAACTCGAGTGGATGAGTGGATTTAGCCTTAGAGATAGGGCATGAAATAAGCATATAAGTGAAATGGTTTGAGTAGCTCAAGTATAAGATAAGATTATAGAGAGTCTCCTTAGATGGTTTGGTCCCAAAAATGGCGGCCTCCCGATGACTCGGTTAAGATAGTAGAGATATTAGATTTGACTTATGTTAAGAAAGGTAGAGGCAGACCTAAAAAGACTTGGTTAGAAAATATTAGTAATGACCTTTCTTTATTAGATTTAAATGAGAATTTGACTTTTAATAGGACACAATGGAGAAAAAGGATTCATGTAGTAAACCCCACATAGTGAGATAAAAGCTTGTTGTTGTTGTTGTACATTTGATTATTATTGTGATCATAATTAATTTTTATATCACTTTTCAAAATCAAAATTAATATTTTAACATAAGGAAAATTTTAAATTTCACCCAATTCAACAATCCCTAACCCAACGCCCCCCCCCCCCCCCCCCCCGTCTAGCATGGAAGGGTAACTCATAATTGGTATTAAAGACTTAGCTCATTTGTTGGCTTAACATTCAAGTGTATATCACTTTTTATACTATGACCCAAATCTTTCTTAAGGGCTTTCTACATGAAGTATAGTCTACACATAGACCACCATTACTTGATAATGTTCCTTTGGATAATTGGAAATATAATTATTAGGACATTTTTACATGTTCAAGATTCTCCTATGTGGCACATGTTAACTAACTAGAATCACACACCCACTAAAGAATTCAATGGTAAAATTAGAGACAAACCATTTAAATATTAAAGTGCAAACAGAAGAGAACTTGATGAACTTAATGTGAGAGCTTTTAGTACTTTGCACTGTTCTTTATTACCTAATGATTATATGAGACTTTACATGTTAAAAACGCCAAAAGAAATATGGATTAAAACATAAATCACCTATGAAGGTACAAGAGAGGTTAAGGATTCTCATATCAATACATTAATACATACATATGAATTTTTCATATGTTACCAAACTAATCTATTATTGGCATATACACATGGTTTATGAAAATAATTAATAATTTACATTCTCTTTAAAGGACATATAAAAACCAATATTTGTTTTATTAAATTTTAAGGTGTCTTCCAAAAATATGGGATGCTAAAGTAACTGCCATTAAGGAAGTTAATGATTTGATTTCATATTATCTTAATCAGCTATAGGGATCTTTTACTACAAAAGAATAGGCACTTGCTCAAAGAGATCTAAAGGATGGCCATAAAAAAAAATAATAATAAGGTATATTACTATACATGTAGATGAGGATGGTGATTGCACAGCTTCATGTATGAAAACTAATAGTGATGAAGTTGTTATGCTTTTGACAAAACATGAAAATATGCTCAAAAAGAAAATACTATGGTTGGAAAAACTAAAATTCATAAAATTTATGTCCTCTGCAAGTGAAAGTATTTTGTGTTAACACTATAAAAGGTTGGATGCATATGTGCAGAATGTTTGAATAGCATAAATAAAGAGAAAGAGTATGACAAAAACATGGATAAGAAGGACAAAGAGTACTTCAAAAAGAAAAAGTCTTTTCGAAAAATCCAAAATTAGAAGAGTTATGTGAGAATACTTTGAATGAAGAGGTAAACATATGTTTCGTGGTAAAATGAAGATCTTACTTCTTACTCTCTTGAGGTTTGTGGAAAAATCTCCTTCAAAAAATATGATGATGCTTTCAATGAATTAGTGCCTGGATATAAAAAGTTGAATTAAATATAAATAAATCATTAGAAACTGAGCATAAAAAATTAAACATGCATTTTTCTTCTCTAAATATTAAATGTGACTGGCTAAAAATTAAAGATAAAGTTTCATTAGATCAATCTAAGCATATTAAGAAATTAGGAAAAGTCAATTTTAAAAAAAAAAATAGATTAGATCAACAATTTAAATAACATGCTCATACTACATTTAATAGAGGCTATAGAAAAAAGGCACTAATCTCTTTTTCATTCATCTCATGTTAATAATTCAAACCATATGCTAACACAAATGTATGGTGTAATATTTGTGGAAATAAAGGTCTTATTTCATTTGATTATCGTGCAAGAAAGTTACATTCCTTAAAAAAAATCAATGTATATTTGGGAACCTAAAAGTGCCAAAACATCACACACTACAAAACATAAATAATTTAGTTCTCAAATAAATTATGGACCCAAACATGTTTCCATCCCAAATTTAACACGTAATTTTATTTCTATATGAATGTCTTCAAAGAGAAATCAGTCAAGATTAGTGGTACTTGAATACAAGATGTTCAAGGTAAATGACAAAATAAATAAATAAATTCATAAAGATGGAACATAATGAAGAGGTTTTGTGGTATATAAAGACAATATAAAGGAAAAATAATTTGCACTGGATCTATATGGAGGAATTATAGAAATTTGGAAAAATTATTACTAATTGATGGCTTAAAGCATAATTTAATTTCTATAGTTCAATTATGTGATGTAGGATTGAAATTTACATTTCATGCATCATATTACATTACTAAAAAAAAAAGTTGTTTATTTGTTATAGAAATAAGATTTTTTTTATTGAGTTAGAAAAATCAAATGATATAAATTTGATTATTTTTTTTAAGAACTAATATTGGTGTTTGGCTATGGCATAAGAGATTATGTCATTTCAACATGTTCACACTTAATAAAATTGCAAAACATAATTTAATATATTGTTTGCCTAAGTTGCTTTATTTATTCTAATTATATTTGTGATGAATGCATTCATGGTATGCATTCTATATACTATTTTAATAGCATAAACATTGTTTCAATTATAAAACTTTATAATTATTGTATTTGGATTTATTTGGTCCTACTAATTCCACTATTTTAAGTGTGAAGAATTATGGAATGATTATTTAAGATACTCATTGGTGTTTATTTAGTAAATAAGCTTGATGATTGTTAGGATATTAGACAATTTACAAAATATATTCAAAGATAATAAGGATATTAGATTAATTGGATTAAATCAAATCAAGGTGGTTAAATTATTTGAAACTTTTTTGATGAGAATGGAAAAAGGCACAATTTTCAACACGTAGAACTCCAAAACAAAAATGGAATTATTGAATGAAAAAATAGTAATTTTATTGAATTGTGTAGATCTATATTGCATGAATATAAATTAAAAAAAAAATTGGGTAGAAGCTATGAATATAGAGGATTTTGAATAAAGTTCCAACACCGTCATCCTCCTTGCCTTCTTCAACACCAATCAATTCCACTATTGTTGTTAATGATGAAACCCTGAATATTTCAAGAAAGCCTCTTCTCATCAGAGAAGGCTTTGGTTCTATTGCTCAACACGACGAATTCCAATTGCCTGCTGAAGGAAGGGTTAAAAACTGGCTGAAACTTCGAATCCATCTTCCGCGCCTACTCCAGTCAAAGATCCAAACATTTTTTTTGTTTGTTACTATTGATTCGGATGCCTCTACTTTGTCCAACTTGATCCTTAGAGTCAGTAAATTTTATGGTAGCAAAGAAGGGCCTCTCAATTGCAATTTACCTGTTAAGTTTGCAATTCCAGAAGGCTCGTCTGTTGCAAACCCTATTTCATTGGTTGAGAATGTTGTTGATCCCCCTATTGATGGAATTCACTTCCAAAAAGATTCTTTTGTCAATGCTTGGAAGAAACCTAACCACATAAAAATTAACTATGATGCTAAATCAACTGAAATGTCTTCTGATGGAGTGTCTATCAAACTAAATTCAAAAAAGGAAATTGTCAATTCTCAGATCTTGACGAATTATGTTGTCCTGAAAGTACTCGGCAAGAATATCCATTTTTTGGTCTGTAGCATTTAGCTACAAAGAAAGTGGAACAAGTTTGGGAACTTTCACTTGACAACCTTGGGTCTAAATTGGATTCTTTGTTCTTTTAAGAATCCCGAAGCTATGGAAGAAGTCCTTAGTGGTGGTCTGTGGTATGTCGGTGGCTATATTGTAGGCATGGAAAAATGGTCTCCTCTCTTCTCTCCTTTATCACTTAAAGGATTATCTACTCTTGTCTGGATTCGTTTCCGTCATTTGCCTCTTTATTCTTGGGATGAAGACAACATTGCCAAAATTGCCTCAAGGATAGGCACACCAATGTACTTAGATGGTAACTACTTTAATTAGAGCAAGAAGGAATTCCCTCGAGTTTGCGTTTGTATCAACTTAGAAAGTAAACTCCCCTTGGGAGTTTGGGTTGATGGTTTGGGTGGAAGATTCTTCCAAAAAGTTGAATATGAAAAATTAACTTCGTTTTGTTTTCATTGTGCCAAAATTGGCCATTTGAAATCTGAATGTCATGTCCTTCATTCGAAAATTAGAGAAGCTGCAAGAATCAGTAATGACTTCAAGGATGTTATTCATGATGAAGTTACTCACCAGTGTCAAAACGAGACTTATGATCCTTGGATCCATGTCAAGTTCAAAAAAAAGACTAAACAAGATCTGGAATCGATTGGGTAATCTGGTGAAGGAGAATCAAACTACTGGGGCAGTCAATACAGCTGACGTTAATCCCACCTGTGTTGAGGAAGATAGTCGAGCAATTAGTGATCAACATTTGGGAAATTCTCCCACTAGAAACTCTTAGGTTATGGACAATGTCTTACCCATTGTTAATTTGGGTAATAGATTTAAAATTTTATCTGAAGAAATTAACCCGATTGATGTCAACTTGGATAATGTCTCTGCAGCTGCATTTGACTCCAATGATTTTATTTCTGACCTGGCCAAAAATTCAGAATCTATCATTTCTAAATCTTCGTCAAGTTCTAACAGCATTCCTTGTTCTGCTCTTAACCCATCTCTTGAACATCCTGTTATTACAGTTATTGACTCAGAATTCGATTACCTTGTTCCCGCTGCGAATGTTGAGGATAAAAATGTTACTGGAACGGATACAACTGAATACAACAATCAAGAAAATGGGAAATTGTCAGGGAAAGGAATGGCTATTATAGAGTTAATGAACTCTGCCAAACCAAAACCCAAATTGCAGTTAAAATTTTTGGGTCCTATTGAATTTGTTTCTAATAAAAGGAAAGTTGAAGGAAAAGGGAAAAGGAAAGGTGGGGACTCCTCCCCTTCTCATAATTAATATCATTCTTTATTTTTTTGTAACTATAGAGGGGCCAAAAAGAAATAGGTCTCTCTTTACCTGAGGGAAGTTGTCAAGGACAATGATGTTTTTTTCATTGGCTTAGCTGAAACAAAATTATCTGAAATTGACAGGAGAGAGGTTAATAGGATTATTGGCACTGACTGAGATTTTTCCATCAACTTATCATTGGCACCTCTGGAGGTATTCTAGTACTCTTCAAGAATAATTTAGTTTCCTTTACGGTAATGTCTCACTCTCCTATATTTGTTTTTGGTGCTCTAGATACTCCTAGTAAGGGTCATTGGCATGTGGCTATGGTATATGGCCACAAAAATCATCAGCTTAGAAGAGTTCTTTGGGAATGTCTTGACCAGCATGTTTCAAGCGAGTTTCCTACTATTGTTGGTGGTGATTTCAATTGTCTTCTTTCTAAGGAAGATAAGAGAGGCGGGAAAAGGTTTTGTATGTCCAAAGGTCGAAGGAGATGAAGCTTTTTATGGCTAATCATGATCTCCATGATGTTGGTATTATCGGTCCTAGATTCTCCTGGTGCAATAACAAGCAAGGCACGTCTAGGATCTGGGAAAGACTGGACCATTGCTTATTGAATCCTGTGGCCCTTCAGTTAGTTCCTTCAGCATCTGTTAGACATTTAGCAAGGGTGGCATCTGACCATTGCCTCATTGCCTTTAAAATTGATGAAGTGCAATGCTCTAGCTCCAAAATCTATCGGTTTGAAGATACATGGAAGTCATATCCAACAACTTGGAAGATACTCTCACAAGCCTATGAGAAGAAGGATTTTGGTAGTGCTATTGATTTCCTAAACCATAAGATCAAGAGAACCATAAAGTCTCAATACTTCTAGAATAAAAACAAATGTAAAAACCTTAATCTGCTTAAGGATGAGTTGAAAAAAGATATCCTTAAACTCCAAACGGTTGAAGAATCAGAAGATGGTCTTAGCCATGATAATTTGAATCTTCTTCGTGCCAAAGTTCATGAACTCAACCTTGTCTTGTTCAGATTATCCACTTGGAGGAATCCAAGGGCAAAGGCTACCTGGATCGAAGAAGGGGATACAAACTCCAAATTTTTCCATATCTATGCCTCGGCTAGGAAGAATGAGAAGCTTATCAGACATATTAAGGATGGTGATAATTTGATTGAGGATATGGAGCAAATTGAAACTATCTTCATGTAGTTTTTTGAGAATAAGTGGAAAGCTAAAAAGTGTATGAGTTTTTACTGGCCAATGGCTACTCATGACCAGATGGTTGATGAGCATGATAAAGCTCTTCTTAATGCAGAATTCACTGAAAATGAGTTTATTTCTGCGGTTTTTCAATAAAGCTCTAATAAATCTCCCAGTCTTGAAGGAAGTACCTCCTCTTTCTTCAAATTTTATTAGAAAATTGTCAAAGATGCAACTTGGAATGTAGTTAATGACTTTTTTAAAATCGTACATATGCATGAAGCTTGGAAAGACACCCTGGTTGTTCTCATTCCAAAAATTAAAAATTTGGTTACGCCATCGAATTTTCGTCCCATTAGCCTTTGCCGAACAATTTATAAGGTTGCCTCAACCATGATTGTGAATAGACTAAATTGTTGTATATATAAAATCATCTCCGAGGAACATGTTGCCTTTATTTCAGGTAGATCTTTGTTTGACCACTGTTTACTAGCTCATGTAATTTTTAATAAATTTGGAATTTCTAAGAATAAAAGGGACTCATGGTCGTCAAGCTTGATATGGCTCAAGTTTTTGATAGTATGTGTTGGGACACCTTGGCTCTTGTCCTAAAATGGTTTGGGTTTCCAGACAAGATCTCCGATCTTATTATGGAATGTGTGACCAATGTATGCTTTTCTATTCTTTTAAATGGAAAAAATACAATTGGATTGAAGCAAACAGTGGATTTCGGCAAGGTTGTCCTATGTCTCCTTATCTTTTTATCATGTGCTCCCAACTTTTATCCAATGCTACAAATCAAAAAGGACATCATTTAGGTATCCAAACTTGAGCTGGAGCTCTGAGAATTACTCATCTTATGTATTCAGATGATGTGCTTTTATTTGGGACATTCCTCTCACACGCTTCATTCTATGATAAAATTAATTGGGGAGTATTGTAACTGGACCTGACAAAGCATTAACAGTGCAAAATCCCAGATCCTTTCTGGGAAATCAGTTTGCAATCCTTTGCCGAGGAAGATTGGTAAGAAATATGGTTTTAAGATAGTAAGTGAACTACATTATTTGGGTATTAAAATTTTTTTGAGAAGAATGGTTAAAAATGACTTTCAATCCATTATTGACCATGCCCTATGCTTGGGGTGCTAGATTTCTTTCACTTGCAGGTAGGATGATTCTTACCAAATTATCTTTATTTTCTCTATCAACTTTCATATCTACCCATTCTTTAGTACCAAAATCGATTCTTCAAGAGTTTGATAGAATTTGTACAGATTTGATTTGGCACAAAGACCATGATAGGAGCAATCTCCACTACATTGCTTGGGCTAATTTATGCAAACCCAGAGTATGGGCGGAGTTAAAAAAACTGGTTCGCTTAGAGCTAGATTATCCCAGAGATTTTTGCATAATCCTTCTTTCTTGTTGTATAGATGCATTGCTGCTAGATATGGCACTGATATTTGGCAAGATGGTTTCAAATATGGCCATTCAACTGCTTGGTCCATACTCTTGGAAGGGGCTTCCTCCTTAAAACCATTTGTAAAATGGTGAATTGTTAATGGCAAGAACATCAACATCATGAATGATATTTTGTTACTAGATAAGTGTTTTAACAAATGGCTTGTGCTTGCTGACTACACTGGTTTAGATGGGTTAACGTTACAGCATTTTATTCAGCAGGATGGCCATTGGGACATTAATGAACTAAATCGGTTCTTCAAACAGGATATTGTGAGTCTTATCCTGCAGCATTGTGTCATCAATGAGGAACATGAAGATCAAATTGAACCTCTTTTCCAACTCTCTGGCAAGTCTATTTCTGCATTGGCCTATGCCGAAGCTATCAAATACAATATACAAAATGAAGATTTTGGGTTTTCTAATTGGTTAAGGAAGATGAAGTCAACACCAAAAGTTGAATTATTCTGGTAGAGAATGAGCAGATTTGAATTACCCACCAATGAATTCTTGAAGTATAGAAGACTTCAGCATTATGATCTTTGTCTTAGAGGTTGTCAAGAAATTGATGACTACGCACACATTGCTAGCCACTGTAAACATCTCATTGACATTATCTATAAATTGTGAAGTTGGGGCTTTTTTATTCCTATCTTCCATTATTTACAGGGCTGCTTATCACAGCTTAGAGAACTTACCAATGATCGAGTGAATACAGTTAAAATCTACTGCACTGCTGTCTATTACTCTTGGAAATGTCAAAATGATAGTCAGCACGGTAATCCTATCTTACTATTATCTGTTGTTGCTGCCAACATTCTTTCCACCACCACAACTAAGTTTCCAATGCTAGTTGAATGGAGGGCTTCTCTCCGTTTGGAGTCTAGCTCTTTTTGGAACCCTCCACCACTAGATTGGATCAACATTAATGTGGATGCTTCACTCTTAGACTCTAATAAAGCAAGCATTGGAAGCATTGTTCAAGATCATGAAGGTAGACTGCTACTTATTTTCAGTAGACAGAGGATGCATTGGGATATTAATCAACTCGATTGGAGGCCATTGTGACTTTGAACGATTTTTTACATGAAGGGATATTTAAATACAAAGAAGTATATATTGAAGGGGACAACTACAATGTTTTAAATTTCTTTAAGACTCGATGATGAAATCAAAAACGAATTGATTGAACTTGGAGAAGACATCATTTCTCAATGACTTTAAAAAGGTACTCTTTCATCATATCAATAGAAACAGTAATAAAGCTGCTAATCTGTGTGCAACTTTAGCTTTGGATAGCAATTTTTGTTTTGATGTTTCTTCTTTCTTTGATATTCCTTCTTTATTATTTTGTATTTTGAAGAAGGAATATGAGAGTTGCATTGTTTGATTAGTTTGTAATAGTTTTCCTTTTCTTTTCCTTTTTTTCTTAATGCAATTTTGCAATTTCCAAAAAAAAAAAAAAGAATAGTGCATATTATGTGAAGTAAATAATATTTAAGACCAATTTTGGAAAATACTTCATAAAAACTACATTTTATGAAGAAACATAAGTTGGTCATCATAATGTATTTGGATATTATTGAAATTACCTACTTCATGACCTATTCTAGTGATTTTGATGATAACAAATATATGCTTGGATATTCTAATTTGTGAGCTAAGTATTTCAAGTTTAATAATTTTATGAATGTGCATGATAATTACTGACATGGGATGTACATTCATAACTTAATTTCAATCAAAATTTGAGGTGAAAGACCTCAAGATGGACCAACATGGATAGCTTAATGGTTTTCATATTAACATAGGATTTTCTTAGAGCTCCATTAATATTTAGCTGCATAGTTTGATTTGCTTACAATATAAATATTTATTTTATTGATTTAGAGAATAGAAACGATATTAAATTGAATTTACTTTTCCTGAAATCTACAAATCATGATGCTTGGTTATGGCATAGAAGGCTATGCCATGCAAATATCCACACTTTAAATAAAATTTCTAAACTTGATTTAGTAGTTGGTTTGCAAAAAATTAAATTTTTTTTATTATATATGTGACGCATGCATTCATGATAAACATATGAAAAGTTCATTCAAGAGTAAAAATATAGTTTCTACTAGTAGAACTTTAGAATTATTGCATATGGACTTATTTGGACCTTTTTTTTTTTTAAGAAATAAAAATTGCATTAAAAGAAGAAAAAACCTAATACAATCTAGAAAGCAAAAGCAAACCTTTTAAAATTACCATAATGGATATGCAATCCACTAAATGCCATTTTAGATCCATTGGGGTGATGGGGACACCAAATATTAAAACAACCTAAAAGGTTGATTCGTATCCCAGCTTTCCCAAGGGATGGAAAATAAAACCTAGTAAAAATCCCATATTTCATCATAATGGTTTTAAAAAGGTATAAGAAGCCTATAAGCAAAACAAACAAAGGATAACTAGTTACAAGAAAAATAAAAACAACCACTAAACCAGCTATCCAAACATCAACCAGACCCCCATCGAACCTAAGGTCCAACAAACTCCAAACAAGAGTAGAATTCGTTGTTGTAGCATCAACACAACCAACAACAGCCACTAAGAACGAACCAATCAATGAAGACAAAGCAATAATACCAACTCCCTCCTCAATAGTCT
Organism: Dendrobium nobile; assembly: GCA_022539455.1. NCBI lineage: Eukaryota > Viridiplantae > Streptophyta > Magnoliopsida > Asparagales > Orchidaceae > Dendrobium > Dendrobium nobile. The sequence goes on from CM039736.1 coordinate 42,713,466, forward strand.
AAGAGTCAGCCTCTCTGCAAGCAAAGTCATACCAACTGAAAATCATCACAACACTCATCATACTGGCAAGAACAAGACCAGTAATATTCCAATGTAAAGCCATAAAACTGACAACCGCCTCAAGAAGCGAATAATCGGCCTCATCATTGCCAAAGCAAACCAAACTAATACTCATCACCATTCTCATCACATTGACAATATAAAAACCAAAAAACTTTAAATCCTTCAAGTCTTTAACTAATAAGAGTTGATCTTCAAAGAATAACTGAAAAACAGGTGATCAAACACCACCTCGTCATTATAAACATCAACGAATGAAAAAATCCTCAACATAGTCGATCCACGGGCAGACTCTTTAGATGATCCAAACAATGTTGACAAAGCAATAACAACAGCTCCAACATCAATAGGCCAAGAGACGACCTCAAACAAAACTTGATCCTCATATATCAAAGGAGTAACATCGATATTACCAAAAACCTCCTTCCAAATAGCTGCATATCCAGCTCCAAACAAACCAGAATTGTGTCTATCCACAACCAACGGACTCAAAATCATCCACAGGACTGTGTTAACTCCAAGAATCTTCAAGAACCCAAAAGAAACTGGATCTTTAAAACAGTAAGAACCACCTTTATAATCTAAACACCCAAACGCCATCCATCTCAAAAACATCAAACGATCACTCATCAATAACACTTTCAAACCAATTATAGAATCAATAAAATCCATATACCATATCAAACCCGAAATCCACTTAACGTACGTAAGAAAGAAATTTGCCCCAACATAAAATTCGTTCCCAAGAATTTTGTAGGAAATGAAGAACCAACACAAAAACTCCTCCAAAAGCTCCTTCAGTTTTGAAATATCACATAAATCAATAAAGAATTATATATTAGTAGGATAACCACATCCCACATTTCCGAAAGCCAAACCAAGAAAATGGAGATCCGTCTGCAAGCAGAAATCATCAAAAAATGATTTCAATTCAGTTGAAACACCAAAATCATTGGTCCAAAAGAGAACCTCTACAAGATAAATCCTCATCAAATTCTCATCTATGTACAAGTTCGAGATGCCAGAACCAAACCAAGGTGCTCCATCGGCCATATCAGGCCGACGGAGAACCACAGGATGCCAAAGATCCTCCAAAATTGCAAAGAACCGATTCTCCATCAAGATCTCCTCCTCTGCCTTCTCCACTTCTCGGCTTCTCCCACACAATATTTGGACCAATTATCATAAGTAGTTTAGGCAGCAAGAATTATGGAGTTATTATTATAAATGATTATTCAAGATACACTTGGGTATTATGCTTTGCTAAAAAATATAATGCATTTGATTGTTTAAAAAAAAATCTAAGTATATTCAAAGAGAACAAGGTTATTTGATTCATACAATCCAAATAGATTATGGTGGAGAATTCAAAAATTATTGTGATAAATCAGAATTAGACATAATTTTCAACTCCTATGACTCCTCGACAAAATCGTGTATTTGAAAGAAAAGAATGGTACTTTGGTAGAATTAACAAGGTAAATTTTGGATGAATATAGACTTCCAAAGTATTTTGGATAGAAGTAATAAACACTGCATGTTATGTTACAAATAAAGTTTGTTTAAGACGTATTCCTAAAAAGACCCCTCATGAAATTTCTTTTGAAAAGAAACTTAAGATTAGCCATTTTCATGTTTTTGGATGTAACTATTTTATTTTAAGAAATCACAAGGATCCTTTAGGTATTTGATAGTAAGTCTCATGATGTTATATTCTTAGGATATCAATTTTTGAAAAAATTTTAAAGTTTCTAAAAAGAGAAATATAATTTTTGAAGAAATTATTCAAATAGTTTTTAGGAGCGTCATCTTCAACAGGTTTCAAATTGAAAGTTAATAGGTTTGTTGGGTTTAATCATATGGACGGGATTGAAAATAATCTTGTCAAATGTAATTTGTATCTAAAGGTTGCAATAATTACTTTAGAGAATTGTGAAAATATTTCTAAATTACCTAATAGTGATACAAAGAATAATCCTAATGCTGATAATTCTAATGCTAGAATTTCTATGTAGAATGATAGTTTTATGAATACTTAGAACAAAATTCTTCATATTAAATTGGATCACCTTGTTGTTGAAGTTGATATGTCTTAAGATTGTATTATTGTCAAACTGAATGCTAATAAGGAATCGCTGATGATAAATTATTGAAAAACTCTTTAGTAGTGAAGGTATTAGGAAAAAAACATTACATTCCCATATGTAGTATTGAATTGAGGTGCCAATGGGGTTGATTTGATCATTTAGAAAAAACCTCCTTAGGGTTAGACCAAATATTATGTTCATTCCAAACTTCTGAAGCTATGGAAGAAGTTTTAAGTGTTAAGCCTTATTATGGAAAAGGCCATATAATAGGTATGGATAAATGGACATTGTATTTTCACCCTTATCTATGAAAAGATTATCATCACTAGATTGGATTTGACTTCCTCATCTACCTTTAAAATATTAGGATGAATTAAATATTACTAAACTTTCTTTAAAATTTGGTCTCTATGTTACTGGATGGGAATATGTTTAAATGGGGAAGGAGGGAATTTTAAAGAGTTTGTGTGGATAAAAACTTGGTTTCTAAGCTACGTGGTGGAATTTGGGTGGAAAATTTTGAGTGGAAGATTTTTTCAAAAGATTGAATATGAGAGAATCCTATTTTTATTTCCAATGAGTGAATATTGGGCATAATCTAGCCTTATGTCTAGAAGGTAAGAACAATGTTGAAAATGAAATTCTAAATGTTTCAAGTAACAAAATTAGTAATGCATCTGCTGAAGGGATGCCTAAAAATCTGTTCAATAATGATTCCACTAAGCAAAGATAGGAACTACAATATGGTCCTTGGATTCATTGTAAATTTGCAAAAAAATATAGGTAAATTTATGGTTGTTAAAACTCATAGTAAGATTGTGAAAACCAAATGTCAACCCAAACCAAAATTACATGGAGTTGAAATGAAGAATGATTTTTTTGCAAGTTTTTTAGTGAAGGATAAAGTTAGGGATGATATCAAGTATTTGATTAAAGGTGTTGATAATAATTCTAATTTGAGTAAACAAGAAAATGTAATCAATAATAACAAAGAATTAATTAATGGATCCAAAATAGTTGAAGGGAAAAGTTAATCTATTTATAGTGAAGTGTACAACAAATGTATTGATCCAAATAATGTTCATTAAATTATAATCATTCTTCCATAATTATGTTAAAATGGGAATGTGAAAGATCAGTTGTTGAATTATGACTCTATTATTAAATTATAATCGTTCTTCCATAATTATGTTGCAGGACCTATTATTGAATTAAAGAGTTTTGAACTGAAGTTGTCAAAGAAAATTGAGATTAATGTGGTTAATTGGGCTGATATTTCTAGTAGTCAAAATGTGGAATTAGATGTAGGGAAAAGATATTTAAGTTTGGCAGATGGTAATAAGGTTGGGAGTTCCTTCGCTATGAAACAAAAATGTAATAATAAACTCAAATCCTTACAGCCTATAAAAGAAATCCCTAGAAAAAGGAGAGGGGATATGGGTGTAAGTTAGGTTGGCAAGGATTTATTCCCTTTGGTATGTTAATATCTTCCTTTGTTTTTCAAAATTATAGAGGAGACAAGAAAAGGGAGTCTTCTCTGTATCTTAGAGAAATTGTTAGAGATAATAATATTGTTTTAACTATTGAGATGGTTAAAACCTAGTTATCGAATACTGATAGGAGGGAGGTCAATATGATTATAGCTGGTGATTGGGATTTTTTTATCATCTTGCAGAGGGTAATTTAGGTGGTATTCTGGCTTTATGGAAAAGGACGAAGTTGATGTTTAATGTATTAGAAGATTCTTCTACAGTTATTTTTGTTGTAAACCAAATTCCTAATAATCGTACTTGGAATGTTGCTGCTTTTTATGGGAATAATGTTTTGCATGTGACTAAAGGATTATGGGATAGTCTTGAGAGGCTTACTTCTAGTATCATTCCTTCTATTATGGGACGGGATATAATTATATTTTATCTAAAGAGGTTAAGAGAGGAGGGAAGTGATTTATCATTTCCTAAGGCCCTCAAGAGATGAAATCTTTTATGGCTAACAATTATTTTCATGATGTATGTGTCATTGGACAGAGATTTAGTTGATGTAATAATAAGGAAGGATAATCAAGAATTTTGGAAATGTTGGATAAGTGCTTACTTATTGCTACAAACTTACAATATGTTCAATTGGTTATGATTAGTCATCTTGCAAGGGTTGCTTCTAATCATAGTCTGATAATGTTCAAGATGGGTGATATTCCTTAACCACATCTCAAATTCATAAGATTTGAAGATGTTTAGAAGTCCTATCTTGCAACTTCAAAGTAAAGTCCATGCGTTAAATGTTATTTTGGCAAGACTATCTATATGTTGGAGTCAAAGAGCAAAGGCAGGATGGACGGAGGATGGTAATTCCAACTCTAAATTTTTTTAAGATAATACTTCAACAAAGTGAAATAGTAATTCAATAAAACAAATTAATGATGAAAATAATTTTTTTTGTAGAAAAGCATGAGAAGATTGAATCAGTGTTCTATAAATTCTTCAAAAAAATGACAAAATAAAAGTTATAACTTGTTAGATTGGCTTTTAATATGTGATGAACAATAAATTGATATGGAAAATTTGGAAATGCTTAATGAAAATTTTTCTAAAGAAGAATTTTCTAAAGATGTGTATCAATTAATTAATAACAAGTCACTGGGAGTTTATGGAATAACAACATTATTCTCTAAATTCTTTTGGGAAATTGTGAAAGATGATACTTAGAAACCTATGATGGTTTTTTAAGATCAGAGAAATGCATTCTAATTGGAAGGATGCCCTAATTGTTCTTATTCCTAAGATTAAAGATCATGTGGAACCAACAAAACCCCAAACTGATCATTGCGCTCTGGTGCTCTTTAACGACTTGCTAGTGATCTAGGATTTTTCCGTCTGAGCTTTTGTCTTATTGCTCCTGATGTGGTTTCTCATATTTTTTTGCTTTGTTTTGTTCCTCCTTTATTTTTTGTTTTGGTTTTTCACTTTATTTTAATCATTTTTTGGGTTTGCTGGTTTGGAAGATGATGACTATGTCATCATCTATCCCATTAAATGTTGCAATTCCTAATGGCAAGTCTCGTTCTTTTAAGGATGTTCATTCCAGCACTTCTTCTTATTCTTCTTCTAAGCTTCAATTTGTACATTCTTTGTTTAATGGTTATCCAGACTTGATGTTTGATAATTATGTGGTGTTGTAACTGGCTACTCCCTTTGCCCTCACTTTAGTCAAAAACTTTATTCTAACGTTTATGAATATGGATGTTATTCATATGTTCTTCATTAATATCAAGCTTTTGGGACCTTTTAATATTGGTTTACTTGATCCAAGACATATTATAATTCAATTGAGCAATGATTTGGATTATAGTCATATTTTTTTCAAGAAGATCTTACTATATTTAGGCTTGCCAAATGAGATTGCTCAAATGGACACCAGATTTTGATATTTGTGATGAATCTCCTATTTCCTCTATGTGTATCTCCTTCCACAATCTGAGGCTTCATTTTTTTAACTTGCTGATTCTATTTTATTTAGCTTTAATTCTTGGTAGGCCCTTACAGATGGATCAAGCAAAGGCTTCTGTATCCCATTTGTCTGTGGCTCATGTTTTAGTAGTGTTGGATATCTAAAAATCGCATCCTAATGATGTTTGGATTAAATCTAAATTGAATGGCTATTTCTAGAAAGTTGAATTTGAAAATTTACTTATTTTTCGCTCTCATTGTAGAATGCATGGTGACAATTTATATGAGTGTTACAAACTTCATCCTCATCTTCGGAGGGAGAAAGAGTCTTCCAAACAATCCATTCGAAAGGATATTCTTTCGGTTGATCATGAAAATGTCATTATGATTTCTGTTACTATTGAGCGTAATGTTTCTAAAGTTGAGGATAATGTCGTAGAAGCTATACAGCCTACTATACCTTAGATTGAATCGATTCCCTCTAATGGTGTTGATAATCTTGTTGGTTAGAATGAATCTCAACCTGATCTCTAGTTTACCTTGTGACTCTCAAAACATGGATAAACAAATATTGGTTATCACTTCTAATATAAATAGCATGCCTTCTTCTTCTTCTAATCCTTGTCCTATTAATCAAAAAAAAATTTATATGAAGATGGTGTTATTAAATGCTAATTATACTAATAAGTTGCACTCTCATACTATTGTGAATGATCATGTTGCTCGTCTTAACAGTGTGGTGGAGACTAATGTTAAAAATGAGCTGAGTAACAAAACTTATGAAGGAGAAGATACATTTTTTGAGGAGAGTGATCTTCCTTGGGATGAGAGGCATGCATGTATGAAAAATGATAGTAATTTCCCCTTAAACATCCAATACCATAGTGATGTTATTACTGATATTGATGACATGGATATTACGGCTAAATATTTTGCTAAAGATGATAATGACACTAGTTATATCAAGTTTCAGAGTTGGAAAGGGAAGAAAAAAAGTACATTATTTTGCAAACACCTAGAACCACTTGATCAACATACTAGCCATTAACCCTATTTTTTAAGTTTAACTCTATCATTTGGACTGTTAGGGGCATTGGATGTCCCTTCTATAGGTTACATGTTAAGATTTTATTTCATATTTATAATATTTTTATTCTTTTTTTGTTAGAACCTTTTATTTCATCTTCTAAGTTAAGTGGCATGGCTAGAAGTTTAGGTTTTAAATATGCTATTTCTAATGTTGCTAATAAGATTTTGGTGCTTTGGAAGGACCCTGTTCTTATTAATGTTGTTGGAGATTTCACTCAAGTTTTACATTGTAATATCGATGTTTTGAATTCTCACTACTATGCTTCCTTTGTTTATGTTGCTTCTCATTATTTAAGGAAAGTATTATGGGAGCAACTTATTCACTTTTATAGTAATTCTAGTGTGCTTTGGCTTGTAGGAGGGGATTTGAATATATACTCTACTCCTTCTAAATGTATAGGGGACTCTTCTCCTATCTACAATTCTATGAACGATTTTAATAACATGATTATGGAATGTAATTTATTGGATATTGGTTTCTCTGGTAATAAGTTCACATGGAATCATGGTCACTTATAGCAAAGGTTGGATTGGGTTTTGCTTAATGATTGTTGGCTTAATTTTTTTAACTCTGCTATTATTGAACATTTGAGCATGACTCTTTCTGATCACTCTTCCTTTCTTTTTTCTCTTAATACTAGGCACATTAATTCTCCTTCTCAATTTAGATTTCAAAATATGTGGTTGCTCCATTACTCCTCTACGGACTTGATTCAGGAAAATTGGCATGTCTATTTACATCCGGATAACCCTATCTTTGGTAAAACCCTAGGAGGACATTCATGGATTCAAACTTCTTCGGTGTGAAATATAGAAAAGTTATCAGAAAGTAGAGGCTAGAGAGAGAAAGTAGAGAGAGACTCTGAGATTTTAAAATTCTGTTATTTTGAATCTTTATTTTCACGGCTTCGTCGTCGGCTCAATGACGATGAACGGTCGTCAGCCACAATTGGCCAGCGGCGGGATGGAGGATCATCGTACAACGGGACATGCAATCTTTGGAGGAACTCGAGATGTTTCTTCTTCACCACCGGCATTTAGAGATGACAGATCAATATTATTTTTTTATTTTTTTTTTGTTTAAAAACTTCTGCTATGGGAAATAAACCTTTAACCATTAATGAAGGAGGTCAAATGTTGAAGAAACAATTGACGGAAGTACCTGGTAAGGGGAAAGGTAAAATTATAGAAGAAACTATGGAGAAGACTGGATGGCCAGTAAAGATACTGAATGAGAAGGTTAATGCTATGGCGCCTAGAGCCATATCTGAGAACAATCATATGGTTGCTGGTAGAGTTAATGAAGATAATGTGAACATGGATTCTCTGTTAAAGAAATCTACTGAATTTAATGAACTGGCTCATTCTGAATTAAAGGAAAGTAATACAGATGATGGAAGTAAGAGGAAATCGGATCTGGAAGAAGTCCATGTATGCATTATTGGAGAGCTTGCGAGCTGTCATGAGGTGACTGAGAAAATGCCCAAAAGGCCAAAATCTGGTTCTTATCAGAATGTGTGGTCTAAAAGTAAAAATATTAAAATCACAGATCTGGATTTTGATATATGTATAGCTAATGATGGTAAAACCGTTAAACTACATGTAGAGAAAGTTTCTGAGAATTCCAAAAAGCTAAATAAGTCTCTAGTAGTTAAGATTTTTGGAGGAGATGACCCACTCTCTTCAATTAGCTATGAATTGAGGAAACAATGGGAACAATATGGTAAATTCCACCTCACTATCTTGGAAAGAGGATGGATCTTGTGTTCTTTTTTTGAAGAAGAGCACATGGAAGCAGTTCTTACCAATGGACCCTGGTTCATCAATGGCAACATAGTTGGGATGGATAGATGGTCTCAAAGGTTTGATCCTAATTCTCTTAAAGGGCTCTCTGCTCCTATTTGGATTAGTTTATCAAATTTACCATTATTCTGTTGGGATAAAGTAAATATCTGTCGTATAGCTTCCATGGTGGGGAAGCCTTACCTTATTGATGGTAATATGTTCCAATGGTCAAAAAGGGAATTTGGACGTGTTTGTGCCCGAATTGATCTAGATGCTAAACTACCTATAGGAGTATGGGTAGGGGAGAAGAAGATAAATTTTTCCAGAAAATTGAGTATGAGAAGCTTCCCAATCTTTGCTTTGATTGTGGGAAAATTGGCCATAACAAAAATATCTATCCAAACAGTTTTTTGATGAATAAGGAGATAGCAAATCAACCAGAAAAGGATCATCCAAAAAACAATGTGGAGAAGAATGTGGTGTCAAGAGAAGCTTCGGTTGATAATGAAGAATATGGTCCTTGGATGTTGGTGAACTATGGGAGGAAGTATTTCAATAAAAATTGGAACAATAAACCATCTGCTCTAATTGATAGGAGTAGAGTAACTCTATCAAAAAAATATGTTGCCATTGAAAAAAAGCATCTAAAAACAAAGTTGTAGAAGAATAGAGAATGGTGGAACAAAACAATTCTGATATAACTGCTAAAGGAAGAATTTCAAAGGAGATATATGTAAATATGGTTGATCACAATAGCTTTCAAGCTCTTGCAGACTTGGAAGAAGGAGAAATGCTTGAAACATCTACAGATAACGTCCTGGATGAAGGATAGGCTGCAATTGAAGTTAACAAAGTTTTAGAGATGGACACAAGCAAAAATGATATGGAAGGAGCTGGTTTTGTTTCAACTAAAAAATTTGATGCTGAGAGTAGTGGGAAAGTGGATTCTGCTTTCCCTACTAAAGAAGAAGAGATCTAAACAACTAAAGGAATTGGGACAAATCAATTCTTCTACTATAAGCTGGAGATTGGAGCTTGAAGGGAAAGGTACTTTGGGGAGTAATCCCCACAATCATTTTTAATGTATTCTATTGCTTTTTGGAATTATAGGGGAGCAAGAAAGAGGAATACTTCCTTATACCTTAAGGAGTTTGTTAAGAACAACGGAGTATGTTTTATTGGTTTAGTTAAAACTAAAGTAACTAAAATTCATAGAAGTATAGTTGATGGCATGATTGGGAGCAATTGGGACTTTTTCTATGTTCCATCCTCAGGGCTTTCTGGAGGTATTATTCTTCTTTGGAATTCTGATACAACAATGTTCACGATGGAAGATTCATCTACACAGATGGTGATTGGAGATCTAAAAGTGATCAATAATGAAAAATGGAAGGTAGCTACGATTTATGGGAGCATAGAAGTGAAAAAAAGAAGGGAATTGTGGAATATGTTAGATAAGTATTCCAATAGTGATCTACCAATGGCTATTGGTGGAGACTTTAATTGCTTAATGAGTAAAGAAGACAAATTGGGAGGAAGAAGACTCATCTATTCTCAAGGATCATGGGAGATGGAGGAATCCTTGCTCAATAATGATTTGCATGATGTTGGGTACATTGGTCCTAAATTTACATGGTGCAACAATAAAGTTGGAGGTGCTAGGATCCTTGAAAGATTGGATAGGTGTTTTGTTAACACTATTGCTTTGAGCTCTAAATTTCAATTGGTAGAAAGGCATTTGGCTAGAATAGCCTCGAACCATTGTCCAATCCTTTACAATTCAAAATCTTCAATACTAATCCTAGAAGGATAATCAAATATGAGAATTATTGGGCATCTTATCAAGCTTCATATGGGATAGTGAGAAAGGAATGGTGTAAGCATTATCAAGGTAGCTTCTCTCAAGTTCTCAACAAAAAATTTAAAAGGTCTCTAAAATCATTATTCTATTGGAGCAAGGTAAAACACAAGGAGCTTAATAAATTGAAAGATGATCTCATCAATGAAATCATGGATCTTCAATGTAAAGAGACTTCCATAGGGACTCTATCGGAGCAAGAACATTGGAATCTCAAAGCTAAAGTGATGGAACTAAATGCTATCATGGCAAGACTCAATATGTGGTGGAAGCAAAGGGCCAAAGTGAAATGGTTAAGTGAAGGGGATAGAAATTCTAAGTTCTTTCATTCTTATGCTAATGCTAAAAGGAATGCTAACAAGATAATTAAAGTCAAAGATGAAGATGGATTGTTAGTGGAAGATCAATGCCAAATGGAGGGAGTATTTCTCCGATTTTTTCAAAAGAAGTGGGAAGCTAGAAGGAGCAATCTGGAAGGATGGCCAACAAAAAACAATAGCTTGAATTCTTGGGACAGAAACTTGCTAGAAGATGAATTATCCATGAATGAAGTAGAAGAAGTAGTTCAGCTGCTGGGAGGAAATACTTCACTGGGTAATGATGGGATTTCTCATGCTTTTATAAAATTTTATTGGGAAATTATTAAAGAAGATTTTTGGAAAGCTATTAGCTTCATTTTTAGCTATGGAGAGCTTGTAAGGAACGGAAAGAAATAGTTATAGTTCTTATCCCCAAGGTTTCTAATTCCATACTTCCTTTTAATTATAGACCGATAAGTCTATGCAACACGGTTTATAAAGTGGTGGCAAGGATAATTTTGAATAGACTAAATTTGGTCATTCCTAAACTCATTTCTATGGAGCAAGAGTCATTCATTAAGGGGAGATCTTTATCCAATCATATTTTGGTGGCACAAGAAGTTTTTCATAAGCTACGGCTCTCTAAAGCTTCTAAAGGTCTTGTCTCTTTCAAAGTTGATATGGATCAAGCTTATGATTCCATGGCTTGGTATTCTCTAAAGAAAGTGTTGGAGTACTTTAACTTCCCTCCCAAAATTTCTAAACTAATCATGGAGTGTGTTGAAGATCCCAAATTCTCTATTATTATCAATGGCAATTGTTCAAGTTGGATCCAAGCTAGAAGCGGTTTTCAGCAAGGATGTCCATTATCTCCCATCCTATTTATTCTATGCTCTTAACTTCTCTCAAATGCATTTCATCAAAGCTCATGTGGTATCAAGGTAAATTCGGAAGGTCCTAGAATTTCCCATTTGTTATATGCTGACGATGTGATCAAGTTTTCCAAAGCTAATAGGAAAAAGGTGGTGGAAGTGAAGCAAATCCTTCACAATTTCTATGAATGGACCGGGCAAAGAATAAATTATGAGAAATTCATGAGTATGTTCGGGAAACATGTGAAGAGAAGAAATAAAAGAAGTGTCTCAAGAATTATGGGCTTTAAACATATGAAAGAATTCAATTATCTCGGTTTGAAGATGGCTTTGAGAATACTTAGAAGAGATGATTTCCAAATCATCATTGACAATGCTTTGAGAAAGCTTAATCAATGGGGGAGCAAAAGCTTATCACTACCCGGTAAAATTATATTGGTAAAGTCAGTTTTTCTAGCTCTTCCTACTTATCATGCAACTCATTCTTTAATGCCCAAAAAGTTGCTGGAAGAACTTGATAGAATATGTAAAAATTTTATTTGGAATAAAAATAAGGGCTCAATGGGGATGCATTATGTAAGCTGGGCTGATTTGTGCAAACCAATAGAACTTGGGGGCCGTGGATTACACTCTAACATTACTAAGACTCCTTCTTTAAGAGCTAGATTAGCTTGGATATTTATAAATGATAAGCAATCCTTGTTACACATGGTTTTGACCACAAAATATGGTGAAAATCTGGAGAAAGGCAATAGTAGCGGCTATTTTTCTACAGCCTTTAAATTACTGAGAGAAGGATTAAAAATGCTCAAGCCAATTGTAAGATGGAGAATAGCTATTGGAGATTCGGTGGATGCTTTTGAAGGTACATGGATACTGGATAAATGCATAAACAAATGGCCCACATTTGTTGTCCCATTTGAAGGCAGCACTATTCGGGTAAAAGAATTCATTCAGGATGCCCAATGGAATGATCAAGAATTAAGTAAATACTTTGGCAAAGAGCTTATCAATTTGATCAATCAAATTGAAATAAATCATGAGATCAATGAAGATTACATGGAATTGACAAATCAAAATTCTGGTAAGATAATCCCAGGACTAATTAGCAAAGCTGTTGCCTACGAGATGGAGAATTATTTAAACTGAAAATGGATCATCGTGGAGAATTATTTAAAATGCAAAATTGAATGCTCGGGTGGAGGTATTCTAGTGGAGAATGAATAGAAATGCCATTCCCTCACTCCAATTTCTATGTTATAAAAGACTAATCCAGAATTCTAATTGTCTAAGAGGATGTGAAGCAATAGAAGATGTGGAGCACATAATCTGCAACTGCAGAAAATTGAGGGAGATAATACAACATTTAAACAATTGGGGATTCAACATTCCTACGTTTGAGAGAAAGGAGCATTGTATTAATTGAATTGATTCCAATATTGTGAAGAAAGGAATGATGACAAATCTGTATTGCAACACAGTGCTTCTAGCTTGGAAAAGTAGAAACAAATTGATCCATGATGGTGTTGAAGACAATTCCAATTTTTTAGCTTCTAATGCTATTTGTCAAACTTCGGTTTCTCATAATTTTAGTCAATTCAACTTGGGATTTTGGGATGTTAATCAGTCGTTAAGAACTGTGTAAAGCTTGGCATCCTCCTCCACCCAATTGGCTAAAGGTTAATGTAGATGCTTCACTACTTTCTTCCTACAAAGCAGGAGTTACTGCTATTTTTCGAGATAGTAATGGAAGATTCCTGTTTGCTTATGGCAAATCCCTTTTCCATTGGGATATAGCTCAATTGGAGATGCTTTCTATTCATTTTCTTAAGGAGGAGATAAAGGATTGGATGTTCAAATACAAGGGCATTATCATAGAAGGAGACAATTCAAACATCATCTCTTACTTCAAAAAAGCTTGGAAAATAGGGAAATTCAAGGATGAGGGTATGGAATTTCTTTCAAATTTTAACTTTTTCATTTTTAATTGTATTAGTAGAGAATGCAATAAGTTAGCAAATTTATGTGCTAACTATGCACTATTTAGTAGCTTTGATTGGGTGGATTGTTCTGAGAATAAGGTTCCTCCTTCCTTTTTCAAATTATTGAAGGAGGAATCATGCCTATAGTTGCTTCTTATTTTTAGTAATTCATAAGCTTCGGCTCTCTTCAAAAAAAAACTCTATCTTTGGTATGAGGAGACTTTGTTTTAAACATAAAAGGAATAAGTAAGTTTTAAATTGGTGGAATCATGATGTTTTTAAAAACCTTTTTTCTAATATCTTAAATATTGAAGAGTATGTTAACATTATTGAGTCTCAATGCCAGCTTACTCCTTCTGATGATAATTTCAGCCTCTTATGAAATGCTAAGGATAGCCTTTATAAATTACAAGCTCAGGAGGACATTTTTTGGAAACAAAAAGTAGCTATGAAACTCCTTGTTGAAGGTGATAACAATACTAAATATTTTCATGCTTTGGTTAAGAGGAAACATGCTAAAAATTCTATTCATAAAATTAATCATGATAATGGCTCAATTTCTGAGGATGGTTTCGAAATTGCTAATCTTGTTGTTAATCATTTTAAAAAATGTCTTAATAAAGGTTTTAGACCTGCTTATATTGGTAACCCATATATTATTCCTAATCTAACTTCTCTTATAGATAATGAGCTTCTTTATAAATCCCCTACACTTGAAGGGGTCAAAGAGATTATTCATGGCATGAATGGTAATTATATAGCGAAGCTAGATGTTTTCACCACAAAATTCTTCAACAAACCTAGCAAATTATTAGTAATAATCATTACTATGCTATTAATAAATTTTTTATTGGTAATTATATTCCTAAGTTCTTTACCTCTACCTCTATTATGCTTATTCCCAAAAATAACCATGTTAGTAATTGGAATGATTTTGGACCTATTAGTCCATGCACTTGTTTTAATAAATTGCTCTCCAAAATCCTTATGAATCATTTTACTATTTTTTACCTAAAATTATCTGACCTCATCAAACGGGGTTTGTTAAAGGGATGGGCATTGGTGAGAATATTTTGCCTGCTTAGGAATTTTACCAAGATCTGAATGTTAAGGTGAGAGGTGGCAACATGATTTTAAAACTTGATATTACCGAGGCTTATGATAACATTGATTGGGAATTCCTTTACAATATTATGCATTTGTTTGTTTTTGAAATGAATTTTATTAAAATTATTAAGAATTGCATTGAGGATTCTCACTTTTCCATCATTGTTAATGATAAAAGTAATGATTTTTTAAAATCTCTGCATGGTCTTAGAGAGGGTGATCCTATATTACCTGCTCTTTTTGATATTGTTGTCAAGTATTTATCTAGAGGCCTTGCTCATCTCTTTGGAAAATTCTCCCAGCCGCTATTTCAGGGCTTTAAGGGGTTTTCCTATTTCTCATCTTTGTTTTGTGGATGATTTTGTTGTTTTTACTAATGCTTTTCTTAATAGGATTAATAAAGTTATGGCTTCTTTAATCATTTTGAAATGGTTAGTGGTCTTTCTCTGAATAAATATAAGTGCTACTTTATTCCTTCCAAGAAAGTGTCTAATGATCATATTTTGTCCATTAAGAATGGTACTGGCATTATGCATTGTAATTTTCATATTAAATACCTTGGGGTGCCTCTTTTCAAAGGTAAAAAGAAGGCCTTTCTTTTTTATGATTTAGTTACTAATGTGCAGAACAAAGTATTGTTCTGGATTCTAATTTCTTGAGCCTTAGGGGTCATCTTTTTGATATATGTAGTGTCTTGTGTTATTTGCCAATTTATATTTTTCGAATTCTTCTTCTTACTCAGGCTATTTGCAACAAGATTAGTAAACTTTTTAACAAATTTTTGTGGAAAAGTGCTAGTAAACTCCAAAATTATTTAGTCTTCATGGGACAAGTGTTATGGTGTCTTGTATGAAGGGGCTTTGGGTTTTAAGAGTATGAATGATTTGGCTTATGTTTTCTCCTTTAAGCTATGGTAAAATTTTTATGCTTAAGTGAACTTTTGGGCTAAGTTAATGTTTGCTAAGTATTGTGTGGGTAAACATTTGACTACTCGTTGTTTTAACCAAGCTGACTAAGGTGTGGAAGAGATTGTGCAAAATTAAATGGGTTTTTGAGCCCTTTCTCTTTTGGGGGCTTGGTGATGGTGACATTTTCATTTGGCAAGATTGTTTGTTGGGGGTCAATCTATTGACTCGCTTACTTACTCTTCTTCAACTATGGTGGTTAAGGTGAATTTCTTCTTTTATGATAATTATTGGAATTATGACAAGCTTGTTAATGTTATTCCTGATTCTATTATTCAATAAATTTTGACTCTTCCTCTTAATACTGAAGGTAGAGGAGGATCATCTTCCTAAAAATCATAAGCTTTTATTTTTAACCAAACCCCATTTTAATTCTTATAAATTTAGTGCGGATGGTGCTAGTGTTGGGCCCTCTTCGGGTTATGGTGGGGTTATTAGGGACAGTTATTATAGCTTTATTATGGCTTTTGCTCATCCTTTACAGAATTGTGATGTTAACAAAGCTGTGACTCTCGCTTTGATATATGGCTTAAGGCTTTTCATCTCTTTAGATTTAACTAACATTATTATTGAATTGGATTCTAAGTTTTGTTTTCAACTGTTAAATGTTGCTGAGGATTCGGTGTGCAAATCAACTCTTTTTAATCTGGTGAGGAATGTTAAGAATTTGTTAATTTTTATGAATTTTTTTTTTGTTTCGCTTATTCCTAAGGTTGGTAATGTGTGAGCTAATTTGATTGCCAACTGGGGGAAAGATCTGGATTGTATGTCTGAGGTTACTTCTACTAATTTATCTGCTCCTCTATGGGGTCTTTTAAGGTTAGATAAGATTGGTATGCCTTATGTTAGAACCTAATTTATGCTTTTGGCTGGGGCTTTATTCTCTGGTTTTCTATTGGGGTCACTTCCTGTGTTTTGTTCCCTTTATATTGCGTTGTTTTTTTTTCAGGTTGTAGCTTTGTTGCTTGTGATGTTCAGCTTGACTATTTTCTGGATAGCCCTGCTCCACTTAAGGTTTTGGTTGTGTTGAAGATTTTGGCTTGCTATTATATTTTATTCTTAGTTGATCCTATTTGCTACTATTTACAAGGCTTTTTCTATGCCTAGGGGCTATTTTTACTACTACTCATGTCTGTGGTAGGTGTTGAATATTGATGTTCATTTTTGTTATTGCCTCGGAGGGGGGTTGGTGGGTGCCTCCTGGTGCTTCTGGTTGGTTCTATTGATTTATACTTATTGTCCTGGGTTTGGTTTTTCCTTGTGTTTTCTTGTTTCTATTGGAGTATCAAGTTTTCATCACTATTTTTCATTTTTATGTTCTTTTGGATCTATTGGTGGTAGTGAGTTTGGTTATTGGGTATGTCCTACTGTTCTGCTTTGGTGGGGATTTTCCCTGTAACATTCTCAATATTAGTTGTGTTGCTCCTTTTATTGTTTGGTGTTGCAGCAAGTTTGTTTGGCTGGGTTTCTCGTTAATGGACATTTGTTGTTGGTACTAGTATTTTGTGGGTTATGGTTGAATGCCCTTTTCCCTTGGTTGCTAGCTATTTTCTTTTCCCTTTTTCTTCTACTTTTCCATTTCTCCGAGCTGGATGGGCTTTTCTCCTGGTGGTTCCTGTCCTGATTTATTGTGTACCTCTGTTGGGATTAATGGAGCAAGATTACATTTATTAATTATTATTTTGGCTAATCATACCTTGGAGGTGAACAATTATGTTATCCCTTGTTGCATTTCTATGAATTATGCTGCCTTGAATCATAAGGTGGATGTTGGTTTCTCAGGTTGTTCGGCTAACAAGGTTTCGTCTCTTGGTAACGTTACCTTATGGCCCCTTGTTATCTATATTATGATGAATTGTTGGAACTTTTTCCCTGCTATAGTTTTCTTTTTCTTGTGTCCTTTCTTTTGTGGTTATCATCCTTTTTTTCAGGTCATTCTTAGTGTAGGTGTTCGTGGTGGAGACAATCTGGGAAGGAAGCTAGATAGGATGCTGGACCTCAAAGCTATTTTTTGCTATTTTTATCATTTTTTGTTGCTTGATCTTGAGCACTATAGAATATACCTAAGTTTTCTTGTACTTTTTCTTAGAAGGGACCTAAAGCTCTTAGGTTTTTTGGGTTTTAATTTTATAGCTCTTTTGAGCATTAGTAAGCTTGAGGTCCCTTTAAGGACTTTATACTTTTTTCTTAATTAACGCGTAAGCCCCTCTATCGATTTCACTTAGAAAAAAAAAAGATCATGTTGAACCTTCAAATTACGGACCTATAAGTTTTTCTCAAACCATGTACAAGGTGGATTCTAGAATGATTTTGATTAGAGTAAAGTGGTGTCTTCCTAAGATTATATCTAATGACCAAGTAGCTTATATTCCTGGCATATCAATGTCCAACCACCATTTATTAGCTCAAGACATTTTTAGTAAGTTTATATTTTCTAACTCAAAGAAAGGTTAGATGGATGTTAAAAAAAAGAAATGGAGTAAGCTTATGATAGCATGGGTTGGATGGCTTTGATGCAAATTTTGAATTGGCTTGGATTTCCTTCTAAGATTTAAAAGCATACTCTATAATGTGTGGAAAATGTTAGATTTTTCATTCTTAACAATGTGAGGAATTCTAGATGGATTTAGGCTAAGAGTGGATTTAGACAAGGATGTCCTTTGTCACCGTATCTATTTATCATGTGCTCTCAATTATTATCTAATGATATCCATCAAAGAGGTGTAGAATTGGGTATAAAAATTGCTCCATGGGCTAAAAAAATTCACATTTATTACATGTAGTTGATGTTCTTTTATTTTCAATTGCATCTATAAGATTAGGTGAATTAATGAAGGGAATTTTTACTGATTTTTGTGTCTAGACCAGACAAAAGGTAAATAACAATAAATCTTAGATTATGTTTGGAAAAGTTGTAGATGCTAGAAGAAAAAATAAAGATATCCAAAAACATGGAATTTAAAATAGTTTAAGAGATATATTATTTGGGAGTGAAGATTGTTTTAAGAAGGTTGATTTAGTCTAATTTTTAATACATTTTAGATCATGCATTGGACTACTTAAATGCTTGAGGAAACAAATTTATATCTATTGTTGGAATAATTTCTCTTATAAAATATTCATTCTTATCACTTCTAATTTTCTTTTCAGCACACTCTTTAGTACCGAAGGGTTTGTTGAATGACTTAGATGAGTTATGTGAGAAATTTCATATGGCACAAAGACAAAGGTATACAAGGTATTAAATATGTTGCTTGGGAAGAGCTTTGTAAGAAAAAATTTCATGGTGGGTTTGGTTTCTTCTTTGAACAAAATTGACCCTCTAAGAGTAAGATTGGCATAGAGATTTATTCAAAATCCTTCCTCACTGCTTAAGCATAATCTTATTCTTAAATATAGAAGTGACATTTGGAATATTGTTGTTAAAAGAGGGATTTCTTCTACTTCTCAGATTTTGGTGGATGGGGCTAGATATCTCAACCTCTCATTAGATGGAAATAGGTTAATGGTAGAAAATTCAATGTTTTAAATGATGTTCGGATTTTGTACCGGAGCCTTAAGAGTTGGCCAACATATGTTGAGTTTGTTTGATTATAGAATAAATATGTTCAACATTTTACTTCACTAAAAGGAAATTGAAAAGTTGCAAAACTTCAAAAAAAATTTTAGCATAATCTTATATCTTTGATAATACATATTCCTAAATGTTCGAAAATGATGGAAGATCAAGTTGAACCTATGGCTTAACATTCTGGAAGATAAATTATTGTGTTAGATTATGAAGTTTTAGTGATGTATGAATATAAAGATAAAGATGGTGGGTTTATAAAATCACTTAGTAAATTAAAACTTAAATCGAAGGTGGAGATGTTCTGGTGGAGAATGAGTAAGAATGTTATTCCTACTAATCATTTTATTAAATATAGAAATCTCATCCAAAGAAATCTTTGTTCTAGAGGTTGTCAAGAAGTGGAAAATCATTTATATATTATTTTTAAATGTAAATTTCTTATTGACTTGATTATCAAGCATAGAGAATCGGGATGTCAAATTCCTTTTTTTTCATCCTATTAGTAACTACATTACTAAGCTTAAAAGAACTATAAAGTTAAATCTAAATATTATTAAATTATATTTTACAGTTGTATTCTGTTCATAGAAAAACTGCAATGAAGTAAAGCACGGCATTCCTACACCTCCAATATCTATTACTGCTATGAATGTGTAGTTTACAACCATGCATCCAAGTTAAAACCCTCTTCTAGAAGACTTGGATGCTAATCTCCATTTAGATTTCTTCAATATTAGTAATTGCACCATAAGATTGGATTAAAATTAATATTTATGTATTTATGATGAAGTATAATCTTGCAATAATTGGAGGAGTAATCAGAGATCATAAAGGAAGGTTTCTTATTGCTATTGGTAAACAAAGAAAGCATTGGGATATATCTCAATTAGAATTGGAAGTTGTTTTGGTGATTAGAAAACATCTTCAAAGTTCAATGTTTGAATGTAAGGGTATAATTATTGAAGGATATAACATTCACATCATATAGATGAATCAAGATTCTATGAGGAGTTCAAAATGGAAGCAAGATGGTTTTTGGAATAAAGAGCTCTTATTCTTGAATAATTTCAATAACATGGTTTTTCATTACACTTTTAAACATTGCAATAAAGTGGCTGATTTATGTGCCACTTATGCTTTATGTAGTAATATTCTTTGGGATAGTCTTACTCCTAATAACATTTTTTCTTCTTTATTTAATTTGTTAAATAAGAATGAGATAGATGTTCTTCCTTTATTATTTTGTAATATTTTTTATCAATGCAATTTGTAAATTTTAAAAAAAAAAGTAATGGAGATAAAATATAAATCACCCAAAAAAATTAATAATTCGTGATCCTTCTTAAGGTGTTAAGACTAGGAGAAACCATACAGATGAGGTAGAATATTTTTTTATTTTATCAGAAATTGAACCCAGAAATATAGTAGAAGATTTCTAAGATAGTTTTTGGATAATTACTATGGAAGAGGAACTTAATCAATTTGTAAGCAATGGTGCTTGGGAGCAAGTCCCAAGACCTCATGATCAAAATATAATTGGAACAAAATTGTTCTGGAAAAATAAGCAAGATGGCTCAAGAAGTACTTTTAAAAATAAATGTGGATTTGTTGTATAAGAGTGCACACAAATTGAAGGACTAGACTTTAAAGATTCTTTTACACCTATAGCAATACTAGAGGCCATTAGATTAACCCATGCCTTTACATATTTTAAGGACTTTAAAATTTTTCTAATCATATGAATATACTGAAGAAAGAATTATATGGTTTAAAATGAGATCTACATTCTTGGAATGATATGTAAGTAATTTTTTAGTTGAACTTGATTTTAGAAAAGTTAAGGTGGATAGTACTCTTTTTACCAAAAATATTGGTGATGAATTGATTATTATATATATTTATATTGATGATATGTTATGTGAAAGTAAAAAATGAAAGTTTGTGTCATGAGTTTGTTCATTAATGTCAAAGGAATTTTAAATAAGTATGATGTGAGAACTTACATTTTTCTTAGGACTTCAACTAGAGTCTGGAACATTCATATGTCAAACTAAGTATATAAATAAATTATTAGAATAATTTGATATGAAGAGATACAAATTCAGTAAAACTCCTATAAGTCCATCAATTAGACTTGATTTATAAATATAAAAAACTTATTGATTAAAATGTTTATAGGAGTATGATAGGTTCACTTTCTATATTACTTTTAGTAGGCCTGATATTATGTTGTTGTTTGTTTGTGTGTAAGATTTCAACCTAGTCTTAAACAATCACACTAAACAATTGTTAAGCAAATATTTTGCTATTTGATAGGAACTTCTAGGTTAGGCTTATGTTATACTAAAATTTATTATCACATAAATTTGTTGCATATTATAATGTAGACAATGCTGGTTGTAAATTTGATAAAAAAAGTACATCTAAAACCTATTAATTTTTAGGATCATCGCTTATTTATTGGTCTTCTAGAAAAAAAAAATGTAGCTTTATCCACTACTAAAGCTGAGTACATAGCTGTAATTAATTGTGCTGCTTATGTTACGTCTAAAGAACTAATTAGAATATTTTAGAACCAAGCTTAAAAATATTCCTATTAAATGTGATAACACAAGTGCTATTAGTTAAAAAAAATCCTATATAATACTCACAAACTAAACAGATAAATATTATTAATCATTTTTTTATAGAACGTGTTATTAAGGGTGATGTTGATACTGAATTTGTAAACACTAATTCTCAAAAAGAAAATATTTTTACAAAATGATTGGTTGATAGAGAGTTCGCATGTTAAGACATATGATTGAGATGATAGATCCCTTCTTATATATTTTTATTATTCCTTTTGATGTTTTTAAATGGGGAGAAGAATTATATAACGGTCATAATTCTTTTCACATGCATATATTCAGGGGGAGAATTATTTTTTAGAGAATTAACCTCATAAATATTTCTCAATTATTATATATTTATTTCTTTTAATGATTTAAAACTATGATAAAAGGTTAATTTGGAGCTTTGCTATAACCATAACTAATATAAATTTGTCATCATAAAAAAGGAGAGATTGTTGATATTTTTTACCTCATGACCTATTCTAGTGACTTTTATGATAACAAATATAAGCTCAGATATTATAATTTGTGTGCTATATTTTTCAGGTGTAATATTTTTTAATTTTGTTCATTATAAATATATATATATGGGATGTACATTGACTAACTCAAGTTCAGTTAAAATTTGAGCTGAAAGAACTCAAGATATAGTTAGATGGATAGCTTGAAGGTTTTTATATTATCATAGGAGTTTCGTAGAGGTCGATTGATATTTACTTACATGGTTTGTTTCACTCACAATCAAAATACTATTAAAATGACTTATATATTATTAATTAGGGATAATAAGCTTAATTTAGAAATCTGTGAGATTCCTTTGATAAATAAATTTTATATGTTTGATAGATTATATAAATGTCCTCAAATATGAAAAGATACTTAATTATGAAAATTAAAAGAAATAAGCTTATATGAAAAAACTTTTATTATTTATTCATTTTGAAATGAACTTGTTTCATATATATTTACTAATATATAATTTATTTTATCCTAATTGCATAATATTATTGTATGATTATTTAAAATGTTTTTTTAATACATTAAAATATGCATAAGTTTTTATTTTGTTGTATATAATATTATTTTGACAAGACTATGGCTTAACTTTTATGTTTTTAGATTCCTTGGATTCTGTAGATAGAAATTCATAGGTTACATGACCCACTTTTGAAATAAATTAAATATATAATAATTGCCTAAATATTATCCAATTTTTATATTATATGTTGGGTGGTCTTCTTGGCCTTATTTTCCATGTGAGGACTTTTTAACTTTTCCATGTGACTAGCCATTTAATAGCAATTTAAAACTTATATTAATTTAATACAAATGAATTATTTATCAAATATTATATTATTAATTGATAAGATAATCTTTGAATATTAGTTTTATTTAAAATTGGCTCTACTTAGCCTTACTCTTTAAATACCCCTCTTGGTCTTCTAGTGAGTGTTGTTCAAAACATAAAACTCAAACTTTTTGTTCATTTCTCTTTCTTTTTTGGATGCTAAATCTTGACTAGTGAAACTTTGACCTTCAATCCAAGAGCTCTTTAAATTTGCAAGAACAGATTCTTTGTTTTAATGCTTTAACACACACAATCGTACAATATCTCTTGGAGTTCTTGATTTTACTTTTTTTTTCTAAATTTTTATTTGTTCTTCTTTTAGTTTTCTTTGAAACTAAATCATAAAAATTAGCTCAAATATTTTGGTCATTTCATTGGAAGATAATTTAAGCTTATATTATTTACATAAAATTATACTTTTCTTTTTCTTAATATAAGTCATTTGGCCTAGTGAAATTTAAAATATAACTAAACTAGGTTGTACCCAGCGTGTAGGAGAGTACCTAGGTTGTAAACAACCTCTTTGGCATAAAAAAAGTCAAATTTACAAGGCAAACTTAGGATTAATAGATTCTAGTTCGAGAGTTGGACAAGATGGATATAGGTCATATTGAAATTTGAGTCCAACCATATATTTTTCTTTATCAATTTCATATAAAATTATTTGATTATTTATTATTTTTCAAAAAGAATCAAAATTATTTTAATTAATTTTTTTATAAAATTTTTTAAAACCCATTTCAAGCCTAAGAATGTTAATAAAGCTTAAGAATGTTAATAAAGCACTGAAAGATAAATTTTGGCTCATTTATAGATAAAGAATTAAATTGGTTTTTTAGAAATAATGTGTGGAATTTAGTCCTTAAAACACATAATTAGAATGTAACTAGAAAAAAATGGGCCTATGGGAATAAGTTGGATGACTCAAATTGTATTTTTGGAAGTAAGGCTTGGCTAGTTGATATGCGTACACACAAGTTGAGGGTATATATTTTGAGAAATATTTTACACTCATTATAAGAATTACATTGCTTCTTTCTTATGCCTATTATAAGAATTTTAAACTCTTTCATTGGATGTCAAAAGTGTATTCCTAAAAGGGTTTATTCACCAAGATTTTTTATAAAGCAACCCTCTTGATTTAAGAGCCTGGATTTTCCTAATCACATTTATTAATCAAAGAAAGGCTCAGTATGATAGGCTTTGTAATTCTTAATTTTCCATGGGTTTAGAAAAGGTTAATGTAGGATCAACCATATTCTTAAAGAATATCAATAATGATTTGATTATTTTATAAGTGTATATAGATCATAATTTATTTAAAAGTGGAAATGAATATTAATGCCTTGAGATTTCAACCATAATATCCAAAGAAATTAAAATGAATATGATGGGGAACTCAACTTTTTCTTGGGTCTTCATGTGAAGTAATAAAAAAATGGTATTATCATTTGTCAAACCTATAATACAAATGAGTTAATTGAAAGTTTTAGCATGAAGATATTAAAATCAAGTCAACCCACAATAGGAAAATCTGCCATTACCATCAAACTTTTTGGTAGACACACATGCACTAGAAATAGCGGCAGCCTAACTGGCATAATATGCGCCGGTAATTTTACTATTGATTTTCTTGTTAAACTTCTGCCATTATCTCATGAGCATATATTTTGCCAATTTTTTGTCTGCATATTATAATATTTTGATGAAATTTTAGTTAGTTATTATTGATAGAATCACCAGTGCAAATTACACTAGCTTACTTAAACTTGATGGCTATTTTCTGACATATTATCTGCCAATAACATAACGGTGAATAATCTATAAAAAATTATAATGAAAACAGCCCTATTTCATTGCTCCACTACCTTTCTTTGCATTCCTTTCCTTCTTCATTTTAGTTAGCTCACTTGCATCTTAGACCTGCCCCTAACTCCTCTTACATTGCAACCAATCCCTCGTCAACATTTACTTTCAAGCTTGCCCACATTCACCGCCATTTGTTGCCTAAGTTTGCCACCTCCATTATGTGCATTATAGAAGGTCACCACCTCCATTTTATCCATTGTTGAATTTCACTGGTTGTTGAGTCTAGTGAATAGGTTGTTAAGCCTAAGTTAATGTCCCACGGCTATCAAGAGGGGGGTGAATTGATAGTTAAAAATTATCCCACTTTTAGATGAGTTGAACCGAAAATAAATTTAATGAATTTTTATAAAAAGTTTTTCAACCATAACTTTTTAAATAGTAAAATGTGAAAAATTAAAAAAAAAAATAGTAAAAATAAACGACACATGATTTATAGTGGTTCAGTCTAAACCAGACCTACATCCACTACCCAGAGGCACCCTTTGAGTATTGCACTAATACCAATAGTGTCTCTCCTTTTGCACCCACAGCAAGGCAGAGAAGCCTTTACAAACACTCTTTCCACCACTACCGAGTGTGGCAGAGAACTGTCGTCCTTTTACACTATCCCCAGTGTTGATAGAGAACCGTCCGTCCTTTCACACTCTCCTAGTGTGGGCAAAGAACCCTTCATCCTTTCACACTCTCCTAGTGTGGGCAGAGAACCCTTCGCCCTTTCACACTCTCCTAGTGTGGGCAGAGAACCCAATCTCCTTGACAGATCTCCTCACAAGAAATCTAGAAAGAAGAAAGAAAAGAGTGAATTAATCTCAAATCACAAGTAGGAAATTTAACCTTTGAACACAAAGTAAAGCCTTCACGCTCTAGTGGAAGAAATCCTTCTTTGAATGCTCTCTCTCACTCTCTCCTTGAGTCTTCTTTTAATAGGCACGAAGATCAATGACCAAAAAGATTTTGTGGCAGTCTAATTTGGACTACATATAGGAAAAATAAGAAAAACTACCCAAAAACTGCAAATTTTCAATTCTGTATGCGGTGGATCATCCCGGACGATTTTACTTAAAGTGTCGGAAATGATCCTAATGTATATTGATATGAACTATTTTCGTACATGATCATCATCCCGTATGAACTAGGTTCGTCTGATACAAAACAGTTATTCCATAGGTCGGTTTCCAAATCCCTACAGGATGTAACCAACCGAGGAAACTCGGTTCGGTTCATCCTGGGACGAACAAGTTTCATCCTGGATGATTTTAAACAGAGAGTTTCATCCAGGGATGAAGGGTAATTTCATCCTGTACGATTTTAAATAGAGAGTTTCGTCCAGGGACGAAGGGTAATTTCATCCTGTACAATTTTAAACAAAGAGTTTCATTCAGAGATGAACCATGTATTTCGTCTGGATGAATAGTGTAAAGTGAGAATCCAGAGGCGTTCATCCCAGGAGAATATTAAATTCGTCCAGACGAATAGGACTTAGAAAAATTTTCTCCCTGCCTGTTCGATCCATTGCTCTTCTAAGGGGTTAATTGACATGATCGTTCTGTAAGAAATATTTTTTTCCCGTACGATCAGTTCACAAAAGTTATTCCCCCTAATGTGCGTGTTGTGAATATTCACTCAATTACAATCACTCCCTCTCAATTCAAAAACATTTTTAAAGCTTTTAATTTACAAATAATTGGATGCTGAATTTGATTTGAAGTCTTCATAGTTTGGAGTTGATTTTTCTGAAATGTTAGTACACACTATAGAAAAAATAAATCTTTCAAAAAGTGTTAGGAGATATCTATACATAAAATAATAATATTTGAAATCATCAAAATAATACAAGTTGCAAGAATGTAAAACATGCAAATAGCAACTCTCTTAACAATCTCTCCCTTTTTGATGATGGCAAAATAATTATTGTTTATAAGATTTTAAATTCTAAGAAATTCCTAAACTCCCCCTGAATTGATGAATACATGAAAAATAAAGAGGCATAAATTCAAAAAAAAATTATTTATCAAAAATTTTATACAAAACCTTTTACAAAATAAGAAACATACAAAACATATAACTACAATAATGACAAACATAAAGGAAAAGGACTATCAAAAACAAGCAAAACAAACAAACAATTTCTCCCCTTTTTTGACAACAGCAAAAAGAGAAGAAGAAAAGAAGTCTTGAAATGTAAGCAGAAGTATGAAATTCATTTGATAATTTAATCTTGAAAGTGATTGAAATAAGGTATGCAAATAAAATTAAAATATTAGAGAAATCATAGAATTTCATATAATTTAAGAAGTGATATAACATAGATAATAAAAAGAATTTATCAAAGGCATGAGTCAATTTAGACATTAAAATAAAGAAAATTATTGTACTAAGGATGAATAAAAAAATTTATATTTCAAATTTCAATGTCAATTATAAATGAATATAAGATCAATTTGAATTAAGAGATTAAAAGAGTCTGGAATGAAGTAACTACCACTTGTGGCGCTTTGCGCATCTTTTTGAACTTTATGGCACATTTTTTGTGCATCTTTTTCAACTTTATGGCACATTTTTTGTGCATCTTTTTACTTTGGGCTTATTTTGTGCCTCTTTTTCTTATTGCAAACTTTTTGTTCAATTCTTTTTTATACCAATTTTTCTTGTAAATTTGTACAATTTTCAAGAGTAATTGAATTCTTTTCAAAATCAATAATCTAAAATTTCAAATTTTTCTAAGTGCATAAATACGATTTGAAAAGAGAAATACAAAATAAAAAAATATCTAAATTGCAATAATTATATTAAAGATAATGTAGTCTAAATAAGAGACATGGAATGGAAAATCCTAATAATATCAAGTTATAAGCATCACTTAAATTTAGAATTATTAGATTTTCTAATGAAATTAATTTTAATTTACAATTTAGGTTAAAGCACTATTAAGATTAAAAAAAATGAATGTCATAAAGTCTGACACACATTTCAAAAACAAATAAACAACAAAAAATTGGAACATATATTGATATCAAATGAAGATATTGCAATTTTAAGTCCTAGATATCAATAATAACATAACTAAAACAAGGAAAATATAACAATCTAAAATACAATAATCTAAAAGAAATCACTTAACACATGAACTACAAAGAAACATAGAACAAACACAACAATCATTCAGATGGACCCTGATCTGGAGGAGGAGGTGGTGGTGTTGCACCAAAGAAGTTGAAGTAACTACTCATCATAAGCATGTTGGTATTTATGTTATTTATCTAATCACGCATAAATCACATATCTTGATTGTATTAAATATCCTGCTGCTGTAAATGAGTTTCAATTTGATCAAACCTTTGATCAAAATGAGCCTCTAAATTGTCAAATCTTTGAACCAAATTCTGATAATTTAGTTTAGTAGCAGATGTAGGTTCAGCTTCTTCTTCTGTTTCACTCAGAACAACATGAGTTTTACTAGGCTCTTCCTTATTGAAGATAGCTCTAAAGGATGCATCATTGTAGTAGAGTAGTTCTTCAAAATCTTGTTCTGGATTAATCAAATTATACTTCTTTTCCAAAATATAGGTAATCAGATGTCGAAAGGCTATGTTCTTCTTTCTTTTATGATCAACATGACTAATTACAGAAAGGCCATAAATGTAGTCAATTAGGAGTTGGGCCTCATCTATAGGTTGTCTGGTCATTATCAAGAAGGTAACAATAGAAAGAAGAGGTGTGATATTGACTCTATCACCAACTTTAGGTATAATGGAAGTTTTAAGTATGTTCTGGATGATACGGGCATCACGAACTAAAGTTGCTACCTTAGGTAAATGATCCTTAAAGTTTACTCCTCTAATCATTCGATTTACTTCAGTCCAATTAAAATTTGTGGACGTTAAGGTGTGTGCTCTTAATCCTTCAGTCCTTAAGTTTAGGAAGATACCAAGGTCAGCCTTGATAATTTCAATTTTCTTTTTAAAAACAAAAGTACTTATGACAGAATGGTCAGATTTGAAAGACATGTTCGCCAAAAAATAATTAAAGGTTTCTTTGTTGTAGAAGTGTACTAAGGTGAGGATTAAACCAAATTGAGTAGAGGTAAACAAGTGCATTACCTAAAAAGTTAATTCTTCCTGTAGGAGTACTCTAGATGGGGTAATTTTCA
This sequence comes from Dendrobium nobile, assembly GCA_022539455.1. Taxonomy (NCBI): domain Eukaryota; kingdom Viridiplantae; phylum Streptophyta; class Magnoliopsida; order Asparagales; family Orchidaceae; genus Dendrobium; species Dendrobium nobile. The sequence continues at coordinate 42,742,569 of CM039736.1, forward strand.
CGGAGACAAACCTAGCATAGGATTCTTCATTGGCTTTAGAAAGGAAATTTTCAGAAGTGTTTCTTGGTGGACCCTTAGTCAAAGATTTTTGGTGCTTGCTAGAACTTGTCATTGAATGATCTCAAGAGAAGAAATGTTTGAAAGACATGTGTGAAAGTGACTGTTTAGTTAAAAAATGCCGTCAATTTATGAAAAACGACTGTTCGTACCAGACAAAATTTTATTTCGTCCCGTACGAATTAGATTCGTCCCGTACGAACAAATTTCATATGGACGAATGAATAAGTCAAAAAAGAAACGGCTTTTCATAAACACACAACTTACGAAGCATCCTTTCGTACAGACTTTTGACCAAAATGATCATACAGACGAACACGTATTCGTCCGGACGATCAAAAATTCAATTTGTTTTAATGGCAGTTGAAAACCGTCTCCCGCTATGAACCGATATGTGTTTGTCTAGACGAAGCAAAGGTTCGTACGGACGAAGTTCATATTAAAAACTGTCTTATCCATTCAACTTCTTCATTCACTCGTCCCGTCGTTTGAAAAATATTTCGTCCTGGACGATCGTGAAGATCGTACAGATGAATTACATTAATACTTCTCTTAAAACAATTCAAAATCTCACAGTTTGCCATACTACACAAATCATCCCGTACGAAACGATTTCATCCCGGACGATGATTAAAAAAAATTCAAAAACAAAATAAAATGAAATCATTCGCACAAATCAAAATTAAGAAACACAACAACAACAAAATAACAAACACTAAAACATTAACCAAAAAAATATCAATATTGTAGAAAACATTTTTATTTAATCATTCAAATCAGTCACACCAAGCCTTGTTCTTAAAGCACTGAAAGTATCAAAGGCTAATGGTTTTGTAAAAATGTCTGCAAGTTGATTTTCAGTAGCAATATGAGTGAGTTCAATTTCTCCTTTAGACACATGATCCTTTATGAAATGATGCCTTATGTCTATATGTTGGTTCTTGAATGTTGAATAGGATTTTTAGAAATACAAATAGCACTAGTGTTATCACAATAAATAGGAATAGTGCCTATAGACAATCCTAAGTCAATCAATTGTTGTTTTAACTAAAGTACTTGTGCCACACAACTTCCTAAAGCAATGTATTCAGCTTCCGTAGTAGATAGTGCCACTAAATTTGATTTTCTACTTGATCACGAAATTAATGAATTTCCAATGAACAGACATGTTTCAGAAGTGTTTTTTCTATCCACTCTATAGCCTGCAAAGTCAGAATCTGAATAACCAATATTTTCAAATAAAGAGCTAAACTTAGGATACCAAATTCCTAAGTTCTGAGTTCCTAACATATATCTTAAAATCCTTTTTACTGCTGTCAAATGTGATTCTTTTAGATCTGATTGAAATCTAGCACATAAGCAAACACTAAACATGATATCGGGTCGGCTAGCTATCAAGTAAAGTAAAGATTCAATAATCCCTCTAAATTTCTTTTGATCAACAGATTTTCCCTTAAGGTCCTTATCCAACTGAACTGAGGAACTCAATGGTGTATTAACTAGTTTAGCATTGTCCATTTCATATTTTTTGAGGATGTCCTTAACATATTTAGATTGACTAAGAAATATTCCTTCCTCAAGTTGCTTAATGCTAAAGCCTAGAAAGTAACTTAAGTCTCCCATTAGACTCATCTCAAATTCACTACTTATTGTTTTAGAAAAAGCATCACAAAGATTTTTATTTGAAGATCCAAAAATGATATCATCCATATAAATTTGAATAATGAGTATATCATTTCTAAATTTCTTCAAAAAGAGAGTTGTATTCACACTTCCTTTTTCAAAAGATCTTTCAAGTAGGAAGGTGCTCAACCTCTCATACCAAGCCCTAGGTGTCTATTTTAATCCATATAATGCCTTTTTCAATTTAAAAACATGATTTGGGTATTTTGAATTTTCAAAACCTGGTTGTTGTTCTACAAAAACATCTTCAATTACCCCATTTAAGAAGGCACTTTTCACATCCATTTGATATAATTTGAATCCTTTAAAACAGGCAAAGGCTAGTAAAACCCTAATTACTTCAAGTCTAGCTACAGCGGCAAAAGTTTCTTCAAAATCAATCCCTTCAATCTAATTATACCCCTTAGCAACTAATCTAGCCTTATTTCTAATGACTACTCCTGAGTCAGTAATTTTTTTTTTGAATACCCACTTAGTTCCAACAACACTTTGATCTTTTGGCCTTTAAGTTAATTCCCAAACTTTATTTCTTATAAATTGATTCAACTCTTCATGCATGGCCAATATCCAAAATTCATCAGAAAGTGCTTGATCAATATTAGTGGGTTCTATAATTGAAATAAAGGCTGAAAGATTGACTTCCTTGTTTAATCCACGTCTAGTTCTAACACCCTCACTAGGTTCACCTATAATCAATTCCCTTGGGTGGTTTTTAGAAAATTTCAAATCTCTAGGCAAAGGGTTTTCTATCTCCAAATTCTCTTTCACATTTTCTTCCAAGTTTATTCTATCAAGTTTTTGGGAGTTATTCTCAATCTGATCTTCAATAACATTTGGCTCTTCCAAATTTCTAGATTCATCAAATACAATATGTGCGGTCTCCTCAATAATCAAAGTTCTATTATTGAATACCCTATAAGATTTTCCAACATTTGAGTATCCAACAAAAATTCCTTCATCTGATTTTGGATCAAATTTTCCTAAGGCAGATTTTTCATTATAATGAATGAACACCTTGCAACCAAAAACATGCAAATGTGACAAATTAGGTGTTCTACCTTTTAGCAATCAAAAACATCAGTGCTAACCGCCTCAGCCCAAAAATATCTAGGAAGAGAGTATTCTGCCAACATTGCTCTGGCGGCTTCTATTAATGTTCTGTTTTTCCTTTCGACTACCCCATTCTGCTGAGAGATTTTAGGTGCAGAAAAGTTGTGATCAATTCCTTTCTCCTTACAAAAATTTTCAAATCTCTCATTTTCAAATTCTCCTCCAAGATCACTTTGTATTGAAATAATTTCACACCCTAATTTCTTTTTAATCCAAGTCGAAAAATTTCTAAATTCCTCAAATGATTCACTCTTATGAAATAAAAATCTAACCCAAGTGAATCTTGAGTAATCATCCATAATAACAAATCCGTATACCTTCCCTCCTAGACTCACAGTTCCGACTAGTCCAAAAAGATCCATGTGTAAAATTTATAATAGTTTACTAGTTCTAAGATCCTTATTGGACTGAAAAGAGGACTTCACCTATTTTTATAATTGACATGCATCACAAAGGTGATCCTTAATAAAATCTAGTTTTTGTATACCTCTCACTAAGTTCTTTTGGGTAATCCTCCTAAGGTTCTTCATGCTAGAATGACAAAGTCTCCTATGCCAAAGCCATGATTCATCAAAAATAGTTTTTAAATAAAAAGTAGTAGGAGTATGAATGCAATTTAAATCTAACATATAAACATTATTTACCCTTTTTAAATTCAAAACATCTTTACCATTAAGGATTAATATACAGCTAGTAGGAAAAAATTTTACAATATAACCCTTATACATAGCTGGCTTATACTTAACAAATTATGCTTTAAGCCTTCAACCAATAACACATTGTCTATAAAAAAATTCTTTAAATTTCTAATCATACCTGTCCCAACCACCTTCCTTGAGGTGTTATCTCCAAGTGTAACCTTGCCTCCAGTCCTGGCTTCCAGCGTTATGAATTGAGCAGTATCTCCAGTCATATGCTTTGAACATCTGCTATCCAGGTACCATATGCTCTCACGAGGTCTTGTGTGAGAGCAACCTTCTTCTTGATCTGACTGATTAAGACTATCTGCCATCAAGCAAAGATTAGTGACTTCTTCTTCCTTTTTAGTCTCTGATGAATCTGAAGCTGAGTCGGCCCAAAAAGCTTTTTGAAACTTCTTCTTGTCCTTTTTTTACAGTTGGTTTCTCCTCTACCTTCTCCTTGCTAGGAGTAGTTTTGAGTTTTGAGCAATCAGTCTTGATATGACCAGATTTTTTGCATTCATAGCAAATCACATCATTAGAAACCTTGCCATTTCTATTAAATTTACCTCTATTCCATTGCTGGCGTCTCTTCTGCTTCCTCTTCAGAAAGCTTCTGAATTATCTAGTCATTAATGCAATGTCATCTTCATCCTCAGGTTATGAGTGTTCACTCTCAGACTCTTCCACTTTTAGTGCCATGTCCTTTTCCTTTCGTGGTTCACCTGCATTAATCTTTCTTTGGCTAACTCCTTGCTCGTAAGCAATGAGTGAACCAAGAAGATTATTAATTGAATAAATGTTTAGATCTTCAGACTCTGTAATTGCAGTAATTTTAGCATCATAAGTAGTAGGTAAACAACAAAGAATCTTATTAACCATTTTAGCATTCGTTAGTTCCCTACCAAGTGCATGCAAAGAGGTGACTATTTGAGTAAATCTTGTGTACATATTAGAAATAGATTCATTAGGTTTCATGCAAAACAGTTCATAATCATGCAACAAGATATTAAGTCTAGATTGTTTAACCTCATTAGTCCCCTCATATGTTATACAAAGTCTATCCCATATGTCCTTTCCACTTTTGCAAGTGAAAACCCGCATGTAGTCTTCAGATTTTAAAGTACAAAAGAAATTATTCAAACATTTAGCATTTCGTTGTGCTAAGTCATATTCTTCTACAGTCCAATCTGCAAAAGGTGTTTCAACTCTAACTCCATCAAGTAATCTAGTTGGTTTTGTATATCCTTCCTGGACTAAGATCCACATACGATAATCAAGTGACTGTAAGAAAGTAGACATGCGTGTTTTCCAAAAGTCAAAAGGTATATTATCAAACAATGGAGATCTAGTAATAGAGTAACCCTCAGGTGTGTTGCAATTTCCAAATATAGCCATCTACGGTAATCAAAAAGTAGTTTAAACTTATGATTTTGAAACAGGGCTTTGATACCACTTGTTGAGTCTAGTGAATAGGTTGTTAAACCTTAGTTAATGTCCCACGGCTATCAAGAGGGGAGGTGAATTGATAGTTAAAAATTATCCCTCTTTTAGATGAGTTGAACCGAAAATAGATTTAATGAATTTTTATAAAAAGTTTTTCAACCACAACTTTTTAAACAATGAAATACATAAAATAAAAAATAGTAAAAATAAATAACACAAGATTTATAGTGGTTCAGTCTAAACTAGACCTACATCCACTCCCTAGAGGCACCCTCTAAGTATTGCACTAATACCAATAGTGTCTCTCCTTTTGCACCCACAGTAAGGCGGAGAAGCCTTTACAAATACTCTTTCCACCACTACCCGGTGCGGCAGAGAACTGTCATCCTTTTACACTATCTCCAGTATTGGTAGAGAATCGTCCGTCCTTTCACACTCTCCTAGTGTGGGCAGAGAACCCTTCGTCCTTTCACACTCTCCTAGTGTGGGCAGAGAACCCTTCATCCTTTCACACCTCCTAGTGTGGGTAGAGAACCCAATCTCCTTGACAGATCTCCTCACAAGAAATCTAGAAAGAAAAAAGAAAAGAGTGAAGTAATCTCAAATCATAAGTAGAAAATCTTACCTTTGAACACAAAGTAAAGCCTTCACACTCCAGTGGAAGAAATCCTTCTTTGAATGCTCTCTCTCACTCTCTCCTTGAGTCTTCTTTCAATAGGCATGAAGATCAATGACCAAAAAGATTTGGTGGCAGTCTAATTTGGACTATATATAGGAAAGACAAGAAAAACTACCTAAAAACTACAAATTTTCAATTCTGTACGCAGTGGATAGTCCCGTATGATTGTGGATCATCTAGGACGATTTTACTTAAAGTGTCAGAAATGATCCTAATGTATATTGGTATGAACTATGTTTGTACATGATCATCGTCCCATACGAACTAGGTTCATCCGGTACAAAACGGTTATTCCATAGGTCGATTTCCAAATCCCTGCAGAACGTAACCAACCGAGGTAAGTCGATTCGGTTCATCCTGGGATGAACAAGTTTCATCCTAGAAGATTTTAAACAGAGAGTTTCATCCAGGGATGAAGGGTAATTTTGTCCTGTATGATTTTAAACAGAGAGTTTCGTCCAGGGACGAAGGGTAATTTTGTCCTATACGATTTTAAACAGAGAGTTTCGTCTACAGATGATCAAGTATTTCATCTAGACGAATAGTGCAAAGTGAGAATCCAGAGGCGTTCATCCTGAGATGAATATTAAATTCGTCCGGACGAATAGGACTTAGAAAAATTTTCTCCATGCCTGTTCGATCCATTACTCTTCCAAGGGGTTAATTGACATGATCATCCCATACAAAATATGTTCGTCCCGTACGATCAGTTCACAAACGTTATTCCCCCAAATATGTGTGTTATGAATATTCACTCAATTACAATCACTCCCTCTCAATTCAAAAACATTTTTAAAGCTTTTAATTTATAAATAATTGGATGTTGAATTTGATTTGAAGTCTTCATAGTTTGGAGTTGATTTTCCTGAAATGTTAGTACACACTAGAGCAAAAATAAATCTTCCAAAAAGTGTTAGGAGATATCTATACATAAAACAATAATATTTGAAATCATCAAAATAATACAAGTTGCAAGAATGTAAAACATGCAAATAGAAACTCTCTTAACACTGGTAATATCTTTTTGCTTGGTTTGTGCATTTGGTTCATGATATTATTCTTGTTGATGAGTTTAGAGAGGGATTTAACTTGTCTATTTGTAGTTGATATTAATATCTTTTTCATTTAGTTATGGATGCTCTCACTATATCTTTGCAAGAGAATGTAACTTAGTGTATGCTTTTTGCTGATGATATTCTTCTTGGTGATAAGACTAGAGAGGGGGTTGAAGCTAAACTTGAATTATATATGTCAACCTTAGAGTCTTAATATTTTTATATTAACATATCTAAAACTTTATATATATAGTGTAATTTTAGTAGTAATATACCAAGGTTATGGATTGTGACTTTCAGCAATGAAGTCTTTAATAAAAGTACATGTTGTTTATATCTTGATCTATTTATGGTGAAATAGAAGAGGATATTATGAGTATAATTCAAGTTGGATGGTTGAAGTGGAGGAATGCATTAGGCCTTGTTGTGTGATAAAAAAAGTCCCACTCAATTTAAAGGTAATATTATATAAGATGTTGGTGAGACCTGCAATGCTTTATAATGCAAAATATTGGCCATTAAATGATAAGCATAATATTAGTTTAAGTGTTGCAGAGATGAGGATGCTTTGGTGGATGAGTAGTGGATTTTCCCTTATAGATAGGATACAAAATAAGCATATATATGAGAAGGTTAGAGTAGCTCCTATGGAAGATAAGATTAGAGCGAGTCACCTTGGATGTTTTGGACACATAAAATGATAACCTTCTGAGAAAGCTAATACTCTTTGTATTTCCCCTAAATGGAGGTTGTTAGATTTTTTATTGATAGGGGACTTATGTGAAATTAAAATTCATCTATTTTCCTTTAATAACAACAATATTAAATATATCTAAATTATATGTAGCCTATATGATGGATATAATAAATTAAAAAATTTAGATGTATAACTAATTGGCGCAAGGACAAAAGATATTAACAGATGAGTTCATTAAAGGGATAAATTTTTTTAGTCAAACAGCTTCTCAACTGCCCAGGTTCATCTCAAAAGGAATGTTTTATTGCCCATATTCTAAACATAAAAATCAAGTGCACCTAAGCCAAGATGACATAACTATTGATCTAAACCATAGAGGCTTCATGCCAAAAAATTGGTATTAGACTTCTCATGTTGAGTATGAGCCACATTTTGATTCTTGATGCAACCCATCTACATGTTCTAAAATAGCTAAGAAAATATTCAACCAAACGCAATAGCTGATGCAGATGCAACAAATGTAGTTGTTAAATGAAATGTCAAAAATGTGGGAGCTATTCATGGGAAGAATGCAACTTCAGCAGAAGAGGAGATTGATTCAAAGTAGATGTTGTGTATTTTATTCTAGACATCTGTACTTATTTATTTTTGGGCATATGTACTTATTTATTTTCTGGACATCTGCACTTATTTATTATTGGATATTTATTGATTTCTTCTTCTTGTTTTTATTTATGTTTATATGTTTATATTCAATAGTTAGTGATATTTTTAATTAGAGGTTTATGTTTGAATATATAGTATAGAAACTTTTGTATGCAGGTTATGTTGTAGAAATCAGTTTTATAAGTAGAAAGATTGTTTTTTTATACTGAAGGTTTTCGAGAGATATTCAAACAAAATATTCATCGGCAATACGATACAACAAAAATGGATTGGTATTTCCAAAAACTTTTATACTAGTATTTTTGTGGATAATCCATCAATACTATCCGTCGATAGTAGTGTGGTCGATCTAGGTAGAGAATTATTTGTCAATACATCCAGCATAATATTTCTTCCAAAAATACTAGCGAATTAAATGACTGAATTCATTAAAGATAGTTGATGTATAAACATAATTTTTGTTTATGGAATTACACTAAAAATACTCGCAAAAATGTTTTCGATAGAAATTTTTTTGTCGGTTTAGATTTTTTGACACTTGAATTACTGTCGAATGAGTTTTTGTTAGAAATTTTCTAGAAATGGGTGGATTTATATTGTTACCAACAATTTGGGTCCACCGGTAACATGTCATTTTCCTATAATGACCCCTCATCACCTCATCTACAAAATTTTATTTAAATTAAGTAAGTAAATTTATTGATAAAAAACTTTATAGGAGTATGATATGATTACTTTTATACCTAGTTGTTAGTAGGCCGATATTACGTATATTATTTATTTGTATGCTTGTTTTTAGGCCAAACATAAAACCATTTAATCTCATAACATTTAAGCATCTATTTTATTATTTGATAAGAAAATGTATGTTAGGTTTGTGGTATCCTAAAAATTCAAAGTCTTGTGATTTGGTTGATATATATATAAAATTAATGCTAAATCAAATATTTTTCAAATTATTGTAATTAATAATTTTTTTCTCTCCTTTATTCCTTTTTTCTCACTCATCCATTCTTTTCATCATTTCCATCACTTTAATTTTTATTTTACCAAATTTTTGTTATATATCTTAATTTGATTTAAATTAACTCGCTTATTTTAAAATTTCAAAATTTAAATATGTTTGAAAACATTCCCAAAATAACATAATGGATCAATAATGTTAAATCAAGCTTGGGCTAGCCATTTAAATGATTATTTACAATTTTTTTAGTTTCAGAACATTTATTTCATAATATTAATGTTGGCATAATCTTGTAGATATTATATTTTATATTAATAAATTGATATTCAAATATTTTCAAATCCATTTAGCTCTATTTTTGAATGTCATGGTTGTCCCCCTTATTCTTCCCTTGATTCATGGTTAATTAATTTGAATTTATTATATTCAATTTAAGAAGTTTATTACATCTTCATGATTAATGTCTTTCATTATTTACATGGCTGATTTATTTCCAAACCTTGCATGGCTGAAATTTTCATATTGAGAACTACTACAAAATTTTCAATTTTAAAACTTTAAAAATCCCTCCAAATCTCCTCTAATTGAATTTTGCTTTACTTAAATCCCACTCTTGTAAAAATTGATATAACATTTGTATTTCTCTCACTCTCTCTCTCTCTCTCTCTCTCTCTCTCTCTCTCTCTCTCTCTCTCTCTCTCTCTCTCTCTCTCTCTCTCTCTTATATAAAAATCCTAAGTAAAGTTCTCTTCACATAATTCCTCTAAAGCTTTTAAGAGATTGTGTGGGGACTGTTCTCATCATCTTTCATATTTCCAAGAAGTGGAAATTGAGTAAGATCTCTTCTTTTTTATTCTTGAGTAAGTACTATTAATTTTTATAGTTGGTTGATACAAAAATTATGTTAAGATAGTTGCTACTTAGTGCTTGCTTGTTGATATTCTTGCAACTTATATATTTTTTATGATTCCAAATATTATTGCTTTTATTTTTATTTCTCCTAACATATTTTGAAAGAATTATTTTGCTATTTGTGTGTATTAATACTTCAAGAAAATCATACTCCAGATTGTTGAAGACTTCAAATCAGATCAGCTTAGGATTTATTATAAATGAAGTCTGTGTTTTTTTATTTTATTGAGTCTGATAGAATGTGATTGTAATTAAGTAATTGAGCACACACACCGGGGGAGAGTTAAAAATTTATAATTTTTAAACTGGTCGTACTATACGATGCATTATCGAACAAGATGATCTGATCAGTTATTTTCCCTTTCGAGCAATCAAACGAATATAAAGAAGAAAATTTTTCTAAGTATATATCATACTGTAAGATCACCATTCATACATACCTTCCAAAGTACGAAATGAACGGGTCCCTTTTTATTCAAAAAGATTTTTTCTAAGTATGGATCATATTGTATGATCACCATTTGTACATACCTTCCAGAAATCAAAATGAATGGGTACCTTTTCATTCAAAAAGATTTTTTCTAAGTATGGATTGTACTGTACGATAAACCATTCATGCATACCTTCCAAACTACAAAATTGTGAGGACCCTCTTCGTCCTGAATTTTCATCCCAACAAATTTGAAAATTTTCATTATGGATCATACCTTATGATGTCATCATCATTCGTACGCCATAGAGGGTACAAAATTATGGGGTCTCTCTTCATCCCGACGAAGATGAAAAATTTTCTAACTATTTATACTGGATGATCATCATGTATGAATTCATTTTGTACCAATTCACATGTGGTTCATATGTAACAATTTTTAAACTTTCATACATATGAACATGCATTCATTCTGTATGATTGTGTATGCTAAAAATTGAAAATTATAGTTTTCAGGATGGTTTTTCGTGTCTTTAGTTTAAAGGGTCCACTAAAACGGAGGTGAAAAATTCTTTTCTTCATGATTTTTCAAGAGCAAGTGAAAGAGAGAGTGTGGGAGAGTGTTGAGAGAGATTTCTTATAAGTGGAGTATAAAGGGTTCACAAAGTTACTCAAAGGTAAGGATCTCTTTGTGATTTTGGTGATTACTCTTCTTTTTTTCTTTCTAGTTGCTTGTAAGAAGATCTTTGAAGAAGAATTGGCACTCTTCCAACATGTGGAGAGTGTCAAAGGAAGATGATTCTCTGCTGACATTTAGAGAGTATGAACAGATGACGGTTCTCTGCCGACACTTAGAGGGTGAGAAAGGATGATAGTTCTCTACAAATACTTAAAGGGTATGAAGAGATGATGATTCTCTGCCACACTAGAGATTGATGGAAGAGAGGTTTTATAATGGCTTCTCCACCTTGCTGTGCGAGCAAAAGGAGAGACACTTTGGTAATAGTGCAATACCTGAAGACGGAGTCTTCAAGGAGTGAAAGTACGTCGTGTTTGATCGAATCACTATAAATATATGTCTCTTAATTTTTGCATTTTTATTACTGCAAGTTATTTATTATGGTTGAAAAGTTTTATTTTAAAACTTAGATTAATTTGTTAGGAATTTTTAAAATCAGTTTTCAATTAAAAAAATATCCAAGTGAATTTTAAATTTTACCAATTCACCCCCCCCCCCCCCCACTCTTGGTTAGCTTTGGGACAATAGCTTAGATTTAACAACCTATACAAAATCATCAAGTGGCATCAGAGCTTTATTATAAAATCATAAATTTAGACTATTTTTAAAAAATAAGAATGGCTACTTTTACAAATTGAAACACATTAGATGGGTATTCGATCACTAGACCTCCTTTATTTGATAATATTCCTTTCAATTTTTAAAAAATAGGCATGTGTATATTTTTACAATCACTAGATTATTGCAAGTGGATTTTTGTTCAAGAAGGGTATACTAGACCAGCTAGATTAGTTGATGGCATTAGAGCTGAAACACCCTTTGCTAACTGGGCTGTAGAAGAATGTGACTTAGCACAACTAAATACAAAATGTTTAAACAGTTTCTTTTGTGCACTTAAATCAGAATATTACATGATGTTTTCACTTACAAAAGTGGAAAGGACATTTAGGATAGACAATATATTACTTACGAAGGGACTAACAAAGTAAAGCAATCTAGATTAAATATCTTGTTACATGACTATAAATTATTTTACATAAAACCCATTAAATCCATTTTTTGCATGTACACAAGATTCAGTCAAATATTCACTTCTTTGCATGCATTATGTAGGGAACTAACGAATATTAAAATAGTCAATAAAATTCTTCATTGTTTGCTTGCTACTTTTGATGCTAAAATAACTGTTATTACAGAGTCTAAGGATTTAAATGTTTACTCTATTGATAATCTTCTTAGATCACTAATTGATTACAAGCAAGGAGTGAGTCAAAGGAAGATTAATGCAGGTGAACAGCGAAAGAAGAAGAACATGGCACTGAAATTAGAGGACTCGGAGAGTGATTAGTCATAACCTGAGGATGAGGATGACATTACCTTAATGACGAGGCAATTCACAAGTTTTCTAAAAAGGAATGAGAGGAGATGCCATTAGTGGAATAGAAGTAAGTTCAATAAAAAATATTAAGGTATCTAATGATGTGAATTGCTATAAATATAGAAAACCTAGACATATAAAATTAGACTGTATAAATCTAAAAGTCACTCCTAGCAAGGAGAAGGAAGAAGAGAAAGCAAATGCGAAGAAGGGTAAGATGAAATTATAGAGAGCTTTTTGGGCAAACTTAACTTTGGATTCATCAGAAATAGAAAAGGAGGAAGTCACCAACCTGTGCTAAATGGCTTATAATCTTGATCATACAAATCAAAAAGAGGTATGTGACTTAACCTATAATGAATTGTTAGATGTTTTTGAAAGAATTCATGATGCATATATAAAGCTTAAGAAAATATATGCTAGTCTAAACCTAGAAATGTAAGAATTGCAAAAAGAGTATGACATCCTTAGGAAAGATCATGACTGATAAATAATAACCATATGAGCTTACTTGATGAATTTGATGACTTGAATAAAAAGAATGATCTTTTAAATCATCCTATGTAAAATTTGGAAAAGAGTTTAAAAATATTTAAAATACAATAACACTGTGTTAGAAGATGCAAAATTATTTCTTAGAATAATATTGAAATCCCTTGAAGAAAATAGGATTCCCTCAAAACATAAAGATTTTTCTAATCCTATTTTGAGGTCAAAAATTTTAAAACCCAAGAAGAAATAGATTTATTATAGAAAATTGAGAAACACATTTCTTCGAGTTAAATGTTATACTTTTGGGATGATTGGACATATTTCACACACTTATACCTTACATAAAAAAATTCATTTAGTGTGAAGACCTAAGATGCATAAACCAAGTCATATCATACATGAATGTAGTTTTATTTTACCAAAAGGAGAACCCAAACTTGAGTGGGTTCCCAAGTCTAACATTTGATTCTTTTGTAGAAATTCTCTCATACAAGGCCTCATAAGAGAATATGATACCTGGATAGTGGTTTCTCGAAGCATATGATTGGAGACACTAAACAATTCATATCACGGGAAGCTAGGAATGGAAGCAAGGTTATATTGGAAGATAACACAACTAAAAAGTGGTTGGCATAGGTATGATTAGAAACTAGCAAAATTATTTCATAGAAAATGTATTACTTGTTGAAGGCTTAAAGCATAATTTGTTAAGTATAAGCTAGCTATGTGATAAAGGGTATAGTGTAAAATATTTTTCCACTAGCTGCATATTAAGCCTAAATAGAAATGATGTTTTGCATGGAATTAGGATAAATAATGTTTATATGCTAGATTTAAATTATATTAAAATTCCAAATGCCTTTTGTTTAAAAATAATTTCTGATGAATCATGGTTATGGCATAAGAGACTTTGTCACACTAGCATGAAAAATCTTAGAAAAAATATCCAAAAGGATTTGATTAGAGATATACCAAAATTAGACTTTACTAAGGATCACCTTTAAAATGCATGTCAATTAGAAAAATAGGTGAACCCCTCATTTAATTCCAATACGGATCTTAGAACTTGTAAACCATTGGAGATTATTCATATGGATCTTTTTTGACCGGTTAGCACTATTAGTCTAGAAGGGAAGGTATATGAATTTATGATTGTTGATGATTTCTCAAGATTCATGTGGGTTAAATTTTTATTTCATAATAGTGAATCATTTGAGAAATTTAGAGGCTTTTTTACTTAGATTTAGAGAAAACTAGGATGTGAGATTTTAACAATTCAAAGTGATCACAACGGTGAATTTTAAAATGATAAATTTGAGAATTTTTATAAAGAAATTGGAATTGATCATAATATTTCTACACCTAGAACCCCTCAGCAAAATGGGATAGTCGAAAGAAAGAACAAAATATTAATTGAAGTCGCTAGAGTAATGTTGACTAAATATTCACTTACTAAATATTTTTGGGCTGAAGCGGTTAGTAATGTATGTTATGTTCTGAATATGGTGAATATTAGATCGAAATTGAATAAAATACCCTTTGAGCTTCTTAAGGGGAGAACATCTAATTTGACATATTTACATGTTTTTGGATGTAAGGTGTTCATACATAATAATAAAAAATCTATCTTAGAAAGATTTCATCTAAAATCAAATGAATGAATTTTTCTTGGATACTCAAATATTGGAAAATCTTATAGAGTGTTTAAAAAAGGAATTTTGGTAGTTAAGGAGACCACACATGTTGTATTTGATGAATCTGGAATTTTAGGAGAGCCAATTTTGGAAGAAGATGATTTAGAAAATAACTCCTAAAGGATTAAGAAGATTGATTTGGAAGAAAAATTAGAGATAGAAAACCATTGACTAGAGATTTGAAATTTTCTGAAAACCATCCTAAGGAATTAATTTTAGGTGAACCTAGTGAGGGTGTTAGGACTAGGCATAGATTAAGAAAAGAAGTCAATCATTCTGCATTTATTTTGATGATAGAATCCACAAATATAAATCAAGCACTTTCGAATGAATTTTGAATTTTGACAATGTAAGAAAAATTAAATTAATTTGTAAGAAATAATATTTGGGAATTAATTGCAAGGCCAAAGGATCAAAATGTAGTTGGAACTAAGCGGGTATTTAAAAAGAAAATGAACGACTCAGGAGTTGTTGCTAGAAATAAGGCTAGATTGGTGGCTAAGGGGTATAATCAAATTAAAGGGATTGATTTTGAGAAAACTTTTTCCCTATAGTAAGACTTGAAGCAAATAGGGTTTTGTTAGCCTTTACCTATTTTAGAGGATTTAAGTTGTATCAAATGGATATTAAAAGTATCTTTTTAAATCGGGTAATACAAGAAGATTTTTATGTTGAACAATCTTAAGATTTCAAAAATTCAAAATACCCAAATCATATTTTTAAATTAAAAAAGGCATTATATGGATTAAAACAGGCACCTAAGGCTTGGTATGAGAGGTTAAGCACTTTCCTACTTGAGAGATCTTTTGAAAAAGGGAGTATGGATATCATTGTTAGGAGATGATATACTCATTATTCAAATTTATGTTGATTATCTTACTTTTGGATCTACAAATACAAATCTTTATAATGATTTTTCTAAAATAATGTGTAGTAAATTTGAGATGAGCCTAATGGGAGATCTTAGTTATTTTCTAAGTTTTAGTATTAAGCAAATTGAGGAAGGAGTACTTCTTAGTCAGTCAAAGTATGTTAAGTACATTCTCAAGAAGTATTAAATGGATAATACTAAACTAGTTAGTACACCCATGAGTTCTTCAGTTCGATTGGATAAGGATCCAAAATAAAAATCTGTTAATCAAAAGAAATTTAGAGGAATTATTGGTTCTTTACTTTATTTGACTGCTAGTAGACTCGATATTATGTTTAGTGTTTATTTGTGTGCTTGATTTTAATCAGATCTAAAATAATCAAATTTGATAACAGTAAAAAGGATTTTCAGATATCTCTTAGGAACTCAGAACTTAAGGATTTAGTATTCTAAGTATAGCTCTTCATTTGAAATTATTGGATATTCTTATTCAAACTTTATAGGTTATAGGGTTATTTGAAAAGGTATATTTAGAACTTGTCAATTTATGGGAAATTTCTTAGTTTTTTGGTCCAATAGAAAACAGAATTTCATAGCCCTATCTACTACTGAAGCTAAATATATTGCCTTTGGAAGCTTTGTGGCACAAGTTATTTGGTTGAAACAATAGTTGATTTAGGATTTATAATATGTATAATTCTAATTTATTGTAATAACACTAGTGCCATTTGTAATATCAGTTTTTGCTCCAGGTTCGTCTGGACGAAGTTGGATCGTCCGGGACGATCGGTACAGGTTGTGCAGAAAACCTTGTTTGGCTGATTGGTTCGTCTGGACGAAGTGTGGATCGTCTGGACGAAAATTCTCCCGTGAACCTATCGCCAGGGACGATACGTGATTTTCGTCTGGACGAAATTTCCTCTCTTCATGGATCGTCCGGTACGAAGCTCGATCGTCCAGGACGATCAGTCTGGATATATATAGAAATGAGATATTTTGAAGAGAGAAAAAGCTGAGGAGAGAGAAAAACGAAGGAAAAAGTGGAAAAGCGGATTTTCGGGCGACGCCGAGCTGTTTTCGTCCGAGGAGACTGTTGAGGAAATTACTGTGCACGAGGTAAGGCACAATCCGACTTTCAAAATTTTCAGAACCGTCGTGTTTGGCGGTATTTTCTGTCCGGATTTTGTTTCCGTTAGCGATTTTCGTCTGTATCTTTTGAACGGTTCAGTTTTTACCGCGTAACTTTTTGTATATCGTTGCCGTGCCGGGTGTGCACGTTTTGACTATATTTTGAAGATTTTTGTCCGGATATTTTTGATTCGACTGTGTTTTTAGTCGACTGGATTTTTCTGTGAACTTGGAAATTCTCTGTGCGGTAGAATAAATGTTCTGAAATGTTGATATCTATATTCTGTGCGAATTCGGTAAATTTTCTTTGCAGGAATTTTTGTGTAAATTCCGTATACTGCCGTTGTGCTGCCCGATTTTTGAGAAATTTCTGAATTGTCCGTATTTCTTCTGAATTGAAATGCTATGTGTATAAGCTATAAAAAGGGAGTTATAAGGGGCCTGAATCCTATGAGATTCAGTTAGTGAAACGGGAAATCTGAAATGAGCTCAATCTGAAATCTGATATCTGTTCTGTTCCGGATCCGATGAATTCTGTTTTGGTGCTATAAGCACATCTGTTTTGGTGCTATAAGCACATCTGTTTTGGTGCCGTGAGCACAAAGGGAGACATAAGGGGCCTGGATCCTATGAGATTCAGTCAGTGTCTGGGAAGGGAGGCATAAGGGGCCGGAATCCGTAGAGATTCCGTCAGTGTCAGGGCATTTAGCTATATGTATCTGTACTATTTTCTGTATCTGTTCTGTTCTGTACGAAATTGTGATTATGATATAATGTGATCCGTACGATTCTGATTTCTGATTCTGACTCTGTTGATTTGTTCTGTTCTGATACGATCTGTACGACTCTGATGTGATTTGATATCTGTCCGTAAGTTTTGATTTCTGACTCTGTTCCGATTTCTGATCTGATTTCTATCCGATGAATTTGGTTTTGTTTTCTGAGAATTTTGATTGGAGGTTTGTTGCTTTGCTGAGCTGTTGAGCTCACCCTTGCTTTCTGGTGGTTTTCAGGTTCTGGGAAGGGCAAGGAAGTCCAGGATTAGATTTCAGAGTCTGATCAGATTAGGTACTTTTGTACTTTTGATTTTTGTACAGTCATGGCTTTCCTGTTCTGTCTTTCTTTCCGTTGAAAGCCTTGTACTGTTCTGTAGATGATTATTTTGAGGAAATGAATTCAGATAGATGTTTTGTTCCGCTGCATTTGATGTTTTTAGTAGCTCTGTTGTTCTGTGTGCTTCTGTTGAGTTAAGAATTTGGAAGATCAGTTCAGTAACCTAATCCAAAGCCAGATCCTGGTTAGCTATTTTCTCCGTCGCGATCCGGCGCGGGCGGGATCCGTCTCGTCTCGGGTCGGGTCGGGACAAGCTTTTTTGGTATCAGAGCACTGGTTTTGGAAACAGGTTGGATTGTAAAACAGAGCTCTAGGAAGTGATCAGTGAGTCTGTCTGGGAGGTAGTTTTGGGTCGTTTGGCTTTTTATTGTGTTATTTTGTGTTGTTTTGTGATAGTTTTCCGGATTTTCTGGATTTTTCTGTATGGATCAGCCAGACCCAGACATGACAGACGGTCAGAGTGACGATCAGGCAGCACCAGTGGGGAGTACAGCCCCAGTGGTCGGTGCTGATACGCTTTCACAGTTTGCTTCACTTGTTGCTCAGATGATGAGCGAGACTCAGAGCAGAGCTTCGACTGTTAGATCTGAGGACATTGATCGACATTTGCAGTTATTTCTGAGATTGAAACCTCCGAGGTTTGAGGGCGCTGTTGAGCCCAGAGCAGCCGAGGAGTGGCTGAGGAGATTGGAGAAGACTTTTGACGGGATGCAGTGTCCTGCAGACAGGAAAGTTCCGTTAGCTGTTTTTCTGTTGGACGGAGAGGCTGAGCACTGGTGGGATGGCCAGCAAGCAGCCAGATTTCAGGGCAGATTGAACTCCTTGATCACTTGGGAGGAGTTCACTGAAGTATTTCGGGACTGGTTTGTTCCCCCTTCTGCACGACAGCAGATGCAGGAGAGTTTTCTGAGGCTTGTTCAGGGGAGCAAGACGGTGATGCAGTACGAGGCTGAGTTTACTGCATTAGCCAGGTACGCTCCGCAGCTGGTTAGCACGTCTGCTGAGAGGTGCTACAGATTTCTGAGAGGCTTACGAGACACTTTGAGGCAGCCTCTGATACCGTTCCGGATTACTGATTTCTCTGAGCTTGTGGAACGAGCTCGTCTGATTGAGAATGACTTGACGGCTACTCAGCAGCGGTGGACTGCGAGTAGGAAGAGGTTTGGAGGAGAGACATTTGGCAGTGGTTCCTCTGGGAAGAGGAGATTTGTTCCTGGATCTGGATCTGGAGATTCCAGGAAGAGCGGAGGATCGTCTGGTACTGCTACCAGTACGACTAGTTCTGGATCAGTCAGTACGGCACCTGTGTGCCAGAGTTGTGGATGACGACACCATGGCCAGTGCTACAGGATAGCTGGTCTTTGTTTCAGATGTGGTCAGCCGGGACATAGGATTGCAGAATGTCCGCAGATGGGATTTGATCAGCGTTCTGAGCAGCGATCTGAGGGCTTTGTCAGACCTGTTGGTTCAGCAGCAGGAAGACCGAGGACTGTTCCTCCACGCCCTGAGGGATTTGCTGGTAGAGGTGGTGGTTCTAGTTCTGCACCACGGAGACCACCTACGATTCAGAGGGAGCAGAGTAGTTCTGTTGCTTCAGCTCCTACTCCAGTTCAGCCACGAGTTTACAGTCTGAGTCAGCAGGAGGCTCGAGATGCTCCGGATGTTGTGACAGGTACGGTTTACATTTCTGATCAGCCCTGTCGTGTTTTGTTTGACTCTGGAGCGAGTCATTCTTTTCTGTCCGAGCATTGTTTTGAGATTTTACATTTGGATTCGATGGTTTTACCGGTTTCTTTGTCTGTGATTTTACCGGCTGGGAATCCATTGATTGCTCGACAGTTTTGTTTGTGTGAGATCGAGATTTCTGGCAAGAAGTGGAAATCGAGTTTGATTCGATTGCCGATTTCTTCGTATGATGTGATTCTGGGCATGGATTGGCTGAGTCAGTATGAGGCCCAGATAGACTGTCTGAAGAAGCAAGTGAGTTTGCTTATGGCTGGAGAGAGAGTTGTATTTCAGGGATTACGAGGTGTTCTCTCCAGTCTGATTTCTGCGTTGGAGGTGAGCAGAATGTGGAAGAAAGGATGCCCAGTATTTTTGGCTTCGGTGCGGGATCTGAACCTGGAAGTTGGTTCTGTTTCTGAGATCCCTGTGGTACGGGAGTTTGCTGATGTTTTTCCTGAGGAGTTGGTTGGTTTACCTCCGGATAGAGATGTGGAGTTCTCTATCGATGTTTTTCCGGGTACCGCTCCGATATCGAAAGCTCCGTACAGGATGGCACCGAAAGAACTTTCTGAGTTGAAAGTTCAGCTTCAGGAGTTGGTTGACAGAGGTTTTGTACGTCCTAGTGTTTCGCCCTGGGGAGCACCTGTATTATTTGTGAAGAAGAAGGACGGTACACTCCGTATGTGTATTGATTACAGAGATTTGAACAAGGTCACGATCAAGAACAAGTATCCTTTGCCTCGGATAGACGACTTGTTTGATCAACTTTCCGGATCTTCGGTATTTTCGAAGATTGATTTGAGATCCGGATACTATCAGGTGAAGGTGAAGGAAACTGATGTGGTGAAGACTGCTTTCAGTACTCGGTACGGGCACTACGAGTTTTTGGTTATGCCTTTTGGGGTAACCAATGCGCCTGCGATTTTCATGGATCTAATGAACCGAGTATTCAGGGAGTATTTGGATCAGTTTGTGATCGTCTTCATTGACGATATTCTGGTATATTCTGCATCTGAGGATGAGCATGCCAGACATTTGAGGATTGTGTTGGAGACTTTGAGGAGGCATCAGCTGTATGCCAAGTTCTCTAAGTGTGAATTCTGGCTGAAGAGCATTTCTTTTCTGGGGCATGTGATTAGCGGAGAAGGCATTTCTGTAGATCCCCAGAAGATTCAGGCTGTTGCTGATTGGCCAAGGCCGACTACGGTATTTGAGGTACGTAGTTTCTTGGGCATGGCCGGGTATTATAGGAAGTTTGTGAAAGGATTTTCACAGATTTCGACTCCTCTGACGAGACTGACTCAGAAGTCAGTACCTTTTGTTTGGACACCGGAGTGTGAAGCTAGTTTTCAGAGATTGAAGGAGTGTTTGACTTCAGCTCCAGTGTTGGCACTTCCGTCAGGTACGGAGGGTTTCCAGGTGTTCAGTGATGCTTCACTGAAAGGATTGGGTTGTGTTCTGATGCAGCATGGTCAGGTAATTGCTTATGCTTCGAGACAGTTAAAGCCACATGAGAAGAATTACCCGACACATGATTTGGAGTTAGCTGCAGTGGTTTTTGCTTTGAAGATTTGGCGTCATTACCTGTATGGCGTCAGATGTGAGATCTTTACTGATCATAAGAGCCTGAAGTATATTTTTACTCAGAAGGATCTGAATCTGAGACAGAGGAGGTGGCTCGAGTTGATCAAGGACTACGATTTGACTATTCAGTATCAGCCAGGGAAGGCGAACGTGGTAGCAGATGCTTTGAGCAGAAAGTCTTTTGGATTCTCAGGTATTCAGCTTACCTGTGATGACTTTCTGATTCGTGATTTGGAGAGATTGCAGTTGGAGGTGATTTCCTCCAGTGATTTGGAGTTGGCTCAGATGAGTATTCAGTCTTCTTTGGAAGCACGGATTCAAGAAGCCCAGAAGTCAGATTTTGGTTATTCGAAGTTGATTGCACAGATTGGATCTGGTAAGACTCCTGAACTTCGAATTTCTGATTCTGGTGTTATTTTCTGTAAGAACAGGTTATGGGTACCTGTGTCTGGAGATTTGAGGCGGGAGATTCTGAGTGAATCTCATCATTCTGGCTACACTGTTCATCCAGGCAGTGGTAAGATGTACGCTGATATGAAGCTTTTGTTTTGGTGGCCTGGGATGAAGAAAGATGTAGCAGAGTTTGTGTCGAGATGCGAAGCCTGTCAGTTGGTGAAGGCAGAGCATCAGCGACCAGGTGGGCTGTTGCAGTCGTTGCCTATCCCTGAGTGGAAATGGGAGGAGGTAACAATGGACTTTGCGATGGGTTTTCCTCGATCACGACAAGGTCATGATGCCATTTGGGTGGTTGTAGATCGATTGACCAAGTCAGCCCATTTTCTTCCGATCAGACAGACGGATTCAGTTGATCGCTTGGCACAGATTTATGTGAAGGAAATAGTCAGATTGCACGGTGTGCCTCGTGTGATCGTATCTGATCGAGATGGACGTTTTACTTCCAGACTTTGGAAAGGCATTCAGCAAGGCTTGGGTACGAAACTGCATTTCAGTACAGCTTTTCATCCTCAGACCGACGGACAGTCTGAGAGGACTATTCAGGTACTGGAAGATCTGTTGAGGCTTTGTGTTCTGGACTTTAGCGGAAGCTGGGAAGATCATATTCCGTTGATTGAGTTTGCTTATAACAACAGTTTCCAGTCTAGTATCGGTATGGCACCGTACGAGGCTCTGTATGGCAGGAAGTGTCGTACTCCTTTGACTCTGACGGAGGTCGGAGATAGACAGGCTTTGGGGGCCACTTTTGCGGATGAAACTGCTCAGAAGATCATTTTGATAAGAGAAAGATTGAAAGCCGCTCAAGATCGTCAGCAGAAGTATTACAATCAGAAGCACAGATTTGTTGAGTTTCAGGTCGGTGACTTTGTGTACGTCAAAGTCAGTCCGATGAAAGGTGTGAGCAGATTTGGTCAGGTAAGCAAGCTTAGTCCAAGGTATGTTGGACCATTTGAGATTTTGGAAAGAATTGGAAGATCTGCTTATCGCCTATTGCTTTCTGATTCTGTGCCGGATCTGCATAATGTGTTTCACGTATCCACTCTGAGGAAGTGGGTTTCAGACTCTGGGAAGAAGGTGTCAGCTGATGAAGTTGAGATTCAGGAGAATCTGGTGTACAAGGAAGAGCCAGAGTTGATTTTGGCTTACGACATCAGAAAACTAAGAAGTAAACAGATTCCTATGGTTAAAGTCCAGTGGAAGCACCGGACTGCACGGGAAGCAACTTGGGAGAAGGAGTCTGATATGAGACGGTCGTACCCGTACTTGTTTTGACTGAGTTTGGACTGGATAATGTCGAGGACGACATTTTTTTTTTAGTTGGGGAGATTGTAATATCAGTTTTTGCTCCAGGTTCGTCTGGACGAAGTTGGATCGTCCGGGACGATCGGTACAGGTTGTGCAGAAAACCTTGTTTGGCTGATTGGTTCGTCTGGACGAAGTGTGGATCGTCTGGACGAAAATTCTCCCGTGAACCTATCGCCAGGGACGATACGTGATTTTCGTCTGGACGAAATTTCCTCTCTTCATGGATCGTCCGGTACGAAGCTCGATCGTCCAGGACGATCAGTCTGGATATATATAGAAATGAGATATTTTGAAGAGAGAGAAAAAGCTGAGGAGAGAGAAAAACGAAGGAAAAAGTGGAAAAGCGGATTTTCGGGCGACGCCGAGCTGTTTTCGTCCGAGGAGACTGTTGAGGAAATTACTGTGCACGAGGTAAGGCACAATCCGACTTTCAAAATTTTCAGAACCGTCGTGTTTGGCGGTATTTTCTGTCCGGATTTTGTTTCCGTTAGCGATTTTCGTCTGTATCTTTTGAACGGTTCAGTTTTTACCGCGTAACTTTTTGTATATCGTTGCCGTGCCGGGTGTGCACGTTTTGACTATATTTTGAAGATTTTTGTCCGGATATTTTTGATTCGACTGTGTTTTTAGTCGACTGGATTTTTCTGTGAACTTGGAAATTCTCTGTGCGGTAGAATAAATGTTCTGAAATGTTGATATCTATATTCTGTGCGAATTCGGTAAATTTTCTTTGCAGGAATTTTTGTGTAAATTCCGTATACTGCCGTTGTGCTGCCCGATTTTTGAGAAATTTCTGAATTGTCCGTATTTCTTCTGAATTGAAATGCTATGTGTATAAGCTATAAAAAGGGAGTTATAAGGGGCCTGAATCCTATGAGATTCAGTTAGTGAAACGGGAAATCTGAAATGAGCTCAATCTGAAATCTGATATCTGTTCTGTTCCGGATCCGATGAATTCTATTTTGGTGCTATAAGCACATCTGTTTTGGTGCTATAAGCACATCTGTTTTGGTGCCGTGAGCACAAAGGGAGACATAAGGGGCCTGGATCCTATGAGATTCAGTCAGTGTCTGGGAAGGGAGGCATAAGGGGCCGGAATCCGTAGAGATTCCGTCAGTGTCAGGGCATTTAGCTATATGTATCTGTACTATTTTCTGTATCTGTTCTGTTCTGTACGAAATTGTGATTATGATATAATGTGATCCGTACGATTCTGATTTCTGATTCTGACTCTGTTGATTTGTTCTGTTCTGATACGATCTGTACGACTCTGATGTGATTTGATATCTGTCCGTAAGTTTTGATTTCCGACTCTGTTCCGATTTCTGATCTGATTTCTATCCGATGAATTTGGTTTTGTTTTCTGAGAATTTTGATTGGAGGTTTGTTGCTTTGCTGAGCTGTTGAGCTCACCCTTGCTTTCTGGTGGTTTTCAGGTTCTGGGAAGGGCAAGGAAGTCCAGGATTAGATTTCAGAGTCTGATCAGATTAGGTACTTTTGTACTTTTGATTTTTGTACAGTCATGGCTTTCCTGTTCTGTCTTTCTTTCCGTTGAAAGCCTTGTACTGTTCTGTAGATGATTATTTTGAGGAAATGAATTCAGATAGATGTTTTGTTCCGCTGCATTTGATGTTTTTAGTAGCTCTGTTGTTCTGTGTGCTTCTGTTGAGTTAAGAATTTGGAAGATCAGTTCAGTAACCTAATCCAAAGCCAGATCCTGGTTAGCTATTTTCTCCGTCGCGATCCGGCGCGGGCGGGATCCGTCTCGTCTCGGGTCGGGTCGTGACACCATTTACATTTCAAAAAATCATATTTAACAATCTAAAACCAAACATATAGACATAAGGCATCATTTCATTAGGGATCATATATCCAAAGGAGAAATTAAATTAAATCATATTTCTACTGAAAATTAACTTGTAAATATTTTTATAAAACCACTAGCTTTTGATACTTTTAGCACATTAAGAATAAGACTAGGTGTGATCAATCTTAATACTTAAACAAATCCTCTACAAACTTAATATGTTTCAATGTGTTTTTCTTTTTAAGTTTTCAATATTTTTTGTTTGTGTGTGTGTTTTCAAATTTTTTGTTTTTTTAATGTTTTGTGTGATTTTGACATGTTCTCACATATCAAATTTTCTATTTTTGAACGTTCGTGCTGAATTTTCTAGGTGTTCTAGTCATACTATATGAAATTATTTTTGTCCCGTATGAATTCTGTTGTATGTCAATCATTATTTTGGAATGAATGCGTAAAGTTTTTATTTTTAAATACATATCATACAATATGATATTTATATCATCCCAGATAATATGTATTCATTTGTCTATACGCATGTAGACGGTTATCCGGGCAAAATTAGTTATTATAACTGATCGTACGTACGAAACTTTATTTCGTACATACAAACCACATGTTATTCGATGTGAGGGACAAACCTAATCGTCATTAAAAATGCTCTTAAATAACTAGTCATCCCGAATGAATACCTGTTTGTCTGTAAGATCATCTGGTCAAAAAGCATGCACGAAAGGATACTTCATAACTTGCGTGATTACGAAAATTCATTTTGATTTGGACGTTTTTGTTCGTACATACAAAATTATTTTAGTAATATATAAACAATTATCGTACTATACGAATCCACTTTCGTACATACGACATGTCATTTAACTTTAAATTAGAGGGTTTTAGAATTCATTTTCATTCACTTCAACAGCTTCTTTTAATCCTTCTCATCTTAGAAATGGCCAGTTTTATCAAGCGCGGTAGAGTTTCTAAGTGTTCGTCTTCTAGGGGAGGAGATGAAAAATTTCTATCTAAAGCAAATGAGGATTCCTACTATAGGTTTGCTATTGCAGAAATCACTCCATCTATACTACTGATTCAGGACGATATTCATTTTTAAGTAATGCCTCTTTTTTCCTCAATCCAATATGCCTTCATTCTAACTCTGATTCATGCTTACCATAAAGAGACCTTTCTCTACTTCTTGGAAAATATGAATTTTAGTGAGGATGAGAGTAGGATACGATCATATATCCTAAATAAATGGGTAGAAATCACTAAGAAAGATCTGGGAACCATTCTACAATTAAGGACTCAAGGGATTAGAGCACACACTATGACCTCTAAATCTGACTTTGATTGGTCTGAAATAAACAACGCTCTTAGAGGTGTTGCTCAAGTTGGTCACTTGGCTAGGGTATATACTTTAATTCAAAATGCTAGGGTCATCCATCTTATCCTTAGAACTTTAGTTATTCCTAAGGCTGGTGATGGTATAAACATTACTCCTCTTCTACTTCACTGATGACTCTTTTCGAGCACTTTTTGGGAAGAATGAAAATTCAATTGAACATACTGAGGAAGAAGGGGGAGCACCTGCACCTGCTCATAGGCCTGACTTTCAGGAGATGGTCCAGCACTTTGATTGGTTAGAGAGTCATTTTGATCAACATTTTGATCAAATTCATACTCACATGAACCAGCAAGATGCACAGTACCAGCAAGACATGGGTTTGATCCGAGGACAATTCGAATCTGTGAACACTAATATAGCTATGATGAATAGATATTTATGTCTTCAAGCAGCCTCCTCCAGACCAAGGCCTCTAAGAGTTCTAGATGTACTTCTTTTGTGTTGTCTTTGCTAGTCCTCTTTAGATGTGATGATTTTAGTGATGATTTTAAATATTTTGTGTACTTGTCTTTATTTAGTGCCCTATGTACTTACCTTTATTTAGTCTTTATGTTGATGTTGTGATATTTTTATTTTAACGAAACTGATATCAAAGTGCTTAAATATATTTGATCTTTAAATTAATATCAATAAAAAATATCTTATTTTGATTAGTTGCTTTTGTTCATTGTTTGAAATATAAGTTTACCTACATGAAAATCCTATCTTAATTGATCTAAATAGTATTATAAATTAAAATGCAATATAAAAATTAATTTCATTATAAAATCTAATTTTTCAAAAATATGTTAAGTTAACCTATAACTCAATCAAGTTAAGGGTATCAATCTCATATTCTTTTTAGGCAAATATAACTTAAATATTATTATTTCAATTTTGATGACTTATTATTTTTTATTTCTCTTTTTAATATAATTATCTTTGTAATTAGAGAAATTTAATTTTTTAGATTTTTGATTTTGAACAAATCAATTAAAAAATAAAAACGAAATGAATAATGTGTATAAAAATTAAAAATACGCAATGGTTCCCAAATTGAAAAGAGGCACAAAATTAACCCAAATATAAAAAGATGCACAAAGTATGCCATAAATATTTGAAAAGATACGCAATATTGCCAATTAAATATGTCCTTCCCTCTATCGTTTAGTCTTCAAATTCAAATCAATCTAATGTTCAATTACATTTTATATTAAAAATTGAAATTATTTATATTCATTTCATCACTTTTGCAAAAATTCTCCTTATCTAATTGTCTAGAATGCTTCATGACCTTGATCAAATTTTCTTATCTATGTTCTACTTTAACTTAAATATTTTGGATATTTCGTTTCCATCTAATGGTCATTAACTTTGTTATTGTAATTATAGTTCAATCACTTTCAAGATTAATTACTAAGGTTTCTCATATGACTTTTTTCATTTCAACCTTTTTTTTTTTTTGTTAAAAGGATGAGTAATATTATTTTTGTGTTTTCTTTCTATTTTTTTATTTTTTGTGTTTTCCTATTTTTGTTCTTGTATTTTTATGTTTATTTTTAAGAATTAAAAAAATATTTTGTGTTCTTCAAGAAATTTCCTTAAATTCACATGCTTATTCTTTTAGTGTGAGCTAAAGAGAAATTAAGGGTATATAAGTTCACTCAAATAATAATTATTTTGTCATCTTCAAAAAGGGGGATATTATTGAGATAGTTGCTACTTAGTTATTGCTTGTTGATATTCTTGCAACTTGTATATCTTTTATGATTCTAAATATTATTGTTTTGATTATTATTTCTCCTACATATTTTGGAAGACCTATTTTGTTGTTTGTGTATACTAACATTTTAAGAAAATCATATTCTGAATTGTTAAAAACTTCAAATCAAATTAGCTTAGGGTTTATCATAAATGAAGTCTGTATTTTTTTAATTTATTGGGTCTGAGAGATTGTGATTGTAATTGAGTAACTGTGTTCACACACATCAGGGCAGAGTTAAAAATCTATAATTTTTAAACTGATTGTATTATACAATACCTTTTCATACGAGATGATCTGATTAGTTGTTTTCCCTTTTGAGCAGCCAAACAAACAAAAAGATAAAATTTTTTCTAAGTATGGATCATAGTGTACGATCACCATTCATACATCCCTTCTAGAGTATGAAATAAACAGGTCTTTTTTCATTCAAAAAGATTTTTTCTAAGTATGAATCATGTTGTATGATCACCATTCATACATACCTTCCAGAGTATGAATCATATTGCATGATCAACATACCTTCCAGAGTACGAACTATTCATACATACCTTACAGAGTACGAAATTGTGAGGTCTCTCTTCATCCCGACTTTTCATCCCGATGAATTTAAAATTTTTCTTACAGATCGTACCGTACGATGTCGTCATCGTACGTACGCCATATAGGGTATGAAATTGTGGGGTCTCTCTTTGTCCCGAAAAATATGAAAAATTTCTAAATGTTCATACCGGACGAATTTGGTTCGTACCAAACAACCATCATGTACAAATTCATTTTTTACCAATTCACATGTGGTTCGTATTCAACAGTTTTTGAATTGTTTGTACATATGAACATATAATAGTACTGTACGATTGTGTATGCTCAAAATTGAAAATTTCAGTTTTTTTACAATTTTTTTTGTCTTCGGTATAAAAGGTCCACTAAAATTGATGTGAAAAAGTCACATCTTCATGATTTTTCAAGAGCAAGTGAAAGAGAAAGTATGGGAGAGTGTTTGAGAGAGATTTCTTGTAAGTGGATGGTGAAGGGTTCACAATGTTACTCAAAGGTAAGGATCTCTTTGTGATTTTGGTGATTACTCATCTTTTCTTCTTTTTAGTTTCTCGTGAGAAGATCTTTGAAGATAATCTGGTACTCTACCGACACATGGAGAGTGTAAAAGGAAGACGGTTCTCTGCCGACACTTGAGGAGTGTGAACAGATAACGGTTCTCAGCCAACACTTGGAGGGTGTGAAAGGATGACGGTTCTTTGTCAATACTTCGAGGGTATGAAAGGATGACAGTTCTCTGTCACACTAGAGATTGGTGGAAGAGAGGTTTTGTAAGGCTTCTCCGTGTTGCTGTGGGTGCAAAAGGAGAGACACTTTGGTAATAGTGCAATACCTGAAGAGGGAGTATTCGGGGAGTGAATATAGATCGTGTTTGATCAAAGCACTATAAATCTTTGTATCTTTTAATTTATGCATTTTCATTACTGCAAGTTATTTACTGTGGTTGAAAAGTTTTATTTTAAAACTTAGATTAACTTGCTACAAATTTTAAAAATCAAATTCCTATTAAAAAAATATCCTAGAGAATTTTTAAATTTACTAATTCACCCCCCACCCCCTCGTGGTTAGCCTTTGGACAATAGCTTAGGTTTAACAACCTATACGGAATCAACAAATTCTTCCTTGCATATTCATTCAAATATTTTCTGTTAGATAGAACCATCTTGCATGCATATAATATTTAATCATCATTACATTATGCATATTTCATGTTAAAATGGTAAAATAGATTTTCAAAATTTAAAGAAATTATTTTGAGCAAAGTTTTAAAATGGTCATCTTATTGCATGTTTGAGTGTATATAATCAAAAATTATTTTAGAATGATTGAGAGATGAATTATTTTAATCTTTATTTTTTTGTTTCTTAAAATTATTAAATTATACTTGATCGTTTTAAAAGAGTGCGCATTTTACTTTTATAAGGGGTTATACTCACCTTGTTGTAGTAGAGTACAAAGGTCTTATAATCTTATGAGATTATTAGTGGAATCTTAGCAAGGGTTGGCTAGACGTAGTTGTAGGATATTTTTGGGGTTCGACTGAAGCACCTAAAAATGGTTATGCCTATTATTTGTTTTTTATTTTATTGTACTAGTGTTTTGTTGTGATCTTAATTATTATTTATTTCATACAATCAAAATTAATATTTTTATAACTAAAATTTTAATGATCCCTCAATAGTTAGAGTAAATATTTTTATTTTCCTTAATATTTATTTTGATAAATGATTGAAGACACCAAAAATATATCAAAATGAACCTTACCCCAACACTCCTATGATCTAAGTTAGAACATCACAAAGAATTTCAATGTCTATTAACTATTTTTCTCATTCCCTATATTTTTTATTACCAATAAATGTTGATCAACCTTAATTATGTAAAGAAACCATGCAAGTTAAAGATATATTAAAGCATAAATATAAAATAATGGAAGTTGGAAATTCTCATGTTGTAAAATTACACATGGATATTACTTATACTACCCAAAAAAATAAAAAGATTGCTTTATAAAAATGAATGAATCTATAAAATTATAGAGGACTAAAATTGTGATATAAGATATAAGGGGAGGCTAGTAATTAAAGGCAGAGAATGCTTTATAAAAATAAATGAATCTATAAAATCAAAGAGTGGAGGCTAATAGTAAAGGCCCTAAATTGATGGAAGGTACTAAATTTATTAAAATTCTCTCTCCTATACTTTAACTAGAAACAATATAATTAGTATTGAGCATTATAGATGTAGAAGACATTTGCTCCTAGAGTAAATGACTGCTAGGATTTCTTTTCTCTATGGAAATGTGATGCAATACCTCAATATGGCTAAATTTGAAGGCTTTAATCTATGAGGACAAGAAAACCTAATCTACAAGCTCAACAAAAGCCTACATGATTTAAAGGAAGCTACACACCAAATGTATAAAAAGTTTGATTAATTCATTCATAAAATTGACTTTTATTGATGCCATGTTGACCGTGTTGACATACTCCTATTTTAATGCTTTGTGTAATATTTGATCTCCATGCATCTGTAGATGTAGCTAAATATTACTACACATAAACTTATAAGCCCTATGATTAGAATCTTTGTTGTATTCATTCTTCATCTTTAGAAATTTTACTTAAAATTTTAACACTATCATAGCAATTGGACCTGACAACAATACACATTATGATGCTAAGGAACATTTTATCTGTTTTAGATGAAAAGAAATTAAAATAAGTTACATTCTTCATTAACTCAAAATATGCAAACTCTAAAAAATCTACTTAAAAATATAGGGATCTCCATCACCCAATGTTGACCTCTACACAATATCCTAACGACCCATAAGTGATGAAATTATTCACTTTAATGTGTGCACCTTCAAGGTTGTACATGATATTCTATGCTCTAGAAGAAAGCTTAGAAAAACTTGTCATTTCTTGAAGAGAATGGAAACATATTGGCTATATACCAATTATTGTTTCTTATAACACACTGCTCGATTAATATTACAAGGAGCGGTACAATGCTACTATTGAGCTAATGAATTTTAAGGGAATAAAAGGTTTTGAGATAGAGGCTTACACTTGTAATGTAATAGTCAATAGTTATGCAAAAGAGGTAAGGGTGTCAGAACTTATCTGGTATTAAAATGAAGGAGGGGAAAATATGCCTTATCGATTTTGTTTATAATACTCTAATCAATGGGTTCTACAAAGAAGAGGCCCCATGTTGCTATCGGGATTATGAATGACTTGATCCATGTAGAGACTGGCATGATTGATGAAGTTTCAAATGTTCTTTATGAAACGAAAGCTAGAGAAATGAAACCCAATGGAATCATTTATGGTACTTTATCGAATAGGTATTGTGAGGCTTTAAAGCCGGACACTGCAATGAATCTTCTTGATAAGACTAGGTCTGAAGGCTTCATTCCTAATAATATCATGTATGAGACCTTGTTACAAGGATTTTGTAAACAAGTTGAAGCTCCAAAGTTTTGTTCTTACATGCATCAATTTGGTCAAATCACTAACCTAGTTTCATGTGATGCATTAATTTCTGTATTTTTTATAATAGAAGGAAAATATAAAGAAGCAAAAAATATGATAAGGATGGGGCTTTCTCCTAATCCAGTAACCTTTAATTACATTATAAGCAGTTATACAGATCAAGATGTTCTACTTGGAGCATTTTCCATATATAACAAAATGAGCCAACAAGGAGAGATAGAAAAGGGATTGTACCCAACCATACACTTATTTAATTCAAGATTTTGGAGGGGTATTGAATGAAGATGATAAAAAATAAAGAGAGAGAGAGAGAGAGAGAGAGAGAGAGAGAGAGAGGAGTGGAGATGGTGCTCTCACACACAAAAAGGGGAGTTTCATACCAACTTCGACACCCTATGATATGCTTCGTCATGAATATGTCAGAACACAATCATTATCAAAATCATTTTGACTACGCAAGACAATATTGCAGATAGAAAGACAAAATCAGTGAATCAAGCGACATGCGCGTTTGTGCAACACACCACTTGATGGCTCAAATGACCTCTAATTACCAAATTGACTGAGCCGTTGTGATCAGGAGATTGATTTCTTAGAGGATAAGCCCCCTCGAAATCAAATCGGGTGAAACCGACACCCTAAATTAATGTTGCCTAAATGACATCCGATCACATAACAAGCTTCACCGTTGTGCCTGGAACGTCATCGACATTCAAATTTGACTATTAATTTGTTTAAAGAAAATAATTTGTATGGATTGACATGAGTTATAAAACTATTGCATGCAATTCAAAGGGATGCATGTGAATCGAGGTGATTCTTGAAATAATAGCCACGCTGTTATTACTTTAGATTAATGACAATTACTAGTTCTAAATATTTTCTAATGTTATTATTAATTTAATAAAGAAATCAAAAGTATAAATAGAGATCAAATCAAGCAATAAATATTTTCTGCTCCCACCAAGCTCCACTAAACTAGCTTATATGTCCCTCTTCAGCCACTGAACTCCACTTCCAGATCCTTCTACACCTACAGCCGCACACTTTAAGCAAACTACCTACAGATCCAACAGCTCTCTTATGAGAAACCCTTCACTTGATACTTTTGCTTGCTTCAACCAACCTCCAAATATCTCTTCTCCAGCTTCTTTCACAGCAGCAGGCAACCAAACCTCAAGTTCTTTGCTGTTCAGTGCCCACGTCAGCCTTTCAAACAGCTCTTAGGTCCGTCATCCATACTTCAATCTCACGCAAGTAGGGCAAAGAGCCCTTCACACGCAGCTGCACTCCTTCCCTGTCTACGCAAAGAAGTTAACTTCCATTGCAATTTCTACTTTTATATAAAAAAATTTGTCTTTTTGCTCACTACCAAACAACCCCCACTTAATGTTCTTTTCTTTTACAAAAGCCTGCAACTCCTACACATGGATTCCAAGTTTATCAAAACAACCCATTACAAAAAAAAAAGAGCTCAGCCCATTCATAACAGCTACTGGTAAGGGCCCAAACCAGAAATCATTCAATATTCCTTTAGCAAAACCTGCAGCCCACTTGATCTCCAAGGAGAAAATTTAGTCCACAATCATCTAAGCAGCCCATCTTTTTTATTCCCATATCCCAAATCCAACAGCAAGCTAAACTCTTGCAAAGGCCCATAATCCATTACTAGCCTAAATCCCTGCAGCCCTTTTACAAAAAAAAGAATCCCAACACAACCTTTCTCTAAACTCATTCAGCCCAAAGGCAATTAGTAACCTGCCACCTCAAACTTTGTCAATCCTCTTAAACTTAAACCGCAAGCAATAAAATTTTTTCTCCGTTTATTATTTTATCATATTTTATCTGTCTATTTTTGTTTTTTTCCTATCATAGTTTATTTTTGCTTCGTGTTACTACTGATATTAATCATCAATGTTGAGAACAATAGGTGGTTTTATCAATATCTTTAGTTAATTAATAGTACTAGTTATGTTCATTATTACCATTTGTTGTTGAGCTCAAATGTATATGTATATACATGTGTATGTCTCTCAACAAAAAAAAAAATTTGAATGATGAAAATGAGATAAGGAAATTCAAAAAAAAAAAAAAAGAAATAAAGAAGAGAAAGGAAAAGAGAAAGAAAAATATATTCTTTTGTGTATTTCATCACCATCGCCGTTGTCGCGCAGGGATAAACACTCTAAACCCAAAACTCTTAGAACCCATTTCTCATCGTTTGTGGCGCACCAGAAAACCACCCATACACGCCTTTATTATGCATGTTGGGATGGGACCCGGTGCGACGCCTACGACGAGGCAAGTAATCACCTAAAGCCAAATTTCGGCGTTCACAGCGTGCCTGAAAATTATTTATACAAGCCTTTATTGCGCGTGGTGGGATGAGAATCTTGTGCAGTGCCTATGGTGAGGCGGGATTACTTATAAGTACCCTCGAGCGGGGAAAAAGCCAACTGTCTTTTCAAATAGGTACCCTAGCCGACCCCATACATGTCTTTATTGCGCGTGGTGGGAATGAAACCTATGGCCACTGTGTCTATGGAAACCTACTATACACGCCTTTATTTCGTGTGGTGGGAAGGCTCATACTCCTGTAGTTTTCCTATAAATGGTTGAGACACCGGGAGGCTGTCGAAATTTTATCTGAAATAAGACAAGAACTTGAACAGTCATAGGGGACTTGGACAAAGATTTTGGAACTGAACTTGAGCATAATTCGAGAAAAAATCAAACATAAATCAAAACTTAATCAATTGACATTGAAAGGAACCGAGACTTGGGCTCAAACTTGATTTCAGCATTAAATGAACTTGAATCTCACTTAACTAAAATGAACCATGACTTGAACACGTGCAAAGATTTTCAAGTTAAC
This sequence comes from Dendrobium nobile, assembly GCA_022539455.1. Classification (NCBI taxonomy): domain Eukaryota; kingdom Viridiplantae; phylum Streptophyta; class Magnoliopsida; order Asparagales; family Orchidaceae; genus Dendrobium; species Dendrobium nobile. Next base: position 42,777,316 of record CM039736.1, read on the forward strand.
TACAGGGAACTTAAAAAATGTTAAAGAATCATTTTGGACTCAAACTAATTGAGACCTCAGTGGACATGACTTACACAACTCATGCTCAAGCCAAAAAGCTTTGAATTTGAGCTTGAACTATGATAATATGAATTCAATTTGAATTTGAGCATAATCAAGATAAAGGAGCGAGGAAGAAATTTTATGTGAATGGAAACATAAAATTTTAAATGTTAAGAAGATTATATTTTCAATTGGAATGCAAAATTAAAGATTGTTAGACTCAAGCTCATGCAAATAAGACAAATTTTATATGCAAATTCATTACAAAATATTGATATAAAATTTATATGAACAATGACAATCGACCGATAAGAATCCTCTTGATTGAGTAAAAAGATGGATGGGTCTAATGTCAAATCCATGGCAAAGAACTAGCAAGTGTCATTTGATTGCGAGTGACAAGAAAAACATGAAGGATATGGTCTTACACCAAAACCATGACATGGGGGCTTCGAGTCATAATAGCTGACTTATAATGGTGAACATTCCTCATTCCTAAGCAACAATACACAAATCTTTAAACGAATATTGAAGATCATCAAGATGAGTAGAAGCATAAGCACTCAACGGATAATGATTACCCTATGAATGCAATTGTCGGACAAATTCTATGGATATAATGAGCACTGTGACTTCCCCCTAGCTAACAATAGCAGGCTCGTAGACGAATACAGTGCAATCCCTAGATAAACCCATTCCTCTAGCTATAGATAGTGATGGTTGACATGTAACAAATACGACCTACACATAATGAACTTGTTAAGAAGCAATAATGATATCTCTATCGTCAACTATGATTAACTCCCAGAAAAGACACATCAGTTCCCCACAAGCAGAAGAATTCAATAACATCGTACAAGACCCGTTCAAAAATGATAGTTGCAACTAGAAAGATTTGATGTGTAGGGGAAGCAACAACGTGATACATCCAAGTGAATATCAGTATTTAACAAATGTGTCGTTAAAGATTAATGTAAAACTTGGTGGTCTAAATTCACAACTACAAATAAAAATATGCTTAATATTCCAATCATCCCAAGAGCTACAACAAATATTTTAAGAATGAGTGTCTCACATTGTTCTCTTGAACATTCTGACGGACTTTCAATTTCTGTAATCATTAGTTTGGTGTAGCGGCCACTAATTTTGAAGACTTGGATATCAGCAAGGATGCAGTCATCCAAGGTTGAAATGATTGATTCTTTATATAAGCTGATAGCAAAAAATGATGAAGATGACATAATTAGAAAGTTTCCACTAATTCCTATATGAGTTATATGAAGAGAAAACTAGATCGAATCATTATGGAGTGAGCGAATCTCAGATCAACTAGATCTTGGACACTGAGTCGGATGAGATTATTGAAGCTTGCAAGTTTCTTGATGAATAATGGTTGTGCATCCAACATACCTTCTAGAATAAATATTAAAGTGCTATGACAAATACAAACATCTACGAGCTATCGTAAAAGACCCATCAAATATCCATATATGCAACATAATTTGTATACACATAGGAATATAAAAGAGGTAAGTGCAATCATAAAACCCGCATGGGGCCTAGCTAGTGTTGTGATGCCCCAAGATCTAACTTGGAAAGAATGTCAATCAATTTCTCAAACAATTTACCAGAGTTATCTAAAAACCTTCAATTAAACAGTCTATCAAACATCTACGAAATTTAAAACATCAATATACAAGTCGATCCAAACTCAAAAGTTCATGTACAATACTCAGGAACAACACTACAATCACCAGCTCTGAATTCTATCCTGAGTACAAAAGAATCACTATCATCAAAAGACAAAAACCTGCAGATCCGGATCAATTCCTATCTTCTGCTCCCTTGCCCTGACCTGAAAATATCAACCACATATAATGAGCTTTACAAAGCCCAGCAGGTCACCTAATACCTATAACTGAGATCAAAGCACGGCTATGCTATCAATATGCATGTCATTCAATCAAATCATATCAGTCGATGGTCAATGAGTCTATGCAATACGGAAATCCATAGTCAATAAAATCAGTCAATGCAACGGCAGGCGAATCGATAAATCAACTCAATAAATCCATGACAATCACGAAGAAATCCGTTCACAATAGGAAATCAATCAATCCGTCAAATCAATCAAGTCGTCGAATCAATCAATCCGATAAATCAATCGCTATCAAATCAAATCAATGCGGTCTAATCAGTAATATCGGATCAATAAATCCATAGGCAGTAGTAACAATGAATCTATAAGCAGAAATCAATGAATCTATAGGCAACAGTGTCAATGATTCTATACTATTCATGTCCATGCTATCAATGCAATATCTATATCCATCCATTTCTATATCAATGCTCAATGTCGATGCACAGCAATCAATCAGTGAAATCAATGAAATCGTACAATCTAGTAAATCCAATCAAAGTCGATAAAGCAGGAATCTATAAAACAATGAATCCATAAATCAATACAGTAAACATGCAATTCCATACTATATACTGGACAAGTAAAATCAACTGGCTATGTTGCTGTTGTAGAATCCATATTGCTGTTGTAGATCCATACGTTGGTTTCAATCAATAAGAGTCGTCACTCTTTTGCCCGTCGGCCGCCCGTCGGCATATCTATAAAAACTCCTTATGACTCCCAATCGTTATATCAATGATCAATGGTTTAAAGGAAAGCCCGTCGGCCCACCATCCTGTACAGGTCAATATCAATCTCCAACCAACGTTCAACCAGGTTCCACTTGTGTTCCAGTATCAATAGTCAATTTAAGAATCAATTCAATAATCAATCCATAATCGATGCAATAATCAATATTAAATCAATCCAGTACAATCATATCAATAGTCATACACATCTCAATTCAATCTATCAATTTCAGAAAATTCGGAAATCATACGAAAATCGGGCAGCGTAATGGCAGTCGGTCAAATTTACACAAAAATCCTGCAAAAAGCACAATTTCCAAATTCTTCCAAATTATAGTAGAATATCTATGACATCAATACAAGACTATTGTTCTATAGAAATCAAATCAAATCAAGTCCTAATATTTTTCTATTCGATTAAAATCGCGTAGAATCAATTCCGACTGGTAAAATCGTCGTAGAAAATGCTCAAATCGTGTACAATAGTCATATCTATAACATACCAAAAGTTGTGCGGTGAAAGTTGTGTCAAATCAAAATCATGTCGAAAAGTCGACTACGAAAACACAAAACAGATCACAACTCGGTCAAAACTCAATATCTTTGAAAACAGAAATAGGGTTCGGAGTCCTTACCACGAGATCTTCACTTTTCCCAACAGCGACGTCGGACGAAAAGCGCTCCGCAGCCTCCAAAACCAGGTTTTCTCTTTTTCCCTTTCTCTTTCTCTCTCCTCAAATCAGATATTTTGATTTTTAAAAGATTTTCTCTCTCATCAAAACGAGCTGATTTTCTTATATCATTAAGCAGATCGGCCCGGCCGATCGCCAAATCGTCCCGGGACGATCAGACCAAAATGGATCGTCCTGGACGGTTCCCAGAACTGTTCTCAGGACGATATTTTCTACAGTGCAGATCGGCCTGGACGATCTCACTATCGTCCTGGACGATCCTGGGAGGAAAAATCCAAATCAGAGAGGAACAGTAAGGGAACGAGGTCTCACAATCTCCCCACCTTAGAAAAATGTCGTCCCGACATTTCCCTACAGGTACGAGACAAAAACAACGCAAAACAAATTGATCCAAATCCAAATCCAAATCAAAACTCGTCGAAATCCATACAAACACACAATGCAATCAATCACATGTCAATGTGCATGATCAGATGTCAATATCAATCGGTTAGTCAAATCAATCTTACCAGTAGAACTTTCTGTGCGTTGTTGATCCTCACGATGCTGTAAACTCTGTAGACTGTAGATACGTGGCACCACTGGAGGAAGTGCAGAAGGTCGTGGCGCAACTGTCTCTCTCTGATCTCTGACAGCTCTATCATCCATCCGGTTCCCTGATCTCTCACTGTAAGCCCTCGAGCCAACAGTCCTCTGCTGTCCTGTACCCGTGCCAGAATCAGTCCGTCCACCCAGTCTTTTCTGAGGACAATCTGCTGCTCTGTGCCCTTGCTGTCCACAATAAAAGCACTGCCCCGTCAACAGGTAGCATCGACCTGCATGTCGTCTACCACAGTGAATACATGCTCCAGAACTACCAGACGATACTACCGATGCAGATCGCGATACAGATCCCGATGCAGATCCTCTCGAACTATCATATCTGCTTTTCTTCTCTCTCTCTCTATCTCTATCTCTATCTCTACCAAAATCATCTCGTCGTACCTCATCTCTCCTCCTCCTGGTATCCTCGTACCTCGATACCGGAGTCGCCAAATCAATCTCTATCAATCAGGCCCGCTCCACCAGCTCAGAAAACTCATGTATCCGGAAAGGTACTAGTGGATGCCTCAATTCTCTGTTTAATCCATGCAGGAATCTATAGCACTTTTCCTCGGGAGTAGGAATTAAATGAGCAGCGTACCTCGCAAGTGCAGTAAACTCGGCCTCGTACTGCATCACTGACTTGCGGCCTTGCTCCAATCTCATAAAAGCTTCCTGCATCTGTCGTTGAGCTGACGGCGGTACAAACCACATCCTGAACACTGCAGTGAACTCATCCCAGGTGATCTCAGCATTGGTCTTCCCCTGGAATTTCTCTCTTTGTTGTCCAATCCACCATCTCTCCACTTCACCCTCAAACAGGAACACAACTAATGGTACTTTCCGATTTCCCGGACATTGCATGCTGTCAAAAATCTTTTCCACCCTCAGGATCCAATCCTCAGCAGCCTGGGGTCCCACACCTCCCTTAAACAATGGAGGCTTCAGCTTATGAAACATCTGCATGTGTCTATCCACTTCTTCCTTTTTGCTACCACTCATTTTGCTCTGAGCATCCCCCATCACATGTGCAATCGCAGTAGCTAACTGCATCATACTCTCTGAAGGTACTAGGGCTGCGCTGTGTTGCTCATTCGGTACACTGGATTCTACTGGATGATCCATAGATTTTCACCTGCACAATTCAGAACAGATAATACGAACATGCAATGATGTATGCCAATGAAGCTCTTACAACTACCCAATTATCAATCCAATCCTACAAGTCTGGTAACAATCTATTCTTCCAATAACACTGCTCTGATACCAATTTGTGATGCCCCAAGATCTAACTTGGAAAGAATGTCAATCAATTTCTCAAACAATTTACCAGAGTTATCTAAAAACCTTCAATTAAATAGTCTATCAAACATCTATGAAATTTAAAACATCAATATACAAGTCGATCCAAACTCAAAAGTTCATGTACAATACTCAGGAACTATACTACAATCACCAGCTCTGAATTCTATCCTGAGTACAAAAGAATCACTATCATCAAAAGACAAAAATCTGCAGATCCGGATCAATTCCTATCTTCTGCTCCCTTGCCCTGACCTGAAAATATCAACCACATATAATGAGCTTTATAAAGCCCAGCAGGTTACCTAATACCTATAACTGAGATCAAAGCACGGCTATGCTATCAATATGCATGTCATTCAATCAAATCATATCAGTCGATGGTCAATGAGTCTATGCAATACGGAAATCCATAGTCAATAAAATCAGTCAATGCAACGGCAGACGAATCGATAAATCAACTCAATAAATCCATGACAATCACGAAGAAATCCGTTCACAATAGGAAATCAATCAATCCGTCAAATCAATCAAGTCGTCGAATCAATCAATCCGATAAATCAATCGCTATCAAATCAAATCAATGCGGTCTAATCAGTAATATCGGATCAATAAATCCATAGGCAGTAGTAACAATGAATCTATAAGCAGAAATCAATGAATCTATAGGCAACAGTGTCAATGATTCTATACTATTCATGTCCATGCTATCAATGCAATATCTATATCCATCCATTTCTATATCAATGCTCAATGTCGATGCACAGCAATCAATCAGTGAAATCAATGAAATCGTACAATCTAGTAAATCCAATCAAAGTCGATAAAGCAGGAATCTATAAAACAATGAATCCATAAATCAATACAGTAAACATGCAATTCCATACTATATACTGGACAAGTAAAATCAACTGGCTATGTTGCTGTTGTAGAATCCATATTGCTGTTGTAGATCCATACGTTGGTTTCAATCAATAAGAGTCGTCACTCTTTTGCCCGTCGGCCGCCCGTCGGCATATCTATAAAAACTCTTTATGACTCCCAATCGTTATATCAATGATCAATGGTTTAAAGGAAAGCCCGTCGGCCCACCATCCTGTACAGGTCAATATCAATCTCCAACCAACGTTCAACCAGGTTCCACTTGTGTTCCAGTATCAATAGTCAATTTAAGAATCAATTCAATAATCAATCCATAATCGATGCAATAATAAATATTAAATCAATCCAGTACAATCATATCAATAGTCATACACATCTCAATTCAATCTATCAATTCCAGAAAATTCAGAAATCATACGAAAATCGGGCAGCGTAACGGCAGTCGGTCAAATTTACACAAAAATCCTGCAAAAAACACAATTTCCAAATTCTTCCAAATTACAGTAGAATATCTATGACATCAATACAAGACTATTGTTCTATAGAAATCAAATCAAATCAAGTCCTGATATTTTTCTATTCGATTAAAATCACGTAGAATCAATTCCGACCGGTAAAATCGTCGTAGAAAATACTCAAATCGTGTACAATAGTCATATCTATAACATACCAAAAGTTGTGCGGTGAAAGTTGTGTCAAATCAAAATCATGTCGAAAAGTCGACTACGAAAACACAAAACAGATCACAACTCGGTCAAAACTCAATATCTTTGAAAACAGAAATAGGGTTCGGAGTCCTTACCACGAGATCTTCACTTTTCCCAACAGCGACGTCGGACGAAAAGCGCTCCGCGGCCTCCAAAACCAGGTTTTCTCTTTTTCCCTTTCTCTTTCTCTCTCCTCAAATCAGATATTTTGATTTTTAAAAGATTTTCTCTCTCATCAAAACGAGCTGATTTTCTTATATCATTAAGCAGATCGGCCCGGCCGATCATCAAATCGTCCCGGGGCGATCAGACCAAAATGGATCGTCCTGGATGGTTCCTAGAACTGTTCTCAAGACGATATTTTCTACAGTGCAGATCGGCCTGGACGATCTCACTATCGTCCTGGACGATCCTGGGAGGAAAAATCCAAATCAGAGAGGAACAGTAAGGGAACGAGGTCTCACAAGTGTATCTTGGGTATACACATGACGTTCTAGGGATCTTACGCGGATCAATAAATGAACATAGTTTGAGCCCGATCCTTCTATATGGATAGATAAAAGTCAACACGGCTCGAATTATCAAACAGGTATATGATTGGAATATCTATTTTATACGTGCATATAAGGCCTTCAATGCCTCCAACAAAGAAAATTCATTAATAAAATATAAAGACTACGAAACCTTATCCTCTGTTGACAATGTGACAGAGTCGACAAGGTTCAACCCATGAATGTAATGACCCCATAAACACCCCGATGATGGTCTTGTTGCATAAAAAATCTCAACCGGAGTGATTAGTTTAAAAGATTTTCAAATGTCATCCCAAATACTTAAAAATCCAAAATTCTAACAAAATGTCATCCAAAATCCCAAAAATCTAAAGATGTTTAAATTTTAAATTATCCATCATCGCTCAAAGAAAAATCTATCCATCCTCCACAACAGTTTGTTGGGATGGACAAATTAAAATTTAATTCAGCTCACATAGAGCTAATTCCTAGTCAAAAATATCACTAGAATCTATTCTCAAATAATCTCTTGCTAGTAAGGACATTATATGTGTCCTTTGACTAACAATTTTGCCTCCAAATGACATCGCAAGATAAACAGTTATGACCAATGCCCTCTGAACCAAGTGGTTCTTCCGCCAAATAGCACCAAGAGATTACAACTATGGTCAAAGCCAATACGCTCCTTAGTGACATCAAATCCTTAAGATATGAAACAATAGAATATAATCAATAGGGCACAAAACCCTCTGTTAGGTGAGGTGGATTCGAGTTTGACCTCTTAGACAAACATTCACCTTAGGTCTACAAGGTACCCTTGGACGAAGCAACTCATGGCTGCTGACAAAGATCCTTCTGTCAGGTTGGGCCGACTACCTCCTTTGACTAAGTAGACCAAGGATCACGATAGCCGGGGACGACAGAACCATGGGATCTTGATTGGGTCCATCATCCATTCCTCCACCTTCCGCTTTAAGTGCACAATGGTGAAATTTCAAATATAAATATCAAAATTTTTAATATCTAAGCCCAAAGTGCTTCTATACTTTACAGAAAAATTCAGGTATTACCGACAGCCATTATCGGTGGCCATATAGCCATTGGTAATATCAAAAACTTCGATACCAAATGTCTTATTATAGCCATTGGAAGTTCAATAAAGCCGCCGATAATTACTGGTGGTTTATCGACGATCGCCAGCGATCATCCAATGGTAACCTGGCGGTTTAGCCGCCGGTAATACCTGCGATTTTGAAGGTTGGTAAGCCGCAGGTGATTAACCGGCTGTTTACCTGCAATCGCCCGGCGATCAACCGGTGATGACCAAGCGGTTTAACAGCCAGTAACACCGGCGGTCTTCACGGACAGTAAGCTGCTGGTGATTAAACAGTGATCACCGTCATTATGACCTTCAGAAATTACCGACCATCTAGGCCGCCGGAAATTACCAGCCGTCAAGGTCGTCAAAAAGCTGCCAGTGATTATAACCTCCGGAAATATACCACCGGAAATCATTTCCTGCGCGGTTTATCCCGATGGTTTTCGAACCGCCAAAAAATTGCTGGTATTTTTCTAAATAGTCGAAAATCTTAGAGAAACCGCTGGTAATGTCTGAATTTCCTGTATTATTTATGCCAAATAACACATATTCCTATGTATCTAATTGACGACTGGCCTTAATCGAAAGTTCTCCTGTTATTGGGAGAGTAATTAACTATAGGGGCTTGCGCCTATACAAAACCAGAACTCATATCATAAAGTCCTTGCAAAATCAGGAGGAAATTTCTTAATAGTGTCTTCTCTACAAACCTATTTGCCTTCCAAAATTTACCCCAAAATATAATCTATTATTCTCCGAAAGAAAAGCTCTAGGGCCGAATTTTTGGAGCCCACACCCAACAATTCTTCAAAATTACAATTCATTCAAAACTGAGTGAAGGACTTATAATAATAAAAAATGGGGCAATTTAGAGGGATTTTACTTAATAGCGGATCATTGTGGGATTGAATGGTCCATACCTTTACATATTAGCTTAAAAATAGATCTTAACCTTATCCTGGTCACGTGTCCCAGGTTAGGATTTCATTAGCTGTTTAATACTAGATAAATTTTGTTGGCCATTTTAGATACCTTGGGATAACTAGAAGTTGCCTCAAGATTCATATTATTCATGATATGCATGTCATTAGCAGTTCTTTTTCGAAACAAACAACATAAGATATTTTAAACCTTTTGGTAGAAGTCCGTAGATTAGATTACGTTAAATATTATTTCACAACTTATTTTCGTTATTAAATTAATGATGCCTTCCTAATTACCTTCAGTTTACATTCTGCATGCATGTTTCAAATTGATGGCCATATCCGATAATTCTACTAAATTATGCTTCATACATAATTGCTATGCTCAGTTGATAAAGTTCAACATAAAAAGCCGAAAAGTCGGATCACCTTCAAAAGCCACCAAGATTACACAGTTAAAATTTTGCAAACTCAATACAATAAAAAGTATTCACGGAAATTTTTCATTGTAGATGGCAATATGTAGGCTGCGGGTTGCAGTAATACTCATATCCCACAACATTATTTAGTCCCCCAGCTGGGGCATTCGTATATAACAGACCATACACGACTTTGAAAGAATATATGAATCAAATAACTTTATCTGAATCCATATTAATTTGGGAAGAAGAGAGAAAAGATCCATTTGTTGCGGTGATATGGCAAGCAGTGTTTAGTGTTTGTTGCCTGAAACGGCAATGTTCTTCACTTTTGACCACCACTTACCAGTAAAAAAGGTTCTGCATGTCAGAAAGAACGCTAGGGTGTGACTTATAATGTTAAATAAATAAAACAAGTTTTATTACTTCTACATAATTTTTTGGTTATGAATACAGCTACCGATTTTGCAATATTTCATCAATTAATTTTACCAACCTGTTCTTCCTTTTCTTCTTTTCGATGTAAGCAGAAAGCTCGACTTGGTGAGAAATTGCATCTTCCAGAGCCTGAAAGAGAGATTTTAGTGGTTACATAAAAGATCTGGATGACTTGGGAGGAAAAAAATTTTTTTTATCATTTTGATGTCGTTTAAGTTAGTAAAATGTAAAAAAAAAAAAAAAAAAAAAAAAAAAACGTAGATAATAGAAGGCTTAAAATTAGTAGGCTGAATACTGAATATATAATATATAAATTTAGTGTTGTAATATTAGAAATTATCAATCAATGATATTATAAGCTAAATTAATATCTAAAACTGTCTCCCATAGTTTTAAATAAAAGAAAAAAAAACTAAATTCATATTTAAGTATGATAGGTTAAAAGTATTTTGGATCTGTTATATAAAAATAAGGATGTACATGAGCATATAACTTGTAGATTTAAGTTTTTGGTTAACATGGAGAGAAATATCTTAGGAACTGATATATCATCAAAAACTTATCTTGATCGGGCACGAATCTCGAGGCAAAAATCAAACCGGAAACTTCAAAAATTAAATATGGGATCACCAGAACTCCAATTTCCGCAAACTTATAGTCAAACTGAGCATCTCGAAAATACGAACACAACGACGTCAAATTCGACTCAATCCGAGCCCAAATGAGTCCAAATCAAGGACCCAAAACGCTATTGGAAGGTTTGAACCACAATTTGGATTACCAAACGGTTTCCCAACATGACGTGCTTATAGTCAAATCGAGCGGCTCAATGAGACTAATCGAACGAGCCCAAGATCGCTAAATTCCGACATCATTAAAACCTTCAAATGTCTGACGAATGGTACACGATCAAGGGATTCAATATCGGCCGTCCATCCGAACCACTCCACATTTGCGCTTAATCCTCTTTCTATTTACGGGTCATGCCACCCTCAAAAATCTATAAATAGACCCCTCATTTCTTTTGAGGGGGGCCCAAGCAAGAAGGAAAGAGAAGAGGGGGATAGGAGGGAATGAACTCCTCGACCACCGCCACCAGAATTCTACCCAAGTGAGGCCGGAATTCTGCCCGACTTCCACGAGACACCGGAATTTTGCCCAAATGACGCCGAAATTCTGCCCGACCTCCAAATGATGCCGGAATTCCGCCACTTCCCAAGTGACGCGGGAATTCCGCCCGATCTCCAAGTGACGCCGGAATTCCGCTCGCCTCCAAGTGACGTCGGGGTTTCGCCCAAACTCCAAGTGACATCAGAGTTCTACCTGAATAACATCTATCGTCGGAGTTCTACTCAGCCGCCAATTGATGTCAGACTTCTACCCAACGCCAGACCTCCGCTCGTCACCAAGTTTCTACCCGACACCAGACTTCTGCCTGTTGTCGGATTTTCGCCGGACATCTATCTGATGTTGGGTTTCTATCCATTGCTAGACTTTTACCTGACGTCGTTCTTTTAACCTCCATCTTCAGATGACAGTCCTTCCGACCTCCGTCGCCCGCCAACTACGGTCCTGTTCACTTACGTCATCCACCGACTACAGTCTTTCCGACCTCCATTGCCAGCCGACTATGGTTCTCCTGACATACGTCGCCCACCGACTACAGTCCTTCCGACCTCCGTCGCCCGCCGACTACGGTCCTGCTAACTTACGTCGCCCACCGACTACAGTCCTTCCGACCTCCATCGCCAGCTAACTATGGTCCTCCTGACTTACATCGCCCACGGACTATAGTCCTTCCGACCTCCATCGCCCGCCACTACGATTATTCTAACCTCCGTCACTAGACTATGGTCCTTTTGACCAAACGAACACGTCAATAGTGATTATTTGTATTCCCAATATGTAATGTACTCTATAAGATGTACATCAAGCTAAGGCCTTTCCCCAAGGAAGGGTCTCATTTGTAATCAACTGCAATAATTGTGGATTTATTCGAAATGGGCTAGGCCCCGTGATTTTTCACCCCTTTTCAGGGGGTTTCCACATAAATAATCTTGGTGTCTCCCATAAATGTTACACCCCCTATCTTTATCTGTATGCGTGCTAGATTTTCGTACAAAGTTAAGACGTTAAACTTTATATTTCTCTGTCGCCGCGAAAACTCCATGACGCAACAGTTTGGCGCCGTTTGTGGGAACGTTGTTCCCGACTGGGGGCAACTATTGCTCCAATCTCAAAAGATCACTCTTATCAACTATCAACTTCCTGACATCAGTCATTGCTGCATCAATATCATAAGAATTAGATGCGGACTGAGGGGCAACTTTGACTCCAACGGTTTTCAAAAAGAATCTTCGATGCTTTATCATCAAGATGTATTTCAAGAAAATCCTAGCAAATACAGGGATGCTTCCAATCAATTACAAGCTTTATACAGTTTATTGATGTACTTCTACTCTTTGGGCAAGGTCTTAATCTTGATCTCAAAAAGCAGTAACGGTCTAAAAATAGTCCATTCTTCATCTTTGATTCAGGATACACACGGCGTTTGCCCCCTCCCAATCAAGGCAAAATCAATCCCAGGAGATTCGATTCGACCTGGATAGGTCTCACATCCTTGGTGGATTTTCTCGACCTCTTCCATATATGTTACCGTCGTCGAACAAAGGCATCGACATACAACCTCGAATAGGTCTCACATTCTTGGTGGATTCTCTCGACCTCTTCCACACAGGTTAACATCGTCGAGCAAAGGCTCCAACATACAACCTCGGATAGGTCTCACATATTTGGTGGATTCTCTCGACCTCTTCCACACAGGTTAACGACGTCGAGCAAAGGTCCCGACATACAACCTCGAATAGGTCTCACATCCTTAGTGGATTATCTCAACCTCTTTCACACAGTTAACGTAGTCGAGCAAAGCCTCCAACATACAACCTCAGATAGGTCTCATATCCTTGGTGGATTCTCTTGACCTCTTCCATACAGGTAAACGTCGTCAAGCAAAGGCATCGACATACAACCTCGGATAGGTCTTACATCCTTGGTGGATTCTCTCGACCTCTTCTACACAGGTTAACATCGTCGAGTAAAGCCTTTGATATACAACCTCGAATAAGGTCCTACAAACACGGTGGACTCTCTCGACCTCTTCCGTATAGATTAACGTCATCGAGCAAAGCTCTAACATACAACCTCGGATAGGTCATATATTCATGATAGATTCTCCTGACCTCTTCCACACAGGTTAACGTCATCAAGCATAGGCTCTGACATACAATCTCAGATAGGTCTTACATCCTTAGTGGATTATCTCGACTTCTTTTATATATGACTATAAGTTAATGTCATCGAGCAGTACTCGGACATACAACCTCGGATAGGTCTTATATCCTTGACGGATTCTCTCATCCTTTTTCATACAGGTTAACGTCATTGAGCAGTGCTTTGACATACAACCTCGGATAGGTCTTACATCATTGGTAGATTTTTCCGACCTCTTCCATACATGTTAATGTCATCGAGCAAAGTGCTCTGACATACAACCTCAAATAGGTATTACATCCTTGGTGGATTCTCTCGACCTCTTCCACACATGCTAACGTCATCAAGCAAAGGTCTAATATACAACCTCATATAAGTTTTACATTCTTCAAGGATTCTCCCGACCTCTTCCAAACAGGTTAACATCAACAAGCAAAGACTCTAACATAAAACCTCGGATAGGTCTTACATATTTGATGGATTCTCCCGACCTCTTTCACATGGGTTAACGTCATCGAACAAAGGCTCTGACATACAATCTCGGATAGGTCTTACATCCTTGGTGGATTATCTCGACCTCTTTCATATAAGTTAACATCATCGAGCAATACTATGACATACAACCTTAGATAGGTCATACATCCTTGGTGGATTCTCTCAGCCTCTTCCACACATGAATATAAAATCTTGGAAGGCTTAAAAACCTCTCAAAAGGTACAAGCTTACAAAAATCCTAGCAGACTAAAAAATTCAAAGAGCACAAAAGGCACATATATCAAAGCATATCTCAAAGAGACAAATAACTTAGTTTTCTTTAGAAGATGAGTTCATTTCAAATAAAAAACAAGCATCGAGCTCATATATTAATCTTCCCGAGGAAGGGAGAGACACCTGTAAAGATTTGAGATATGAACAAACATTTTGAAGCCACTGCTCCGCCTTTTTTTGGAAATGAAATCGGCTCATCATTATCCAAAATACTCAGCTTTTTAAAGGAAGGGATTCTTCTCAATGGCTTCATTAACAACATCAATGGATCACTTATGCTAAGATCGCTGAGCATGAGATTAAAATTTCTAGTGGTTTGCATTTCTCCAAGAGAGAGATTGGGGCAATTTTTAATTATCAAGAAATCCTTTTTCGGTGTTTCGAACAAAATTTTGATACTTCTTAAATTATTTGGGTCCTCTATGTCGGAGATCAGATTATTTTAAAGATTCTACAAAAAATTCCCTAAAGGCTGTTGTACATATTTTTGGACTTCTGGAGTTTCGATGTTCGAAAATAGGGGCAACTAATATATCATCAAAATATTATCTTGATCGGGCACGAATCTCGAGGCAAAACTCAAGCCGGAAACTTCAAAAATTAAATTCGGAATCACCTGAACTCTGATTTCAACAAACTTACAGTCAAACTAAGTGTCTCGAAAACACGAACCCAACGACGCCAGATTCGACTCAGCCCGAGCCCAAATGAGTCCAAATCAAGGACCCAAAGCGCTATTGGAAGGTTCGAACCACAATTTGGATTACCAAACAGTTTCCAAACATGACATGTTTATAGTCGAATCGAGTGGCTCGATGAGACGAATCCAACGAGCCCAAGATCGCTGAATTCTAACATCATTAAGACCTTCAAATGTCTGACGAACGGTACACGATCAAGGGATTCAATATCGATCGTCCATCCGAACCACTCCACATTTGCTTAATCCTCTTTCTATTTACGGATCATGTCATCCTCAAAAATCTATAAATAGACCCCTCATTCTTTTGAGGGGGGCCCAAGCAAGAAGAAAAAGAAGGAGAAGAGAAGAGGAGGATAAGAAGTAAGAAACTTCTTGACCACCGCCACCAAAATTCTGCCCAAGTGAGACCGGAATTCTGCTCTACTTCCACGAGACACCGGAATTCTGCCAAAATGACGCCGAAATTCTGCCCGACTTCCAAATGATGCCGGAATTCCACCCGATTTTCCAAGTGACGCCAGAATTCCGCCCAACCTCCAAGTGACGCTGAAATTCCGCTCGACCTCCAAGTGACGCCGGGGTTTCGCCTGAACTCCAAGTGACGTCGGAGTTCTGACCGAATACCATCTAACGCTGAAGTTCTCCTTGGCGCCAATTGACGTCGGACTTCTACCCGACACCGGACCTCCGCTCGTCGCCAAGTTTCTACCCGACGTCGGACTTCTACCAGTTGTCGGATTTTCGCCGGAATCCGATGCTGGATTTCTGTCCATTGCTAGACTTTTACCTAACGACGTTCTTCTAACCTCCAATGTCAGATGACAGTCCTTCCGACCTCCATCGCCTGCCGACTACAATCCTGCTAACTTACGTCGTCCACCAACTACAGTCTTTCTGACCACCGTCGCCAGCCGACTATGGTTCTCCTGACTTAAGTCACCCACCGACTACAGTCCTTTTGACCTCCATCGCCCACCAACTACAATCCTGTTAACTTACGTCGCCCACCGACTATAGTCCTTCCGACCTCCGTCGCCCGCCGACTACGGTCCTGCTAACTTACGTCGCCCACTGATTACAGTCTTTCCAACCTCCGTCGTTAGCCGACTATGGTCCTCCTGACTAATGTCGCCCACTAATTATAGTCCTTCTGACCTCCGTCAACCGCCAATTATGATTCTTCTAACCTCCGTCGCTAAACTATGGTCCTCTGACCAAACGAACACGTCAACAGTGATTCTTTGTATTCTCAACATGTAATGTACTCTATAAAATGTACATCAAGCTAAGGCCTTCCCCCAAGAAAGGGCCTCATTTGTAATCAACTGCAATAATAGTGGATTCATTCAAACTGGGCTAGGCCCCATGGTTTTTCCCCCCTTTTTTAAGTTTTCCACGTAAAAAATCTTGGCGTCTCCCATAAATGCTACACCCCCTCTCTCTTTAACTGTATGCGTGTTGGATTTTTGTACAAAGTTAAGACGTTAAACTTTATATTTCTCTACAGCCGCGAATATTCCAGGGCGCAACAGGAATATTATTAAATAGCATATAAAATTAATGACAAATTTTATGAAAAACCAATCAGGCAGATGAGACAATGGTACTGTATCGATCGAAATATGGCATGATAAAGAAGTTGATGCCATCAAGTTGAGGGATAGAAATGAGAATATGAAGGATAGAAGAATGAATGATAGTATTTTTTGGTTAGAACAATTTCTATTAAAAAATGATAATTGAAATAGACTTGAGTGATTTGGATATATATAGTAATTAAAGGTAGAAAATGAGTACAACAATAATAATGTCAAGTCTTTATCCTACTATATGGATTCAGTTACATAAATTCTTTTTCTTCATTGTATCATATTAAGAGTCAAATTCTCATTTAAATCTTATAAAGAAAAGTCATTTATAATATTTTCTAATCAAGTCTTTTTAGGTCTGCGTATACCTTTCTTAACATAAGTCAAATCTAATACATCTAAAGTTAAAAAGTTAGAAAGTTACGATGAATGGGAAGAACAAAGGTAACATCGATGGAGTTTCATAAAAAAATATTTACAAGGAAAGGTCCTTAGCATCCCCATTTAATCATGACCTCCCTCCATAGTCAAAGGTTTGTTTTTTTTTCTTTAATTAGATTTATTTTATTGAAATTAAACACAAAAAAATAATCTCTTGAATTCGTTTAATAGTACACCAAATAATTTTAAATATTTTAAATCTATTGCATTTGCTTTACAATGTATTTAAAATCTAATAGAAAATGAACTTGATAAAATTGACCCTAAAAAGTTGGACGACAAGTATAAATTTTATCAAGAACATTTTTTATATGAAACGCATAAAAATTTATGTTGTTCAAGTTAATTACTTTCCTTAAATTGAGAAGTTTATATTTTAGTACATTGACTTGATAAAGAACAAGCTCATATCAGTGGCGAGTATGGTATTCTTAGTATTACCTTTCTGGTGGCAGCAAGCTCAGACTCCAATATTGCCACACGGTACATAGCAGACTTGAGCATCTCCTCTTTCTCTGGAGAGGGCTCAGCCTTCTTGCTGAGATCATTCACCTTTTGCTCGAGCTCCTCAAGCCGCTTCATAACTGCAGAGTACTCTGACATGGAGACTGTAGGCTTGGCCGCCAGGCCCTGCCTCTTGTCCATTTCATTCGAGTAGCATACATCCTTTTCATCCATAATCTTCCTCCGTAGGTTCTTGGACATCTTTGCCATGGTGACTACACCCATGACAAAGGCCATGAAACCAGTGAAGACACCACCATTCAATTTAACATCCTTACAATTGTTCGCAATGTCATACACTCCTGCACAAAACAGCAATTCAGTGTTTTAGTGTTACCTTCTATGCATTCAAGTTAGGCTTCTAATAAAATTCAACATCACCAACATCATTATATTCAACATGTTCATTCCATTAGCAGGAGCTAGTACAAGAGAATAATTCTCAAAGAGTGGGCATGAGCTAGCACACTCGAAGGAACAACGCTCAAAATTCAAACCGACAAAGATATCACACAAATTCGTGTGATTTCTTGTAAGAAACACAATCCAAATTAGGACAGTTCAAATAAAATAGTTGCATGGAATTATTCTATGCTGTGAAGAAAACAATGGAATAAAAGGAAAAAAAATTGGAAAATTTTCTTTTTAATGAGAAAGAACTTCGAAAAAGAAACATATACTTTTTTACTACAAAATAGCTGTTTGACAGTTTGAATCTATGAAATTGCAAAAAACTAATCCAGCAACACTTTCTAAGAATAAACTCGTACTGTTCAGTAAAAAAATATATAAATAAGAAGAAGAGAAGAAGAAAGATTTATGAACAAATTGAAAGATACCTTTAGCAGTGGCAATCTTGTAATGTGACAAATCCACGTTCCAGGTGGCATCCACAGTCTTGTCAACCATAGGGACATCAAAGGACGGATATTTTTTCTGAATAATTTGGGCCATAAATTCAAGAAAGAAAAATAAATACAGATCCTACTTTCATTGTAAAATCAAGATTGTTATGCAGAAGAACTTAATGTCTCTAATGAACACACAAGAAAACAGAACAAAATGTTTCCTCCCAATTAAGCGAGAAAAGCAAGATCCACCTCAAGCTCCTAGTATTTATTTCTTGCTAGTTTAGACAGATGAAATTAATCATGTTGAGAAATGAAACGAGTCGGATTATCCCCTCAAAGGACAGGTGCAAGTCAGCCATTGTAAACGTAAGAAAATGGAAAGGTATTGCTTTTTAATACAAATTACATTTGACCGTTAATACAAATTACATTTGACAGTAACTATTTCATACCTTCATTTGATCACTATACATCTCCTCTCGAATGGGTGAGAGATGTGTTTGCTCAATCATCCATCGTGATAATTTAGGAGAAGTCACATCGTCAGTAGTGATGACAGTCCCACTAGAAATTGAATCATTTTTCTTTATATCGAAAAAAAAGAAAAGCAATTATTACTACATTATTTATATTTGTCAACTCAATATCACAATTTTGTATCAGAAGTAAAGGGATAGCTAGATTATTATGGTTGCTACCTCATGGTAAATAATCTCCTCCTCAGAAATAATCTTCTCATCAGTGCTGGAAGCATAGCTTGGCTTTAGTGACTTGGCTTCGCCACTTGGAATAATCTTCAGAGAACGTGTAGACAAGTTAGGCTTCAATGTGCATCTATATTTTCTTATGAAAAAAGCGAAAATTAATAAATGACCACCTTCAAAATTTCAGGATCATTCCATGGCCCTTTATCAGACCGAAGACAACCTCCCTCATTGGCACATTTACATGTACCACCAAGGAATTCCGGCAATTCACTGTTTGAAATGCACAAAGTACAATCAGTAACAGTGGTAGGTGGGAATTTAATATCAGGGTAAGATTCTCTTGGAGAAACCATAGATTTGATCTCACTTTGATAATTCAAGGTTGTTTGAATGATTTAAATGTCAGTCTCATGCAGGCTTACCTAGCGTCAATTACTTCAAGCAGCTTGCTCTGGTACTTGTTGCCAAGAACCTGGTGTGTAAGTCAAAGCTGATCCATTTAAATTCTCTTACCAAAGAATTTAAAATATAAAATAGATAAAGTTATGAGCTCACGTGGATCTTTGAAGCAGTTTTAGGGTCGAGGAATCCCTTAACCGTGTTCCATAAGAGCCTAAATCCATGCCCAGCATTAATGATGAACATGCGGTTCAGGGTCTGAACAAAAAAAGGTTCGTTTTATTTAATTATATAAACATTACCACAAATTCAATCAGCATAAACATTACCACAAATTCAATCAGGAGGGAAAAATTTTAACCTCAGGATAATTATCACCATCGATCTTCTGAAGACGACCAATTAGTTCTCTTGCTGTCTTATTAAAGTTCTTGACTCCCTGCATGCAAAATCATCCCGTCATGGTATTTTGATGACACTGGAAATGAACTATAGCCAAGCCTATCTATATGAATGTCTATTTGACAAAACATTAACAATAGCTTACCACTCCTTGCACATCAAGAATCGTGGTGCTCTGATCAATGTGACATTTTGCAGCAATAGAGCAAGCTGGGAACTTGACGGAAAAGATCCTCTCAAACTCCCTGACATGGTAGTTGATATAACGATCCAAGGTTGTGACTTGCATCATTTTGTTAATATCGATCTGCCCAAGCTTTTCGAAATAAATAGGTCTGCCTTCCTTGTCAACACCATGATGACATTGTGGATAGTACTCCAAGACTTGATCAATCTCTTTGTACTCGAATTCCTTAATAACATAAAGAAATCAAGAAAATAAATAACTAAATTATTATTTACTTCTTTTTAAAATGAAAACAAGAGCCAGGAGAGGTAACTACAAAATACTAAAGAAGTTAATAGCACAATATAACTTGTATGATCTTAGTACGATCCCTTGATTTGTTTTTCTTTATCATGGATTTCTCTTTTAACCCAACTTCCACTACCGTTATTTTCAAAATTGTGAATGCTTGATTAACACAGCAGAAAGTACCAGGTCATGTTCTGGTATAGAGATTGAAGAAAAAAGACTTGAGTTATATATCCTTCAATAAAGTTCAAGAACTTGAGGGATAATAATTACCTCGAGTATTGTGTCAGCACCAAATTCCTTCCTCCATTGAAGCATATCAGCCCACATTTGCTTTGTCCTCTCAATATCAAACTTTCTGGCCTTAAGAAATCTGCACAATGTATTGGTAAATATACTAGTTCCAAGATATATAATGAGCCATACAATTAAAGTATTCATCAATGCAGGGCAAAAGAAATGTTTTTTTTTTTTAAGCTTGACAAAAAACTCTATTTTTAATTAAAGGACATAATATTTTAAAATAAAGAAAGCTATGATGAATAGCATATCAATTTTGATGCAATGTCACATCTACAATCTGCACATGCAAGAAAATGCTAAGAAAATGTTTGATATCTTGTTTAAGATTAACCTGAGCATCATATAATAGTCATCATGTCTTGAGGGCAGAAGCTCCTCTAAGATGAGGGTCTGTCTAAAGGCATCTACAATTTGCATTTCCTCCACATCACGGTTATCCTCGATGGAGACAGACATGACCCGGCTGCTTCTCCTTCCCTTTTTATTCATTGAATGCCTGAATTTGTTTGAGTTATTCATCCCCTTCTTCCTAAAGGATCCCAGTTTTGTCTCTTCAAGTCCTTTATTCTCTTGCATGAAATCAAGTCCTGCGAACAAAAAAATTTTACATAGCATTTTCAATGAGCTCTCAAGGGAAGTTCATGAATTTTTAAATAATATGAGAAAAGAATAAATTATTAGTCTGTCAAGCAATGATAATAGTTTGGTTACAAGAATAATTTATTATGGGCTTAAAAAAATCTCTCCCAACTCTAATTCACACTGGGTGAACAATATTAAAAAGGTCATGTGCTTTCCGGCACTACCATGAGTTTTTCACCTTTTTGCAAGGATGACATGATCCTACTTTGAATATTTCCTATGACAGAAAGCTCCCATGATTAATTACTTCTTCCATGAGAATGAAAACTCTTGATTAAGGTTAACCATGTTAAAGAACACATTATTTTAAAATAATAAAATTTTTAAAAATTCATTAAAATGATGAGAACTCACAGAATTAATTGAAATTATTTCATAGGCTTTGGATAAGCAAGATTGATTTTTTTTGTAAAGTTAAAAGTCTTTATAACAACTACCACCCACATAGGCAGGGCTGTCTTTCAATTAGGCAGCCTATCAAATTGCCATGATTTGACCTAGGAAACATTAGGATTAGCATAATTTCCCTTAGATCATGACATTTATATAATCTTTCTTCATATTAGAAATCAAAATTAGAGTTCATGTGTTAAGCAGGCATTAGGAAACTTATGATCATTAGAGAACAAACTTGAATTTTCCAAAAATTTCCTATTTTCACAATTTTCAATGAAAAGAAACATTTGGCATTTTCATAATTTCAAAAAATCTTCATTTTGAAATTGGTGGAATCGAGGCTTGAGATTTTTATTGCAGGATGGCACAAGATGAGAGAACCCCACACATCAAATTTCTTAATATTAAGAATCTTTTAAAATTTTACAAAATTAATTTGGTCTCAGGGTACTTTGATAATTTCACTAAAAGGATTTTGGCCTAAACATAATTAGTTTCTTCCTACCATGAAAGGGAGATTCTACGCAATATTTGATCTTTTAACGAAGTTTTAATTTTTGAAAAGCTTAGGAAATGTAAACCAAGGAATCCAACGTATCATGTAGCTGCCCTTTGGATTGAAAATGATTTGTTGGGTTTAGAGCAGCAAATTTGGTTGCTGGACTGGCAAATGCTGGTTCAAGGACAGCCATGTGATCTGACTTGATTCCATGTGGAGTAATTTTGATTAGATGGGAAAATAAGCCTTGAATTGACTTCGAATTAATGGAAGTTAACAGGTATTCTTTGCTCACTATAGCTTGTTTGTCTCATATTTCACTGACCCTTTGTTACATCGATTTTGTTACATCGATTATGAAGTATGTCTTCCAATTATTTAAGTTCATTCTTAATTATGGAGTGATTTTCACCACGGATTTACAGAGCCCATAGTTTATTCCATCTAGAATGTTCATACTCAACCTAAAATATGTTTAAAGTCCATTGCAGTAAGCTACGAGTTTGTTTCAGATTTTTTTTATTCATTTAGTTTCAACATTTTTATTAAACAGAACAGATTTTATTAAAATGTTGCTTCATCTTAATTCCATAATGACAAGGCAGTGTGTGGATGAGAATCCAATGGAATTTCACTAAAGAAAATCTCTGTAGTACCAAAAAATCTTTGAAGAGTCCTTGTCACCCGAGTTAGCAGCAGCAAGAAACATGTAGCCCTTGCTCAATGTGTATAAAAGGAACAATGGGCGGTGCTTAGTGCTAAGTAAATTTTGACAACTTGCCCTCTACAATGGCAATAGTAAGTTCTACCCTTGGCTGTACCAGGTCTCAAGAAACATGTTGAGCTTGTGGTCGGCATCTTAATATCACTGACATGAGGACCAATGAGAAGAGTGGGAGAGGCATAATATGAGTTTGAGTTAAGGACCTTTACTAAAATGCTAGGATGACAACGAGCTGCTATTTGACATGTCTAAAAATTGAGTGGAGTAACATATCTGAGCTGTTGGAATGATTTTGGGTATTACAGAGTGGGGGAGGCTCCTCTTTCACTTTGAGGATGATAGATTAAGGTCTTTAATCTTATCTCATTTTAAAGGATTTCTACATGATTCCTAGTTCAATTACCTCAAACTCAAAAAAGTGGTTAAAGTTTACCTCGATTTGGTTAAAAGTGTGCACCCAACAAGTTATTAGAATGAGAGTACCCGTCACACATGAGATAGGCTCGTAATGGGCAGCCCAGTGTGCCGAGTCTATGCAATAATGGATGGGAATGTATAAAATGGGCTTAGATTTAAAATTTTGATGTGTTGGTTTTGAGCTCATATCATATACAGCCTTATGGGGACCACAAACCTTAGGATTAGTAATTTAGGTTCAAACTTGGACACAAAAATCATCTCATGCTTCTCCCAAACATCATCTCGTTGGAAGTTAAAAGGTATCATGGGTGATGGAATAATCACTTACAGCAAAAATATTGTCAGAGATCACAATGTGGACCTCATTTGTTTGATGGAAATCAAGTTGAATGTTTCATCTTTGGATGACCCGTTCTGATGGGGACATCAGATCATGGAAAGTATATCAGAGACGTGGCCGACGATCTACGACCACGATCGCGCCGATCTATTTTTGAGTCATCATATATATATTTGTTTTATTTATTTACTTTATGTATTTGCTTTATTAGCATTTCCCGTTTTAACCCTTACTTTAAGGGTTTTATCATATGTAAGCTCTAGGGGCAATGCCATCTTTTAGTTCCCTTTCATTGTGTAAGGCTATATATAAGCCCCTTATGTTTCTTTTGAAGTTAATGAATGAATATATCAAAATTTCAGCAAATTGAGTTCTTGTGAGAGCTTAGGAACTTTAGAGATAAATCTATAGGAGAGGGAATTGGATCACCCACCAACCTTGGAAGTGTCTGGGTTCGTGGTTCTTTTCTTCCCTATCTTTTCGTCTCTCCCACCCTTTCCCTCCTAGCCATCGGCCTAGGATTTTCTAACCTCCATAGCCACCGGCCCTCCCTAGCAAATACTCCTCCCCACCGGCCAATAAGAACCACCACCACCTCTCCAAGCCGCCACCCACCTAATTCCCTCCTTCCCACTCGGCCAAACCCACGACCACTACACTCGAATTCCCACCCCAACCCTAGCCTAGCCGCCGGCCTACCTCTTCACCTTTGCCTCGAAAATTTCAAAATCCCTCTTCATTACTTTCCTTTCTTACATAATCTCTTTTGGGAAAGTTTTTAATTTCAACTATTCAATCAAATTTGAATTTTGAAATATTTCCTAAAATATAATCCTATTTTAGGAAAGTTTATAAATCAAATCCAAATTAAATTTGAATTGGATTGAAATTAAATCCTCTTAATTTGATATTCCCATTTAAGTAAGTATTAAATCTCTTACCTAATTCCCCCAATCCCCCTTCCCTATGTCGCCGCCCCCCCATCCTTGTTCCCACAATCCCACCACTTAATTGCTTTCCAAATTAAACCTCTCACTTGGCTCTCATCTTCCATCAAAACCTTCCAACTTTAAGGGATTAATTAGGTAAACAACTTCCTAAGTTCCCTCCATCCTCTACCCTTTAAAATTTGAACATAAACTTTCCCAAGCTCCCTACCTTGGCCAACCACCCTCTCACCCTTTACTCTACATAGATTCCTTGAAGAAACTTCTCTCTCAAGAGGTATCCACAGGGCAGCAAAGGACGTCTTCCCCAACACTTCAACACTATGTATACTATGCATGGTCGACCGTAAAATCAACTCCGACTTCGTCTACAATGAACAAGGCTTTGTCGACATTCTCGGATCACCTTTCTTCGACGTTAATCCGGAGGTAGATAATTCCATCGAGGAATACTTGGAGCGAATCATATTCACCCTTTCGAAAGCCACTGAAGAAAAACTTTCCACCGTTCAATGGCAAATCACCACCACGCCAAGACAAGGGTGAACTCTTTCCCCCTTTTCATTTTCCTTCTGAATCTTCTTCGATTGTAGGTTGTGAATCAAGCATAAGGAATCGTGCAAAGCAATCTGCCAAGGCTTAGTAAACGTAGGAAATGAGTGAAGGATTTCTATGCATCTAATCTCGTTGTTAATCTAGGGATGTTATTGAAAATCCTCTATCTTTGCTTATGTTGAAGTTTTAAATGGTTTTGTGATCCTAACTATTATTGTGTGACTTGGCCTAAACTATGGCACCCCTCTCTTGTTTTCTATTTTCGTTAAGAGGCTAACGTGTTAATTCTTATTGCTTTTACTTGACAACGTGCAAATTCTTATATCAATTATTTAAAGCATACATAGTCCTATATCATCTGGTATCAGAGCATGGTTTGCTTAAGTTTCATGTGTTAGGATTCATCTTAGAGATCTAAATAGCCATCTTTAAACTTAATTAGTTGTGTCACATTGCATTCATAAGTTATTTCACTTTGTTTGTTTGCTGTCCAAATAATTTCTGCATCATATAGCAAGTCCTAAGTGTGTTTTCCATTAGTATAAGTGTTGTCTTTTACATTCCATCAACCCTTAGTAACTTCTAGTGTATCCTAATGGACCTCGAACAACTTGGCAGGACTTTAGACTTGTTGGTAGGTCAAATGAACACCATTAGCCAGCAACTCAACGAAAATCAGGCTGACATCGTTGAACTCCGTAGAACTACCACTGATCGATTGATACCCTAGATCGACGTAGGAACCACCAAATTCCTTACACTCCATCTACACCTCCTTCAATGTACGTGGACGATCCATTTCCGGATGAGGGACCAACTCGTGCCCCTTATTGAGCTCCCCACTATATACATGATCATAACCTTGACCCAGATATTCCACTAATGAAATATATCAAGGTCGATGCCCCAATGATGGTACCCACGATCCTAAGCTCTTTCGGGATTAGATTTAGGGTATGAATAGTTTCTTTAAATGGTACAACATCTCTGAGGCTAGGAAAGTCAAATTTGCTGAGCTGAAACTCATTGGTAGGGCTAGTCAATTTTGGTCAAACTTAGAGAGCCTTAGAGAGTTCTAAAACGAGTATCCCATCACTGATTGGTAGTCGATGAAGCGTGAGCTCAAGAAGAAGTACTTGCCTCCCTTGTAGTTCCTCATGCTCTTGGATAGGTGGAATAGGATGACTCAAGGAAACAAACCAGTCAAGGACTACATCGCATCTTTTAATGATTATCTAATTCGTTGCAAAGGGGAGACACTACCTGCACAAATTTTGAGGAGATCACTGAATAAGAATTCGAGCCTGAGGTCGATCAGATTCACCAAGTGGAAGATGAGGGTTATTTGTTTGAGGAGGATGATGACACTATTGTGCTCCACTGCCTTCAGAAAATTGACACCTCTCCTATATGCGTGGTGAGATGTGCGCTGTCACACCCTGCTACCACTGATGACTGTCATAGGACTATGATCTTTCACACCTACACCAAAATCAGGATAAGAACTGTAAGGTCATCGTGGATAGTGGCAGTTGCATCAATGTTGTCTCCTCCAGCATGGTGTCTAAGCTGGGCCTATCTACGTTTCTCACCCCTATAAGAGAACTTGGGTCAACTCCACTACCTTGAAAGTGAAGGAACGAAGTTTCATACCTATCTCCTTCGCTGAATATAAGGAGAATATTTGGTGTGATGTGTTGATTATGGATGTTAGACAAATCCTTCTAGGCCGTCCCTAAATATTTCGCATGTGTTCGAAAATGGGGCAAAAAAATCAAGCTTTTGCTGTCACAGCCCCGGTTTAAGGATGATCCTAAATCCAACCCTGTTAAATCTAAGAAAGGACTGAACCTGGGCACCGCCAAGGTACTAGATTATGAGATTTTCCAAGGCGCACTCCTATACGTCTTAGTCTGTCGTGAGACATCCACCAAGTCTGATGAGCTAATCTCTCAGGAGGTCCAACTCATACATGGATAGTTTGCTGATGTCTTCCCTGATGATCTTCCTGATCAATTACCTCCGCTTATACATATCTAGCATGTCATAGATTTTGTCCCTGAAGCCTCCCTTCCTAATATGCCACACTATCATATGAACCCCACAAAACATGTTGAACTCAAGAAGCAGGTGGATGAGTTATTACAGTGAGGCTTTATCAAAAAAAGCCTTAGTCCTTGCGTTGTATCCACCCTTCTTATACCTAAGAAGGATGGATGTTGGCGAATGTGTGTTGATAGCCATGTTATCAATAAGATCACCGTCAAATATCATTTCCCTATCCCAAGGTTAGACGATATGCTTGATATGATGATGGGAGCCACTCTATTTTCCAAGATTGATCTCAAAAGGGATACCACCAGATTCGGATCCGACCAGGTGATGAGTGAAAAACTTCCTTTAAGACCAAGAATGGTCTATATGAGTAGTTATTCATATTTTTTGGGTTGAGTAACGCCCTGAGTACTTTCATGCGGATCATGACCCAAGTGTTGCGCCTTTTATGAAAAAGTTTGTCGTTGTTTACTTTGACGACATCCTTATTTATAGCAAGTCGGTGAGTCAGCACTTGGACCACTTAAGGCAAGTTTGCGAGGTCTTAAGGAAGGAACAACTTTAGGCCAATCCCAAGAAATGTACCTTCTTTGTTGACCGCGTTATCTTTATGGGCTTTATTGTTTCAGCTCAATGGGTCTCTACAGACCCCAAGAAGGTGACAACCAGTGTAGAATGGCTGGTTCCTCAGAACATCCGAGAAGCCCACAACTTCCACGAACTAGCCACCTTCTATAGGAGATTTATTTGAAACTTTAGCACCATCGTATCTCCTATCACTGACTATCTCAAGAAAGGTGATTTCCGTTGGACCCCGGCTGCCACCAAAACCTTTGAAGAGATTAAGAAAAGAATGGTGAAAGCCCCAGTAATGAGACTTCCTGATTTCTCCAAAGTCTTCGAAGTGACCTACGACGCTTCGAGGGTCGGAATTGGAGGAATCCTATCACAGGAAGGTCACCCTGTTGCCTATTTTAGTAAGAAACTAAATGACATCCGACAATTTTATTCCACATATGATAAAGAGTTCTATGCAACGATCCAATCTTTTCGTTATTGGCAACACTACTTGCTCCCGCAAGAGTTCGTTATCTTTTCGGATCACGAGGCTCTACGTAATATCAACTCTCAAAAAAAGTTGAACACACGTCATGGTCGATGTGTCGAATTCTTTCATGAATATACTTATACCATTAGGCACAAGGCGGTAGTTGAAAATAAAGATGCTAATGCTCTCAGTCATCACATGATGACCACCACTGAGATGAGAGCTGAAGTCGTGGGCTTTGAGCAAATCCAAAAGGACTATTTGGAATGCCCCGACTTCAAGAAGACTTATTCTCTTTTAGCAACAAGCAGTACATGCCTCATGGATGATTTTCCCTTGGAAAATGGTTTTCTCTTTAAAGCTCAGAAGCTTTGCATCCCTAGCACCTCCCTTAGGGAATTTCTTATTGGGAACTCCATGCCCGAGGCCTCGCTGAACATTTTGGCCGGGATAAAATGATAGAAGTCGTGAAGTACCATTTCTTTTGGCCTAATCTGAAAAGGGATATTGGTAAAATGGTCAGTAGGTGTTATACTTGCCAATTGGCCAAGCAATGCAAACAAAACACTAGTCTCTACACACCTCTACCTGTTCTCAGCTGTCCTTGGCAGGATGTTAGCATGGATTTCACCTTAGGCTTACCCAAAATTGTCCGTAGGAATGATGTCATATGTGTTGTAGTTGATCAATTCTCTAAAATGACCAATTTCCTACCCTGCTCCAAGACATCTGAGGCCTCCCATATTGCAAAACTTTACTTCAACGAGATCATCAAATTACATGATTTTAGTTTTAGCATTACCTCAAGATTTATTTTACTTGTTACTCATATTACAACACACTATCTTTGAGTTGAGAGAATTGATAGAATTTCCAAGAGCATAAATAGTCTTTTTGAGCTATTAATCTTGAGAATACACTTTATAATTTGCTTAAAAAGTTAAAGGTGGAACAATATTCCAAATTTACCAATTATCATTCCAAACTTGTACTTTTCTTGAGCGCTTTTTATTATGATGTTGCATTTTAAATTAGTCTCTCCTATTATGAGCTGCTATTATATTTGCGAAGATTTTATTGTAGCTTCTTATTGATTTCATTTGCTAGTTGATCTTCTTTTGATGCAAGACTATTTATCATGCTTGGGCCATTTTAATCCACCAATTCTAATAATTGCTAGATATCATTATTATTTATTGCAAGCTGATTGCTCTCACGTTATTGAATGATAACAAATTATATTTTTGGGGCGATGATGTATATGCTAGAATATTCATTCCTAGATGCAACCCAGACATTCTTATCCAGGTATTGAAAGAATTAGATCCTATTATGACTATGATGGCATTAATGTTACGAAAAAATTAAGATTTGTGCAACATTCTTACCCATTCTATGCTAATATTGTGCTGCTTGTGGCATTGACAGCAAGCCTTCTGCAATATTGCTACCTATTTTTTGTTGTCTGACATTATTTTATTTGCTTTTTTGTCATCTTACAAATGTTTTTTTGTTTTTTTTTTTTCTATTATTGCTAGTTATCTTTTTCTTACTACACAGTTCTTTTGACCTTCATGTATACCTCAATGTAACATCTTATTAACGAAGTTGTGCGTTGCATTCAAATTTCCCAAAAGAAAAAGCATTGGACACAAAAATTGAGGTCGACAGGAAAAATTTATCTTTTCAGCCTATCCTTCTAACCAAAACCATCATTAAGGACCATACAACAATATATAAAATTCTCTAAAACTAAGTTCTTATTATAATTGATAACTCAGGTAACCATCTTATGATTGCATTTAAGAACAAATTAAAAAAGCCAGACAATTTTTTAAAAAAAGAACAAATTGCAGTCTTGTTGATTCCATTTACCGGGCTTGCACATCCTTTCCAGGCTCCCCGAGTGCACCTTACTCATCATGTCTGCTTGCGAGT
Source organism: Dendrobium nobile (assembly GCA_022539455.1). Lineage (NCBI taxonomy): Eukaryota > Viridiplantae > Streptophyta > Magnoliopsida > Asparagales > Orchidaceae > Dendrobium > Dendrobium nobile. Next base: position 42,807,539 of record CM039736.1, read on the forward strand.
TTAACCTGTAAAATAGAAGGGAGGAAAAAAAGCCAATGGTGTTGAGATCTCAGAAAAATCTAACCTGTTGAATTCTACACGATGCCGAATAAAAACACAAATTAATCAGAAAAACTGAAAGGGTTACAGAAGGGTGCTGAAAATCTAAACCGCTTTACATTAAATGGACAAAAGGCAAAGTTCAAATCAGAATAGGGATTACTAATGAAGCTCAAAAAAAAAAAAAAAGGACCTACCTCCTCCACCTCTTTCATTCCTTCCATTCTAATGTTTTTTAAAACTAAAGAGAAGCTGGCCTTCTGCCTTCAGAAAGATGACCAAAAGATCACAAATTTATCCAAAAAAACAAAGTCTAAAATAGTTTCAGAAGCATGCAGAATCTAAAACCACGATATAATTATTAAAGAAAAGGCAAAGTTCAGATCAGAATTGGGATTAAAGAAAATTTTCAAACAAAAAATGTTTTTCTCTCCACCATTTTTCTATTTTGTCCATTCATTCCAGTGGTGTTGAGGCTCAGATTAACCTAGATTGCAGCATTCAGAACGATGCGCATAAATTCAAGATTTTATTAGAAAATAATGGACAAGCTTCAAAAGCATATGGAGATTATAAAACAACCACAAATTAATTGGACAAAAGCAAACAGTCAGATCGGATTTGGGAAGACATGTGAAACTCAAGAAAAAAAAAATAGTTTCTTTGTCCATCCCTTCCGCTTCTCTATTTCAATTATCTTGAACGAAAATGGGCTTCCTCTCGGCAATGAAATGGAAGAAGAAAAATATAACGGGAGATTTATGGTTACTGGTGGTGCTGAAGAGCGCGAGCAGAGAAACAGCATGAAAGAGGAAGGAGGAGATACCTCGGTAAGCCGACAGGAGGAGAAAGACAGAAGACGAGGGGTTGTAGGCTTGAAATAACATGCGCAAGATACAACGGCGAGCGGCAGGCGAATGTACATAGGATTGCCAGATAGCGGGAGGATTATTTTCGTAGGAATTTTGACGAAGTCTCTTGCGCGTGTCGAGCGCTGCCGTGCCGAAGTGCAAGCCACTCCTTCCATTTCTCGGGAAAATTTAAATAGGAGCGGAGAAGACCGAAAAATCCGACCGATAAGTATTGCCTAAATGTGGAACTACACTTACTCTGGACATGTCACGTCTTTCAAATCTTTAGCCCTATAAAGTATAATAATAAAATATATATTTAAAAAAGTTAAAACAACAAAAGAAAAACTAATTTTAAAAAAATATGTCACATATCTAAAGTTTCATATTTCTATTTATTTTACATATATGCTTGCATATAAGGTTATGAAAAATTGGACTTGGACATTGAACCGGAAGAAAGGGAAGTTCAAGATTTGATCTATTCAACCGGTCAAACTGGCTGAAGTAATGCATAATATTATTATTGAATTTTAATAAAATTAACATAATAATAATGTTATCATTTCAAATATGAGACAAAAATTAATTGATAAAAAACTATTATACATAAAACTTATATAATTAAGTAAAAATATTAATTTTAAATCTCACATAAGAGCAAAAAATACCCAAATCTCATAATTATAAGAATTTAAACTCAATATAATATGATAATTTTAAATTTAAACATTTTTTAAATTTGATTTTTAATTTAAATTTAATTTACAAATAATCATATAATTTAATATAAAATATTATTAATTTCCATTACATATTTAATATAAATTTAATTTTAACATAAGTTTATAAATTTAATATAAATTATTATTAATTTATTTAATATGATTAAATATATTTTACATGTATATGTTATATACCAAATTTCTTTTATAAATTTATATCTAAAAATTATTTATGTAAAAATAATTTATCATTGATAAATAGATAAAATAAATTTTTATGGTGTATAAATAAATAAATTATTATTATTAACTAATAAGTAAGTAATATTCACTTTATAAATAACTAATTAAAAAATTTGTTTAAGAATAGATTTTATTAACATTTTATATGTTATGAGCTCATAAACACCTCAACTCTTCTTTTTTATCCCACGTCACTTAGAAACTCTATTTTGCTATTGTTCATAAGATTATAATTAGCTTCTAAGCTTTTAATTGATAGCAATTTTTGAATGTAATCATCTTTTCTTTTTCTTCTATTCTTAACTTTCTTCTTTCTAAAACTACTTTTATAGTTTTTTATTTATTTTATGGAGTACACAACTAATGATTTAAAATAATAGTTTTTGCTTCAAATCTTTTTACAATCTTAATAAAGTTTATGTAAGTATTCAATAAGATTACTAATTCTAAATTTATGTTGCTTAAGATTTTCAATTTTAATCTACTCATATCTAATCTTTATCTTAATTTTTCATTTTTACTTCAAAAATTAATGAATTATTGTATAACTTATAATTTCAAATTAAAATAATAACTTAAATGATCTGAGTTAGTTAATTATTAATTTTTCTACTTTATGAAATATAAATTTTTTTATGGGAAACCCACAGAGGGGCCAACGAGTTAAATCAGGGAAAAATTACAAAGCCCTTCAAGGGATCTCAAGCTCACTAATGCTCGAAAGAGCTACAAAAAAAAAAAAAAAGAGAAAAAAGCCTAAGAGCACGAGTTCCCTGCTAAGCAAAATTATAGTATACCCCAGGTACATTCTACAGTGCACAAGAGCGAGCACCCGAAAAAGAAGGAAGCACATAAAAAATCGCTTCAGATCCAATTTCCTATCCAACACCAAGATGGATACCTGCACAAAGAAAATTCTGCAGAAATAGTTAAATCCCAAGATAGCAGTAGCATAAATAAAACCATAAACTAATACATAGATAGATCTAGCAATTATCCACATAATAGCCAAGATGTTCAACATGGACTTAATAAAATTAGGTATTAGACCTTTACAACCTTGTTAAACATAAAATTAAAATAACTAAACAAATCTGTAAGTAAATCACAACACCAAAGTAAACCCAGATCATAAACAAAGTGGTTGGACCAATTAAGCCAAGCAAGGCAAAACAAAAAACACACCAACCAACCACAGCAGGAAAGAAAGAAACCATAGCCAATAAAATAATAAGGAGAGCACCAAGTAGAATCCAGAAAAAGCTCTAGAGAAAAACCAACCCCCATAAGGCACACAAGGTTCCAGACATAGGGGAAAGGCCTACTCAAAAAAGCCACCAAACCAGACAGCCAAGTAAAGCCCCCAGGAATAAACATAAAACCCACATACAGATGGAAAACAACACATCTATAAAGAGAACCAACCATATAGAAAATAGAAAAGAAGCAGCAAGACAAAGCTACTTGAGCACCCTTAAAAACATTTATGATAAGGCTACAAAGACCAAGAATGCTAGACATAACAAAACTAGTTCGAGCAACAAAGCTGTAACCCAAACATAGACCGGGCATCAGGAAACAACACCAACATAGTTAAAAAAGCCTAGGGAAATATTGGAGAGCCAGACCCCAGAATAAAGAAACTAGGACCAAAAGCTCCAACCAATAGCCTGCAATAAAGTGTAATATAGGGCATAACATTTTTATCTAATCTTAAAAGACCTTTTAGCAGAGCAGGGAGGTTAGTAGCAAAAAAAAAAGCAATACAAGCCACACCCCCAATTGGCAAACCAACTAGCACATGCATTACCCTCCCTGTGAATAAGAGAAAAAGAATAGTTCATAAAGATAAGCAAGTACTTAATATCCCTCACCAAATATAAGAGAGTAGAATTACACATCGTATCCTCAACATAATTAAAAAATTGAAAATAATAATTGGAATCAACTTCACTATCAATGTTAGTTAAGTCAAGAGAAATGCATAATCTTAAACCATGGAGAATAGCCAAGATAATAGCATAGTTAATATCACGATTTTGTAAAGGACCAATAAAATCCATAATGAAACTACCATGACAATCCTTGATAACACCACCACAACCCGAAGAAGATCCAAAGATAGCACCATCCACATTCAGCTTATAAAAGTTATAAGAAGATTTGGTCTAATAAATAAACTTAGGTTCTTTAGAAAGATGATCGACCTCTAACTTAAGACCAAAATCAAACTCAATAAAATAATAATTCTTAAAATTCTTGAGAGAGGGCAGCTTAATAGAATAAAGAGCCAAAACCTTATCTTTCACATTATGGATAATTTTATTATGAATTATACCAAAACCGTTGAAAAGAGAGTTATTCCTTTCCAACCATACCCAAAAATAAGAGAAGGAATAACATTTTTGATATGTGCTTTGGACATAGTAAACCAAAATTAAAGGATAGTATTAATAGACATTTTAGAATTAAAGCAATTCAATTTGAAAATGTCATCAAAATAAGTTCAAGTTTTAATAGCTAAAGGAATAGAGAGAAAATATGACGCATATTCTCCACATGATAACAACATTAGCACTTGGATGGTAAAATAAAACCTCTATTAATTAAGTTATTATATGAAGGAATGAACCTATGTAAAATTCTCTAGACAAAAATAGCCACCATGGAAGGAATACATTTATGCCAAAGTATAGAAAAAATATTAGTGACCTTTTTCTTAGATCTAAAGGTATGTTAAGCATCCTTTAATCTAAAACAATCATCTTTTGATAAACCATATAAAAGTAAATCAAATGAGTCAGTGTTCAGGGGGAGTTTCAAGATTTGTTGAATAATAGAGTCAAGAATAACATTAGTAAGTTTCTTATAATACCAATAATTATCAATAAAAAAATAATTCACCTTAATAGTCGCAGTGGAGGTGTTAGTAATAGAATCAATAGATTGATCCCCCAACCAACGATCTTGGCAAATGAAAATGTCACTGCCACCAAGCCCCCAAGAGATAAAGAGCTCAACAACCCATTTAACTTTGCAAAGTCTCTTCCAAGATTTAGAATCATCTTTATTAAAACTACAAGTAGTCAGATATTTACTCACACAATACATAGCAAACATAAAATTTGTCCAAAGGCTCACTTTAGCATGAAAGTTGTATCATAACTTAAAGGAAAAAAGCATAGGCCAAATAATTCATACTCTTACACCCCAAGGCCCCCTCTTCCAAAACACAACAACATTTATTCGAAGAGGACCAGATAATTTTAGAATTGCTACTAGCTCCTTTCCAAAAAAATTTATTGAAAAGCCTATCAATACTGTTGCAGATTACCTGAGTAGGAAAAAGAGTTTGTAAAATATAAACAGGTAGAGATCAAAGAACACTTTTGATAAGAGCTAATCTATCCCTAAAATTGAGAGAATTAGAATCCTATGACAAAAGCTTATTCTGCACATAAGACATTACATCATCAAAAAGAAAAATTTTCTTTTTACCTTTAAAAAGAGGAACCCCAAGGTACTTAATAGGCAAATGACCATGAACTAAACTAGTTAAATCTTTAATAGCCAAAATACGATCATTAGGCACTTCTTAGAGGAAATAAAATAATAGTTGTTTTTATTCAAAGCAAGACCACTAACCATTTCAAATTGATGAAAAAAAACTGTAAGTTTATTGATCTAATTAATAGAAGCATTCATAAAAATGATAAAGTTATCAGCAAAACATAAATGAGAGATAGGAAAGCCACCCAAAGATCTAAAATAAAGGCTAGAAGAATTCTTAAAGAGGCTGGCAAGGCCTCTAGATAAGTGCTCATGAATAATAATGAAAAGGGTAGGAGAATTCAAATCACCTCTTCTAAGATCACAGGAGGATTTAAAAAACCATTGCTTTTACCATTAATAATGATAGAAAAATAAGATCCCTCAATGCAGTTTTTAATAAGATTGATAAAATTAGAATCAAAATAAAACAACTTCATAATATTGTAAAGAAAGTTCCATTTAATGTTATTATAAGCTTTGGCAATATCAAGTTTCAAAATCATGTTGCCACCTCTCGCCCCAACATCTAAGTCTTGACAAAAATCTTAGGCCAAAAGAATATTATCCACAATAGCTTGCCCTTTAACAAATCCCATTTGAAAAGGCGAGATAATTTTAGGCAAAAAAGAAGTTAAACAATTCATAAGAAGTTTAGAAGGTAATTTATTAAAAAATGTATAAAGACTAATAGGTTTAAAGTCATTCCAATTACTAATAGAGTTATTTTTGGGAATAAGCACAATAGAAGTAGAAGTAAAAAATTTAGGAATAATATTACCAGCAAAAAAATCTATAATAGCAGAATAAAGATCATTACTAATAATATACTAGGACTTTTGAAATAACTTAGCGGTGAAGCCATCCGGCCCAGCCATAGAGTCAATATTCGTGCCATGAATAATCTCTTTAACTTCCTCTGAAGAAGGAGGTTTAGAAAGAAACTCATTATCCTCTTGAGAAATAAGGTTAGCGATAATAAAAGGGTTATCAATATGAGCAGGACTAAAATCTTTATTCATATAATTTTGAAAATGCTAAACCGCAAGATTAGCAATTTCCAAGCCATCCTCAGTAACATAACCATCATCACAATTAATATTATTAATACAATTTTTGGAACATTTCCTCTTAACCAAAGCGTGGAAATATTTGGTAATATTATCACCTTCAACAAGGTGTTTTGTAATCACTTTTGTTTCCAAAAAGCTTCCTCCTGAGCTTGTAATAAAAAAAGTCAATCTTTGGCATCCCTCAGTAAACTAAAATTATCATTAGAAGGAAACAATTGACAATTAATTTCAAAAGTGTTCACTTTCTCTTCAACATTCAAAATATTGGAGAAAAGATTTTTAAAAACATTATGATTCCACCAGTTTAAACTTTGTATGAAGTATAAATATTTTATTATCTAAATTTTGTATAATTTTTAATTATCATTTTATTAAGGTTAATTAAATAATTAAAATGCAAGAGATAATGAAATTAATTATAAGTATAGGAGAATTTTAATAAAATATAGAAAAAACACAAATAATAATTAAATCTACACATGCTTTTATTTGAATTATAAAAGACACATAAAATATGTGATAAGATTACCTGAACATAGCATAAGTTATAATATAACTAGTGCATTAGGCACCATACATATCATCACAAGTGGGTTGGCTCCCAGTTGCTGTAAGTTTTAAATCTTCAGCCAGATTATGTAAATTATTTCAAAATTCAGTTATATTTCATAATCAGTCAATATGCCCACCTAAATAATGCTTTAGTCTATGGCCATTCACTTTAAAAATATATAATACTTTGTTATCCTTAATTTTCATGCTTTTATAAGGAAATGTTCTAACAACAGTGAATGGTCCTACCCACTTGAATTTTAATTTTCCTGGGATTAAGTTAAGTCAAGTCTTGTCTAGGAGTGTATTCTTTCATAAAAAGCTTTTTATTGTGTCATTTCTTAATTTTATTCTTATAAATCATTTCATTTTCATTAGCTTCATTTTTAATCTTCCAATTTACTCAACTGCATTAATCTTTTCTCTTTTATAATTTCAAAATTATAATTCAATTATTTAATTACCAAAAATTCTTTATGTTTTAATTTAATAGAAGAAAGTTCATGAAGGTTGTTAAATAGTAAGGAATTTGCCCAAGGTTCACCGGGGGGGGGGTGAATTGGTAGTTTTAAAATTTTTTCGCAACTTCAAAATAACTATGACAATATTTTTGAAAAAGTTTTTAGAAATTGAAAAATACCAAATTCTAATTGATTGTGAAAGTGAATGAGTTCATCAATAAAATTAATTTAACTATGTTGATATTTTAATTTACAAAATGAAGTGATAATTACTGATTTTCCTAAGCAACTATAAAAAAATAAAATATAGGAAAAATAAAAGTGCAAAAAGAAAAAAATACACAAGACATTTTTATAGTGGTTCAGTTAACCTTAACCTACATCCACTGCCATTACAAATTCAGTTTTACCAAAGCTAATGTGGAGGAGTGTCGGATGCTATGTCACATCTTAGTGATGGTAAAGAACTTTGACTCATTTTTCTCTCTCCTAGAGAAGGTAGAGTTCCTTCATCAGTCACATAATCCTCTCATAATTACTAAGAGATTCTCAAAGCTTTGCTTAAATATTGGGCTACAAAAATCCCTAAAAAATTAAGTTAGCCATCACCATTCATATAATATGAATTGAATTTATACATTATGATTACTTTAGAAACTAGACCCATCAAGTATGATGTAAATAGTTGTTCAGACAAACTATTCAACTTTCGAATGCTTCGTACAATATGATATGTTAGCTTTTCTCTCTTATATTCTTGCAACTTGTATAGTTTTGATTATTCCAAATATTATTATTTTATGTGTAGTTATCTCCTAACACTTTTTTTTGGAAGATTTGTTTTTGCCCTTGTGTGTACTAACATTTCAGGAAATTCAAACTCCAAACTATGAAGACTTCAACTCAAATTCAACATACAATCCTTTGTAAATTGAAGCCTTAAAATTATTCTTTTAATTGAAAGAGAGTGATTGTAATTGAGTGAATAAAACACACACACACACACACACACACACTTAAGGAGATCTTACAAAATTTATACTTATCGTACAGGACGAACCCAGTTCGTACGGGACGATCAGGTCAGTTATCTCCTTATATGAGCAATGGAACGAATAGGATTTGGAGGAAATTTGGAGGAAATTTTTCTAAGTCCTGATCGTCCAGGATGAAATTATTTTCACCCCAAGATGAGTTGGGCTCTATAAAAATTTTATTCAGATGAAATGTATAATCGTGCTAGGACGAGTTGGGCTTTGTAAAAATTTCGTCCAGACGAAATCCAAATCGTCCCATGACGATTTCTTCTCTGTAAAAATTTCATTCAGACAAAACTTATAATCGTACCAGGACGAGTTGCCCTCTGTAAAAATTTTGTCCGGACAAATTTCTGTTCGTCCCAGGACGATGTGAACCGACTTACCACAGTTTGTTACGTCCTGTAGTTATTCAGGAACCGACCTATGGTATAATTGATCGTATCGGACAAACCTAGTTCGTACGGGACGATGTTCATGTACGAATATAATTTGTACCAATAGTCATTAGGATCATTTCTGACACTTTAAGTAAAATCGTCCAAGATGATCTACGATCGTATGGGACGATCCATTTCGTGTTGACTTGAATATTTACAGTTTTGGATGGTTTTTCTTGTCTCCCCTATATAAGGTCCAATTTTTACTACCACCCAATCTTTTTGCTCATTGATCTTCGTGCCTATTGAAAGAAGAGTCAAGGAGAGAGTGTGAGAGAGCATTCAAAGGAGGATTCCTACCACTAGAGCGTGAAGGCTTTGCTTAGTGTTCAAAGGTAAGAATCTTTACTTGTGATTTGGGATTACTTCAATCTTTTCTTTCTTCCTTCTAGAATTCTTGTGAGAATATCTATCAAGGAGATCCGGTTCTATGCTGATACTTGTAGAGTGTGAACAGCCGCGGGTTCTCTGCCCACACTAGGAGAGTGTGAAAGGATGAAGAGTTCTCTACCCACACTAGGAGAGTGTGAAAGGACGAAGGGTTCTCTGCCCACACTAGGAGAGTGTGAAAGGACGAAGGGTTCTCCGCCCACACTAGGAGAGTGTGAAAGGATGAACGATTCTCTACAAGTACTGAGGATAGTGTAAAAGGATGATGGTTCTCTGCCGCACCGGGTAGTGGTGAAAAAGTTTTTATAAAGGCTTCTTCGCCTTGCTGTAGGTGCAAAAAAAGAGTCACTAGTGGTATTAGTGCAATACTCGGAGGGTGCCTCTGGGGAGTGGATATAGGTCTGGTTTTGACCAAATCACTATAAATCTGGTGTCTTTATTTTTCTGCTACTTTTTATTTTTCTGATTTGTTATTTTAAAACTGTGGTTGAAAAACTATTTCTACAAAAATTACTAAAATTTAATTTTGGTTTAAAATACTCAAAAGAGGGATTAATTTTTAAAATACCAATTCACCCCCCTCTTGGTTAGCCGTGAAACATAAACTTAGGCTTAACAACCTAATTCATAGTGAACGAGTTTCAACAAGTGGTATCAGAGCTTTGTTTAAAAATTATAAGTTTAGATTACTTTTTGATTAACGTAGATGGCTACATTTGGAAACTTAAACACACCTAAGGGTTACTCTATTATTAGACCTCCATTGTTTGACAATATACCTTTTGATTTTTGGAAAACACGCATGTCTACTTTCTTACAGTCACTTGATTATCATATGTGGATCTTAGTCCAGGAAGGATATACAAAACCAACTAGATTAGTTAACGGAGTTAGAGTTGAAAAACCTTTTACATACTAGATAGTAGAAGAACGTGACTTAGCACAACTAAATGCCAAATGCTTGAATAGTTTCTTTTGTATGGGAGATAATACTGGAAGCTAGGAGTGGAGGTAAGGTTACACTTGGAGATAATACCACAAAAAAGGTGGTTGGATCAGGTATGATTGGAAATTTAAAAAAAAAAAATTATAGACAATGTGTTATTGGTTGAAGGCTTAAAGCATAATTTGTTAAGTATAAGCCAGCTATATGATAAGGGTTATAGTATAAAATTTTTTCCTACTAGCTACATATTAAGCCTAAATGATAAAAATGTTTTGAATGGAAAAAGGGTAAATAATGTTTATATGCTAGATTTAAATTGCATTCAATATCCTATTGCTTTTTGTTTGAAAACTGTATTTGATGAGTCATGGCTTTGGCATAGGAGGCTTTGTCATTCTAGCATGAAAAACCTTAGAAGGATTACCCAAAAGAATTTAGTGAGAGGTATACCTAAACTAGACTTTACTAAGAACCACCTTTGTGATGCATGTCAACTAGAAAAGCAAGTGAAGTTCTCTTTTCAGTCCAATAAGGATCTTAGAACTAGTAAACATTTAGAGATTTTGCATATGGATCTTTTCGGACCTGTTGGAACTGTGAGTCTAGGAGGGAAGGTATACAGATTTGTGATTGTGGATGATTACTTAAGATTCACATGGGTTAGATTTCTATTTCATAAGAGTGAATCATTTGAGAAATTTAGAAAATTTTTAACTTGAATTCAAAAAAAACTTGGGTGTGAAATCATTACTATATAAAGTGATCATGGAGGAGAATTTGAAAATGAGAGATTTGAGGAATTTTGTAAGGAAAAAGAAATTGATCACAACTTTTCTGCACCTAGAACTCCTCAGCAGAATGGAGTAGTCGAAAGGAAAAATAAAACATTAATAGAAACCGTCAGAGCAATGTTGGCAGAATACTCACTTCCTAAATATTTTTGGGTTGAGGCAGTTAGCACTGCATGTTATGTTCTGAATAGGGTGAATGTGAGATCTAAATAAAATAAAACACCCTATGAGTTGCTAAAAGGAAGAACACCAAATTTGTCTCATTTGCATGTCTTTGGTTGCAAGGTGTTCATTCATAACAATAGAAAATCTGCCTTAGAAAAATTTGATCCAAAATCAGATGAAGGAATTTTTGTTGGATACTCAAGTGTTGGAAAATCTTATAGGGTATTCAATAAAAGAAATTTGGTAATTGAGGAGATCACACATGTTGTATTTAATGAATTTGTAAATATGAAAGAGTCAAATGTTGAAGAAGATGAGATTGAAGATAACTCCCAAAAGTTTGATAAAATAAATTTGGAAGAAAATGTGGAAGAAAATTTGGAGATAGAAAACCTTTTGATTAGAGATTTGAGATTTTCTAAAAACCACCCAAGGGAATTGATTATAGCTGAACTTAATGAGGGTGTAAGGACTAGGCGTGGTTTAAACAAGGAAGTCAATCATTTAGCCTTCATTTCAACTATAGAACCCACAAATATTGATAAAGCACTATCGGATGAATTTTGGATTTTGGCCATGCAAGAAGAGTTGAATCAATTTATAAGAAATAAAGTTTGGGAATTAACAACAAGGCCAAATGATCAAAGTGTAGTTGGAACTAAGCGGGTATTCAAAAATAAAATGAATGACTTAGGAGTGATCATTAGAAATAAGGCTAGATTAGTAGCTAAGGGGTATAATCAGATTGAAGGGATTGATTTTGAGGAGATTTTTGCCCTAGTGGCTAGACTTGAAGCAATTAGGGTTTTGCTAGTCTTTGCCTGTTTTAGAGGATTTAAATTGTATCGAATGGATGTCAAAAGTGCCTTTTTAAATGGGGTAATTCAAGAGAATGTATTCGTAGAACAACCTCCAGGCTTTGAAAATTCTAAATACCCAAATCATATTTTCAAGTTGAAAAAGACATTATATGAATTGAAACAGACACCTAAGGCTTGGTATGAGAGGTTGAGCACCTTCCTACTAGAATGATCATTCGAAAAAAAAAGTGTGGATACAACTCTCTTTTTGAAGAGATGTGGAAAAGATATACTCATTATTCAAATTTATGTGGATGATATCATTTTTGGATCTTCAAATAAAAATCTTTGTGATAATTTTTCTAAAACAATGTGTAGTGAATTTGAGATGATTTTAATGAGAGATTTGAGTTACTTTCTAGGATTTAGCATTAAGCAAATTGAGGAAGGCACATTTCTTTGTTAATCTAAGTATGTTAAGGACATCCTCAAAAAGTATGAAATGGACAATGCTAAACCTGTCAGTATACCAATGAGTTCCTCAGTTCAGTTGGATAAGGACCCTAAGGGAAAATCTGTTGATCAAAAGAAATTTAGAGGGATTATTGGATCATTGCTTTACTTGACAGCAAGCCGCCCTGATATCATGTTTAGTGTTTGCTTATGTGCTAGATTTCAATCAAATCCAAAAGAACCATATTTGACAGCAGTGAGAAAGATTTTAAGATATCTGTTAGGAACTCAAAACTTAGGAATTTGGTATTATAAGTTTAGCTCTTCATTTGAAATAATTTGTTATTTAGATTCTAACTTTGCAGGATGTAAGGTGGATAGGAAAAGCACTTCTGGAACATGTCAATTCATTAGAAATTCTTTAGTCTCTTGGTCTAGTAGAAAACAAAATTTAGTAGCCCTATCTACTGTTGAAGCTGAATACATTGCATTAGGAAGTTGTGTGGCACAAGTACTTTGGTTGAAATAACAGTTGATTGATTTAGGATTGACTATAGGCACTATTCCAATTTATTATGATAATACTAGTGCTATTTATATTTCTAAAAATCCTATTCAACATTCAAGAACCAAACACATTGACATAAGGCATCATTTCATAAGGGAACATGTTACCAAGGGAGAAATTGAACCCATTCATGTTACAACTGAAAATCAACTTGCAGACATTTTTAGAAAACCTTTAGCCTTTAATACTTTAAGTGCATTAAGAACAAGGCTTGGTGTTATTGATTTAAATGCTTAAATAAAAATGTTCTTGCAACATTGATGTTTGTTTATTAATTAGATATTTTTTATGTGTTTATGATTTTGTTTGTGTGATTTTTCCTTTTAGAGTCTGTGCTTCTTTGTTGTTTTTGTTATTTATTTTGTTTTGTTTTGTTTTTGAATTTTAGTTTTGGTTTGAGTGCAAAATTATTTTTTAAAGCCATCATCGTCCGGGAAGAAATATTTTCGTACGGGACGATTTTGTAATGTATCAAAGTGTCTGATTTTAAACCATTTGCATGTAGTTTTCAGTGTTTAATGGTCACTTCGTCTGGACAATCGTTATGATCATACGGGACGATTTATTTTTCAATCGATGGGACGAATGAATGAAGCGGTTGAATGGATAAGGTAGTTTTTAATATGAACTTCGTACGGTCTGGACGAACACATGTCAGTTCAATGTAGGAGACGATTTTAACTGCCATTAAAACGATATAAGTTCTGATTGTCCCGGGATGAACACGTGTTCATCTGTACGATCAGACTGGTCAAAAGTCTGTACGAAAGGATGCTTCGTAAGTCGTATTGATTACAAAAAGCCATTTTATTCTGGTCGTATTGGATCGTCTGTACGAAATATTTTCGTACGGAACGAACGAAAATTTCATACGGGACAAATTATTTTCGTCTGGTATGAACGAATCATTTTTCAATAAATAGGCAATCTTTTCAACTGAATTGTCACTCTCTAAACATCACTTTCAAATCCTTTGTTACTCTAGATCATTTTCAAGTGGCTAGTTCAAGCAAGCGTCAAAAGGTCTTAGTCAAGAAACCACATAGGAATTCATCCAAAAATTTTCTGTCCAAAGCAAATGAGGATTACTTTCCTAGGTTTGCTTCAGCCAAAATCACCCCTTCCCGGATCCTAATCCAAGAAGATATCACTTTTCAAGTAATGCATTTATTTGCTTCAACTCAGTTTCGCTTTATCCTTACCCTCGTCCACCTCTATAACAAAGAAACCTTTCACTACTTTTTAGCCAATATGTCCTTCAACTCTGACCACTCTATGATTCGCTCCTATGTCTTCAAATAAAAAGTTAAAATCACTAAGCATGACTTAGGAGCATTTCTAAATTTAAGGATTGAGGGAGAAAGAGCCCATACCTTAATTACCAATGATACATATAAATGGTATGAAATCAATAGGGTGATTAGAGGAAATGGTTTAACTGAGCATGCGGCTAAGGTATCTGGTCTTGTTCGGAATGCATGCATCATCCAACACGTTCTTAGAACTTCAATCATTCCAAAAGCTAGTGATAGAGTTAATATTACCCCCCTTATCTCTATCGTGACATTTCTAATCATGTCAAATGAGCCTATAGATGAAGCTCAACTTATCATTGACTATCTTTATAGGCTTTCTGAAATTGGCCATGCTGAACAGAAAAGAAAAAGGAATATTGTCTTAGGACACATAGTTACCTTTGTTCTGGAGAAGAAATACAACTTGGTTCATCTAGATCAAGAATATGAAGAACCGCTCTACTACAATGACAGATCATATAGAGCGATCTTCAAGGAGGAATCAGGTAAAACACATGTCATAAGTGATACAGAAGAAGAGCCAAAAGGCGCACCTACTCCCGCTAATGAACCAAATTATCAGAATTTGGTTCAAAGATTTGATCAGTTAGAGACTCATTTTGATCAACGCTTTGATAAAATTGAGACTCATTTACAGCAGCAGGCTACTCAATATCAACATGACATGGGTTATTTGAGGGGACAAATGAATGATATTAGTACCAATGTACTTATGTTGAATACATACTTTAATCTGTTTGGTACTGCTCCTCCTCCTCCTCCTCCACCTCCAGATCAGGGATCGTCTGAGTGATTGTTGGACTTGATGTTTTGTGTTCGTATTGTTATTGTTTATGTATTAGTTGTTGTTTGCTTTTAGTAGTTTGATGTTTTTTTTAGTTGTTATATTAATATCTTGATGAATCCTTGTAATATTTAAAATGATATCTATATAAGTTCTTCTGTTTTAATTTGAATTTACTTTTGAAATGTTTGTTATACTTTATGTAAATCATTAGATTTTTAATCTTAATCGTGCTATAACCTGAATTGCAAGAAAAATTAAATTCATTATAAAATCTAATTATTCTAAGTTTAAGTTTTGCTTATAACTTGATGTTAGTAGGATTTTCAATTTCATGTCTCATCTTTAGACTGTATTATTGTTAATATTATTATTGCAATTGTGATGTTTTCTTATTTTATATTTCACTTATCAATCATTATTTATGCACTTAGAAAGATTTGAAATTTTAGATTATTATTTTTGAAAAGAATAAAATTACTCTTGCAAATTGTGTAAAAGTACAATAAAAAATCAAAAGGAATGCGCAAAGGTTCGAAAAGTGAAAAAGAGGCACAAAGTAAGCCCAAAGTAAAAATGATGCACAAAAATGTGTCACAACTATAAAAAAGATGCGCAAAGCGCCACATGTGGTAGTTATTTTTTTCCAAACTCTTTTAATCTCTTAATTCAAATTGATCTTATGTTCATTTATAATTGATATTAAAATTTGAAATATACAATTTTTTATTCATCCTTATTGCAATGATTTTCTCTATCTTAGTGTCTAAACTCATGTCTTTGATAAATTCTTTTTATTATCTATGTTATATCACTTCTTAAATTATATGAATTTCTATGATCTACCTAATATTTTAATTTAATTTGCATACTAGTGCTAATACAACAGTTGATTGATTTAGGATTGACTATAGGCACTATTCCAATTTATTGTGATAATACTAGTGCTATTTATATTTCTAAAAATCCTATTCAACATTCAAGAACCAAACACATTGACATAAGGCATCATTTCATAAGGGATCATGTTATCAAGGGAGAAATTGAACTCATTCATATTACAACTGAAAATCAACTTGCAGACATTTTTACAAAACCTTTAGCCTTTGATACTTTCAGTGCATTAAGAACAAGGCTTAGTGTGATAGATTTAAATGCTTAAATAAAAATGTTCTTTCAACATTGATGTTTGTTTATTAATTAAATATTTTTTATGTGTTTATGATTTTGTTTGTGTGATTTTTCCTTTTAGAGTCTATACTTCTTCGTTATTTTTGGTATTTATTTTTTTTTGTTTTGTTTTTAAATTATAGTTTTTGTTTGAGTGCAAAATTATTTTTTTAAGTCATCATCGTCCGGGACGAAATATTTTCGTACGGGACGATTTTGTAGAGTGTCAAAGTGTCAGATTTTAAACCGTTTGCATGCAATTTTCAGTGTTTAATGGTCACTTCATCTAGACGATTGTTATGATCGTACCGGACGATTTATTTTTCAATCGATGGGACAAATGAATGAAGCGGTTGAATGGATAAGGTAGTTTTTAATACAAACTTTGTACGTACGAACCTTTGGTTCATTTGGACGAACACATGTCGGTTCGATGTAGGGGACGGTTTCAACTGCCATTAAAATGATATAAGTTATGATTGTCCCAGGACGAACACGTGTTCATCTGTACGATCAGACTCGTCAAAAGTCTGTATGAAAGGACACTTCATAAGTCGTGTTGATTATGAAAAGCCGTTTCATTCTGGTCATATTTGATCGTCTGTATGAAATATTTTCGTACGAGACTAACGAAAATTTCATACGGGACAAATTATTTTCGTCTGGTACGAATGAATAATTTTTCAATAAATAGCCAATCTTTTCAACTCAATTGTCACTCTCTAAACATCACTTTCAAATCCTTTGTAACTCTAGATCATTTTCAAATCGCCAGTTCAAGAAAGCGTCAAAAGGTCTTAGTCAGGAAACCACATAGGAATTCATCCGAAATTTTCTGTCCAAAGCAAATGAGAATTCCTTTCCTAGGTTTGCTTCAACCAAAATCACCCCTTCCCGGATCCTAATCCAAGAAGATATCACTTTTCAAGTAATGCATTTATTTGCTTCAACTCAGTTTCGCTTTATCCTTACCCTCGTCCACCTCTATAACAAAGAAACCTTTCACTACTTTCTAGCCAATATGTCCTTCAACTCTGATCACTCTATGATTTGCTCCTATGTCTTCAAATAAAAAGTTAAAACCGCCAAGCATGACTTAGGAGCATTTCTAAATTTAAGGACTGAGGGAGAAAGAGCCCATACCTTAATTACCAATGATACATATAAATGGTATGAAATCAATAGGGTGATTAGAGGAAATGGTTTAACTGAGCATGTGGCTAAGGTATCTGGTCTTGTCCGGAATGCATGCATCATCCAACACGTTATTAGAACTTCAATCATTCCAAAAGCTGGTGATAGAGTTAATATTACCCCCCTTATCTCTATCGTGACTTTTCTAATCATGTCAAACGAGCCTATAGATGAAGCTCAACTTATCCTTGACTATCTTTATAGGCTTTTTGAAATTGGCCATGCTGAACAGAAAAGAAAAAGGAATATTGTCTTAGGACACATAGTTACCTTTGTTCTGGAGAAGAAATACAACTTGGTTCATCTAGATCAAGAATATGAGGAACCGCTCTACTACAATGACAGATCATTTAGAGCGATCTTCAAGGAGGAATCAGGTAAAACACATGTCATAAGTGATACAAAAGAAGAGCTAGAAGGCGCACCTGCTCCTGCTAATGAACCAAATTATCAGGATTTGGTTCAAAGATTTGATCAGTTAGAGACTCATTTTGATCAACGCTTTGATCAAATTAAGACTCATTTACAGCAGCATGCTACTCAATATCAACATGACATGGGTTATTTGAGGGGACAAATGAATGATATTAGTACCAATGTACTTATGTTGAATACATTCTTTAATTTCTTTGGTACTGCTCCTCCTCCTCCTCCACCTCCAGATCAGGGACCGTCTGAGTGATTATTGCACTTGATGTTTTGTGTTTGTATTGTTATTATTTATGTATTAGTTGTTGTTTGCTTTTAGTAGTTTGATATTTTTTTTAGTTGTTATATTGATATCTTGATGAATCGTTGTAATATTTAAAATGATATCAATATAAGTTCTTCTATTTTAATATTAATTTACTTTTGAAATGTTTGTTATACTTTATGTAAATCATCAGATTTTTAATCTTAATCGTGCTATAACCTGAATTGCAAGAAAAATTAAATTCATTAGAAAATCTAATTATTCTAAGTTTAAGTTTTGCTTATAACTTGATGTTATTAGAATTTTAAATTTCATGTCTCTTCTTTAGACTGTATTATTGTTAATATTATTATTGCAATTGTGATGTTTTCTTATTTTATATTTCACTTATCAATCATTATTTATGCACTTAGAAAGATTTGAAATTTTAGATTATTGTTTTTGGAAAGAATAAAATCACTCTTGCAAATTGTGTAAAAGTATAATAAAAAATCAAAAGGAATGCGCAAAGGTTTGCAATGTGATAAAGAGGCACAAAATAAGCCCAAAGTAAAAAATGATGCACAAAAATGTGCCACAACTATGAAAAAGATGCGCAAAGCGCCACATGTGGTAATTATTTCTTTCCAAACTCTTTTAATCTCTTAATTCAAATTGATCTTATGTTCATTTATAATTGATATTAAAATTTGAAATATACAATTTTTTATTTATCCTTATTGCAATGATTTTCTCTATCTTAGTGTCTAAACTCATGTCTTTGATAAATTCTTTTTATTATCTATGTTATATCACTTCTTAAATTATATGAATTTCTATGATCTACCTAATGTTTTAATTTTATTTGCATACTTATTTCAATCACTGTTAAGATTATATTATCAAATGATTTTCATATCTTTGCTTATATTTCAAGTCTTTTTTTTCTTCTTCATTTTTTGCTGTTGTCAAAAAGGGAGAGAAATTGTTTGTTGAATTATGTCTTGTGTCTTGTGAGTCTTGTAAATTATTTTTTGAGTTGTGTCTTGTGTCTTGTGAGTCTTGTAAATTATTTGTTTAATTGTGTCTTGTGTCTTGTGAGTCTTGTATCTTGTGTTAGTATTTGTGTTTATTTTGTTTTTTTTTGTGATTATGTTGTTGTTTTGTTTTGTATAAAATTTTTAAAAAACAAAAATAATTTTTGAATGAATGCCTCCTTATTTTCATGCATTCATCAATTCAGGGGAAGTTTAGGAGATTATTAGAATTTACAATCCTACAAATAATAATTATTTTACCATCATCAAAAAGTGGGAGATTATTAAGAGAGTTGCTATTTGCATGTTTTACATTCTTACAACTTGTATAGTTTTGATGATTTCAAATATTATTGTTTTATGTATAGTTATCTCCTAACACTTTTTTTTGAAAGATTTGTTTTTGCTCTTGTGTGTACTAACATTTAAGGAAATTCGAACTCCAAACTATGAAGACTTCAAATCAAATTCAACATATAATCCTTTATAAATTGAAGCCTTAAAATTATTCTTTGAATTGAAAGGGAGTGATTGTAATTGAGTGAATAAAAACACACACACACACACACACACACATTTAAGGAGATCTTACAAAATTTATGCTGATCGTACGGGACGAACCCTGTTCGTACGGGACGATCAGGTCAGTTATCTCCTTATACGAGCAATGGAACGAATAGGATTTGGTGGAAAATTTTCTAAGTCCTGATCGTCCAGGATGAAATTATTTTCATCCCATCATGAGTTGGGCTCTGTAAAAATTTCGTTCAAACAAAATGTATAATCGTGCCAGGACTAGTTAGGCTCTATAAAAAATTCGTCTAGTCAAAATCCAAATCGTCCTAGGATGATTTCTTCTCTATAAAAATTTTGTTCAGACGAAACTTATAATCATACCAGGACGAGTTGCCCTCTATAAAAATTTTTTCCGGACGAATTCCTGTTCATCCCAGGACGATGTGAACCGACTTACCACAGTCGATTATGTCCTGCAGTTATTTAGGAAACGACTTATGGTATAACTGATCGTACTAAATGAACCTAGTTTGTACGGGATGATGATCGTGTACGAACATAGTTCATACAAATATTCATTAGGATCGTTTCCGACACTTTAAGTAAAATCGTCCAGGATGATCTACGATCGTACGGGACAATCCGTTTTGTGTTGACTTGAATATTTGCAGTTTTGGACGGTTTTTCTTGCCTCTCCTATATAAGGTCAAATTTTTACTGCCACCCAATCTTTTTGCTCATTGATCTTCGTGCCTATCTAAAGAAGAGTCAAGGAGAGAGTGTGAGAGAGCATTCAAAGGAGGATTCCAACCACTGGAGCATGAAGGTTTCACTTGGTGTTCAAAGGTAAGAATCTTTACTTGTGATTTGGGATTACTTCACTCTTTTCTTTCTTCCTTCTAGAATTATTGTGAGAAGATCTGTCAAGGAGATCTGGTTCTTTGCCGACACTTGTAGAGTGTGAACAGCCGTGGGTTCTCTGCCCACACTAGGAGAGTGTGAAAGGATGAAGAGTTCTCTGCCCACACTAGGAGAGTGTGAAAGGATGAAGGGTTCTCTGCCCACACTAGGAGAGTGTGAAAGGAGGAAGGGTTCTCTTCCCACACTAGGAGAGTTTGAAAGGATGAAGGGTTCTCTGCCCATACTAGGAGAGTTTAAAAGGATGAATGATTATCTGCCCACACTTGGAGAGTGTGAAAGGATGAACGGTTCTCTGCTAGTACTGAGGATACTATAAAAGGATGACGGTTCTCTTCCATACCGAGTAGTGGTGAAAAGAGTTTTTGTAAAGGCTTCTCTGCCTTGATGTGGGTGCAAAAGGAGAGTCATTAGTGGTATTAGTGCAATACTCGGAGGGTGCCTCCGGGGAGTGGATGTAGGTCTGGTTTTGACCGAACCATTATAAATCTGGTGTCTTTATTTTTTTGTTACTTTTTATTTTTGTGATTTACGAAAAACTATTTCTACAAAAATTACTAAAATTTAATTTCAATTTAAAATACCCAAAAGAGGGATTAATTTTTAAAATACCAATTCACCCCCCCTCTTGGTTAGCCATGGGACATAAACTTAGGCTTAACAACCTAATTCATAGTGAACGAGTTTCAACACTTTTCTCCTTAGCTCCCCATCACCAGGTGATAGTTTTAAAAATTAGGGGTTGTATATTTTTTTCATGAAAGGAAAATGGAAAAAAATAATAGAAAATAAAGTAAAATGAACACATGATTTTATTAAACTAAAACATGCAACTAAACATACATTTTGACCCCCTTTTGACATCTCCAAAAAGTGGAGGAAAATAAATAAAGTGAACATTACAAGAAGTAAAAGCAATAAAACATAACAAATAAACACCAAAGGTAAGGTTGATCCTGATCAGGTAGTGGTGGTGATGGTTAAAAGTATCGATGGATGGAGGTAAATTGATATTCAGTTGAGGAAAACTTTTCTCCAAACCATCTCATTTCTTCCTCATGTTGCTGCTATCATTGTTGAATGTGATAGTCGAGCCTCATTTCTAATTTCTTGAGATGCTAAAATATGTTATTGTAAGGGCAGACAAGGGAGGTAGGCGTAGGTGGTGGTATTGGTGGCAGTGCAGGTCCACCTGTAGGATAAGATTTTATGGCTCATCGTGCTCGCGCCCTGGATGGAAATGGTTACCAAAGGAGGCATCCATATATAAGATGGGTAGATTATCAAGAGTAGCACGATAGTTGATTTTTTATTTTTTGTCTAAGATATATCCTATGACGTGTCCTAATGCCAGATTTTCCTTTCTTCAAGTATTGAGATGTCAAATGGTAGTCATATTTTGGATATAATCAAGAATCATATGTACTTAATTAAATTAGGTATTAGATAATATTAGATAGGTGACTATGGGAAGTATTGAAGTGATGTTGACATGTTCTCCAACTTTGGGTATAATTGAAGTTCTATGAACATGCTGGATAACCCAAACATTTTGATTTAAGATGTAGTCTAATGATGGATGTTTATTTATGGTCACATTCCTAATAGTCAACTTTACAGAACTCTAGTCAAAGTCAATTACAAAGATAAGGGATTTTGTACGAGGCCTTCGATAGAAAGACTGATATGTTCCCCAAAGTCTTCCTTGGTGATCTCTATAGGTTGTAAGCAAACATATGAAGTTATGGTAGAGTTTTCTATATTTAGCCTAAGGTTGGCTAAGAATTCATAAAGTGGTTCAAAATTGAAGGGAAAAGTTAGTGTGAGTAGAAATTGAAGAGTGGTGGAGGCAAAGAGGTTCATCACCTCAAAGTAAGAGCTGGTTACTTTAACATTCAAGATAGGGTGATTTTAGCCTCCTTAAACTTGTAGTAATCATCTTCATCTCTCGCGGACATAAATCAATCATCAAAGCAATGAGAGGAGGAGCTCCACTGGATCATTTTTCCATGTTTGCTTCCAGCAACCATTGCATAATTAAGGTTCAAAGGGTGAGGTTAAGGGAGTTGAATGAATTAAAATATAAAAAACTATTAAATTTATTGAATTTAGGGTAGATCGTAAAATACGATCTAGTTTTATACAATAAAATCAGAGAAGTTAATTCATCTAGATGATTCATCTAGAAGTTAAAATATCAATTCACCCCCCCTTTTGGTTAGCATGGGGCTAGTTCATAAGGGCTTAACATCCCTAACGAACTTTCAAGTGGTATCAGAGCGGGGTTCATAAAATTGAGTTTTTAAAAACTTTTGAATTTTGATTCATGGCTAACTTCAGTAATTATAATATTGAAGAAGGGTATTCTATTATCCGACCACCTTCGTTTAATAATATTCCTTTTGATTTTTAGAAAACTCGCAGGCCTATATTTTTACAATCTATTGACTATCGCATATGAATGCTTGTTAAAGAAGGTTATTCACCTCCATCACATGAAATTAATGGCATTAAAACTGAACTTCTTTTACTGAATGGACTTTTGATGAATGAGATTTAGCGCAACTAAATGTGAAATTCTTGAACTATTTTTTTTGTAATTTAAAATCTAAAGATTACATGCATATTTCAACTTGTGCTACTGATGAAGAAATTTGGGATAAATTATATATCACTTATGAAGGAACTAATGAAGTTAAGCAATCTTGCTTAAATATTTTATTACATGACTACAAAGTTTTTTGTATGAAATCTTCTGAATTGATTTTTTATATGTATATAAGATTTACTCAAATTATCACATCATTGCATGCTTTAGGAAGAGAACTCACAAATTATGAAAAGGTTAATAAAATTTTGAGATATTTGCCTTCTTCTTTTGATGCTAAGATTACGGCGATTACTGAATCTAAAGATTTGAATACTTATTCGATTAATAACTTACTTGGATCACTCATTGCTTATAAGCAAGGGGTGAATCAAAGAAATCTGGATGCATGTGAGAAAAAGAAAGTGAAAACTATAGCATTGAAGGCCAATGAATTGAATACAAATTCTTCCAGGTCTGAAAGCAATGATGTTTCCTTCATCACTAGGCAATTCAAAAACTTTCTAATGAAGATTCATAAGCATCATCAAAATTGAAAAAAAGGTAAGGATAGTAAATTTTTTAAAGGTTCTTCTGATGTTGTTTTTTTTGAATGTAGGAAGCCTAGGCATACCAAAGCTAATTGTCCTACTCTTAAGGATTACTTAAGAAAGGAGAAGGGTGAGGAGAAACCTAAGTTCAGGAAGGATAAGAAGCGGTACCAAAAGGCGCATTATAGGTAGATTCTGCATCTGACTCCTCTGAGACTGAAGCGGAGGAGGAGACTACAAACTTGTGTTTGATGGCCGGTGACCATATTGGACAATCTGACCAAGAAGAGGTATGCAAACCAACCTATGATCAATTACTTGAAATTTGTGAGAAAATTCATGCATCATATAGGAAACTTAGGAAAAAGCATGTTAGATTGAAATTGGAGCTTTTAAATTTATAAAAAGAGAATGAAATTTTACTTAAAAATCATTCTATAATCGATAGCAATCACATGTCACTACTTGATGAGTTTGATGCATTAAACAAAAGCATATTGAATTATCTGATGCACATGATTCCTTGAATTTATTCCATGCTGAGTTAGAAAATGAGGTTAAGAAATTGGAAAATCTCAAAGCCTTTGAAAATAAATCAACATTGCATGCATCACATAACTTTAAAAGGAAGCATCACCACCCGAGTAGATTAGTAAACCCTTTTACTGGTATTAAATATTTTCATGTGTCATGTTAGGACATATTGCACACACTTGCACTATTCACCATAGTACACATTGGGTGTGGAAACCCAAATGATAGTTATCTTGGCATCATAGGAACTAGGAAAACAACATAGAATCTTATTGACCTTTTTTTAGAGTTTGATAATTCTCTACATAGTGCATGTTAGGATGTCATTATCTAGGTGAACCTATTATACATTTTAGATACAATATCACTAGATTTCATGTGAAAGAGTTCATAGTCATTTAGTAGAATATTTAGCCTAAACTATTTTACTTCATTAGCTCCCTCATAAGTGATACACAACCTATCCCAAATCTGTTGTAAATCAAAATTTAAGTCTTGTGATTTTGATGATAACAAATATTATTAGATTTTTCACTATTCTATTTGAAACTATTGCATATTTGTTTTGCCCTACTCACTAACACTTCAGGATCATAGCTCACTTGTAATGTTGATAAGCTTAAAACTAGGAAAATTTGGAATAAAGTCTATATTTTTCAATCTTTCTATACTTTTTACCTTTCTTCAATCAAATATGTATTGTGGTTGATCTTAAAGCTAAGTAACCTTATACACACACTGAAGAGAGTGAGTTGGTGAGTTAAAAAAAATTTGAGTCTTTTGATCTAAACATATAGTAAAATTTTTATCAAATTGGATGATTAGTTAACCAAAAAACCCTTATTAGGGCACTTATGCTAAGTATGATTGATTAAACTCATCATACTATATGATCCCTATCACACATGACAAATAGTTATAATATGCAAAATAGCAGCCAATCATAATTTAGATAATATTTTAATATTCAAAGTCTAAGTCTAATCATACCATATAATATGAATTATACTGTACTATACATTAAGATCATGCCTAAATTGATCATGTGATTAGGAGAATAATTTTTTGTTAATTTGTTAAATCAAATTGTACATAACAACTCTTGGTAATAATATTATATAATATGAGTAATGCATGGGATAATAATTACATGGTCGCCTATTATCCCATGCATTACTCATAT
The DNA here is from genome assembly GCA_022539455.1 of Dendrobium nobile. Classification (NCBI taxonomy): domain Eukaryota; kingdom Viridiplantae; phylum Streptophyta; class Magnoliopsida; order Asparagales; family Orchidaceae; genus Dendrobium; species Dendrobium nobile. The sequence goes on from CM039736.1 coordinate 42,833,085, forward strand.
TATATGAGTTGTTATGTACAATTTGGGAGTGATAATTAAATTTGGGAGTGAGACGAAAGGGAGAGTTTTTGTAAGGAATATTTATTTATAAGGGAATCACAAGGTTGCTCCAAGAAAGGTTCTTCCTCATCTTTTTTAAGCTTCTATCTTGATCCTTTGATGGCTCTGGGAAGACATTCTATAGAACTGGGTCTTGATTCTCTACATCTCCAAGATGGAGAAAAAATATTTCTTGGTTCTCTACCTTCTCTTAGAAGGAGAAAAATGATTCCAGGTTCTCTATCTTGACTAGGAGGGTGAAAAAGAGTGAGGTCCTTTGCCACATCGGGTAGGTGGAAAAGATTTTATTAAGGTTTCTCCACCTTGCACTAGGGGCAAAAGAAGAGATACTAATTTTAGTGTAATACCTAGAATAGAGGGTTCTGCGGAGTGGATGTATGTCAGGTTAGACCAAACCATTATAAAATCTGGTGTGTTGGTTCTTATTATTTTTTGCACTTTATTTTTATGTAATTAACTATATATGTAAAAACTATGATCTTTTTATTGTGAAATTAATTCACATCTATATCAAGCTATAAAAAGATTTTTTTTCTTTTAATTAAATAAATTATTAATTTACCAATTCACCACCCTTATTTAGCCTCTGGCTTGTTCATAAAGGTCTCACAACCTCCTCAAACTTTTAAGTGGCATTAGAGCAGGATTCGAAAACTAAGCTTTAAAAAAACATTTTAAAAAATGATCAATGGTTAACTTTAGAAATCATAATATTGCAGAAGAATATTCTATCATAAGACCACTATTATTTGATAATATCCCTTTTTATTTTTGGAAAATTAATATGTCTACTTTCTTGCAATCTATTTATTATTGCATGGGATGTTTTTTTGGGAAAGATACTTTTCACCTTCTTATTTTGTAAATGACATTAAAAATGAACTACATTTTTTAAAATGGATCATAAGTGATAGAGATTTTCCCATTTAAATGTAAAATATTAAAATAGCTTTTTCTATGCATTGAAATCTAAAGATTACACACGTATATCTACTTGCACAACTGGTAAAAAATTTTGGGATAAATTCTTCATAACATATGAAGGAACAAATGAATTGAAACAATCTAGGTTAAACATTCTGCTTCATGATTATGAACTATTTAGCATGAAACCTAGTGAATCTTTTCTAAAATGTATATTAAGTTTACCTAAATTATCACTTCACTACATGCATTAGGTAAAATTCTGAAGAAGTTAACAACATTCAATGTTGTCTACCTAGTTTTATTGATGCCAAAATAACTACTATTTTTAAATCTAAGGATATGAATATTTATTCAATTTATAACTTACATGAATCACGCATTCCTTATGAGAACGGACTGAGTCAAAGATAAATTGATGTTTGTGAGAAAAGAAAAGAGAAAATAGTTACTTTAAAGGCTTATGATTGTGAAAGAGACAATTCATTGTCTGAAGAAGATGACGACATTGCACTGATGACAAGACAATTCAAAAGCATTCTAAACAAAAAGTAAAAGCATTAGCAATTGAATAAAGGTAAATCTAATAAAATTTCAAGGCTTCTTCTGATGTCATCTATTTTGAATACAGGAAGCCAGGACACAGGAGGGCTTATTTCCCAAATCTTAAAACTCACCCAATTAAGGAGAAGGGTGAAGAAAAAGCCAAAATTAAGAAGAACAAGCAACAAACTTAGAAGTCTTTTTGGGAAGACTCCTCTTTAGACTCATTTGAGATAGAAGCTAAAGAAGAGGTAACTAAACTATACTTAATGGTAAATAATCATCTTAATCACTCTGATCAAGACCCTATGTGAGCTTTCTTATGATGAATTATTTAAAGTTTTTAAAAAAATCTGAAATGTGTACATAAAGCTTAAGAAAAAGTATACGAGCCTTAATCCTAATTTTTTATATTTTAAAAATAGCATGAATGTCTTAGGAAAGATCACTCTACTTTATGTATTAATTATATGATCTTACTTGATAAATTTGATGAATTAAAAAAGAAGCCTCATGATTTAACTACTGAGCATGATTCCTTGAAAGCATCTCATGTTGATTTAGAAAATTCATTTAAAGATTTAAAGGCATGTTTAAATGAATCTGATGATAGGTAACATGCATTAAAAATTGATAATTCAACTCTTGAAAGTGCAAATAAATTTTTTATAAGAGAAAATAAAAACTTTTAAAGGAAACAAATGATAACCTACACTTACAAAATTTCACAAATCATTGCCACAACATGCATCATTTAAACCTAGAAAGAGGAAGCATAACTCACATAGATTAATAAATCCATTCCTAGGAGTTAGGTGGTTTTCTTGCAGCATTCTAGGACATATATCTGACACTTGCACTATCCATCATGGAATACACTTAATGTGGAGGCCAAAATTGTATAAATCATAACATAGCATGCAAGCATTTCATCCTTCAATCCGTAAGGTGGAACCCAAACTTATTTGGGTTCCTAAATCTAATCATTGATGATTTTGTAGGAATGCTCTCACAAAAGGCCCTGTGAGAGAATATGGTACCTAGGCAGTGGTTGATCAATGCATATGACTAGAGATATAAAGCAATGCATCACACTGGAGGCCAGGGAACGAGGCAAGGTAAAACTTGTAGATAACACTAATAGGAGGTAGTTAGATCAAGTATAATTGTAAACTCAAAAAATTTTATGATTGAAAATGTTTTACTGGTAGATGGATTATAATATAATTTATTCATCATCAACCAATTCAGTGATAAATGCTTCAACATAATTTTTTTCTTCAAACTGCATAATTAGCTTAAATGGATATACCATTTTATAAGGAAAAAGAATTAACAATGTTTACTTACTTGATCTAGATCATAATGATTCTACTACTTCTCTTTGCCTAAAAGTTGTTGGTGACAAATCCTACTTATGGCATAAAAATCTATGCCATGTAAGCATAAAAATTATAGAAAAATCATCCAAAAAGAGTTAATGAGAGGCATACCCAAACTAGAATTCACTAAGGAACACATGTGCAATGACATTCAATTAGAAAAATAAGTCAAATCCTTCTTCCACTCAATTAAGGACATTAACACTAGAAAACCATTAGAAGTTCTTAACATGGATCTTTTTGAACTTGTTAGTGCTGCAAGCCTAGGAGGAAAAGTCTTTGTGTATGTGATTGTTGATGATTACTTGAGGATAACTTGGGTTAGATTCTTGTATCATGAAAGTGAATCATTCAAGGATTTTAGGACATTCTCCACTTGGATTTAGAGGAAGTCAGGGAGTGAAATTCTGACCATTTATAGTGACCATGGCTGAGAATTTGAAAATGAAAAATTTGAATCTTATTATAAGGAGCAAAGGATAAATCACTACTTTTTAGCTTCTAGAACCCCTCAACAGAACAAGGTGGCTAAAAGAAAGAACAAGACCTTGGTATAAGATGTTAGAGCCAAGTTAAATTAGTACTCACTTCCTAAATACTTTTGGCTAGAAGTTGTAAACACAACATGTTATGTTCTAAATAGGGTTAATATTAGACCGAATTTAAAGAACATCCTATGAAATCCTTAAGGGTAGGACACCCAACTTCTCTCACTTTCATATTTTTATATGTAAAATGTTCATTCTAAGTAATGGGAAATATCTATTAGAAAAGTTTGACCCCAAGGCTTATGAAGGAGTCTTCCTAGGATACTCAAATGTTGGGAAATCATATAGAATTTTCAATAAAAAGACACTAGTGGTAGAGGAGACCACTCATGTAATTTTTGATAAATCCAATTTCCTTTGGAGGGTCTACGGTAGAAGAAGAAGTGGTTGAAATCACACAAGGAGTAAATTATATAAATATGTAAGAAAGGTTAGAACCTAAAAATTCATTGCTTAGAGAATGTAGATATTCTTTAAGTCATCCAAAATAACTAATCTTATGAGACCCATCTGATAGTGTCAGAACTAGGCATGGACTTAGGAAAAAAGTTAGCCACTCTACCTTTATGTCAATGATTAAACACTTAAACATAAATCAAACACTATCTAATGAATTCTTGATCCCAATCATGCAGGAAGAATTGAATCGATTTGCTAGAAATGATATTTTGGAGCTAGTTCAAAGACCTAAGGACAGAGTGTTATTGGAACTAAATGGTTTTTTAAAAAAAAATGAATGATTCTAGTGTAGTTGTTAAAAATAAAGAAAAACTAACTGCTAAGGGAGACAACCAGATAGAAGGGATTGAATTTGAAGAGACTTTTGGTTTTATAGCTTAACTATAAGTTATAAGGTTGCTACTAGCTTTTGTCTGCTTTAAGTGATCCAAATTATACCAAATGGATGTTCTTAATGAGGTAATAAAATAAGATGTGTTTTTTTGAATAACCCCAAGTTTTAAAAATTCACAAATTTCCAGTCATATGGTCAAATTAAAAAGGTATTGTCTGTACTAAAACAAGCACCTAGAGCATGGTATGAAAGGCTAAGCACATTCCTACTAGATAGAACCTTTGTTAAGTGGAGCGTAGACACCATCCTATTTATCTAAAAGGTTGGATAAGAACTACTCATTATCATAATCTATGTTGATGATATTTTGTTTGGCTCTTCTTATAAAAAGTTGAGTGATGAATTTTCTAAGATAATGAATAAGGAGTTTGAGATGAGTATGATGGGAGAACTAAACTACTTTCTTTGATTTAATATAAGGTAGAAGGATAATTGAATTTTTCTTAGTCGATCAAAATAAATTAAATACATCCTAAAAAATATAAAATGGATAAAGCCAAGGTAATTAACACTCCAATGAGCTCTACAGTTTAATTGGATAACGATTCAAGTGGAAAATTAGTTGATCAAATGAAATATAGAGGAATAATGGGATCACTTCTTTACTTAACTACTAGAAGACATGATATTATGTTTAGTGTTTATCTTTGTCCTAAATTTTAGGCTGATCCAAAAGAATCCCACATGACTGCTGTTAAGAGAATCCTTATATATCTCTTGGTAACCAAAAACTTGAGAATATGGTATCTTTGGCATAACGCTTTCTTTGAAATCATCGGATATTCTGATTCAGACATTATAAGATATAAGGTTGATATGAAAAGTACTTATGGAACCTGCCAATTTATATTATAATCCTTAGCCTCCTATTTTAGTAGAAAATAGAACTCAATATCTCTGTCCACTATAGAAGCTAAATACATAGCCTTAGGAAGTTGGGTGGAAAAGGTCCTTTGGTTAAAGCAAAAAAATTCTGGATTTAGGATTACCTGTAGACACCATTTAATGCTTATATGATAACGCTAGTGCCATATATATTTTAAAGAATCCAATCCAACACTAGTGTCATATATATTTTGAAGAATCCAATCCAACACTCTAGAACCAAACACATAGATAGAAGGCATCATTTCATTAGGGGCCATGCTACCAAAGGAGACATAAAACTACATCATGTACCCACTAAAAATTAGCTTGCAAATATCTTTACAAAATCACTAGATTTTTAAATATTCAGCACCTTAAAAATCAGATTAGGTGTCATAGATATTCATGCTTGAAACTATATGATTTGAAAATATGAAATTTGATTGTTGTTTTTGTTTTATGTTTTTGTCCTTTCATTGTTTTTAATATCTTCTTTATGCATGTGCTTGTTTATTTTTTTTAAAACTTAATAATCTGATCACTACCCACTTTACTAGTTGAACCTTCCCTTAAATGAAAATCTTACCTAATTTTGTAAGAAATGATTGACTCCTCTAAATAGTTAAAGGAAGAAAAGTTGAAAATTATCCCTCTTCCTCTAACTCCTTTAGTGGTGTAATTTTCTGTTGAATCAGAATTTATTTCAAATTAAAAAATTTTCCTTGAAATGGAGATATATTTCTTCTTCTTACAGTCTTCAATCTCATTAGAATATTTTTACAATTCAATGAATTTTCCACACATTAATAAACTTACCAATAAAAATAGCAAACTTGTCATTATTAATCCCCTGACCCATCAAACCACAAAATTCCAATTAAATAGCCTTGATCTCCTTCACAATCTTTTTGTTACCTTCAGAGAAAATAATAGAATCATCAACGTTAAGCAATTGAGAAATCTTTAGACCATTTGGACAAAAACGAACACCAATAGAATTTCTTTTCAAAATAAGAGCATTGGATAAAAGTTGATAGCAAAGAATAAATATAAAAGGTGATAAAGGACAACCTTGAAGAAAAATATTTCGAGCATTGATCCAATTAGAATAATTTCCATTAATCATCAAAGAAAACCTTGGATTTTCCACACATTCCATAATGAGTCTAGAGAACTTTAGAGGGAAACTGAAATACTCCAGTACTTTCCTCAAGGTGTCCATATCAATTTTGAACGAGACTAAACCTTTAGAAGATTTAGAAAATCTAAATTTGTGGAATACCTCCTAAGCTAGAAGCACAAGATTTGACAATTATCTTTCCTTAATAAATGCCGCTTGCTCTACTGAATTTAGTTTTTGCATAATGGTACTTATTCCATTCAAAAGAACCTTGGCTAAAACACATGATTCATTATTTAAAGTATATTCTAAATAAATATGTATTACAATAATCTATTTTGACTTATACACTTTTTATAGATTTTTCTTTTTTTTGTCCTTCTTTTCCTTTTCATCTAACACATTGGGTCATTAAACCACCTCACTACATTTGAGAAGAAGGATGCCAACTAATACTCTAGTCAATAATGATTATCTTAATTTTCTTTCATACTTTTTCTCTTACTTCATTTTTCTCCTCATGTTTTGCTCATTTTGTTGATGTTTGGCCAATCTAAAATCTCTTAAAAAGATAATTTGTTTTTTTGATAGATAATTTTTTTCTCCCTTGTGGATCTCAACTTCTTAATACGAAAAAGGCATAAATCTCTCTTCATTTAATATTTAATGCCATAATTAGAATACTTAATGTATTGATGACGGGAAGTGGGAACCATTTTATAAATATGCAACTGAAGTCTATATAAAAGGATATTAAAAAAATCTTCTAAATCTATGATATGAAACATTGCTTCAATTTTAAGTTCCACATTTCCATTAATTGATTAACTTATTGGAGATGAGCTTGTGAGTGTCAATCCTCTAGTAAGCAAGATATCTATGAGTCATAGTTTTGGACAAATACATTATGCAGCTGGATTTCAATTTATATTTCTATAACAATTCTACATAGATAAAAATATATATTCTTGAGAATAAAATATGTGCTTGACTATCCTTTTGAAAATAGAAACAAGATTTATTTTTATAAGCAAAGTCAGTTCAGAGAATATACTCTTTAGCTCAAAAGAGAAAGTGGTATTCAACTATCATATTAAAAAACATAAAAATGATAAAAAATTATCTACAACGATAGATTTTCCCCCATCCTTTAGTGAACTAAAGAAGGGCTTATTTTCTTATTATGTTATAGGTTCCCTATGGAGGAAAGCCTCTATAGTTATTTTCATCCCGAGATGAATTTTGACAATTTTTTTTTTTAAAGTGGTGACTAAACCTCTTTAGATTTAGAATGGTTTTGATTTAGGATTCAAGTTTAGACTTTCCAACTAGGAATAGTTCAAAGTTTGAACGCTTCTTTGTGGAGTTAATGGTTGAAAGGTATAGAGTGTTGAGATTCCAAGGAAAGCCAAAAATATTATGACATATATGAATGTTTGGATTTTACTTTTCTTTTAGGGGAAACCCTCAGAGGGGCCTACGGGTTAATAAAGAAAGGATTACCCGGTCCTTAAAGGGACCTAAAAAACAATAGTGCTCATAAGAGCTACAAAAAAAATCCTAAAAGCTTGATTTCCATACTACATAAAATTATAATATAACTTAGGTATAATTTATGGTGCACAAGAAAGAGCACCCAAAAAAAGGGAACAAACCAAAAAGACCAACCAGCTCCACCTTCCCTTCGAAATGTCACCACTACGAACACCTGCACTAAAGAGATCCTACAAAGAAGGTAACAACTAAGATTGAAATTATACAAATAAAACCATAAAATGGAAGGGTGATAGTCCAAGAAATTATCCACAAAATAAGTAGCATAAATAAAAAACAAAACATTCATCATCTAGCCAACAACCTTATCATACTTAGTAGCATTATTTAGCAGGAAATGAATAAGCACTCTCTAACTATGAGGCAAGAAGCTGTGGAACCCAATAAAAAACCTAGCATAAGTAGACCATGGGCCATAATCCACAAATACATAGAAAAAGGAAACCAAGATAATTGGGATATATAATTAGTTCACATCCAACTTAATATAGATGACCAAAATATCCAAAGACAAGTCATAGAACAAAACCCGATACAGATTCATGAAGACTAAATTTTGAATAGAATAAATAAACCAACATTAAAACCACAGCCAAGCCAGATAACAGGAAAAATGGCAAATCAAGCAAAAATGATTAGTGACATAAATGCCAGCAAACTCACAATCAAAATGCCACTCCAGTCTAATCCTAACTCCAACTAAGCACACATGAATCATGCCCAAGAAAAGGCAACATACTAGATGTTTTAAACCCCACGAGAAATGAAGGGCTCTACCATAGAAACCAAACTAACTGAAACCAGAAAAAACTATAGATGAGTGGATATGAGGAACAACCTCTAGCAAAACCCTAACAAAACCTAGCGATAGCTTACAAGAAACTAGCCCACATTGAGCATTACTGAAACTGAACGATGTGGGATTAGATAAGCAGTACATGGAAGAAATACTGTCATCAAAATAGAACAAGAAAAACAAGAGAAGCAATTAATAGGGGAGACCCACCAGCATGAGTGGGCAACCCCCAAACCAAAATAAAAAGAAGACCCAAGCTCCAGCAAAAAATAACTACTAAGATCTAACATAGGGAAGACCAATTTTGTCTAATATTACAAGCCCTTTTAAGTGAAAAAATATGTTAGAGGCAGACAAATCAATAAAATATTACATGTTACAACCCAAATTAGCAAGCCAATTAGCACAAGCATTCTTCTCTCTATACACATGAGAGAGGGAGTAATTAACAAAAATCATTATCTTCTTAATGTCCCTAACAAGATAAAAAAGAGCTAGGTTGCACACAGTATTATCAACATTATTTAAGCAATGAATACTTTAAGTAGCATCAACTTCAATCCAAAAGTTAGAAATGATAAGAGATATGCATAATCAATTCCCATGAAGAATAGTCGAAAGCTCAGACAAATTCACATAACAATTATGTAAGGGGCCCAAAAATCCATAATGATATTCCCATAACCATCCCTAATAATCCCACCAAAACCCAAAATGGAACCTTTAACAACACCATGCACATTAATCTTATAGGAATTATTAGGAGGTTTGAATTAGTAAACAATCCTATGTTCAGTAGAAGGATGATTACCCTCCAACGTGATACTCAATTTAGATGCCACAAAGAAATAATTCTTAAAATTCTTGACAGAGAGCAAATTGATAGAAAAAAGGAGTAGAACCTTGCCTTTCACACTCTTAGTCATTCTTGATGTTTCATACCAATACAATTAAAAAGGGAATTATTTCTAACCAACAATAAATACCACAAAATGAGAGAGGGAATAATATTTCTAATGTGACCTTTAGACATAATAAATCAAGAGTTATGCAAAGAATTATTGGTAACTTAGTATTAAAGTTATTTAATCTAAAGATTATCATCAAAATATGTCCAAGTTTTAATAGCTAAAGGGCCTGAATGAAAAACCTGATGCATGTTTTCCACATGAAAGCACCATTGGCACTTGGATGGTAAGATAAAGCCTCTTTTAATTAAGTTATCATCAGTAGGGATGAACTTATGCAAAATTCTCCAAATGAGAATAACAATAGTGGAAGGAATACTTTTATGCCAAATTATAAAAAAAATAATTTGTTACATCATTCTTAGCTTTGAAGACATGCCAAGCATCCTTTAATCTAAAACCCCCATCTTTAGACAAATTGCATAATAATAAAACAAAACAAACAACATCAAGCCTTTATCCCACTACGTGGGGTTGGCTACATGAATCCTTTTTCTCCACTGTGTCCTATTAAAAGTAAAATTTCATGTCATTATTGTTTGACAAGTTTTACGCTGGCTGTCAACTACCTAACGCAACCCTCCACTTTTCTCATCCAGGACTTGGGACATGGCATAATAATAAATAATCAAAATCATTGTTAAGGGGAAGGTTCATAATTTGTTGAATAATATAATCAGGAATAACATTAGCAATTTTATCATAATCAAAACAATTCTCAGTAATGAAATAATTCACCTTAACCTCCATAGTGGAAGTGGTATTACTGATGGAATCAATAGAATGTTCCCAGCTATTGATCTTGCCAAAAGGAGTACCACAACTTAAAGGAAAAGGCATAAGCCAAATCATACATACTCTTACAACCCAAGACACCCTCATCCAAGACACCACATCATTTTACCCAAGAGGACTAGATAATTTTATATTAGTCCCTTTCCAGAAAAATTATTGAAAGGTTTATCAATTCTGTTGCACACTACGTGAGTAGGTTGAAGAGTTTAGAAGATATAGACAAGGAGAGAGTCAAGAAAAGTTCTAATGAGAGTTAATTTACCCCCAAAACTAAAAAAAAAATAGAATCCGAAGATAGAAGCTTGTTATGCACATAAGTAATCAAGTCATCAAAAAGAAAGTTTTCTTCCTACCTTTAAAAAGAGAAACCCCAAGGTACTTAATAAGCAAGGGACCTTGCAAAATACTAGTAAGGCCTTTAATAGCCAAAATACGGTCATTAAGCACTTTATTGGAGGAAATAAAATAACTCTTAAGCTTATTTAGAGAAAGCTTACTAACATTTTAAAACTTATGAAAGAAGCCCATGAGCCTGCTAATCTTATTTAAAGAAGCATTAGTAAAAATGATAAAATCATCAACAAAATATAAATGGGAAGTAGGAAAACCACCCAACGTTCTAAAATAGAGGCTAGGGAGATTGTTAAAGAGGTGGGTAAGGCCTCTAGATAAATACTCAAGAACATTAATGAAAAGGGCATGAGAGATAGGATCACCCCATCTTAAGCCATGAGAGGATTTAAAAAAAATCAGAGCTTTTCCATTCACAAAAATAAAAAAAATAGGATCCTTCAATGTAGTTCCTGATGAGACTAACAAAAACTAAATTAAAACCAAACAAATACAAAATATTGTAAAGAAAATTCCAATCAATGTTTTCATAAGCCTTGGAGATATCAAGTTTCAAAATGATGTTGCCACCTCTCACCCTAACATCAAGATCATGAAAAAATTCCTGTGTCAAAAGGATATTTTTAGAAATAGCTCAACCCTTAACAAAAACCATTTGATAAGGGGAAATAATTTTAGTAAGGTGAGAAGTTAACTAATTCATAAGAATTTTAGAAATCAACTTACTAAAGAAGGTACATAGGCTAATAGGTTAAATATCATTCCAATTACAAACAAAATTGCTTTTAGGAATGAGACAAATAGAGCTGTAAGTAAGGAATTTAGAAATAGTGTGACCAACAAAAAAATCCATTACATCAGAATAAAGATCAGTACTAATTTTATACCAAACTTTTTGAAAAAACTTAGTGGTAAAACCATGCAGTCCAGTCACAGAATCAACATTCATTTTATGACCAATTTATTTGATTTCCTCTAAAGTGGGGGTTTTAGAGAGAAAATCATTATCATCTTTAGAGATGAGATTAGGGATAACACAAGAGTTATAAATAGGGTTAGAATTAAAGTCCTTGTTGAGGCAGTTATGAAATTGCTGAACTGAAAAATTAGTAATTTCCTCAACATCCTCAGTAACGAGCCATCATACGGAGTGATTTTAATAATGAAGTTTTTTGTACGATTCCTCTTGACCAACACATGAAAATATTTGGTGTTATTGTCACCTACCACAAGGTGCTTCACATTCACTTTTTATTTCTAAAAGGCTTCCTCCTAACCTTGTAATTTAAAAAGGCAATCTTTAGCATCTCTAAGAAATTTGAAATTATCATCACAAGTAAATAATTGATAGTTAAGATCAATAGTGTTCACTTTATCTTAAGCATTCAAGATATTGGTGAAAATATTTTTAAAAACATTTTGATTCCACCAATTGATTTTTTGGTTAAGTTTATTTAATTTAAACCATAATCTATTCATGCCAAAGATAGAATTATCAGGATACAAACGGGCATGCCAATTTTCCTGAACCAAGTTCAAAAAAAATCATGAAGTAACCACATGTTTTGAAATATAAAGTGAGGTGAAGAACTCATATGCCTAGTCTTGAGTCTAATTAAAATAGGCGAGACACCAAAAAGAGTTTTGCTTAGATGTTCAGCATAAATAAAATTTAGCGAGCTAATCAAGCTATCGTTAAACAACACATGATCAAACCGTTGCCATAAATGACCACGATTCGAAGTAAATTTATTACCAGAGAAACTAATATCCACTAAGTAACAATCAAGAATCATATTATTAAAGTCTTCCATAGAATGATAAATAAGATTAGATCACCTAATACGCTTAGGGGGATTAGAAATAATGTTAAAATCACCACCAATAAGGCAGGGTAAGTTACAAATACTTTGGATTTTAGTGAGTTGCTCCCATAAGACTTTTCTAGTACTACGAGAAGAGGAAACATACACAAAGGAAACACAACAGTTCAAATTTAAAAATTTAATATTACAAAACAAAACTTGAGCAAAATATCCAATAACATCTATCAAAATAGGATCCTTCCAAAATACCCATATCTTATTGGAAGAATTTCCAATATAATGCTTAAACCCCAAATATCTATCATTACTAAGTTTTTTAGTAGAAGTAATGAGAGGTTCAAGTAAAAAAATAGAAACATGATGAATATGACATGAATTCTTATCCATCAACCTAGAGGAGGGTCATCCAATGCCCTTAACATTCCAAGTAATAGATTTAAACACGAGAAAGAGGCTAGTGACTAGTTTATAAACGGGTGGTCCATGGTGATTGTAAAATGATGTCCTTATTTTTCCCACTCTTCCTATTTCGAAACTTTGTATAACTAGTGTAATTATCATCTTTTGTGAAATATTTATCTACAATATTCATATCCTCTATATCAGTAAAGGAATTACTATGGTGATTAGAGTTAGTAGAGTGCTTACTATCATTATGCAGACCCGCGTGCCTTACTTCCCGAGGCAATTCTCCATCCTCAAAGGTATAACCTTCTTCCATAATTCCCTTACTACCCCTATCCATATTAGTTTTATCAAATTATCCTTCCTCCAAATTGAGATGCCTGTCATCCTGATCATTCACAATAGGTTGAGAGGATAAATTATTAGCACAATTATTATTGATCATCATAAATTCCATATCAGGCAACATTTTATTAATAATATAAGGACTAAGAGGAGATGTTGAAATAATATTTTGATAAGTAGTAATATCTAACATTTTCTCATCCACATTTTCAAAAACATTAGATAAAGAAGAATTGAAGTTATTAATGACTGCTTGAAAAATAATAGGATCCTCGACAATGGTAGAGGGCGGTTCACTGTTAATGATGGAATTATGTATTGGGACCCTGGTATTGTTTTGCTATTTTGCCAAAGTTTCCTCAACCAATCCTTGAGAAGGAATCTAATTATCATGAAATGCCAATGGAATTAAAATAGTATTCCCCTGTAATTTTTTAGAAGATTCCTTCTCCTTACAAAGATGAGGGTGTAACCTATAATATTCATTTAAGTATTGACCATGCATTTTACAGTGAGAAAAAAAAATAGGAAGGTTTTTGAAATAAACTTTTTGGAAATAGCCATTCAATTCTGACCCAACCCAGATCTCAATAGGATATTTCTTAGAAATATCCAACATAACTAAAACATGAGCCACCGATAGACAGGAGATTGAAGCAGTATCCTAGTTTGTCTATAGAGGCCCATAAAAAATTGAAGCATGGCCAAACAAAATTTGTGAATTAAAGAAATGAAGTCTCATATTTAGAAAAGAAATTCACACAAGAGCTATAGGGGACTCCTCACAAACATCAAAATATGGAGTCCACTTGAGTAACCACAAATAACTAGCCTGAATATAATAAGATCTCCTAAGAAAAATGCGACTATAATCAAGATCATTAGAGAGTTGAATTGAAACGTATCTCTGATCCATCAAACTTATATGAAACAAACTAGAATGCTTTAAATTAACAAAAAATTTGTGTATCACATCCAGATTTGATCGGCGCAAGACAAAATTTTCAACCAAAGTTAACGCAAAAGATGTGGCCACCTGAGAAACCATTGAATCATCAAAACAAAACAAAAAAATAAAACCAAGAGTGCATGAAGGAAAAAAGAAAATAAAGAAAAATGAGCAATAAAGCCGTGTAAGAAGGAGCAAAAATGGAGATTGAATGAGGAAACCCTAGATTGCCAAAGAGTTGCTAGAGAGTATGAGGATAGTGAAATAAATAACTTGAATGTTTAGATTTTAGTTATTTAGATTAGAATTGAATTTACGGTTTTAATCTAATGGTTTCTTAGAAGATTGGATAACACTTTTATGGTAAGAATGCAAGAATTAAGCAAACTTATAATTTATACGTACACTTAGATGGATTGAATAAACAACTAACCATATTTTTGCATTGGTAAAGCCATGATTTTCATGTATAATGTATTTAAAGTAGATAGCTCATATTTAAGCAAGAATTAAGGATTTTTGTTTATAATTCAATACAATTTTAAAGTTATTAGGTGTTCAAATACACCTAACTAATACAAATTGAAAAAGAAATCCATATCTCTATTTTTTTTAAATGACACTAATGCATACTAAATGATAAACGTTTAAGAAATATCCTCAACATAATAATCTTAAACCATAAGGATCAGGTGACCAGTTGCTTTATTTAGATAGCCCCTTCCTTATCACTAGTGTGTGTGGTAATAGTGTACATAGAAAAATGTAAAATGCATATGATCATAGAAATTGAGAGTGTTTATGTTTAAAAGTATAAAGAGCAAAGAATCCAAGGATCCTAACATATACATCTAGGCAAAAGCACATGAATTGCAAAAAAAATGAGAAAAGGCATGTAATTTCTAACCACAAAACACTTACATTCAATAAATAGATGCATGTATAGTTGATGTATATATAAAGTAATATAAATAAAGAAAGTAGTAAGTGTTGGAATATAGAATCCAAGGTCCACTATAAAGTAAAGTTGGATAAGCACCACTTAGAATAAGCTCTTATTTCTACACCTATACATGATTAAAATTCATATGAATGTAATTGACTAATTAATGTCTTCTAATCTTTTGACTCTATCTATGTACATGGTATATATTCCAAAAGGGATGATCTCCATGGGAATAAGAACATTCTTTTGGACTTCTACGCTGTATAAGAAAGATAGATTTTGACTTTCAAAACTTTTTACATTTATAATTTACATTTAAAGAGAAAAATAACTCAACTCCTTGTAAGGGTAAGTATAAAACATGGACTATACATAGTTTGTATAATCATCCACCTGGACATCATAAAGTGGAATGAAATTAAATAATTACATTATCACACACCCACTACAATAGAATGAGATCACAAAAATGCAAGAAAGTAAACACATTACCTTTGATTAGAAAAGATTTGGTTATCTTATCAAGTATTTATTATGTGTGTGCTATGCTTGCATGGATTAGATTTGTCTTAGGTTGATTAGTGATTTAATGATCTATGAGTTGAATTGATTTATTATTACACCATGGGATTTGTTTTTAGTTTAAGTTTTAATGTTTAGATATTTTATGTTTTATTTTTGTACTTTAATTATTTAAATTAGTTTAGTTTAAGTTCTATATGACCAAGGTAATTACTCTGAAGTCCTTGAAGTCATCAATCAACAAGTCCTAGGCTTTTAAGGAATGCATTTGTTTCTTTTCTAAAGAATGATATGGTTTTGGACAAGGATGTCCATTATCTCCTAGTTTTTTTATCTTGTGCAAATAAAAACTATATGAAGAGTTTCATGAAAAAGGAGAATAGCTTGGAATTATGCTTGCTTCAAACATAAAAAAAAATTATCACATCTATTATATGCAGATGATGTTTTAGCTACAGTAGAGGCTTCAAGGAAAAAAAAGAAACTTCTCAAAAAAAATCTAATTAATTATTACAAATTGATAGGATAACATATTAAAATGAATAAATCCTTAATTTTATAGGATAAGTGGTTTTTATAAAAAGCAAAAGAAAAATAAACAAACTTTTGGGATTCAATATAGTTGAAGAAATTACCTACCTAGAAGTAAGGATGGCAATAAGAAGATTGTCAGTGCCTAATTTTCAAACTCTTTTGCAAAAGGCAACGAAAAAAAAATAAATACATGGGGCTCTCGTTCACTTTCTTTTGATGGCAGAATTTTGTTGGTGAAGACAACTTATTCATCTATTACTTCATTCATAATGACTCAGTTATTGATTCCAAGAGGTTTTCTAAATGTTATTGAGAGCTTTTGTAGAATTTTTTTATGGCACAAGAAATAAGGAAGAAAAGGGATGCATTATATTTTATGGAATATAATGTGTATTTCAAGGAATGGGTGGTATTGGTATTCAAGGGTTAGCTGAAAGACATGGGTCTTTAAGAGCTCAACTAGCTTGGAATTTCATTCAAAATCAAGACTCAATGGTAAATTAAATAATGAAGGCAAAGTATGGAGATGATCTATAGAATAAAGAAAAAAAAGAAATTCATCTCCCCTTGGCATATTATTAAAGATGGAGCTCAATTTTTTAAACCTATAATCAAATGGCAGGTTTGTAATGGTTTAAAAATTAGTATTACTAATGACATTTAGATTCTTAATAGATGTTTGAATAAATGGCCATCATCTTTTAATATGCTGGAGCTTGAAGACAATACGGTTTCTAGTCTTCTAAATGAAGAAGGAAGGTGGGATCAAGAAGCATTGAAGATTTATTTTTCCAAAGATATGGTTCAAATGATAATGAAAATTCAAATTTCAAATGATTTAAGGTAGGATACACCAAAATAATCCCTTCAAATTCTAAAAAATCTATCACTGCTTTGGCATATGAGGCTTCTTTTCAAATTAATTATTAAGTTCGAATAAATATGAAATGGTTGAAAAGATTAAATATTTCTCTTTAAGGTTTTTTTTTGGTGGTGTCTATTTAGCAATTTTGTTCCTACAAATGTATGGTTAAATCATAGAAGATTAAAAGATATTACTTCTTGTCCAAGAGCCTATCTTAAAAATGAAGATGTGCGACACATAGTGATTCATTACAACAAACTAATAGAAGTGATGAAGATATCTAAACAATGGGGATTTATATTACCAAAGTTTCAAAATCTATCTCATTATTTTGATTGTCTAAATATGGTATCAATTGGTAATCAAGGATTTGTTAAATTATATATTTCAACTATGTATCAAAATTTGAAACCAGAAGTTTGTTTAAGGATGGAAATAGAGCCCCATTAGATACACTTATCACATCTCAAATTCAATCTCAACATACTCAACCTCACTTGTTTGCAATCATTCAGGTATGGGATATTAATCAGCAAAATCTATTTTTTGAATTCTTTGTATCTCCCTCCTAAAGATTGGGTCAAATTGAATGTTGATGCTTCCTTGATACAATCCAATTTCATGGGTATAGCTAGAGTACTACGTGATCATAAAGGTAGAATACTATTAGCTTATGGAAATTATATAATTCATTGGGATATCTCTATTTTGGAACTTTTTGCTATGTTTGATTTAAAAAATGTTACTCAAGAATGGATGAAGATAATAAAGGAGTCATTATAGAAGCTAATATTGTTAATGCCATTAAGTTATTTTAGAATTCAGTAACGAAAACTTCATAGAGGAATAAGAATGCTCAAAGTTTGGATTTATCATTTTTAGATATTTTTAAAAATGCAATTTTCCATTTCGTTCATGAGATTATAATAGAGTGGCAAATTTCAATTCTCATTATGCCCTTATAAGAGAATTTTTTGGGATGAGTTTTTAAATAGTGAAATTCATTTAAGTTCTATTTATTAAATAAATTTATTATCACAAAGTAGGTTGTATCTTCAATTTTCTTGTTTAATGCTAATTTCATCTTAAAGAAAAAGGCTAAAATAAACACATAAAGCCTCCATTTAATCATTAATAATTTATTTTATCCAGGTTTTAAGAAGCTTATTAATTAATAACTTTAAATTTCTTGAAGTTATTAATAAATAAGTTAATGTCTTTTAAATAAATGTATTTGTTTCCCTATTAAAGGGATAAAATAAAATTTAAAATTAATGAATCCTAGCTAGTTTTTGTCCATGTAAAATTGAATTTTTATTTGCAAATTTTTTGGGAGTTTGGCCGCTTATGGCAGAAAGTGGCCTTCATTCATTGAGTTCTAGTGGTGTAGTTCTTGGTTATGGTCTTGGATGTGATTCTAGAGGTGGCATTTTAGGAGATGGTCCTCATCATCCTAGTATTGGATGTAATCATATTCTATCTGGTTATGGGGTTACATTTGTCAATACATTCTTTAAGAAATTTGGTGGGATCATGATTATGGATAAAATTTATTCTATTTCAGTTGCCCTTGTAATGGATGACACCTCTTCTCATTCAAAAGGTAAGGAAGTAGTAGTAGATGATGATCATGTTTTGTTTATTATTCTTCCTGTAGAAGATTTAAATATTTAGTGGTAGAATAATGTCTCCTTTGTGGGTGATTCTGGTGCTTCTTATTCATCTTTTAAAGTAACAGATAATGTTATTCCAGTATCAGAATTTCATAATTCTACCATTCATTCTTACGATAAAGTTTTTAGTAGTAATGGTAATATGAATCCTATGAATCTAATTAGCTATCAAGATAAAAAAAAAACATTAGTTGTTAATGTTGCTATTATTGTTGAAATTTCTAATAAGATGGAGCATTTCAATAAAATGGAAGACTTGTGCACTTATATTATTCAACAAAATGTGTCTGAAGATTAGGTAAATATTGATAAGAATACTACCAATGCAATAGAGTTTCATTCTCTTTTTCCTTCCCAAAATGCTTAGAAAATGCCTTAGCATTTTCAAGTTGATTCATCAGAAGATTTTTCTTCTTTTATTGAATATAATAATGTTCTTAAGCTATATTTAGAATCTAAATTACAAAGAACTAAGGTGTTAAGTAATGCTTTAGTTGTTAAAGTATTTTTGTAAGTAATACTTTAGTTATATTAAACTTATCAATCATCATTATGGGAGATCAATTATTGCTTTATCGTTGGAAGCATCGATTAAATATGTAGATCAAGATGTGTCGTCCAAAGTGGTGAAATGGATCAAGAAACTTAAGCTCATATTGAAGGTTGAGATGTTTTGGTGGAGGAATTATAAGGATGCGCTTCCTACTAATTATTTTCTTAATTATTGTAATTTGTTACAATCTAATCACTGTGCTAAAGGTTGTGATGAAATGGAGGACCAATGGCATATTGCAGTGAAGTGTATATTATGGTTAAGTGTAAATTCCTAGTATAGATTCTTAACTAGATACGTGAATGGGGCCTACAAGTTTTGATCTTCTAATCTTATATGGAATGTATATCTGAGCCTAAAATGATTTCTAATTTTGATTTGAACATAACCAAATTATACTGTACAACTATTTTTTATTCATGGAAGAGACAAAATCAACTAAGTATGGATTGATGTGAGCTTCTTCAAATGTCATTGAATCTAATGTATTGACATCCCTAATGCTTCCAGTTATATATATGATCCTAGATGAGTAGGATGATAATCTCCTTTTAGAGTTTGCTGATATTTGGCTTCACCCTCCTCCCTCCCCCTCTCAAGTGGATCCAAATCAATGTTGATGCAACTTTTATGGAGTCAAATAATGCAGAAATTGGTGGTGTTTTCGGAGATCGTAAGGAAAAATTTCTCTATGCATTTAGTAGACATGCATAGCACTGGGATACCACTAAACTGGAATTAGACATTGCTATTTTGATTAGAGAGCATATCTAAAGTTGGATGTTTTAATTTAATGGGGTAATAATTGAAGCATATAACATTAATGTCATCAAATATCTTCACGATTCATTGAAGACCTCTAAGTGACAATAGGATGTATTTGGAAATAAGGATCTTTTCTTTCTAAATGATTTAAATAATGTCATTTTTCATTATACCTCTAAGAATTGTAGTAAAGTGGATGATTGTTATGCCACTCTTGCTTTATGTAATAGCTTTAATTTTGATATCTTTTCTATGGATTGTATTCCTTCTTCCTTGATTAGTTTGTTAAAGAAGGAATGTGATCATTATTTTTCACTTTAGCAGTTTGTAAGAGCAAGTTACAATCTTCAAAAAAAAAAGCAAGGAGTTATATAAATAATGGTCTATATTTTGTGCATTTCAAGTCACATGGATTGGTCCTGAATGTTGCAAACCGGATTCAAACATTGTGATTTTGATGATAATAAAAATTATTATGTCTGTTACTATTTTCTCTAGATTCTATGATATTTTTGTTTTGTGTTTGTGTGAAGTAATATTTCAGGAAATCAGTCCATTGTTTACTTGTAATTCTAATAAGCTCAAGATAGGGTAGACTAGGGTTACAGCCAGTTTTAATTTTATTATGTATTTTATCCTTTCCTGAGTCGTATCATGTAATTGGATGGATATCATTGCTAAGTAAACTTACAAACACGTAGGGGGAGAGATAAAAATGTTTTTGAGATAGTACTTTTTTAAGTAACTTGTAATATACAATCTTAGATTCATATTGTAAAAAGTAGTTTGTATTTTATGGTTATAACTCATACTATACAAATTGTTGTGCTCTATCAAAATTCTAGCCACCAGAGGTTAAGAAAGAAACTAATTTTGAACTGATCATGTTGTATTATTTGGTTCGTACTATATGCCTTGAATAAAAACTTTCTTAATTAATCTTGTGATATTAGATAATCAAATTATGGACATTTATTGTGATTGATCATACTGTACGATTACCCATGTACAAAATTGGTCATTCCACGAATTATACCAAATAAAATCCATGATTTTTGTATTGATTGTATCGTATAATATGCAGAGTGATGGATGATTACCCATATATGAAGTTGGCCATCCCAAGGATCGTCCCAAATAATAGAAGGAATTTCTATTTATTATATCATATGATGTTCTGATAAAACTATACTATGTCTTATAAACATTGAATAGTTTGTCTAAATTGTCTTCCTAGACGAGTCTAAATCTAACTAATCATACCGTACAATATGTGTATTGTACAATATGAATAGAAGATGGATTTCTTGAAATTTAGGGTTTTTGAAACTCGCTATTTAAGGATTTCTAATATTCTTATGAGATATCTTTTACTATGGAGTTAATCTGATAGAGAGCTTAGAAAAGGAAAAGAGAGAGCTTGGCACTGAGAGAAATCCTTATAAGGTGAAGTTGTGAGGGATTCACCAAGGTTACTCCAAGGTTTTCACCATCTTCTTCAAGTTTCATTTCTATTTCCTTGGTGGCACTGGGGTAGATCTTTATCAGCATCAAATCTAGGTTCTTTGCTTTCACCAAGAGGGTGAAAAAGGTTTTTAAGGTTCTCTGCTTACTCCAGGAGGTAGTAAAAGAATTTTCAGGTTTCTCTGCTTACTCTAGGAGGGAGTAAAAGGGTTCAAGGTACTTTACCTCATCGGGTCAGTGGAAAGATTTTATAAGGGCATATCAGCCTTACTATGGGGGAAATAAGAGAGGCACTACTTTTAGTGCAATACTTGAAAAGGAGTTTTTCAAGGAGTGGATGTAGATTAAATTGGATTAAACTACTATAAATTTGGTGTGTTCTTTCTATATACTTTTCTGAAATTAATTTCTATATTATTCTATAACTTATTCTGTGTTTGAAATCTTAGATTTTTGTTATTATGAAATTTTTATTACTTCCAAATAAATTATTTATTTTAAAATACTAAAAAGATTTCCTTTTTCTATCAAGAAAATTTTAAATTACCAATTCACCCGCCTCTCAGTTCATCTTGTTAAAATCTTATGACTAGTTCTTTGAGGGAACAACCATAACAAACTTTCACTGAATGGGTCTTATGTATGTTTCATCTTGTTGAAGCTTGAGATGGAGTTTTGAATAATGGACCTTGGTTAGTAGGGGGTCATGTAATTGATATTGATAAGTGGCCTTCCACTTTCTCACCATTTCCATTAACGGTTTATTCTCTCATGTTTGGGTTTTCTTTCCTCATATTCCACTAGATTTTTGGGAATTTAAAAACAGTTCTAGAATTTATTCTAGAATAAGGTAGCCCATGTTGATAGACTCTTCAAATTTTAGTTAGAGTAGAAGAGAATTCACGAGGGAATGTGTTAGGCTGAATTTGGAATTTTAGCTTCTTACTGGTGTTTAGATCGATGGTGTGAAAAGCAAGTTCTTCCATCCTGCTAAGTATGATAGAATTTTGAATTTGTGTTTTTTATTTTGGTTGGTTGGGACACATGAAAATTCATTGTACTTATATTCCCAATTCTGATAAGGTATTAGAAGCCAAAATTTATTTTATTGATAACATTAAATGCAATGATGAGAGTAGTGGTGCTTCCACAAGTTTTTAAGAGAATTCTCAATTTAATTTGTACCACATTGCAAGGAAACCATAGGTGGATTTAGAAAAGAAGCTTTCTGATGGAGATACTTATGGAGATTGGACACATAGTAAAAAAAAAAAGACATTGGTAGCTGCTCCACCATTAAAAGATAAAGGAATGGGCTAATAGAGACATGTTCTCTTTGAAATTCAATTCCTCTATCATAAATAAGAATGTTATATTGATAATGTCAGCTATCTTAATAATTATGTGGATAATTCACAAATTAATACAATTTCTCTAAACAAAGAATAAATAAGTCATCCTATTAAAGATAACTTCATTACTCAGCATCATCCTTTAGAGAAGGTCATGAATCAAGAGGTTAATAGAATAATCAATTTACAAATTCTAATACAGAAGATGCTTTAATATATAAGCTAATAAAAAATTATGAGGTTATTATGTGGGTTAAAGTTGCATACATTGAAAGTAGTTATAGAAATCTGAACTAATTACAAGATTGAATATTTGACTCTAATGATCAATTTAAATAATCTTATAAAGAAGATGCAAATTTAAAAGATGATTTAATTAATTTGGATGTTCATACTCATAAAGATTTTAATTCCTTTATTTTGCATAAAGAAATTTGCTCAAGTGGTAAGCTCCACAAAGAGCTAATGCAGTTAGACTCTATTATAGACTTACCTAGGAAGAGATTAACCTATAGAGATGCTTCCCCATGGTACAATGATGAAGTTTATTTTATTACGGAATTGTTGGGGGTATGTAAGAAAGAAGCGACACATTTTACTAAGAATTTAATATCTTGCCATGAGATTTTCTTTATTGGTTTAATGAAAACAAAAATTTAAACTTTAGGTAGAGAACACAAATAATTTCAATGGTGTAGATTGGAATTACTACAATTATAAATTTGTTGGAAAATATGGAGGTATTCTAGCAATTTGGAAATCTAAGGTGGATTCTTTCTCTGTTCATCAATCCAATAAGCAATATATAGTTGGACAGCTCAAAGATCCTAATTCTACTATATAGAATATAACAATTGTTTATGCCAAAAAAGATGTTCATTTGAGAAAACTCTTAAGGAATTCTATTGATTCTTACTTATGTTACGTTAAAACTACTATTATAGGTGGGTATTTTAATTGTATACTTTCAGGAGCTAACAAGAAAGGAGGGAATAAATTTTCTTTATCTCAAGGTTCTAAAGAGATGAAAGACTACATGGTGAGAAATGATCTTCATGGCACAACCTTCATGAAATCTAAATTCACTTGGTGTAATAAAAAAATACTTTTTATGATATGGGATGGTTAGACAAAGTCATATTAAACTTGTTGCAATCCAGGATCCCTTGTTTGTGATTTTGATGATAACAAATAATATTGACTAAATTATTAGTTTATTCCTTGAATATTTTAGATGTTATTTTTGTCTGTGAGCACTAACATTTCAGGTAAAATACACATTGCTCAACACTGCTAAAGACTCAAGACTAAGTAGAATAGGATGTGAATGAGTATGTAATTTATATTCTTTTTTCATTTTTTATTCTTTAAGTCTTGCCACAGAAGAGTGTATGCAAATTGGGAGGCCATGCACACACACAGAGGGAGATTTTTTTTTAAATAAGTTTTTTTTTTTAAAACAAATCAAACTGTATGATTTTTATTTGTTTTATATGATCTATTATCTTAGAATAGACTTAATGGATAATTGGAAGATTAGTTTTTATGAACTAATCATACCGTACGATCTTGATCATCCTGTATGATTTGTTTGGATTTGAAAACCTTAGCCACTAGATTAATTTAAGTAAGATTTTGACATCTGATTTTTGAACTATTTGTATTGTATTATTACAATTATACTGTATGATCATTTGAAATCTTGCTAAAATTAACCCCCATAATTAGACAATTAAATTATGGTTAATTAATAATTTTTGATTTGTACTGTACGATCCTTATCATACTATATGAAGAATAAAGACCAAATTCAGTCGTCCCTTAGATCGTACTGGATGAAACCATGATTTTTGTTCTAATCATACAATATGATATTAATATCATATTCAAAGAACTGCTTAAAATTAACTAACTGTATTGTAAGAAGTATACAATATGTGGTGATTAATAGAGATGGATTTTGTTCAACCCAGGATTTATCTCGTATGAATAGAGGAAATATAATAAATCGTGCCGGACAATCTCTAGATCGTACTGTATGATGTGTTGAAGAATTGTGAACTATTCGTTCACCTTCATACTAGATGGGATTAGTTTTGAACTGATCATACTATATGAACTTGGATCATACTTTATGAAGAGTGATGACTAACTTGAATTTTTAGGATTTCATGAAGCCTATTATAAAAGCAATTCTTTAACCTTTTTCTAAATAGTTATGAAGAGATGAACATGGATGAAGATGGAACTCTTAGAGGGTGCTTTTGAAGAAATTCAGGGTTTTTTGAGAGGAAGGAGAAGGTGAGCTTGAGCGTGGGGGAGGAGTGTGAGGGGAATCATATGATTGCTCCGAGCTAACTGCACGCTTTCTCTAGGCTAGCTGCATACTTACTCCTCTTGTGGCCTTGGTGAATCTTATAGGAGCTCTCTAGGGAGAGAGGAAGAGGCTTTTTAGTCAGTCTTTGAGTTCTCTACCTTCTCCAGGAGGGAAAAAAGGAGTCAAGGTTCTCTACCTATGAAAGGCTTCTTTGTCCTCTACCGCACTAGGTTGGTGAAAGAGAGTTTTGTAAGAGCTTCTCTACCTTGCTGAGAGAGAAAAGGGAAAGTCACTTCGTGTTAGTGTAATACTCATAGTGGAGGACTCCGGGGAGTTGATGTAGATCAAGGTTTGACCAAATCACTATAAGATCTTATGTATTCATTATGATTTTACTTTTTTCACTTCATCTTAGTTATAACAATTTGATAAATTTCTGAGATCTATATTTTGTTGTGATAATTAGAATTTCATCTTCACTATTTTTTAGGGCATATTTTACTTCTTAGCTTCTATATACAAAAATTAAAATTGCTTATTTTTAAATGTTTTAAAAAATCCAAAAAAAGTACTCTTGTATAGGATTATTTTAAAAGCACTAATTCACCACCCACTCTTGGTGCATCTCATACTTTCATGTGGTATTAGAGTGGGGCCTCAAAATTAGTGTTTTAGATAACCTTGAGATAAACGTTCAATGACACATTTTGGTAATCATAGCACTACGGATGGTTATTCAATAAACCATCCCCCTTTATTTGAAAATACCCTAGTTGATTTCTAAAAAATTTGCATGTTCACATTTCTACAATCCATTGACTAGAAAATTTTGCGAATGATTCAAATCGGATACTCACTTCCATCAGATACTTTTAATAGTATTAAAAATGATATTCCCTTTAATGAATGTCGCAATAACTATTGGGAACTTACGTAGTTGAATTCTATGCATTTGAATTATTTCTTTTGTGCTTTAAAATCAGAAGATGATATGTGATCTACATGCTCTACCAGAAAAGAGATTTGGGATAGGTTGTGTATCACCTACGAGGGAACTAGTGAAGTGAAACAGTCTAGGCTAAAAATTCTTTCGTATGACTATGAACATTTTTACATAAAACCTAATGAGATTGTGTCATAAATGTATACTAGGTTCACCTAGATTGTAAATCCTTGCATGTACTAAATAGAGAACTATAAAATTTTAAAAAAAATTAATAAATTATGCATTGTTTGCCTAACTATTATGATATAAAAATAATTATAATTATTGAATCAAAAGATTTAAATGTTTACTCTATTGACAATTTGCTTGGATCACTCATTGCCTACGAGCAAGAGGTGAGTGAAAGGAAAAATGATGCAGAAGAAAAGAAAAAGGGGAGAATAATGGCACTAAAAGCAAATGATTCTGACAGTACCAACTCTTTAGTAGACGAGGATGAAGAAATAACCATGATGAAGCACCATTTCAAGAGCTTTCTAAAAAGAAACGAAAATATCATCGAAATAAATGGAGCAAAGGTAAAGGTCACAAATTTACTAAAGTTTCATCTAACAAAATTTTCTTTGGGTGCAGAAAGCCAGGATAGCTTCTAGTTAAGTGCCCCAATCTAAAGACTCTCCTGATCAAAGAAAAGAGTGTGGAGAAACCAAAGTATAAAAGGGACAAGCCAAAGTCACAAAGAACCTTTTGGGCTGACTTTACCTCAGAATCATCAGAAGATGAAGCAGAGGAGGAGGTAACAAATTTGTGTCTAATGGCTAATGATATTCTTGGTCAATCTGATCAAGATGAGGTATGTTAACTCTCCTATGATTAATTACTTATTATTTCTAAAAATATTCATGATTCATATAGGAAGCTAAAGAAAAAGCATGCTAATCTTAATTCTGAATTTTCTACTTTGCAAAAAGAGCATGCTAGTTTAATTACTGAGTACTCTACTTTATTTAGTGATCATATGGCTTTATTATATGAGTTTGATGCATTAAATAAGAAGCATATTGATTTATTTAATGAACATAATTCCTTGAAAACATCATATATTGATATAGAAAAAGCATTTATGGATTTAGATGACCATACATGCCAATTAGATAGCAGTGAGCATGCATTAAAAGTTGAAGTGATAAGCTATGAACATAAAAATAAACATTTACAAGAAAAAACTTACTACACTACAAAATAATAAACCACCACCTTCAACGGCTTAGTGGTGCAACTCTTCAACACAGCATGAATCACATAACATAGAAAGAGGCACCATCACCCACATAGGTTAGTGAACTTATTTCCTGGTGTTAGGTGTTACTCTTATGGCATGTTAGGACACATAACTTGCACTTACACTATCCACCATAGGTCACACTTAGTATTGAGGCCTAAATTGCTTTCATGATAGCATAACCTACATATATCTCATTCATTCAGGCATAAGGTGGAACCCAAACTCACTTGGGTTCCTAAAACTAACCTTTGAATGACTTTGTAGGGATGTTCTCACGAATGGCCTAGTAAGTGCATGATACCTGGATAGTGGCTGCTCAAGGCATATGACTGGTGATATGAAGCAGTTCATTACGCTGGAGGCTAGGTTAAATAGGCATGGTGATATTAAGTGATAACACCACTAGGAAAGTTATAAGATCATATACAATTGGAAACTCTAAACACCTTATAAATGAAAATGTTATGTTAGTTTATAGTTTAAAGCATAATTTGTTAAGCATTAGACAATTGTGTAAAAAATGCTTTTATATAAAATTTCTTTCTAATAAATGCATGATTAGATTAGATGATAAACTTATGTTAGAAGGAAAATGAATGAACAATTTTTACATGTTAGACCTGAATTATATTAAATACTTAAATTTCTTGTGTTTAAAAATAATAATAGATTATTCTTGAAATCTTGAAAATACTTAGGAATATCACTCAGAAAGGCCTAGTTAGAGGCATACCTAAGTTAGATTTCACGAAGGACCACCTATGTGATATTTGCAAACTAAGTGAATATGTAAAATCATTATTTCATTCAATCAAAGATAGCAAAACCTCTAGGCTACTAGAAATTATTCACATGGATCTATTTGGACTAGTTAGTATAGCCAACTTAGGAGGAAGACTTATAGATTTGTGATAATAGATGACTTCTCTAGATTCACTTGGGTAAGACTCTTAGCACATAAGAGTGAGTCATTTGACAAATATAGAATCTTCTTCACTTGGATTCAAAGAAAATTAGGAAGTGAAATCTCAATAAACCATAGTGATTATGGTGAAGAATTTGAAAATGATAGGTTTAAATTCTTTTGTCAAGAGATAAGAATAGAATATACCTTTTTTACCCCTTGGAACCTCAGCATAATATAATAGTTGAGAAAAAGAATTAAACTTTAGTTAAAGTTGCTAGGGCAATGTTAGCTGAATACACTCGCCCTAGATATTTTGGGTAAAAGTAGTGAATAATGCTTGTAATGTTTTAAATAGGATGAATGTTTGATCCAAACTTAATAAGACACCCTATGAACTTCTTAAGGGTAGGACAACCAATCTTTCCCACTTACATTTTTTTTGGATGTAAATGCTTTATCTTAGAATGTAAATGCTTTATCTTAATTAATTGTAAGTTACCCTTAGGAAAATTTGATCCTAAATCTAATGAAGGAATCTTCTTAGGTTATTCTTTTTTTTTTGAAAGGAAACTTAACTTTGCATTAAAATTAAAAAGTATTTTATTACAAACTACTCAATGAAAACATAAAGAATCACACTCCTCCTTCAAAATGAATAAGAAAGAAGGAGAAATCTCCAAATCATTGAGATTATTCCAAATAAAATGTTTCCCTAAAGCAAAATTAGCACAACAATATGCTAATTTATTAGAACATCTTGTAGAGAAATTAAAAGAAATTTTATTGGAGTCTTGGATGAATGCCAAATTCTCTTCAATTCTTTCCTTATTCTTCAATTTCTTCAAAGATAGTTGAAGAGTCTTGATGCTGTTGTGATTGTATCCTTCTATAATCACACCTTGAGCTTCCAACATCCAATCCTGAATTACATTTTTTAAAGTACAAACAAACATCATTTCCAATTGAGCAATATCCCAATGCAAATATTGGGCACCAAAAGAAAGTAAAAACCTTCATCTATCATCCCTGACCACACCTCCAATACCTTTTATATTATTACTTCTTAATGAAGCATCAACATTAATCTTTAGCCATCTAGGTGGAGGAGGATGCCAATAAGAAAACAATTATGCTGGTTGACATCCCAGTTGTCCAAATAGATATTAATAAATGGGCTAACTGTAGCCATTGAAATAGTATTAGCAGCAATTGAAACAACCGTGTCTTCTTTGCATCCATGAACCAACTTATTCCTACTTTTCTAAATAAGAAAGACAGATGTACAATAGATATTAGCAATGAGAGAGTTTGTACCTGACAATCTCTCTAGTCCATCTAAGCAATCTGGAAAGTCTTCAAATAAGGAAATCTAAAATGCCCACTTGTTTAACAGGTTAATGACATTCCGTAGTTTAGCACATCTCCCAACAATGTGACTATCATGTTCCTCCTCAGCACAACCTCTCGAGCAACCTAAAAAATTGATCAATCTTCTGTACAGTAAGAATGAATTAGATGAAATTGCTTCATTGTATAATCTCCACCAAAAGAGCTCAACACATGGTGTCAATTTAATTTTTTTCATCCATTTCCAGTGACATCCATCTGAATTGTGTATTGTCATAGCTTCTAGGGACAAAGCAGTAATGTATTTACCTGCAGCCTTTAGCTTTAACTCCATTTGATCCGTTCCTTGCTCCGACTCAATAGGAATTTGTAAAATAAGCTCCATAAGATGCTTGCCAAAGAACAATTGAAGATGATTCACATTCCAAGATCCTTCAGAGATAAATAAGCTTAGATTATAATTCATGATTTCCAAATTATTTACAAACATAGGCCATTTAGAAATGCATTTATCCAAAATCCATGAATCATACAACCAATTAATAGAATTACCATTAGAAATTCTCCATCTAACAATGTTTCTAAGGTAAGTAGCACCATTGCAAATAATTTTCCAAGTAAAAGAATACTCTTTTTTAACCGGATTAATCCATAAATTAGTGCCATATTTGGCTTTAAGAATATGGTTGAGAAAAGAATTCGGCTTCATGAAGAAATCCCAAGCAAATTCAGAATGAAGGGGTCCCACCTTAGAGATCGCCGAAAAGAGTCCATGACCACCTTCATTTTTTGGTTTGCATAACAAATCCCAAGAAACATAGTGCATTCCAACATTCCCATTATTTTTATTCCACAAGAAGCCTCTACACATTTTGTCAAACTCTTTAATAATTCCCAATGGAATTAAAGAAAGAGAAGAAAAAAACATTAGTAATGATAGGAAGGCGATTTTACGAACACCCTTTTCCCTTCCAAAGAAATGCAATTCTTCCCCCAAGTATTTAATTTATTAAAAGCCACCTCCATAAGCTTTTGGAAATCAGATGCCACCATCCTCCTTAATGTTATCTTTACACCAAGATAACATAGTTCTTTAACAACTTTGAACTGAAGTACATTTTGCAATTTGTTTCTTCCTCCTCCGATTGACATATTTCCCAAATAAAATTATAGATTTGTAATGATTAACTTTATGTCCCGACCACTTACAAATGATGATTAAAATGTTCTTCACCTTTTTAATTTTCCTGATATTTGCTTTCGAGAATATAAGAACATCATCAGCATAAAGCAAATGGGAAATTCTAGGAACATTAGGAGCAACTGAAATTGCCAACCCACCCGTACCAAGGTGGAAAGCATCAGATAAAATTTGAGAACACAAAATAAAAAGATAAGGGGATAGTGGACATCCTTGTCTAGATCCACTCTTGCATTCAATCCATTCAGATTTCCTCCCATTAATCAAAATGCAAAATTTTTGGTCTATGACACAATGCAATAATAACTCCAAAAATTTGCTAGGAAAGTTAAAGTGAAGAAGAACTTACATTAGAGCTTGCCATCCCATGCTATCATATGCTTGCTCCATGTCAATTTTGATATCCTATAGTCCTTTCTTTGCTTTCAAGTACCATAATTTGTTAAAAACTTCTTGAGCCAACAACACATGCTCCGACAAAGAACGACCTCTTATGAAAGCTACTTGATTCACTGAGATGACCTTGTGAATCACCATCTCCATTCTATTCAACAGTAATTTAACTATTAATTTATAAATAGTCATGCAAAGACTAATAGGACATAATTAGAGGGAACCATTGGATTTTGAATTTTTGGAGTTAAAACAATCAAATTTTCCGTCCAAGAATGATGCATAGATCCTATTGTGAAAAAATGATTAATGACACGCCAAACATTATTTTGGATTATTTTCCAAAAACCTTTTATGAAAGAAAATGTTATCCCATCCAAACCGGGAGAGATGTTATTTCCAGTACTTTACACAACATTTTGAAGTTCCTCTCTAGTGAATTCAACATTCAATCTTCAATGATCACCTTCATCAATGAAAGAAGGTGTTTCCCATCCCTCCAGCACACATTCCTTATGCCACCATCTGCTTTAAAAAAATTCTCTAAAAGTTTTCTGTATCTTAGCAAGATCATCCATCACCATGCCTCTATCATTCTTGATATGACTTATCCAATTTGAATTCCTTATAGCACTTGTAAATGCATGAAAAAAAGAGGAATTAGAGTCTCCCTCGTCCATCCATTTAGCTTTTGCTCATTGTTTCCACCATGTGTTGAGCCGAGCAAGAGTAATGTTAAGCTCATTAATTTTGTATCTAAGTAACCACATCTTCTCTAAAGAAAGCAAAACATCCGCCTCCTCCATTTAAAGCTCTAAAATTTCCTTCTTCAAAGAATCCCTCAACAAATTAAAATTTTTAAAATTTGCTTTACTCCAATAAAATAAAGCTCTAAAAGTTCTTTTAAACTTTAAATTTAAAGAGGTATCCAGGTCTTTACCATTGGACTTCTTCCACAATTTCTCCATAATAGCAGCATCCCCATGGTAAGATGCCCAAACATCTTCAAAATGAATACCTCTATTATGGAACACCTCCGATTTGAAAACTTCAAAAATAATAAGAAAATGGTCCGAGGCTATAAGAGATAAATGTTTAATAATAGCTAGATGAATGGAATTCATAGAAATCGAGTTTATGAGACATCTATCCATTTTTTCTAAAATTCGAGCCCCTCTAGATTTGTTATTGCACTAAGTGAATTTGGGTCTGACAAACCCAAACTCATGAAAATCATTATTGTTCATGAAAGTGTTCATATCTTTAGCACCTTGAGATAAAATGAATTTCTTCCGTCCTCTTTTCTCCTCCTGAGACAAAACATAATTAAAGTCGACACCAATTACCAAATTCAAAGAATTGGAGCAATTTCTCTCCAAGCAATCCCTCAAAGATTTCTTGTCAAGAGAAATTCTACTCCCATACACAGTAGACACCATCAAGCATCCTTTATTCAGAACATCCAAGTTTCCAATAATAACCTGAGGAGAAATTTCAATCACAGAAAAAGAAGCCAAACCCTTCCTCCATAATACCATTATACCCCCAGAAAGACCATCAAAAGGAACCACAAAAGAATCCCAATTATTTCCCAAAAATCAAGAATCTGAATGTTTTCCATAGAATTTATTTTTGTTTCCACCATACCAACAAAAAACATATTATTATCTTTTATAAACTCATTGAGATATAGAGCATCCTCCCTTTTTTTGGCCCCTCTATAATTACAGAATGCGAAGGAGGTCATTGATTAAAAAAAGGGAAGGACCCAAATTCCTCTTACCTTTACCACCATCCATCTTTCTATTATGAGCTATAATATTACCCAAGCCAGGAGATTTTATCTCTTTAAGAAGTTTCACTTTCTTCCTTGAAGAACTCTCCATCACAACGCTATCTAGAGAAGAGTCTACCCATATATAAGAAAATTCTATAGGATCTTTAATAAAAGGATCCTAGTAGTAGAAGAGTCTACCCATGCGGTGTTTGATTAAATAGATAAGACCTCTGAACCTAAACCTGAAGAAGAAGGAGAAGTTAAGGTGATTTTTAGGTAAATACTATTTCTATAAGAGAGAGTAAAACCACAGGAGCAATTACTTAGAGATTGGAGATATTATTCTAGTAATCATAGAGATTTGATCTTAGGAGACCCATCTAAAGGTATAAGAACCAGGAATGGACTTAGGAGGGAGGTAAGTCATTCTATATTTAGCTCGGAGATAAAACCCACCAATATAGATCAAGCCTTAGGAGATGAATTATAGATCTTAGAAAAGTAAGAAGAGCTAAACTAATTTATTAGGAATGATGTGGGGGAATTATTCATGAGACTTAAGGAGCAAAGTGTGGTTGGAACAAAGTGGGTCTTCAAAAATAAGATGAATGACTATGGAATAGTAGTACGAAATAAGGCCACACTAGTAACTAAGGGGTATAACTAAATTTATGTAATAGACTTTGAGGAAACTTTGCCCCACTAGCCAGACTAGAAGCCATGAGTGTATTATTAGCCTTTACTTTCTTCAAGGGTTTTAAATTATACCAAATGGATATTAAGTGTGCCTTCCTAAATGGAAAAATCAAAGAAGAAGTTTATGTTGAAGAAACCCTTAGGTTTAAGAATTCATAATTTATGAACCGTGTTTTCAAATTGAAATAGGAATTATATGGATCAAAGCAAGCACCTAGGGCTTAGTATGAAAGGTTGAGCACCTTTATACTAGATAGAGGATTTGTTAAGGGTATGGTAGACACCACCATCTTCCTAAACATGTTAGGAGATGAGATACTCATTGTACAGATTTATGTAGATGATATGTTGTTTGGATTTTTAGATAAAAACATTTGTGATGAATTCTGAAAAAAAATGAGTACCAAGTTTGAAATATGCATGATAGAAGAACTTAATTATTTCCTTGGATTTAGTATGAAATAGATGGATGATGGAACCTTCCTTAGCCTTTTTAAGTACATCAAGGATAACTTAAAAATATATGAAATTGATAATGCTAAGGCTATGAGCACTCCCATGAGCTCCAGTATTCAATTAGATAATTATCTAAATAGAAAATCAGTAGATAAAAAAAAATATAGGAGAATAATTGGATCTCTTCTCTATTTGGCTACCAGTAGACCGGATATAATGTTTAGTGTATGTCTATGTGCCAGATTTCAGGCTTACCTAAAAGAATCTCACTTAACTACTATCATGAGAATCCTTAAATACCTACTAGGAAACCCAAACATAGGAATATGTTATCCTAGACATAACACTTCTTTTGAAATCATAGGATTTTTAGATTTTGATTTTACAGGATATAAGGTAGATAGGAAAAGCACTTCTGGAACTTATCAATTTATAGGATAATCCTTAGTTTTCTGGTCCAGTAGATAATAAAATTTAGTAGCCCTTTCCACAACTAAAGTAGAATATATAGTAGTAGGGAGTTGTGTTACTCAAGTTTTATGGTTAAAAAAATAACTCTTAGATCTTGTACTACCTATAGAAAACATTCCAATTATGTGTGATAACACTAGTGCAATATGCATATCCAAAAATCCAATTCAACACTCCCACGCAAAGCATATAGACATTAGGCATCACTTTATAAGAGATCATATAGTCAAGGGAGATATAAAGTTGCTTCATATGTCTAAAGGGGATCAATTAGCATACATATTCATAAAACCACTAATCAATGACACCTTTAGCACCTTGAGGAAAAAACTGGGTATTATAGATATTCATTCTTAATCCATGAAAATTAAAAAAATATTCTATTTGCAAAAAATATGTCATATG
Organism: Dendrobium nobile; assembly: GCA_022539455.1. Taxonomy (NCBI): domain Eukaryota; kingdom Viridiplantae; phylum Streptophyta; class Magnoliopsida; order Asparagales; family Orchidaceae; genus Dendrobium; species Dendrobium nobile. The sequence continues at coordinate 42,868,246 of CM039736.1, forward strand.
TGTTTTTAACTTGTATATGTTTGTTCGTGTACTCATTCTTATATTATTTATTATTATTTATTAAATAAAATTAAAAAAATTGGTTATGTCATATGTGTTTGTTCTTATGTATGTTATTTGTCGTTTATGTTAGAAATTTAAAAAAAATTGCTTTAAGGTGTTTCCTTATCATCACACACACATCTCATTGAATCACCAAAATTCTCAACTTTTTATTCCTATCGTACTATATAATATATAGCCGTACTATACGATCTTCACAAATTTACCGATCATAGCACTCTATTTAATCAACATTCTAGATTAGCTCATTAATTTACACATCATATTGTATGAACCATTACTCATACTATATGATCCACGTGTCACTAACCATTGAGGAATTCGATCCGTTTGGTACGAAATTATTGATATTCATATTGTATGGTACCTCCCTTCATACAGTATGATCCATATATCAAATTTGATTGGGATGAATTTAACACGACTGGTATGAAAATAATTGCACTTCATAATATATGAACATCGTTCATACTGCATAATATTTTCATCAAAAATCATTCCGACAACTCCTCGAGATGAACAAAATTTCTTAAGATTGTCTAATACGATACTAATCATACTGTACAATTTGACTACTTTTTTTGACAAGTTGCTAGATGAAATTACTACTCTAATTGTACTGTATGAATATCTTCATACTATACGATTGGTAAAATTTTTTATAAATTGGAGGATTTGTATGGTTCAATTCACTTAACTTCCTTCAAACTCTCATCCTCTCAATCTTTCTGTCTAATGGCTGGTGGAAGCAAATGCGGCAGACTAATCCACGTGCTCTTCTTGTCATTGCAATGATTGATTTCTCTCCACCGTAGATGAAGATGCCTACCACAAGTTCAAAGAGGCAAAGATCTCCCCATCTCGCATGTTTAACCAACTAGCCCTAAATTTTGAAGTTAAGAACCTTTTTGCCTCCATCACTCTCCAATTTCTTCTTACCTTGGCCTTCCCCTCTAACTCTAAGCTCCTATATAATTTCTAAGCAAACCTTAAGATAAATTTAGGAAACACCACCTTGACTTCATTTGTATGAAAATGAAATGTAGAACTAAAGAAGATATAGCAGAACATAAGGACTCTTTACCCAATGACCTCATCCCAAATCTATGATCTCAAATGAGTTTGATTGGACTTCAATTAATTTGCTACATAGGAATGTACCCTAAACCCAACATAGACCCCTTATTTAATATCTAAGTTCGAATGCCCACATCATATAGCACATCCTTCAAACATCCATTATACAAAAAGTTGGGGATCGAATGAACATAACCCCACTTATGTCTGTAGTCACTTACTTAATCATGTAAGGTACTAAATTTGATGAAGCTCAAATAATTCTAGACTAAATCCATAAAATGACCACTATTCAACATCTAAGTGCCTGATGTAAACAAAACATTGCCTTAGGATATATTATAGGGTACATCCTTGACACCAAATACCAACTCAATTTTCCTATTCCAGCTTACAATTTTCCTATCTTTTATATGAATGCCTCCTTCCATTTTCTTTTCCATAGGGGCCAAAAGAATGCTAAGCTGGATCTTGATCAAGAAGGGGATGCTGTTCCTACAGGAGGACCACCATCACCAATACCACCACCTACACCTAACTACCCTGCCTATCCTGAGGATGATATTGTTCAGCAGCTTGAATGATTTGAAACTTGACTAGAGTACCATATTGACCAACAACAACGACAATGCGAGGAAGATATGTGATGGTTTGGTGAAAAATTTACCTAGATCGATTATCAACTTGCTTCCATCCATTCATTCTTTCAGCCACCACCAACAACACCTGATCAGGATCCACTTTCGTGTAGTATTTGATTGCTATGTTTTTTTTTGTACTACTTTATTTCTTTGGTTACATGATACTCCTCTTTATGTGATGTTAAAAGGGGGAAAAGATGTCTACTTTCATTGAATGTATGTTATTTTATTTTTAATATAATCTTTTGTTTATATTTTTTTTCTTTTTTTTCATTTAAAAAAAAAAAACAAAAAGAAAAGAAAAAATTAAATTAAAAATTTTTGTTCATGACATCGCAAAATTTTAAAATCCATTATCTATTGAGGGGGAGTATCTTGCCTATCAACTAACATTATTTGACATCATAAAAAAGTGGGATATTATTGCAATCCAGGATCCCAATTCTGTGATTTTGATGATAACAAATAATATTGACTGGATTATTACTTTCTTCATTGAATATTTTAGATGTTTTTTTTTGGTGAGCACTAACATTTCAGGTAAAATACATACCGCTCAAGACTGCTAAAGACTCCTGCGTAAAATAGGATTTGAAAGAGTCTGTAATTTGTATTCTTTTTTATTTTTCATTTCTTGACTCTGGTAATAAAAACATGTATGCAAATTGGGTGACCATGCACACACACCTAAGGGGAGATTTTTTTAAATATTAAAAAAAAAATTATAGTGTACAATTTTCATTCATACAATGTGATCTACTATCTGATAATATGCTTAATGGCTAATTTGAATATTAGTTTTTGTATACTAATCATACTATATTAGCTTGATCAGACTGTGAAAGTTCGTTCGGGATGTTAAGCCCTATGAACTTAGTCCCAAGCTAACCAAGAGGGGGGGTGAATTGGTATTTTAAAAATTCTTGAGACGAAGAAATAAATTCACAAACCAAATCACACCACCAAACCAAATGCGGAATTTAAAAGTGCGGAAGCAAAAATAAGAACACAAGATTTATAGTGGTTCGGTCGACTAGACCTACGTCCACTCTTTGGAGGCACCCTCCAAGTATTGCACTACAAAACGTGACTCTCCTTTAGCCCCCATAGCTAGGCGGAGAAGCCCTCACAAGAAACTCCTTTTTGCCACCCCGGCAAGGCAGAGAACCTTCCTCCTTTTGCTTCCTCCTGAAGCTGGCAGAGAACCACAACCAAAAGCAAAACTCCTTACCTCTACCGACCCTTCCAAGGACGAGAAACTCCAGACGAAAGACAAGCAGAGCGATCCTTGAGAAACCCTTGTGAATCCCCTCACAAGCTCCCCCTCACAAGATCCTCTCTCTCTCCCTCTCTCTCTTTCTCTCCTCAAGGTCTTCTCAAATCAAGGCAGCAGCCAAAGGTCACTTCAAAACGTTGACGAAGAGCTCTTTAAATAGAAGAGCTCAAGAGGAGCTCATTAATTGCAAGTAGCCAACTTGATCGTCCAGGCCGATATGGAAATCAGCCTGGCCGATTAGTACAAATTAAGGAAGATCGGCCAGAGCACAGCCCTGGGAACAGTCCTGGACGATTGAAATTTGGCTTGATCGTCCAGGCCGATCTCACGATCGTCCTGGCCGATTAGTTCAAATCAGAGGTAAATCATCCTGAGCACAGCCCTGGGAACAGTCCTGGCCGATTGAAATTTGGCTTAATCGTCCAGGCCGATCTCACGATCGTCCTGGCCGATATGATCGTATCAATCATCCTTAATTACTCCCTTGATTTCCTGATCAATTAAGGCATAATTTGGTAATTTCATCCAGGCCAATCCTGGAATCGTCCTGGACGATAATTTAAAATTCAATATGCCTAAACTGTCTAAGACGGCTATCTCTTTCTATTTTGAGCTTATCGTCCTGGCCGATACACGTATCGTCCAGGCCGATATGTTAATGTCGGCTGCCTTAATTAAGAATCCTTAATTAGACTTTCTGTTTTAAGCTGATCGTCCCAGACGATATAAATATCGGCCGGTCCGATGTGGGTAAAAACAGAATTTCTAAGCCTCTCAAGTGTGTGTGTGAAGGGTTACTTAGCATCAGTCTTTTTGATTATTACAAGTAGACTCAAAAGGTGAAAAATAAAATTACAGACTGACTCAACCCTAAACCTACGCGATCCTGGACTTGGCTTCCTCTTGATCGTCCGATCTTCGATTCCTGAAAAGTTAGAAGCAACAAGTAGTCCAAGAGAGATAGTGTTTGTCAATCATCAAAACATAAGCTATGAAAAAGTAGATTTGCAACAATCTCCCCCTTTTTGATGATGGCAAACACAAGTAGGAAAATTTTATTAAAACACCGCAAGGTTACAAAATCCAAGACCAAACAATTTTTTCCTACACCCTACTCCCCCTTTTGTCATCACAAAAAGAGGGTCTAGAAACACAAGAAAAAGACTATCAAGCACATAAAAAAGACATGAAACAAACAACACAAAATACAGACTAAAATAATGAGGGATCCAGATCATCAGATGGAGGTGGTGGAGGTGGCTGCTGAAAGTAGGTGGCAAGTGTGGTGAACTGAGCATTGAACCAGGTGATGTCCTGGTCATGCTGCTGCTGCTGCTGAGTAACGAAACTGTCAAATCGGGCTAAATCCTCAGCGCGGTGTTGCTCGTAGCGGGTAATGTCCTCTGAGTGTTGCTGCTCCTGAGCAACAACGTAGGCGTCAAACCGAGTCTCCCAACGATCAAATCTCTCAATCAACTGAGCAAAGGGTGAGTGTTGGTGGAGAGGGACAGGATCTGGAATGGGAGCGGGAGCGGGAGCCTCCTCCTCTTTAGCCCCCCGACTTTTCCCATCTCCTGGGTGAAGACGAGTACTATGAAGTGCAGTGAAGGAATTGTTTGAGTAGTAGGTAGGGTGAAGGTCAGGATGATTAGGGTATTGGAGATTGTATTTGGTTTCAAGGACATAAGCAATGATGTGTCCTAAGGCTAGATTGGGCTTTCTCTTATGGCCTGGGTCGCGAATTGTAGTTAGGTGATCGATGTAGCGAAAGAGTAGATTAGCAGCATTGAATTTTCTTTGGGCCATAATGTAGAAAGTAGTAAGGGACAGTAGAGGGGTGATGTGAATCCGGTCCCCGGCTTTTGGGATTATGGATGTGCGAAGAAAATGTTGGATTGTCCTAGCATCTTTGACCAAAGAGCTAGTCTCTCCAACATGGAAATGTGTATTGGTCTGACGAAGGAAGTGATTCGCCGTAGACCAGTCAAAATCAGGATCAGTGGCTATTTGGTGCAGCTTATCCCCAGTGGTGGATAGCTGTAGAAGATCAACACAGTCCTGATATGTGATTTCGACAGGGCGTCGATTCACATAGGAGGTCATGACTGTGAAGGTGTGGTTAATGCGTAGGTTAGCAAAAAATTCAGCGAGAAGTTCGGAAGAGAAAGGGAAGGCGAGAGTGAGTATAAAACAAAGAGAGGTGTGGGCAAAAAGGTCCATTACCGGGTATGAGAGATATGCTGGATTGATTATCCGGGACAGGGTGACGCCACTTTCCTTGTAGCGATGATAGGCAGCCTGATCTTCTGCCTCCCTGAATCGAGGGTCTAGAGTCGCCCTCGAAGAACTCCCAGATGCCTGACGAATACGTTTCCCACCAGCCATCTGAGAGAGGTAGCAGGAAAACACAAAAGAGTTGAAGGAAGAGGGTGAGAAAAATGGCTGGAATTGGCCTGAATTTAATGAAACGGCCCTATCGTCCTGGCCGATCGCAGAATCGTCCAGGCCGATAGGGTACAATAATTGCGTACAGACTGATTGGTCAAAAAAGCGGTCCGATCGGCCGGGCCGATCAGATATCGGCCAGGCCGAATAGACACAGGCGATCGGCCCGAGGAGTCAGGCCGAACGACCGTTGAAAAAGCAGATCGTCCGGGCCGATTAGGTGTATCGTCCGGGACGATGCACAATAATTGATCGTACCAGCCGAAGTTAAAATGTTTAAAATGCTTGCCACGTGTATCATCCAGGACGAACAGTGGATCGGCCCGGCCGATTGTCCAATAATGGATCGTCCGGGGCCGAATTTAAAGATCAAAACGTACTGACACGTGGATCGTCCAGGACGATCCAGTGTATCAGCCAGGACGATGCACATAAAATGCATCGGCCAGACAAAATACTATCAGTCAGGACCAAGAGTTTGATCAAATCGTCCAGGACGATGTGGGATCGTCCGGGACGATGAGTTAGGGTTTTTAAACGAAAAGGTCAGCAAATGGATTTTGAACAGAATTTGTCATATCGTCCAGGACGATAAGGGGATCGGCCAGGACGATGTAACTAGGAATTGAATTTAAAGAAAAAAAAATGGTGATGATCAAGACCCTCAAAAAATAAAGAAACAGTCAAAACACAGAAAAATAAATAAAAAAATAAGGAACACATGAAAACAAAAATTTTTGAACTTGTAATATTTCTAATTTTTATATATATATATATATATATATATATATATATATATATATATATATATATATATATATATATATATATATATATATATTTTTTTTATTTTTTCTATTTTATTTATGGAGGCATCATATGAGAATTCTTTTCAAAAAGTTAAGCCTTTTAAAGTTCCAAGAGATCAATAAGTTTAACAAATCTCAATTAGAAGAAGGTAGAATATCTGATTTTGCTAACCCTTGATCAGACATCCTTCAGGGTACAAAAATTCTTTTGGAAACCAAAAATCCAGCTTAGAATAACTAATAGGGATAATAAGATCCATTCAAAGCTTGTTTACAAAGAAAATATCTCATATTTAATAAACAAAAGTAATTTTTCTCAATCATGGAAATTGAAATCAAGTCTTTGAAAACATCACATAATTAATGAGTTTTCTAAGTTTTAAGAGTTTTACCAAAGAGAGAATAGCTTGCATTTAGTGGGCTCATTTTATGCCTCTTGTCATTTGATTTGCTCTTTTGAGCATTTTTTGATTCTTTGATACACTTTTGTGTATATAGCATTCTTTTCAATTTTGGCTTCATTGGCCTCTTTCCTTTTTAACTTTTGCAAGCTAGAAATTCTTTAATATACTCTTAAAAAGAAACTTAGTTGTGAGTATATCCTCCAAATATTAGAGAATAGGGGCTCTCTCTCTAACATAGGGAAGAACAATCCACAACACAAAATCAAAATCATGTGAAAAAAATGCAATGGCAAGATTTCAAAAGCTTGAATGATAACTTAAAACTTTGGCTATTATGCATAAGATAAATTATTGTAGCAAGATAAGAAAAAGATCTTAATTAACAGGCTATTGGTTAAACCGAGTTTAGACTTTTGTTTTAGAGAAGAAAAATCATACCACTAAATAAAGTCTGAAGGAGGGAAAACATCAACAGAAAACTCCCTTTAACTAATTTTGAAAAGCTAAATCACTATCTCAAAAAAAACTCCAAAATCTAAAAGTTTGAAAGGACTAATCATATGAGGGTCAAAATTAAAAAGCAACGTGTAAACAAAACAAAACAAAACAAAACAAATGAAAAATAAAGCAAACTAAAATCAATACAAAGTGAGCACAAAAACTAAAAAAAATAAAAAGACACACAAAACTAATGTTTCAAGCACGTGATAAAGCAGCGAGTTTAAGCAATTTTTGAGCTGCAAGCCTCCTTATGTCCAGTTATCCTATGCTCCCATGAGGGCTTTGGTGAGAGCACACCTGCAAAACTCAACAACAGTCAGATTTAGGAACCCAAACAGGTTTGGGATCCTTCTTAGAAAAAGTAGAATGTAATGCAGGTAAGGTATGCTGTGAATCATGCATTTTAGGTCTCCACACCCAATGAGTACTACGATGAATGGTGCAAGTGTGTGAGATGTGTCCTAGCATGCCACATGAGAAACATCTAATTCCAGGAAAGGGATTTCTTAGATGATTTGAGTTATAATGCCTCTTCCTAGGTTTTGGCTTAAGATCAACAGTGGAAGTCATCCGATCATTTTGAATCCTCAAATTTGTTCTCTTTAAGGCATCAATCTCAATCCTCAAATTTTTCTCAAGATCTTTAGATTTCTTAAGATCAAAACTAAGTGAGGTGTGTGAAACTTTTGATGCATTATGTTCATCAATTAATTCTAAATGTTTTTTGTTCAACTCATCAAATTCATCAAGAAGAGCCATGTGATTTGAATCAATCGTTGCATGGTCTTTGAGAAACACTTCATGCTCTTTTTGTAGATTTGAATGTTCTAATTTTAGGCTAGCATGAGTTTTCTTAAGTTTTTTGTATGATGCATGAATTTTTTCACAAATTTCAAACAATTCATCATAGGTTGGTTTACATACCTCTTATTCATCACTTTGATTTTCTCCCATGAAACACAAATTCGTAGTCTCTTCCTCTGGTTCAGTCTCAGAGGAATCAGTACCAGATTCTGCCCAAAATCCTCTTTGGATTTTCTTCTTGTCCTTCCTTGACTTGGCTTTCTCCTCACCTTTTTCCTTTTTTTTGCTTGATTGATCTTGAAGTGTAGGGCAATCGGCTCTCACATGTCCAGGTTTCCTGCATTCAAAACAAACAACATCAGAAGATCCTTTAACATATTTGTGATCCTTACCTTTCCTCCAATTTTGATGATGCCTATGTTTCTTCCTTAGAAAGCTTTTGAATTGCCTTGTGATGAAGGAAACTTCATCGCTTTCAGACCCGGAAGATTCAGAATCCGATTTGTGCGCCTTCAGTGCGTTTGTTTTCTCCTTTTTCTTCTCACCTGCATCAAGATTTCTTTGATTCACACCTTGCTCGTAAGCAATGAGTGAGCCAAGTAAGTTATCAATGGAATAAGTATTCAAATCTTTTGATTCAGTGATTGCAGTTGTTTTTGCATCATAAGACGAAGGCAAGCATCTCAAAATCTTGTTAACTTTTTCATAATTCGAAAGCTCTTTTCCTAGTGCATGCAATGAAGTAACAATCTGAGTAAACCTAGTGTACATGTCAGAAATCGATTCATGAGGTTTCATACGAAAAAGTTCGTAGTCATGCAAGAGAAAGTTCAAACGGGTTTGCTTAACTTCATTAGTACCTTCATAAGTGATGCATAATTTATCCCAAATCACTTTACCAGTTTTGCAAGTTGAAACACGCATGTAATCTTCAGATTTCAAAGCACAGAAAAAACAGCTCAAACATTTTGCATTTAACTGAGCCAAATCACGTTCATCGAAAGTTCATTCAGTAAAAGCAACTTCAGTTTTAATACCATTAATTTCACGAGAAGGTGGAGAATAACCTTCTTGAATAAGCATCCACATGCGATAATCAGTAGATTGTAAAAACGTTGACATGCGGGTTTTCCAAAAATCAAAAGGTAAGTTGTCAAATAGAGGAGGTCGTGTAATCGAATAACCTTCAGTAAGGTTTCTATTTCCTATGTTAGCTATGGATAAAATTCAAAAAGTTTTCAAACTTAATTTTTCAAATCCCGCTCTGATACCACTTGAAAGTTCGTTCGGGATGTTAAGCCCTATGAACTTAGTCCCAAGCTAACCAAGAGGGGGGGTGAATTGGTATTTTAAAAATTCTTGAGACAAAGAAATAAATTCACAAACCAAGTCACACCACCAAACCAAATGCGGAATTTAAAAGTGCGGAAGCAAAAATAAGAACACAAGATTTATAGTGGTTCGGTCGACTAGACCTACGTCTACTCCTTAGAGGCACCCTCCAAGTATTGCACTACAAAACGTGACTCTCCTTTATCCCCCACAGCTAGGCGGAGAAGCCCTCACAAGAAACTCCTTTTTGCCACCCCGGAAAGGCAGAGAACCTTCCTCCTTTTGCTTCCTCCTGAAGCTGGCAGAGAACCACAACCAAAAGCAAAACTCCTTACCTCTACCGACCCTTCCACGGACGAGAAACTCCAGACGAAAGACAAGCAGAGCGATCCTTAAGCAACCCTTATGAATCCCCTCACAAGCTCCCCCTCACAAGATCCTCTCTCTCTCTCCCTCTCTCTCTTTCTCTCCTCAAGGTCTTCTCAGGTCAAGGCAGCAGCCAAAGGTCACTTCAAAACGTTGACGAAGAGCTCTTTAAATAGAAGAGCTCAAGAGGAGCTCATTAATTGCAAGTAGCCGACTTGATCGTCCAGACCGATATGGACATCGGCCTGGCCGATTAGTACAAATTAAGGAAGATCGGCTAGAGCACAGCCCTGTGAACAGTCCTAGACGATTGAAATTTGGCTTGATCGTCCAGGCCGATCTCACGATCGTCCTGGCCGATTAGTTCAAATCAGAGGTAAATCATCCTGAGCACAGCCCTGGAAACAGTCCTGGCCGATTGAAATTTGGCTTAATCGTCTAGGCCGATCTCACGATCGTCCTGGCCGATATGATCGTATCAATCATCCTTAATTACTCCCTTGATTTCCTGATTAATTAAGGCATAATTTGGTAATTTCATCCAGGCCGATCCTGGAATCGTCCTGGATGATAATTTAAAATTCAGTATGCCTAAACTGTCTAAGGCGGCTATCTCTTTCTATTTTGAGCTTATCGTCCTGGCCGATACACGTATCGTCCAGGCCGATATGTTAATGTTGGCTGCCTTAATTAAGAATCCTTAATTAGACTTTCTATTTTAAGCTGATCATCCCGGACGATATAAATATCGGCCGGGCCGATGTGGGTAAAAATAGAATTTCTAAGCCTCTCAAGTGTGTGTGTGAAGGGTTACTTAGCATCAGTCTTTTTGATTATTACAAGTAGACTCAAAAGGTGAAAAATAAAATTACAGACTGACTCAACCCTAAACCTACGCGATCCTGGACTTGGCTTCCTCTTGATCGTCCGATCTTCGATTCCTGAAAAGTTAGAAGCAACAAGTAGTCCAAGAGAGATAGTGTTTGTCAATCATCAAAACATAAGCTATGAAAAAGTAGATTTGCAACAGACTGTACAATTTTTTTTGATGTAAAACCCTATTCGCTAAATTAATTTAAGTATGATTATGAATTTTATTTTTGAACTATTCATATTGTACGATTATAATTGTACTGCAATATCATTAGAAATCTTGCTAAAATTAACCCCCATAATTTAGAAATTAAATGATGGTTGATTAATGACTTTTAATTTGTGTTGTATGATCCTTATCGTACTGTATAGAGAATAGAGATGGTGCTCGATCATCCCATAGATCTTACCGGATGAAACGCACAATTTTTGTTCAAATCGTATAGTATGATATTAATATCATAATGGACGAACTTCTTGAGATTAACTAACCATACTGTATGATGTATACAGTATGGGATTATTAATATAGATGCCTTTTAATCATCCTACGATTCATCCCGTATGAACAGAGGAAATATAATAGATCATATTGGATGATCTCTATATTATACTATATGTTGTGTTAAAAAACTGCAAATTATTTATTGTCCTTCGTAAAGGATAAGAGTAGTTTTGAACTGATCATACTGTATGAACTTGGATTGTACTGTACGAATAGTGACAACTAACTAGAATTTTTAGAATTTTTAAAACATATTATAAAAGCAATTCTTTAATTGAATTTCTAAATAGTTATTAGAGAGGAACATGATTAAAGAAGTAACTTTGAGAGGGTGGTTTTGAAGAAAATCAGGGTTTGTGAGAGGAAGGAGAAGGTGAGCTTGAGCGTGAGGGAGGAGTGTGAGGGGAATCACATGATTGCTCCAGGCTAGCTGCACGCTCACTCCTCCTTTGTCCTTGATGAGTCTTGTAGGAAATCTATAGGGGGAGAGGCTTCTTTGTCAGTCTTCGAGATTCTCTACTGTTGAAACTTATCGAATATTGAATAGGTTGTTAGACCTAAGCTTATGTCCCAAAGGCTAACCAAGAGGGGGGGTGAATTGGTAATTTAAAATTTGAAAGTTCATTAGGGATGTTAGGCCCTTAAGAACTGGCCCAAGGCGAATTAAAAAGAGAGGTGAATCGGTACTTTAAAACAAACACAATCCAAAATCCAGATTCACCACAACGAAAACAAAAGTGCAGAAATTAAATGCGGAAGCAATAATAAGAAAGACCACACCAGATTTATAGTGATTCGGTCAAACCTTGACCTACGTCCACTCCTTGGAGGCACCCTCCAAGTATTGCACTAAAATAAGTATCTCTCCTTTAGCCCCCACAGCTAGGCGGAGAAGCTCTTACAAAATCACTTCGACCTTCCCCAGTGCGGTGAAGTCGTCGGGTCCTTTGACACCAAAGAGATCTTCTTCTTTGGTGAATTTCCCTCAAGACAAGCCTTGAATCCGACGGTATTAAGGTGCAAGCCTGCCGGAGCAACCATGTGGAATCCCCCTCCATACTCCCTTGAGTCCCCCCTCACAAGATCTTCTCTCTCTCTCATACTTCACCCGTTCCTCACTCCCTTTCAAGCTCTCTCTTCAGGTTTCCCCCAAAAGAATGAAGCTACAATGGCTACCAAAGACACTTACGAAGTGTCATGTCATAGCTTAAATAAAAGATCTCAAAACAAGCTCATTTATGCAAGTTGCCAACATTATTGTCCAGGATGATAAGCAGATCATCCTGGCTGATCAGTACAAATTAAGCTCATCAGCCTGGGATGATTTGAGATGATAAGAAGAAAATTGGTTACATCATCCTGGCCAATCTCACGATCATCCCGGACGATTAGTTTAAAACCAATTTCAATCTTCTTGATCATCGCCCGGAATTTGAGCTGGATGATTTAAATCGTCCTGGCTATCATCCCGGACGATGTGATCGTATCAATCAGCCTTTAATGCTTTCTAAATATACCAGATTAATTTAGGCATAATTGACTTAGATCATCCTGGACGATGTGTATATCATCCTGGCTGATTTCCTAAAATAATGAATACCTAATCTGATCATGGCAGCTGATTCTTTCTGAATTGAGCCTATAATCCTGGTCGATACAAGTATCGTCCAGGCCGATAAGCTTATGATGACTGCCTTAATGATGATGCCTTAATTAGGATTTCTGCTTTTGGACAGATCATCCAGGATGATATAAATATCATCTTGGACGATGTTACCAATATCAGAAATCTTTAGGGAACAACAAAAAATCTTCCAAGTTATAAATCATCAGGAGCCACACCAAAATACAATAGACTCAAGAAAGGAAAAAGAGTACAAACTGACTTAGACCTAGTCTACCCAATCTTGAGCTGGTTCAAAATTACAGTCTGATCGTGTGGACCTAAAATGTCAGGAAATAAAACAGTCATAGAGAAATAAGAGTGTTTTCTATCATCAAAATCATAAACCATGAAAATAGATCCGCAGTAATCTCCCCCTTTTTGATGATGGCAAATATTTCAATTTGAATTTTCAAAAAGTAAGTATTTTCTCCTAATCTCCCCCTCACTAGAACAATACTTTAAAAATAGGAGAGATAAAAATATTTTTGTTGTTTTTAAATTTTTGAAAGAGAGAAGAAAAAAAAAATCAACAATAGTATAAAATTTAACAACACTACGTTCTCCCCCTTTGACATTATCAAAAAGAGAAGGGGCACAAATAATAAAATGATTAAAAGACAAAAATGATCCCTGATCTAGTGAAGAGAACAAATAATCTTAAAATGAGAAAGTTACCTCTTGGTTTTAATCAAAAACTTAGTAGAATTGTATTGACAACGTATAGCCCAAAAAAGGTTAGAAATTAAGAATTTGATAATCCGAAACTCAAGTTTTTTAAAAAGGCTCAAAAACTTTTTAATTCAATATCTAAATCAAGGAATAAATTAGAGAAAGAAACAGTCATTTTTCAAAAACTCCTTCTATAAAATATATCTAATAGAAGATCAATGCACGAATTATTGAATCATGAATCAAGATTTTTAAACTCAAGTATCAAAAGTATCAAAAGTTTTCTTAAGTTTTAAGAAGCACAAGAATGGTAAGCATTAAACTTTGCGGGCTCATTTTTTGCCTCTTGACATTGGTTGGCGCACTGTGCATCTTTTGATTTTTGATACACTTTGTGTATTTTTTTTTTTCAATTTGGCATCTTTACGCATCTTTTTATTTTTGGCATCATTGGCCAATTTTTTGAATATACTACATTTCTTAAATCTTAAAAACAAAAGTAAACCCATCCTATTGACAAAGTGAATTTCTTGATTAGGAAAATTATGAGTTAGATTTAACAACTTGCAAAAGATTCCTATGCGATAAATAAAATATAAGGAGATAAAAAAAAGTTTAGTTTCAAAGACTAATTTAAAATATGAAAAAAATTTTAAATCAAAAGTTGAATAACCTCTTTTAGGAAACAAAGATTGAGAGTTAAAAACATGAGTTTCCTTCCTTTGACTTGAAGGTTCGATGGGGATGTTAAGCCCTATGAACTTAGTCCCAAACTAACCAAGAGGGGGGGGTGAATTGGTATTTTAAAAACTTCGTTTTTTTAAACAAAGAAATAAAGTTGCATAAACCAAATCACACAACGGAAATAATGCGGAATTTTAAACGTGCGGAAGCAAGAAAAGAAACACAGAGATTTATAGTGGTTCGGTCGACTCGACCTATGTCCACTCCTTGGAGGCACCCTCCAAGTATTGCACTACACAAAAAGTGACTCTCCTTTAGCCCCCACGGCTAGGTGGAGAAACCCTTACAAGAACCTCCTTTTTGCCACCCCGGCAAGGCAGAGAACCTCTCTCCTTTTGCTTCCTCCTGAAGCTGGCAGAGAACCAGAACCAAAAGCACAACTCCTTACCTCTACCGACCCTTCCACGGACGAGAAACTCTAGACGAAGATGACGCAGAGAGATCCTTGAAGCAACCCTTGTGAAACCCCTCACAAGCTCCCCCTCACAAGATCCTCTCTCTCTCTTCTCTCTCTCTTTCTCTCCTCAAGGTCTTCTTAGGTCAAGGCAGCAGCCAAAGGTCTTTTAAAAACGTTTGAACAAGAGCTCTTTAAATAGAAGAGCTTCAAAAGAGCTCATTAATTGCAAGTTGCCGACTTTATCGTCCAGGCCGATATGGACATCGGCCTGGCCGATCAGTACAAATTAATGAAGATCGGCCAGAGCATAGCCCTGGATGCCAGATTGGACGATTGAAAATTAGCTTGATCGTCCAGGCCGATATCACGATCGTCCTGGCCGATCAGTTCAAATCAGACAAAAATCGTCCTGACAATAGCTCTGAATATGGGCTGGCCGATATTGATCGTCCTGAAGTAACTTAAGGTTTTTGACTAGATCGTCCTGGCCGATCCTGAGATCATCCAGGACGATATGATCGTATCAATCATCCTTAATTACTTCCTTGATTTCCTGAACAATTATGGCATAATCTGTTAATATCGTCCAGGCCGATCCGAGGATCGTCCTGGCCGATAATTTAAAGATATGCTATACCATACCTGTCTATGGCGGCTACTTCTTTCTGTTTTGAGCGTATCGTCCTGGCCGATACACGTATCGTCCAGGCCGATCGGTTAACGTTGGCTGCCTTAATCAAGAACCCTTAATTAGACTTTCTGTTTTAAGCTGATCGTCCAGGCCGATATAAGATATCGTCCTGGCCGATATGAGTAAAAACAGAATTTCTAATTCTCTCAAGTGTGTGTGTGAAGGGTTACAAAGTATCAGTCTTTTTGACTATTACAAGTGGACTCAAAAGGTAAAAATAAAAGTACAGACTGACTCAACCCTAACCCTACGCATTCCTGAACTTGGCTCCTTTTTGATTGTCCGATCGTCGATTCCTGAAAAGTTAGAAGCAACAAGCTGTCCAAGAAAAGTAGTGTTTGTCAATCATCAAAACATAAGACATGAAAAAATAGATTTGCAACAATCTCCCCCTTTTTGATGATGACAAAACACATTAAAGGGATTTAATCACAACCATGAAAAAATAACCTCATAAACTTCTCCCCCTTTTGACATATCAAAAAGGAGGGTACATTAAAGCATAGTAAAAGAAATGCCCACTTTTTTTTTTTTTTTTTTTTTTTTTTTTTTTTAAGCACATCAATGATATAGTATTTCATGTGATTGTTTTAAAAATTTGTGAGTTAATGTGTTACCAATCTCATTTAATCCATAGAATAGGAGAATATCCGTTCATGGTTTACCCTTAGCCAAAACATTGTCTTAGGGTAGAATCGTCTTTTGAAATCAATAACCTAACTCAAATAATTAATTGAATATGAGAAAAAGAATCTACCCACAACTTGGCATAAGGAAAATATCTCCATAAAACAATGAGGTAGATTTGTCACAATCGAACGATAATCGAGATCAAGCCTTTGAGAATCAAAACTTCTAAGTTCTAAAAGATATAAAAAGAGAGAATAGCTTGCTTTTGAGTGGGCTCATTTTATGCCTCTTGTCAATGTTGTGGCGCTTTGCGCATCCTTTTATAGATTTTTCAATTTTTTGGCGTCTTTGCGCTTCTTTTGTTGGCATCATTGGCCAAATTTTTTTATTTTTGCAAGCTAGATTCCCTTTTAGACTCTTTTAAAAAAACTTAGTTGTGAATATATCTTCTCAGATATTAGAGAATAGGAGCTCTCTCTCTAACATAGGGAAGAATTACCACAAGCAGGATTAATAATTGAAGACAAGAATAACGAGGGATCATGAGGTGACAAAAAAACTTTTAATCATTGTAAATATAAGATAGATTTGCTTAAGCAAGCTTTTAGAAAGAATCTTAGTTTCATAAGCAATCTTTTATTTTGAGATAGACTTTTGATTAGAAAAGAAAATTATGCCACTAATACTAAGTTAGGTAAAGAGACACAATCACAAGATATTCATACTATCTAGGGATTAAGTGGATGAAAACATATTAACTACAAATTGTTAAAGACAAGACAAGAGATATCATATCAGTGAAGATCTAAAACTAAGGTAAAAGAAAAAAAAGAAGACAACAAAAAGAATAAAAAAAATTTTCATGCATTTATGTCAATCACACCCAATCTGGTCCTTAAAGAGCTGAAAGTGTCGAAGGCCAGTGGTTTAGTAAAGATGTCTGCCAGTTGGTTTTCAGTTGTCACATGGTGTAACTCAATGTCTCCCTTAGTCACATGATCTCTAATAAAGTGATGCCTAATGTCAATGTGTTTAGTTCTTGAATGTTGGATAGGATTTTTAGAGATGCATATGGCACTAGTGTTGTCACAAAAAATTGAGATGGTGCTTACATGTACTCCTAGATCCAATACCTGTTGTTTCAACCAAAGAACTTGGGCCACACAACTTCCAAGAGCAATGTATTCAGCTTCAGCAGTGGACAGTGCAACAGAATTTTGCTTTCTACTAGACCAAGAGACCAAGGATTGTCCAATGAATTGACAAGTTCCAGAGGTGCTCTTTCTATCCACCTTGCATCCTGCAAAATCAGAGTCAGAAAAACCAATAATCTCAAAAGAAGTGCTATGTCTAGGGTACCAAATCCCTAATCCTTGTGTCCCCAAAAGGTATCTAAAAATCCTTTTAATAGCAGTCATGTGGGATTCCTTAGGGTCAGCTTGAAACCTAGCACAAAGACAAACACTAAACATAATGTCAGGTCGGCTTGCAGTTAAGTAAAGTAAAGATCCAATCATGCCTCTATACTTCTTCTGATCAACAGACTTACCACTTGGGTCCTTATCCAACGGAGCACTAGAAGTCATGGGAGTGTTAATTGGCTTGGCTTTGTCCATCTCATATTTCTTCAAAATGTCTCTTATGTATTTTGTTTGATTTAGAAAAGTGCCATCTTCCAATTGTTTTATGCTAAACCCCAAAAAGTAAGACAATTCTCCCATTAAACTCATTTCAAACTCTCTACTCATTGTTTTAGAAAAGTCATCACACAAATTTTTATTTGAAGATCCAAAGAGTATATCATCAACATAAATATGAACAATGAGTAAATCATCTCCAACTTTTTTAAGAAAAAGGGTGGTGTCTACGCTCCCCTTGACAAACTCCCTCTCTAGTAAGAATGTGCTAAGCCTCTCATACCAAGCTCTAGGTGCTTGTTTTAAACCATACAATGCCTTTTTTAATTTAAACACATGGTTTGGAAATTGAGAACTCTCAAAACCTGGAGGTTGTTCTACAAACACATCTTCTTTTATCTCCCCATTTAAAAAGGCACTCTTGACATCCATTTGAAAAAGCTTAAATCCTTTATAACAAGCAAAGGCTAATAGCACTCTAATGGCTTCCAATCTAGCTACCGGGGCAAAAGTCTCCTCAAAGTCTATCCCTTCTATTTGATTGTACCCCTTAGCCACTAATCTTGCTTTATTCCTCACCACCACTCCTGAATCATTCACTTTGTTCTTAAATACCCACTTTGTTCCAACTACACTTTGTTCCTTAGGTCTTTCCACAAGTTCCCAAACATCATTCCTAACAAATTGATTCAACTCTTCTTGCATTGCTATCATCCAAAACTCATCAGAGAGGGCTTGATTAATGGTGGTGGGTTCAGTCATAGAGATAAAGGCAGAGTGGTTCACCTCCTTCCTAAGTCCATGTCTAGTCTTAACTCCACTAGAAAGGTCTCCTAAGATCAAATCCTTGGGGTGACTAGTAGAGTATCTCCAATCTTTAGGCAAAGTGTGTGAAGTTTCTCCCCTTTCATCAAAAGTTTCTATTCCTTGGGTGACTCCTTCTACTCCTCCATTGCTTAGGTGCTCATTCTCCTTCCCCAAATTTTCTACTCCACTTGTAATCTCTCCAACATCATCATCATCTACTCCATGCTTCTTATGATCAGACTCATCAAAAACTACATGGGTTGTCTCTTCCACCATCAAGGTTCTCTTGTTAAACACTCTAAAAGATTTCCCAACACTAGAATATCCTAAGAATACTCCTTCATCAGATTTAGGATCAAATTTTCCCAAGTGAGACTTTCCATTATTGTGAATGAAAACTTTACAACCAAAGACATGAAGGTGGGAAAGATTAGGTGTTCTACCCTTAAGGATCTCATAGGGTGTCTTTTCTAATTTGACTCTAACATTCACCCTATTCAACACATAACAAGCTGTGTTAACCGCTTCAGCCCAAAAGTATCTTGGAAGTGAATACTCAGCAAGCATGGCTCTAGCGGCTTCCACCAAAGTCCGGTTCTTCCTTTCAGCTACTCCATTCTGCTGAGGAGTCCTAGGAGCTGAAAAATTGTGGCTAATCCCCTTCTCCTCACAAAAATCTCCAAATCTTTCATTTTCAAACTCTCCCCCATGATCACTATGGATGGTCAAAATCTCACATCCTAGCTTCTTCTGAATCCAAGTAGAAAAAGTTTTAAACTCCTCAAAAGACTCATTTTTATGAGAAAGAAATCTAGTCCAAGTGAACCTCGAGTAGTCATCAACAATCACAAAACCATAGACTTTCCCTCCCAAACTTGCTATGCTAATGGGTCCAAACAAATCCATGTGAAGGACTTCTAAAGGTCTAGAGGTGCTAATGTCCTTTATGGGGTGAAAAGAGGAGTGAATTTGCTTTCCTAGTTGACAGGCATCACAAAGGTGGTCTTTTGTAAACTTAAGTTTGGGAACACCTCTAACTAGGTCCTTTTGGGTCACTTTCCTAA
Source organism: Dendrobium nobile (assembly GCA_022539455.1). Taxonomy (NCBI): domain Eukaryota; kingdom Viridiplantae; phylum Streptophyta; class Magnoliopsida; order Asparagales; family Orchidaceae; genus Dendrobium; species Dendrobium nobile. Next base: position 42,887,647 of record CM039736.1, read on the forward strand.
GGGTTTTCATACTTGCATGACAAAGCCTCCTGTGCCACAACCAAGAATCATCAATGACAGTTTTTAAGCAAAAAGAAGCAGCACATTCAATGCTATTTAAATCAAGCATATAGACGTTGTTTACCCTCTTTCCCTGCAAAATGGTGTTGTTGCTTAAACTTACAATGCATGAATTTGTGAAGAATTGTACGATGAAGCCTTTGTCACAGAATTGACTGATGCTGAGCAAGTTGTGCTTCAATCCATCTACAAGCAAAACATTTTCAATCATAAGGTTCTTGGAATTACCAATTATACCTGCTCCTACCACCTTCCTGGTGGTGTTGTCTCCAAGAGTAACCTTGCCTCCAGTCCTGGATTCTAGTACAACAAACTGGCTAGCATCACCAGTCATATGTCGAGAGCAGCCACTGTCCAGGTACCACATACTCTCACGAGGTCTTTTGTGAGAGGCTTCCTGAAAAATTATCAAATGTTAGTTTTAGGAACCCAAGCAGGTTTGGGTTCCTTCTTATGAAGAGAAGAATGCAATGCATGTGTGGTATGCTGTGGATCTTGTACCTTAGGTCTCCATACCCAATGTGAACTATGATGAATTGTACAAGTATGTGAGATATGTCCTATCATGCCACAAGAAAAACATCTAACTCCAGGAAAGGGATTTCTTAAGTGATTTGAGTTATAATGCCTCTCTCTAGGTTTTGGCAATTGATTAATAGTAGAATTCATCCTAGATTTCTTACATGCTTCTAAATCACTTTGAATCTTCAAGTTTGTGTTTTCTAAAATTTCATTTTCAATCCTCAAATTTTTTTCTATTTCTTTTGACTCCTTAAAATCAGATTCAAGAGATATGTGTGATATTTTCAATGCATCATGCTCTTCAACCAACTTACCATGATTTTTATTTAATTCATCAAATTCATCAAGTAAAGTCATGTGATTTGAATTAATTGTTTGATGGTCCTTAATCAAAATTTCATGCTCTTTTTGTAGATTTAAAAATTCTAATTTCAAGCTAGCATGAGTTTTCTTTAATTTTCTATATGATGCATGAATTTTTTCTGAAACTTCAAGAAGTTGATCATATGAAAGTTCACATACCTCTTCTTGATCAATTTGATCTTTTCCCATGAAGCACAAGTTTGTAGTTTCTTCCTCTGGTTCAGTCTCAGAGGAATCAGTGCCAGATTCTGCCCAGAAGCTTCTTTGGATTTTCTTCTTGTCCTTTCTAGACTTAGCTTTCTCCTCACCTTTTTCCTTTTCTTTGCTTGAATGATCTTGAAGTGTAGGACAATCGGCTCTTACATGTCCAGGTTTCCTGCATTCAAAACAAACAACATCAGAAGATCCTTTAATATGTTTATGATCCTTACCTTTTCTCCAACTTTGATGATGCTTTTGTTTCTTCCTTAGAAAGCTTTTGAATTGCCTTGTGATGAAGGCAACTCCATCGCTTTCAGACCCAGAAGATTCAGAATCCGATTTGTGTGCCTTCAATGCAATTGTTTTCTCCTTTTTCTTTTCACCTGTATCAAGATTTCTTTGATTCACCCCTTGCTCGTAAGCAATGAGTGAGCCAAGCAAGTTGTCAATAGAATAGGTGTTTAAATCTTTAGATTCAGTAATTGCAGTAATTTTTGCATCATAGGTTGAAGGCAAGCATCTCAAAATCTTGTTAACTTTTTCATAGTTCGAAAGCTCTTTTCCTAGTGCATGTAATGAGGTAGCAATCTGAGTAAACCTAGTGTACATGTCAGAAATCGATTCATGAGGTTTCATACGAAAAAGTTCGTAGTCATGCAAGAGAATATTTAAACGGGATTGTTTGACTTCATTAGTGCCTTCATAAGTAATGCACAATTTATCCCAAATTTCTTTACCAGTTTTGCAAGTTGAAACACGCATGTAATCCTCAGATTTTAATGCACAGAAAAAACAATTCAAACATTTAGCATTTAGTTGGGCTAAATCTCGTTCATCAAAAGTCCATTCGGTAAAAGCAACTTCCGTTTTAAAACCGTTAATTTCACGAGAAGGTGGAGAATACCCTTCTTGTATAAGCATCCACATGCGATAATCAGTAGATTGTAAAAAAGTTGACATGCGAGTTTTCCAGAAATCAAAAGGTAGGTTATCGAACAGAGGAGGTCGGGTAATAGAATACCCTTCCGTAGTGTTGCGATTCCCAAAGTTAGACATGGATCAAATTCAAAAAGTTTTTAAACTTTAATTTTCGAATCAGAAGCTCTGATACCACTTGAAAGTTCGATGGGGATGTTAAGCCCTATGAACTTAGTCCCAAACTAACCAAGAGGGGGGGTGAATTGGTATTTTAAAAACTTCGTTTTTTTAAACAAAGAAATAAAGTTGCATAAACCAAATCACACAACGGAAATAATGCGGAATTTTAAACGTGCGGAAGCAAGAAAAGAAACATAGAGATTTATAGTGGTTCGGTCGACTCGACCTACGTCCACTCCTTGGAGGCACCCTCCAAGTATTGCACTACACAAAAAGTGACTCTCCTTTAGCCCCCACGGCTAGGTGGAGAAACCCTTACAAGAACCTCCTTTTTGCCACCCCGGCAAGGCAGAGAACCTCTCTCCTTTTGCTTCCTCCTGAAGCTGGCAGAGAACCAGAACCAAAAGCACAACTCCTTACCTCTACCGACCCTTCCACGGACGAGAAACTCTAGACGAAGATGACGCAGAGAGATCCTTGAAGCAACCCTTGTGAAACCCCTCACAAGCTCCCCCTCACAAGATCCTCTCTCTCTCTTCTCTCTCTCTTTCTCTCCTCAAGGTCTTCTTAGGTCAAGGCAGCAGCCAAAGGTCTTTTAAAAACGTTTGAACAAGAGCTCTTTAAATAGAAGAGCTTCAAAAGAGCTCATTAATTGCAAGTTGCCGACTTTATCGTCCAGGCCGATATGGACATCGGCCTGGCCGATCAGTACAAATTAATGAAGATCGGCCAGAGCATAGCCCTGGATGCCAGATTGGACGATTGAAAATTAGCTTGATCGTCCAGGCCGATATCACGATCGTCCTGGCCGATCAGTTCAAATCAGACAAAAATCGTCCTGACAATAGCTCTGAATATGGGCTGGCCGATATTGATCGTCCTGAAGTAACTTAAGGTTTTTGACTAGATCGTCCTGGCCGATCCTGAGATCGTCCAGGACGATATGATCGTATCAATCATCCTTAATTACTTCCTTGATTTCCTGAACAATTATGGCATAATCTGTTAATATCGTCCAGGCCGATCCGAGGATCGTCCTGGCCGATCCGAGGATCGTCCTGGCCGATAATTTAAAGATATGCTATACCATACCTGTCTATGGCGGCTACTTCTTTCTGTTTTGAGCGTATCGTCCTGGCCGATACACGTATCGTCCAGGCCGATCGGTTAACGTTGGCTGCCTTAATCAAGAACCCTTAATTAGACTTTCTGTTTTAAGCTGATCGTCCAGGCCGATATAAGATATCGTCCTGGCCGATATGAGTAAAAACAGAATTTCTAATTCTCTCAAGTGTGTGTGTGAAGGGTTACAAAGTATCAGTCTTTTTGACTATTACAAGTGGACTCAAAAGGTAAAAATAAAAGTACAGACTGACTCAACCCTAACCCTACGCATTCCTGAACTTGGCTCCTTTTTGATTGTCCGATCGTCGATTCCTGAAAAGTTAGAAGCAACAAGCTGTCCAAGAAAAGTAGTGTTTGTCAATCATCAAAACATAAGACATGAAAAAATAGATTTGCAACATGACTATTTTTAGAGAAGTCAATCACAATTTTCATAAGAATTTCAAGAAAAAACAGGAGGTAGATTTTTTATTTTTAGAAAGGTGAACATGTGTATTGATCAGAAAACACACATAAAAATTTAACTAAAAAAGAAAAAAATAAAATAAAATTAAATTTTTTTTGAAAAACACAAAAATAATAGAACAAACAAAACATAAAACACACAAAATAATTTAAGCATCATCTTGCTCCTGATCAGATGATTCAGAAACATGATCTGCCCAAGAAATTTTCTGCTTTTCATTATTTTCCCAGTTTATAATTTGCTTTGCTTTATCCTCTTCTTTTGTAGGAAGAGTTCTCAAATTAGGGCACTGATTTTTCATATGTCCAAGCTTCCTACATCCAAAGAAAATATTGTCAGAATAAGTATTGTCATTCTCCATTTTTACCTTTATTCCACTTTTGTTGATGCTTATGGTTTGGTGAGCGTTTTGATTTGCTTGTCAAGTCATTGCTATCATCACCATCTAAGCTACCTTTGTTTGTATCTTCAGCTTTTGGAACAATCATTTCACCTGCATCCAAAAGTCTTTAACCAAAACTTTGCTCGTAGGCAATGAGTGAGCCAATCAAATTATCAATAGAATATTCATTCAAATCTTTTGATTCACAAATATCAACTACTTTAGCATTAAATTTATCTTGTAGAAAATGAAAAATTTTGTTAACTTTTTCAAAATTTGAAAATTCTTTTCCTAAAGCATGCAATGATGTCAGAATTTGAATGAACCTAGTATATATGTCTAAGATCGTCTCATAAGGTTTCATGGAAAATAATTCAAAATCATGCATTAACATATTCAACTTTGATAGCTTGATTTCAGTAGTGCCTTCGTATATGGTGTGTAGTTTATCCCAAACTTCTTTACTAGTAGTGCATGTGGATACTAATATAAAATCTTCAGAATTTAAAGCACGGAAAAAGCAATTTAATGAATTTGCATTCAATTGAGCATTGATTTTCTCTTCTATACTCTATTGATTAAAAGGAATATCAGTTTTAATTCCATTTAAAACTCATGACGGTAATGAATACCCATTTAAAATTATATGCCGCATACGAAAATCAATTGATTACAAGAAAGTAGACATGTAAATTTTCTAAAAATTAAATTTAATATTTTCAAACAAAGGTGGTCTAGTGATTGAATAACATTCTACAATATTACGATTAGAAAAATTAGTCATGGATCGAAATTCAAAAGTTTTCAAAAACTCAATTTTATGAACCCCGCTCTGATACCACTTGAAAGTTCGTTAGGGATGTTAGGCCCTTAAATACTGGCCCAAGACAAATTAAAAAGAGAGAACAGTACTTTAAAACAAACACAATCCAAAATCCAGATTTACCACAACGAAAACCAAAGTGCAGAAATTAAATGCGGAAGCAATAATAAGAAAGAACACACCAGATTTTTAGTGGTTCGGTCAAACCTTGACCTACGTCCACTCCTTGGAGGCACCATCCAAGTATTGCACTAAAAGAAGTGTCTCTCCTTTAGCCCCCACAGCAAGGCGAAGAAGCCCTTACAAAATAACTTTCATCTTCCCCGGTGCGACAGAATCACTAGGTCCTTTGACACCAAAGAGATCTTCTTCTTTGGTGAACTTCTCTCAAGACAAGCCTTGAATCCAACGGTATTAAGGTGCAAGCCTGCCGGAGCAACCATGTGGAATCCCCCTCTACACTCCCTTGAGTCCCCCCTCATAGGATCTTCTCCCTTTCAAGCTCTCTCTTCAAGTTTCTTCCAAAAGAACAAAGCTACAATGGCTGCCAAAGACACGTACCAAGTGTCATGTCATAGCTTAAATAGAAGATCTCAAAATGAGCTCATTAATCCAAGTTGCCAACATTATCATCTAGGATGATAGGCATATCGTCCTAGCCGATCAATACAAATTAAGCTCATTAGCCCGAGATGATTTGGGACGATCAGAAGAAAATTGGTTACATCATCCTGGCCGATCTCACGATCGTCCCGTACGATTAGTTTAAAATTGATTTTAATCGTCCTGATCATCGCCCGAAATTTGAGCTGGCCGATATAAATCATCCATGCCATCATCCTGGCCGATCCTACGATCATCCTGGACGATGTGATCGTATCAATCATCCATTAATGCTTTCCAAATATACCAGATCAATTTAGGCATATCGAGTTAAATTGTCCTGGACGATGTGTATATCGTCCTGGCCGATTTCTTAAAATAAAGAATACCAAATTTGATCATGGCGACTGATTCTTTCTGAATTGAGCCTATCATCCTGGCCAATATAAGTATCATCCAGGCCGATCAACTTATGATAGCTTCCTTAATGAGGATGCTCTAATTAGGGTTTCTGCTTTTGGACAGATCTTTCAGGATGATATAAATATCATCCTGGACGATGTTACCAATAACAAAAATCTTAAGGGAACAACAGAAAATCTTTCAAGTTACAAATCATCAGGAGCCACACCAAAATATAATAGACTCAAGAAAGAAAAAAGAGTACAAACTGACTTAGACCTAGTCTTCCCAATCTTGGGCTGGTTCCAAATTGCAGTCTGATCGTGTGGACCTGAAATGTTAGTAGATAAAGCAGCTATAGTGAAATAAGAGTGTTTTCTATCATCAAAATTTTAAACCATGAAAACAAATCCACAACAAAATTTGCCTCTTATTTAAAAAATTTGAAATCGAATCAAAATTGAGAAAGTTGATTTTTATGTTTTCAAAAATAAATTTTCAACCATCAAAAAATAAAAAGCAGAAATTAAAGCAGTTAAAATAAAAAAGACACAAAGATTTATAATGGTTCTCTTCCTTCAAACACGACCTACATCCACTCCCTGAATTCTCCCACTTCAAGTATTGCAATATTACCACTAATGTCTCTACTTTTTCCCCCACAGCATGGCGGAGAAGCCTTCACAAAAACTCTTTTCCACCACTAGCCAGTGTTGCAGAATACCATCATCCTTTTACACCCTCCAAATATAGGAAGAGTACCATCGTCCTTTTATACCCTCCAAGTGTAAGCAGATAACCTTTCACTGTTCACACTCTCTAAGTGTAGGCAGAGAACCATCGACTGTTCACACTCCTCGAGTGTCGGCAGAGAACTATATCTTCTTGAAAGATCTTCTCACGATAAATCTAGAAGGACAAGAGAAAAGAGTGAAGAAAATACAAAATACACACTGAGATCCTTACCCTTGAGTAATCAAGTGAATCCTTCATGCTCCAATAGTAAGAAATCTCCTTCTAATACACTCTCTCACTCTCTCCTTTAAATTCCCTTTACTATTCACAAAGGCCAAGAGACAAAAAGATTAAATGACAGTCTTAAGTGGACCTTTTATAGAAAAGACACAAAAAATCATCCAAAAAATTGCATATTTCAAATCTGTGCGTCCATAATTGTCCTGTATGAAGTGGGTTTGTCTGGTACGAATAGTTATTTTTCAAAGTTTGTTTGTACAAAAAGGTAGGACGAACTACAAGTTTACAGAATAGAGCCCTTCATCCTAGTATGCCTTAAAATTATCATCTGTTTTATCTTCATATTTGGTGAGAACAAAGAAGATCATCCTGGGATGAATGGAAATTATCATATGGATGAACTTCACATTTGGTGAATCCAGAGCAGATCATCCTGGGATGAATGGAAATTATTATTTGGATGAACTTCACATTTGGTGAATACAGAGCAGTTTGTCCTGGGAAGAATGGAAATTATCATATGGACAATCTATACTTAGAAAAATTTTAGCCCTCTCTGTTTGTTCCATTGCTCAATAGGGAATATAATTGACCAAATCATTCCTTACGACATGGTTCGTACCGACAATCAGTTTAAAAAATTTAAATTTTAAAACTCTTCCCCAGGTGTGTGTGTGCTTAGTTACTTAATTACAATCACACTCTCTTAGACTCAATAAAATGAAAAATACATACTCTAATTTACAAAACATTCTAAGCTAATCTTAATTTGAAGTCTTCAACAATCCGGATTATGATTTTCGTGAAATGTTAGTACACTCAAGAGCAAAAATAATTCTTTCAAAATGTGTTAGGAGAAAATAATAATAAAAAAAATATTTGGAATCATAAAAAACATACAAGTTGCAAGAATGTTAAACATGCAAAGCTAAGTAGTAACTCTCTCAATAATCTCCCCCTTTTGATGATGGAAAAATAATTATTGTTTGTGTAAATTTGAAAATCCTAAGTTTCTCCTAAACTCCCACAGAATAAATAAGCATGTGAGTATAAGGGGAATTTATTATGAACAAATTAATTTTTAATTTTAAAGTTTTTCACATACAAAGATGATCACACAAAAATGACACTGAAATGAGAACCAAAGCCCTAAACAAGAACAAAAAGCAAAAAAAATATAAGACACTAGAAGACACGAACAAAACAAGAAAAATAATATTTCTCCCACTTTTTGACAACAAGAAAAAGAGAAAAAAAAAATGAATAATAGAAATGTAAGAAATTATATGAGAAGCCTTTGATAATTGATCCTGAAAGAGATTGGAGTTATAATTGCAATAACAAGATTGATGGTCATTAAAGAAAATTAAGGATTCATGTCATTTAAATTAAGATATAACAAAGATAAGATAAATATATCAAGGTCATGAATAAGTCTAGACAATTTGATAAGAAAAATTATTGCAAAAGTGATGAAATAAAAATTAATGTAAGTTACGTTATAATACAAATTATGATTGAACATTAAATTGATTTAAAATTGAAGATTAAAAGATAGAGGAAAGAACATATACATGTGGTGACATTACACATCTTTTTAGTATTTGTGGCACACTTTGTGCTTCTTTTTATATTTGGGCTAATTTTGTGCCTCTTTTTAATTTACAAATAATTGTGCATTCTTTTCGATTTGTGTACTTTTGTACTTTTTTTTTGAAATTTTCAAATTATTCTATCCAAAATTAATAATAAAAAAGCTCAAATTTCTCTAAGTACAAAGATAATTATATTGAAAAAAGAAATAAATAATAATAAGACATCAAGATTGCAATAATAATATTAAAAATTTGGTATGCCTAAAAAGAATATGAGATTGATATCCTTAGCTTGATCAACTAACTTAAATTTATAAAAAATTAGATCGTTTTATGAGGTTAATTTTTGTATTGCTTTTCAAATTATACCACTTGTTTGAGCAGTTATGTCAGTATAATCATATAAGCTAACGAACATTTCCAAAATAAATAACAAAATCAAAATAAAATAAGACATGTTTTATTGATATCAAAATAAATGATTATACATGCGAGCAATGTTTATATCAATATAACTCACAAATAAAAACAACAGACATAAAATAACACAAATAAAAGACAATCACATCAATAGAGAAACTACTAGAGTCATCACATCACGTCATCAACACTGGTAGAGAAAAACTCAAAAAGAAGTACATCATTCATTCTGAGGGGCCCTAGTCTGGAGGAGGTGGCTGATTGAAGAGGTTATAGTAGCTATTCATCATAGCTATGTTAGTGTTGACTGATTCAAACTGACCTCGAATCCAACCCATATCCTACTGGTGTTATGCGTCCTACTGGTGTATGTGAGTTTAAATTTGATCAAAGCGCTGATCAAAATGACTCTCAAGATGATCAAAGTGATGGACCATGTCTTGAAAAGATGGTCCACCAACACCCGCAGGTGTAGGAGCTTCCCTTTCTCCCTTAGTGTCATCACCTCCATCATCTTTAGCAAAGATTGCTCGGAATGAACTTAGTGTAAGGTGTTTACCTCAGGCATATGACATAATTCTCTAATCTCTCTAAGCACTTGGTTTATGTCAGTCCAATCAAAGTTAGAGGCAGAGGTCAAGGTATGAGTTCTAATCCCTTGAGTCCTTAAGTTTAAAAAAATCCACAGAACCTCCTTAGTTATTTCTACCCTCTTTTTCAAAACATAGGAACTAATCCTACTTTGGTCATTACTGAAAGTCATGTTTGAAAGGAAATAAAAAACACACAAGTAAATCAAATGACAAAAATAAAAAAAACACACAAGTAAATAAAAAACACAAAACACACTCACAAAAACACATCAATATTGCAAAAAATTTAATTATGCATTCAAATCAATCACACCAAGTCTTGTTCTTAATGTACTAAAAGTTTCAAAGGCTAGTGGTTTTATAAAAATATCTACAAGTTGATTTTCAGTTGAAACAAGATTGAGTTCAATTTCTCCTTTGGATACATGATCCCTTATGAAATGATGCCTGATATCAATATGTTTGGTTCTTGAACGTTGAATAGGATTTTTGAAATGCAAATGGCACTAATGTTATCACAATACATGGGAATTATGCCTATTGTTAATCCTAAATCAATCAATTATTATTTCAACCAAAGTACTTGTGCCACACAACTTCCTAAGGTAATGTATTCAGCTTCAGCAGTAGATAGGGCAAAGCAATTCTGTTTTCTACTAGACCAAGAGACAAAAGAATTTTCAATAAATTGACATGTTCTAGAAGTACTCTTTTTATCAACCCTATGACCTGCAAAGTTTGAATATGAATATCCAATTATTTCAAATAAACAGTTGAACTTAGGATACCAAATCCCTAAGTTATGAGTTCCCAAGAGATACCTCAAAATTCTTTTGACTGCTATCAAATATGATTCTTTTGGATCTGATTAAAATTTAGCACATAAACAAACACTAAACATAATATTGGGTCAGCTAGCTATCAAGTAAAGCAAGGATCCAATAATTTTCCCATAAATTTCTTTTAATCAACATATTTTCCCTTTGGGTCCTTATCCAATTGAACTGAGGAACTCATAAGAGTACAAAAAAATTTAGCATTGTCCATTTCATACTTTTTGAGAATGTCCTTAGCATACCTCGACTGACTAAGAAAAGTACCCTCCTCAATTTGCTTAGCGCTAAAACCTAGAAAGTAACTTAAATCTCCCATTAGGTTCATCTCAAATTCACTACTCTTTGTTTTAGAAAATTCATCACAAAGATTTTTATCAGTAGATCCAAAGATGATATCATCAATATAAATTTGTACAATGAGTATGTCATTTTCCAATTTCTTTAAAAAGAGAGTTGTGTCCACACTTCCTTTTTCAAAAGATCTCTCAAATAGGAAGATGCTCAACCTCTCATACCAAACCCTAGGTGCCTGTTTCAATTCGTATAATGCCTTTTTCAATTTGAAAACATGATTTAGGTATTTTGAATTTTCAAAGCCTGGAGTTTGTTCCACATAAACATCCTCTTGAATCACCCCATTTAAAAAGACACTTTTAACATTCATTTGATATAACTTAAATCCTCTAAAATAAACAAATGCTAATTAAACCCTAATTGCTTCAAGTCTAGCTACATGGATAAAAGTATCCTCAAAATCAATCCCTTAAATCTGATTATACAACTTAGCCACAAATCCAGTCTTATTTCTAATGACTATTCCTGAGTCATTCATTTTGTTCTTGAATACCCACTTTATCCCAACTACACTTTGATCCTTTGGCCTTGCAGTTAATTCCCAAACTTCATTTCTTATAAATTGATTTAATTCTTCATACATTACCAAAATCCAAAATTCATTCAAAAGTGCTTGATAAATATTTGTGGGTTCTATCATAGAAATAAAGGCTGAATGATTGATTTCTTTATTTAGTCCACACCTAGTCCTAAAACCTCACTAAGTTCACCTATAATCAATTCCTTTGGGTGATTTTTAGAAAATCTCAAATCCCTAGACATCGGATTTTCAATCTCCAAATTTTCATTTAAATTTATTTTCTCAATCTTTTGGGGGTTAATTTCTATCTCATCCTCTTCAACAATCGACTCTTCCAAAATTCCAAATTCATCAAATATAACATGTGTGGTTTCCTAAACTACCAAAGTTCTTTTATTGAATACCCTATAAGATTTTCCAACATTAGAGTATCCAAGAATAATTCATATATCAGATTTTGGATCAAATTTTCCTAAGGCAGATTTTCCATTGTTATGTATGAACACCTTGCATCTAAAACAAGCAAATGTGACAAATTAGGTGTTCTCCCCATAAGTAACTCATAGGTTATTTTATTTAAATTTGATCTGATGTTCACCATATTCAGAATATAACATCTCGTGCTAACTGCTTTAGCCCAAAAATATTTAGAAAGTGAATATTCTTCCAACATGGTTCGAGCAGCTTTTATTAATATTTTATTCTTTCTTTCGACTATCCCATTCTGCTGAGGGGTTCTAGGTGCAGAAAAATTATGATCAATTCCTTTCTCCTTTCAAAAATCCTCAAATTTTTCAATTTTAAAGTCTCCACCATGATTACTTTTAATCATCAAAATCTCACATCCTAGTTTCCTTTGAATCCAAGAGAATTTTTTAGAGCTTACGTTCGAGCTAAATTTAGCCATGTGAATCTTGAAAAATCTTCTACTATCACAAATCCATATTCCTTCCTTCCTAAACTTACAGTTCCAACTAATCTAAAAAGATCCATATGTAAAATCTCTAATGGTTTACTAGTTCTAAGATCCTTATTGGACTGAAAAGAGGACTTCAACTAGTTTTCTAATTAATAAGTATCACAAAGGTAGTCCTTAGTAAAGTTTAATTTTGGTATACCTCTCAATAGGTTCTTTTGAGTAATCCTCTTGAGATTTTTCATGCTAGAGTGACAAAGCCTCTTATGCCATAGCCATGATTCATCAAAAATAGTTTTTAAACAAAAATTAGTAGGAGTTTTGATACAATTCAAATCTAGCAACATTGTTTACCCGTATTCCTTGCAAAATATCATTAGTATTAAGGCTTAATATGCAACTAGTAGGAAAAAATTTAACGCTGTATCCTTTATCATATAGCTGGCTTATACTCAAAAGATTATACTTGAAGCCTTCAACTAGTAGCACATTCTCAATAAAAAAGTTCTCAAGATTTCTAATCATACTTAATCCAACCACCTTCCTTGTGGTGTTATTTCCAAGTGTAATCCTGCTTCCACTACTGGCTTGTAGCGATATAAATTACTTAGTATATCCAGTCATATTCCTTGAACAATCACTGTCCAGGTACTAGATGCTCTCACGAGGCCTTATGTGAGAGCGAGCTTGCAAAATCATGAAACGTTAGACCTGGGAACCCAAATAAGTTTGGGTTCACCTCTTGGCAAATTATAAAAATATGCATGTATGATATTTCTAGGTTTATGCATCTTGAGTTTTCACACCAAATGAGTTTTTCTATCCAATGTACAAGTGTTTGAAATATGACCAATCATCCCAAATTTATAGCATTTAACTCTAAGAAATGGATTTCTTAATCTTCTATAATTACTTTGTCTATTCTTGGGTTGTATAAATCTTGGATACAAAATAGGATTAGTAAAATATTCAAGTCTTGGGGGTATCCTATTTTCCTCGATAGCTTCCACTTTCAATCTCAAATATGTGTTCATGTCCTTATAGAATTTTATATCATAATTTAAATAGTGCTCCCTATTTTTTTATTCATCCTTAAACGTATTGAATTCTTTTTCTAGCTTAGCATTGGATGATTTTAAATTTTTATTATTCTTATTTAAATCATTGAACTCATTAAGTAATTTCATGTTGTTTCTATCAATTAATGCATGATCTTTTCTATGGATTTCATGTTCTTTATGCAGTTCTTGTAATTCTAGGTTAAGACTAGAATGCATTTTCTTCAACTTCCTATATACATCATGTATACATTCAAAATATTTTAAAAGTTTATTGTAAGTCAAGTCACATACCTCTTCTTGATCTGACTGATCGAGATTATCTTCCATTAAGCACAAGTTGTTGACTTCTTCCTCCTTTTCAGTTTCTAATGAGTCTGAAGCTGAGTCCGTTCAGAAAGCTCTTTGGAATTTCTTCTTTCCCTTCTTCATAATTGGTTTCTCCTCTACCTTCTCCTTTCTAGGAGTGGCTTTAAGTTTTGGGCATTCTTACTAGATATGTCAAGGTTTCCTACACTCATAGTAAACCACATCATTAGAAATCTTGACATTCTTATTGAACTTATCTCGGTTCAATTACTGGCGTCTCTTTTGCTTCCTCTTCAGAAAGCTTCTGAACTGTCTATTCATCAACACGATGTTGTCCTCATCCTCAGGTTGAGATAGATCACTCTCTGACTCCTCCACTTTCTTATTAGATAGCAGCATGTTTAGATGGGGAAGAAGGGAATTTGATAGAGCTTACATTCGAGTTAATTGAATTTTAAGCTCCCTTGTGGAATTTGGGTTTAAGGTCTAAATGTAAGATTCTTTCAAAAATTTGAATATGAAAATCTTTCGGCTCTTTGTTTTAAATTTGGGAGAATTGGACATAAAGACTTGTATGTCCAAATGTTTCTTAATCTATGAATATGGCTGTTAAAGAAGTCCCTAAAAGTTATTCTCAAGATAGTTCTTATGATCCTTGGATAAATGTTAAGTTCAAGAACAAAAGAAGGCAAAAAATTCTCTAAAAAAGTAATCCTAGTTCGGATAGGATTACTGTTGAAGATAAAGAAATTACTAGTCTTGCCTGTTAAAATCTCATTAGATCTTGTAGACTCCAATAAATATAGTGTGCGTTATCTTGAAGGAAAAGATAATATGGAGACTGAATTATCTTTTGTTAACATTGTTGTTTTGGAGAAAAACTTAATTGAAGATGTTGTTTTTCACAAGGTTCAAAGTCATGATAATAATCCAAATGACTGTTGCCGTGATGTTGCTATGGAATCAATTGCTGATCAAGCCATTCCAATTCCTGATTCAGTTAATTCAGAAATTGATGCATGGAGCTTGGAAGGAGAAGAAAATTCAAAATTTGAAAATGCTCAAAATCAGGATGGAGAAGATGAATAAGTTATGATTCAAAATTCAAAATTTGAAGTATTGAAGGAATTAATTCAGGATATAGGAGAGGAAGCTGTTACTCGGTATAAGTCAAATAATGTGGCTGAATCAGAAGTTGTTAAAGATGCAGTTAATACCGAGAATTATGGTAGAACAGATGCTCCTTTAATCGTAATGGATGGATGCAGTTCTGCTGGCAATAAATTTGTTACTCCCCCATCGGCTAAATCCAATGAGATTTTCAAAATTTCTGAAGTGATAAGCGGAGATATTTCTGATCAGGAACCAGAGGAGGTTACTCCATTTTCTGATATTAATTTGAATTTCAAAAAATCTATGGTTGTTAAGAATAAAGCTATTATTATCAAAGATAGCAATTCTTCCAATCCTAAACAAAAGCTGTTTAAAGAGCTTCAAACCGTGGGACTGTTGGAAGACACACCTAGGAGGACTACTGATTCAAAATTTAAGAATCATAAAAGGGGTTTTTCCCCTATAGCCCGTTAATATGAGTGGTCACTATTTTATTGGCAAGTTGGAAAGAAGCATGTTGGATTTTTTTTACGGTACTTGATGACTGAGCTTATGTTCAAAAAATATTTTTGTTCCCTTGATAGGAGCATTGTCCTCATCAACAGTAATTGGTATATCTCTACTTCAAAGGATGAGATTATTATTCAAAAGGATGCAATGGAAGGCACTAGTTTATTTCAGAGAAACCTACTTGAAGACTTATTAGGCTTCTTATGGACTCTTATTATTCTATTTTTATTTTGTAATCTTTTTTCTTTATTTTAGTTTTATATTTGTTTTATAAGATTATTCTAATTGGTTATGGGTTTGTTACTGGTTGGAAATTCTGGGATACTAACCAACCTATTAGGTTGTTTAATCTTAGGTATCCCCGTTACCCCAAGGGTTTTAAAATGGGAAGTAGTATGTTTCATTCCAATTATGATAGTTTTATTTTAACAAATATGCTCTTCAATAAGATTCCTTTACACTTTAGTTTAGGAACTATTAGTTTTATTTTCTTCTAGATTGTACTAGGTTTTTATTTTCGTTAATGCTATTTGTATTTCTTCCAAAAACAAAAAACTCCACTTTCAGTGCTATGTTCTTCTCCTTTCGTGGTTCTCCTACATTAATCTTTCTTTGACTCAATTCTTGCTAGTAAGCAATTAGTGATCCAAGAAGATTGTCAATAGAGTAAACGTTTAAGTCTTTAGACTCTATAATTGTAGTTATCTTAGCATCATATGTAACAGGAAAATAACGAAGTATCTTATTAACCATTTCAGCATTTGTAAGTTACCTACCCAATACATGCAAAGAAGTGACTATTTGTATGAATCTTATGTACATGTTAGAAATGGATTCATTGGGTTTCATAAGAAATAGTTTATACTCATTCAACAAGATATTAAGTCTGGATTGTTTAACTTCGTTAGTCCCTTCATATGTTATACAAAGTCTATCCGATATGTCCTTTCCACTTTTGTCCGCATGTAATCTTCAGATTTAAGTGCACAAAAGAAATTGTTCAAACATTTTGCGTTTAGTTATGCTAGTTCATGTTGTTCTACAGTCCAATCAACAAAGGGAATTTCAACTCTAACTTCGTCAACTAATCTAGTTGGTTTTGTATACCCTTATTGAACTAAGATTCACATACGTTAGTCTAGTGACTGTAAAAATGTTGACATGCGTGTTTTCCTAAAATTGAAAGAAATATTGTCAAACAAGGGAGGTCTAGTTATAGAGTAACCTTTTGGTGTGTTTTGGTTTCCAAATGTAGCTTAGGTCGTTAATCAAAAAGTAGTCTAAACTTATGGTTTTAAAACTAAGCTATGATACCACTTCTTGAAACTTGTCGAATATTGAATAGGTTGTTAGACCTAAGCTTATGTCCAAAGGCTAACCAAGAGGGGGAGTGAATTGGTAATTTAAAATTTACCTTTTGTTTAAAAATTTGAAATCGATTCAAAATTGAGCAAGTTGATTTTTATGTTTTCAAAAAAAAATTTTCAATCATAGAAAAATAAAATGCAAAAATTAAAGCAGTGAAAATAAAAAGACACAATGATTTGTAGTGGTTCGATTAAACACGACCTACATCCACTCCCTGAAGTCTCCCACTTCAGGTATTGGACTATTACCACTAGTGTCTCTCCTTTTTCCCCCAACGTAAGGTGGAGAAGCCTTCACAAAAACTCTTTTCCACCACTACCCGATGCGGCAGAATACCGTCATCCTTTTACACCCTCCAAGTGTAGGCAGAGTATCGTCATCCTTTTACACCCTCCAAGTGTAGGTAGAGTACCATCATCCTTTTACACCCTCCAAGTGTAGGCAGAGAACCTTTCGTTGTTCACACTCTCCAAGTGTAGGCAGAGAACCTTCGGCTGTTCACACTCCTCGAGTGTCAGCAGAGAACCGGATCTTCTTGAAAGATCTTCTCACAATAAATCTAGAAGGACAAGAGAAAACAGTGAATAAAATACAAAATACACACTGAGATCCTTACCCTTGAGTAACTAAGTGAATCCTTCACGCTCTAATAGTAAGAAATCTCCTTCTAACTCTCTCTCTCTCACTCTCTCCTTCAAATTCCCTTTACTATTCACGAAGACCAAGAGACAAAAAGATTAAATGATAGTCTTAAGTGAACCTTTTATAGAAAAGAGATGAAAAACCATCCAAAAAATTACATAACTCACATCTGTGCGTCCACGATCGTCCCATATGAAATGGGTTCGTTTGGTACGAACATTTATTTTTTAAAGTTCATTGGTTTAAAAAGGCAGGACGAACTACAAGTTTATAGAACAGGGCCCTTATTCTCGATACGATTAAAAATTATCGTCTATACTATCTTCATATTTTGTGAAAATATAGAAGATCATCCAGGGACGAATGGAAATTATCGTCTGGACAAACTTCACATTTGGTGAATCTAGAGCAGATCGTCCTGGGATGAATGGAAATTTTGTCTGGACAAACTTCATATTTGGTGAATCCAGAGCAGATTGTCCTGGGATGAATGGAAATTATCATCTGGATGATCTATACTTAAAAAAAGTTTAGCCCTCTCTATTCGTTTCATTGCTCAATAGGCAATATAACTGACCAGATCATCCCATACAAACATGGTTCGTACTGTACGATCAGTTTAAAAAAGTGAATTTTAAAACTCTTACCCAGGTGTGTGTGTTCTTAGTTACTCAATTACAATCACACTCTCTCAGACTCAATAAAATGAAAAATACAGGCTCCAATTTACAAAACTTTCTAAGCTAGTCTTGATTTGAAGTCTTCAACAATTTAGAGTATGATTTCCCTGAAATATTATTACACTCAAGAGCAAAAATAATTCTTTCAAAATGTGTTAGGATAAAATAATAATCAAAACAATAATTTTTGGAATCATAAAAAACATACAAGTTGCAAGAATGTAAAACATACAAAGCTAAGTAGCAACTCTCTCAACATCTACCTTTTTTAGGAGGGAGAAAAAAGCATCAAGGTTTTCTGCCAGTGAAATAAGTTTTGGTCCTCTATCGCAACGGGTTGGTGAAAGAGAGTTTTATAAGGGCTTCTCTGCTTTACCAAGGGAGAAAAAGGAGAGTTACTTCATGTTAGTGAAATACTCAGAGTGAAGGACTATGGGGAGTAGACATAGGGGAGTGGACATAGGTCAAGGTTTGATCAAACCACTATAAAATCTAGTTAGTTTATTCTAATTTTACTTTATGTATTATACTTTTTGCACTTCATATTAATTATAATTGCTTAATAATTTTTTGATATTTATGTTATATTATAATAATTAGAATTTCATCATCACTATATTTCAAGGAATATTTAATTTGTTAGCTTCCACATACAAAATTTAAAATTGCTTATTTCTAAATGTTTTGAAATGTCTAAAAAAAGTACTCTTAGGATAATTTTAAAATGACTAATTCACCGCCCTCTTGGTGCATCTCATACTTTTAAGTCCTTAATCTTCCATAACATTCCTTCTACTATAGTTAAACATTTAACTAGGTTGAGTTCTAATCATTTTTCTTTGTTGTTGAATCGACTATTTGAACTGGCTATCATCTGGAGGTCCCTTAAGGACTGTGTAATGCTTTTATTAATTAACGTGTAGGCCCCTCTGTGGGTTTCTTACATATATAACGTGTAGGCCCCTCTGTGGGTTTCTTACATATATATATGTAAGAAACCCACAGAGGGGCCTACACGTTAATTAATAAAAGCATTACACAGTCCTTAAGTGACCTCAAGATTGCTAATGCTCATAAGAGCTACAAAAAAATTCCGAAGAGCTTGAGTTCCCTACTACTAAAATGTACATGATAACCTAGGTACAATCTACGATGCATAAAAAAGAGCACCCAAAAAGAGAAGCAAAACAAAAAATAGCAAGAAGCTCCATGTTCCCTTCCCAAGTGCCACCACTTTGAATAGTTACACTAAAAAAACCTGCAAAAAAGGTTGAAAGGAAAAATGGACATTGCACAAATATAGCCAAAAAAAGGTCTGTTGATAGTCCAAGCGCATGTCTACAGAATAATTAGCATAATTAAAAGATAAAACAATCAGAATCCAACAAATAACTTTAAGTCACTTAACAACAACCTCACTAAGAAGTTGAAAAATCACCATCCCACAGGTAGGAAAATAACCATAGAACTCAATACAAACCAATAAAAGGTAGGTCCAAAGTCCATCAAGCCATAGAGGAAGGAGACAAAATTTTCAGAATTAGCATATAGGAACATATACAACAATATATACAACAAAGAAAGGCATAGCTCCCAATATAATATAACAAAACAAAACCCCAGCCAGAATGAAGAAAAACCAAAACCAACCAAACCACCCAAGACAGCCTAGAAAATTTTCCAATCCAGCTTAAAAAAAGATGAACGGAACTATCAACAAAGCGTCGAACCAAATGCCCCTAAAGTTTAAACCCAACCACCACAACATATAAAGGAACCATGCCTAAGTAAAGGATACAACCAAGAATAGCCAAACTCTAGATGAACCAAAGAACATAATTATAGAACCCCATACAATTGAGACCAAAAAATGTAGAAATAGAGTGGATCCAAGAAACAACCTCCAACAAGGCGCCAATAAAACCCAGCAACATCATAGAGGACTCCATTACATAGAGAGTAAAACCTATACCAAAAAGTCTGGGATTAAATGAACAGTACAATAGATGAATGCTAGAAGCACGACTAAACCAAAAAACCAATAGATACAACAAACAGAGAAGAAAACTAAGCACAGAAAGAAAATAAAATTGTTCCTAACAAAAACATACCTTGTAAGAACATCTGAAATGGAAAGAAATCCAAGCTCCAGCCAAAAACTACAGCTAAAATCTAACATAGGGAAGACCAAATTTGTGAAGTCTAAGAAGTCCCTTTAATGGAGTAGCTAATTTAAAGAAAAAAAAATCAATAAAACAATCCTCATTACATCCCAACTTGGCAATCCAATCGGCACAAGCATTCCCCTCCTTATACACATGAGAGAGGGAATAATTAACAAAAATCAACATTTGCTTAATATCCCTTAATATTAAGTAGCATCAACTTCAATCCAAATGTTAGTAATGCCAAGAGAAATGCAAAGTCTAATACCATGAATAATGGAAGAAAGCTCAGCAAAGTTCATAGAACACTTATGTAAAGGGCCCACAAAAACCATAATAATATTCCCGCCAAAGCTATCCCAAATAATCTCACCACAACCTGAGATGGAACCTTTGACATCACCATCCACATTCGGCTTATAGGAATTATTAGGAGGTTTGATCCACTAAATAATTCTAGGTTTAGAAGAGGGATGAACACCCTCCAAAATAATCCCTAAATATAACACCATAAAGAAATCATTCTTAAAATTATTGATATAAAGTAGATTAATAAAACATACTCGCAGGAACATGTCTTTCACCCTCTTTATAATTCTATGAAGGTTCATACCAATACCATTAAAAATGGAATTATTTCTATCCAGCCATAAACACCAAAGAATTAAAGAAGGAATAACATTTCTAATGTGACTATTAGACTTAATGAATCAAGAGTTGAGCAACTCATTAATAGACAGCTTAGCATTAAAGTAATTTAATCTAAAAATATCATCAAAATATGACCAATTTTTAATAGCTAAGGGACCTGAAAGAAAGACATGATGCATGTTCTCTGCATGAAAGAAACATTGGCACTTGGACAGTAAGATAAAACCTCTTTTAATTAAGTTATCATAAGTAGGAATAAACTTATGCAAAATTCTCCTAATGAAAATAACAATAGTAGAAGGAATACTTTTGTGCCAACACATAAAATTGATATTAGAAACATCTTTTTTAGTTCTTAAGGCATTCCAAACATCCTTTAATCTAAAGTCCCCATATTTAGATAAATTGCATAATAATAAATAATCAGAATCAATGTTAAGGGGAAGATTCATAATTTATTGAATAATCAAGTTTGGAATAACAATAGCAAGTTTATCATAATCCTAACAGTTCTTAATATTGAATTAGTTCACCTTAACCGCCATAGTGGAAGTGATATTAATGATGGAATCAATAGTTTGATTTCACAGCCAATGATCTTGAAAAAAGAAAATGTTCCCACCACAAAGCCCCAATTAATGTGAGGCTCAATAACCCATTTAATATTACGAAGTCTCTACCAATCTTTAAAATCACCTTTGTTATAAAAGCAAACAATCAAATACTTACCCACATAATACTTAGCATACATGAACCTAGCCTAAAGACTCACTTTAGCCCAAAAAGTGTACCACAATTTGAAGGAAGAAGCGTAAGCCAAATCATACATACTTTTGCAACCTAAAGCACCCTCATCCAAAACCCCACAACATCTCGCCCAGGAGGACCAAAGAATTTTAGAAGTGTTATTAGTCCCTTTCCAAAAATAAATTATTGAAAAGTTTATCAATACTATTGCACACTGTACAAGTAGGTTGAAGAGTTTGAAAGATATAAATAAGAAGAGATCAAAGGACACTTTTAATGAGAGTTAATCTACCCCCAAATCTCAAAAAATTAGAATCCCAATACAAAAGCTTGTTGTGCACAGAAGTAATCAAGTCATCAAACAGAAAAGTTTTCTTCCTTCCTTTAAAGAGAGGAACCCCAATGTACATAATAGGAAAATGACCATGCACAAAACAAGTAAGACCTTTGATAGAAAAAATACAGTTATTAGGCACTTTGTTGGAGGTAATAAAACAACACTTATGCTTATTCAGAGAAAGCCCACTCAGATTTTCAAACTTATAAAAGAAGACCATAATTCTATTAATCCAAATTAAAGAAGCATTAGTAAAAACAATGAAATCATCAACAAAATATAAATGGAAAATAAGAAAACCCCCCAAAGTTCTAAAATATAGACTCGACCATTTCTCAAATAGGTTAGTAAGGCCTCTAGATAATAAATCAGCGGCAATGATGAAAAGGGATGGAGACATAGGATCACCCTGTCTTAAACCATGATATGATTTCCAAGCTTTACCCATTCATTGTAATAGAAATATAGGATTCTTCAATGAAATTCCTTATTAGATTAACAAAAACTGATTTAAAAAAACAAATAAAAAATATTGTAAAGAAAGTTCTAATCAATGTTGTCATAAGCCTGGGAAATATCAAGTTTCAAGATAATGTTGCCACCACTCACCCTAACATCAAGATTATGACAAAATTCTTTGACCAAAAGGATATTATCAAAAATAGCCCTACCCTTAACAAAACCTATTTGATAAGGAGAGATAATTTTAGGAAGGAGAGAATTTAACTGATTCATAAGAATTCTAGAAATTAACTTACTAAAGTAGTTATAGTGACTAAGAGGTCTAAAATCATTCCAATTACTAACCGAGTTACTTTTAGGAATGATAAAAATGGAACTAGAGGTAAGAAATTTAGGAATATTGTGACCAATAAAGAAATCCATAATAACAAAATAAAGTTCATTACTAGAAATATTCTAAGCTTTTAGAAAAATTTTGTTGTAATAAAGCCATCCGGGCCAACAATAAACTCAACATTCATATTGTGAAAAATCTCTTTGAATTCCTCTAAAGTTGGAGGTTTAGAGAGAAAATCATTATCATCTTGAGAGATGAAATTAGGGAGGACACAAGGGTTGTCAATGGAGTGAGAAGTAAAACCTTTGTTAAGGCAATTTTGAAATGGTTGAACCACCAAATTAGTAATTTTTTCAACATCCTTAGTAATAGAGCCATAATCTTGAGAGATTTTATTAATAGAGTTTTTTGCCTGATTCCTCTTAACCAATGCATGAAAGTATTTAGTGTTATTATTACCTTCCACAAGGTATTTCACAGACTCTCTTTGTTTCCAAAAGGCATCCTCCTAAGCTTGTAATTTAAAAATGCAGTCTTTCACATCCCTAAGCAAACTAAAATTATCATCAAAAGGAAATAATTAACAGTTAAGCTCGATAGTATTCACTTTATCTTCAGTATTCAAGATATTGGTGAAAATATTTTTAAAGACATTTATATTTCACCATTTAATTTTTTTCTTAAGTCTTTTCATCTTAAACCATAATCTATTCATGCCAAAGATATAATTATCTGGATGCAATAGGCATTCCAATTTTCATAACCAAGTCTAGAAAAGAGTATTGAAGTAACCACATGTTTAGAAATCTAAAGTGAGGTGATGGACCCATATGCCTCAACTTGAGGATAATTAAAATAGGCGAATGATCATAAAGAGTTATGCTAAGATGTTCAATAAAAATAAAATCAAATGAGTTAATCCAGCAATCGTTAAATAACACACAATCCAGCTATTACCATAAATGACAATGATTCCAAGTAAATCTATTACCAGAAAAACCAATGTCTACTAAGTTACAATCCAAAATCACATTATTAAGATCCTCTATAGAATGGTAAATAGGAAAAGAACATATAATACACTTAGAAGGATTAGAAATAGTGTTAAAATAATCACCAACTAGCCTTGGCAAGTTACAAATACTATGGAAGTTGGTAAGTTACTCCTATAAAACTTTCTAACATTATGAGATAAGGCAGCATACAAAAAAGAGGCACAATAGTTCAAATATAAAAATTCATTATTATAATGCAGAACTTGAGTAAAATCATCAATAACATCTATACGAACAGGATTCTCCCAAAACACCAAAATCTTTTTAGAAGAATTCGCAACATAGTGCTTAAATCCCAAACTTTTAGAAGTACTGAGTAATTTAGTAGAAGTAATGAGAGGTTCAAGTAATAAAAGAATAGAAACATTATAAATACGACATAATGTCTTAACCCTCATCCGAGAATAAGGAAAACCAATGCCCTTAACATTTCAAATAATAGATTTAAACATAAGCAAGAGGCTAGTGACTAATTTGTGAGTGGGTGGTCCTGGGCGACTGTAAAATAGTGTTCTTATTTTTCCTATTCTTCTTATTATGAAACATAGAATAATTAGTGTAAATATCATCTTTGGAAAAGAATTTAGCAACAATATTCATATCATCCATATCTGGAAAAACATTACTATGATGATGAGAGTTTGAGAAATTCTTACTATCTTTGTGTGGATCAGCCTGCCTTACCTCCTAAGGTAATTTACCATCCACAAAGAAGTATCCTTCTCCCATAATTTCCTTATTACACATGTATATAGTAATATTAACTAATTCTCCTTCCTCCAAATTGATTTTCCTATCATCCTGAACATCCACAATAGGTTGAGAGGACAAATTATTAGCAAAACTATTATTGGTCATCATGAAATCCATATCAAACAACCTTTTATTAATAACACAAGGATTAATAAGAGATGATGAAATAATATTTTGATTAGTAGTAATAGTGAACATTTTATCATCCACTTTTCAAGATCAGTAGCCATGTAAGAATTGGAGTTATTAATGACTTCTTGTAAAGTAATGGGATCCTCAACAAAGGTAGTAGTCGGTTAACAATTAACACAGGAATACCGAGTGGGATCCTCATTATTATCCCGTAAATCTACCGAAGACTCCCTAATCTCATTATCATGAGAGGCCATGAGAACTAAAACATTATTTCCCTTTGATTGTATGGAAGACTACTTCTCTTTACATAAATGAGGGTGTAACCTGTAACACTAATTAAAGCCATGACCATGCATTTTACAGTGAGAGAAAAAAATAGGTAGATTTTTAAAATCAATTTTTGAAAATAGCCATTTAATTCAGACCCAAGCCAAAACTCATTCAAATGCTTCTTAGAAATATCTAACTCGACTAAAACATGAGCTACAGATGAATGAGAGATGGACGTTGTGCCCTGGTCAGTCTGCAGTGTCCAATAAGAAATTGAAGCAAGACAAAAAAAAATTTGCAAATTAAAGAAATGTAATCTCATATTAGGGTAGGATATCCACACAGGAGCTATAGGAGACTCCTCACAACCATCAAAATATGTAGTCCATTTGAGTAACCGCATCTAACAAGCTTGAATGTAATAAGATCTTAAAAAAAATGCAACTATAATCGAAATCATTCGAGTTGAACCACAATGTGCCTTTAATCCAACAAACCAATGTGAAAGAAACTAGAAAGTTTATGATTAGTGAAAAAATTTCATATAACATCGAAGTTCAGTCGGCACAGAATGAGCTTTCCAACCAAAGTTAAAGTGAAAGGTGCGACAAGTTGAGAACCACTGAATCATCAAACATAAAAAAATGGCATCCTTTAAATGAATTTTGAATGTAATGAAGTTTAGAAGCTAAAGAAGATGAACTAGCTAAAACATCTTTAAAGAAGCGTGACTTGCCATCAGCAAACAAAGTCGATGAAGGGACCAATGACGATGGCGTCGTCATCACCCAAAAGCATAAAAACTAAAATAAAACTCAAAACTAAACAAAAACTAAGTAGAAAGCATAGGAAGGAAGAAAATGGAAGAAAAATGAGCTTCAAAACCATGCCAAAGAGATCAAAAATGGATATCGCTCGAGGAAGCCTTAGGGGGAAAATCTTTTGGACATGGAAAAGTTTTAAACATATTTGGACTTCTTATCTAGCTACTTAGTGTTTATTGTCAAAATCTTGGAATAAATTGGATCATTGTAGCTTAGTTGAAATTTTGTAGAGAAATATTAATAGGACTCTCAAAGCACTCTTTTTTGTTTTTTGGAGTAGGAACAAATTTATGGTACTCACACAATTGAAGAAATCGCTTTTTGAGAGAATCAATAATTTTCAAGAAAAATAAGGTCTTTTGTGCCTTTTTGATGTTGAGTTTCTAGGTCTTAGAGTTAAAGTCAAGGAGCTCAATTCTACTCAAGCAAGATTGGTTACTTGGTGGAGATAAAAAACTAGACTTCTTAGATTTTTTGGTGCTTACTCTAACTCACATATCTTTCATACTTTTGCATATTCTAGAAGGAATTCTCATAGAATTTTTTAGGGAAAGCAGCTGAAAGGAGAGCTATCTAAGGATCCAAATATTATTACTAATATATTTTCTTAATATTTTAAGTATATGTGAAGAGCTAGACTTTATTGTTTTGATGGTTGGCTAGAGATTTGTTCTGATCAGCAAGTTCAAATTTCTAGTCATGTTTTTTTGTAAACCAATTTTTCTATTGAAAAGATTAAATGTGCTACTAGTTAGGACATAACACATCTCATGGCCTTTAGGGAATGACTTCTACCTATTTTAAGTTTTATTGGTAGATTATCTAGGACCATGTTTTGATTTCCATTAGTGACTTCTTTAAGGCTGAATACATGCTAGATGGTTGGAAGGATAATTTGGTTATTCTCATCGCAAAAGTGAAAAATGCAAATTACCCTTCAAAGTTCAAACCTATCAGTCTTCACAAAACAAACTATAAATATGTTGTTAGGATTCTATTAAAAAGATTCAAGATGGTTATTCCAAATTAAATCTTTGAAGAGTAAGTTACCTATGTGCCTAATAGTCGTATTTCAGAACATTGTTTTTTAACACAAGAAGTTTTAAACAAATTTAGATTATTTTCCTAAAAAAGGTTTTATGGCTTTGAAAATTGATATGGAGTAGGCCTATCATAGTATGTGCTAGGCTACTTTATCACGTATTATTAAACTTATGAATTTCCCATTGAAATTTATAAATTGGTTATGTATTATGTATGTAATACTATATTTTCAATTTTGATAAAAAATTAGAGATCTGTTTGGATTCATGATGAATGTGGATTTAGACAAGGTTTCCCTTTCTCTTCATACTTATTTATCTTATGTTTTTAACTTCTTTACAAAGCTTTCAATAAGCAAGGTATGAACCTTAGCATCAAACTATCATCACATTCTGATAAAATTTTTCTTCTTCTCAATGTTGATGATGTATTGATTGTATTAAGGGCATTTTGGCAGATTATTTTTCTTTGACACGAAAAAATTTAACTTTAAAAAATGTACTATTATTTGTTCTATGGTTTTAAATAAAAATATAAAGAGGAAGTTGGCTAAGCAAATTGGGTTTAGAAAAGTGAATGAACTTGCTTATCTTGGTAATAAGATTGTTCATAGAAGATATATAAATGCAGACTTCCAAAACATTATCAAACATACATTGGATAAACTAAATTCATGGAGTAGTAGATGTTTATCATTAGCTGGAAGGGTAGTTTTAATTCAATCTTCTCTTCTCTCACTTGGCTCCATTCTCAACCCTCACTCTTGAATTCCTAAAGGGATGCTTGATGATTTGGATAAATATTACAGAGGTTTTTTATTTCATAAATATAAAGGCAAGTCAGGTATGCATTATGATAATGGGAGGTTCTTCGTCTTCCAAGTATGATAGGAGGCTTGGGCTTTCATTCGACATCTAAGTGGGAAGGTCCTTTGAGAGCAAGGTTACCTTGGAACTTCTGTCATCTTAGTAGAATGCTTTCTGATTATTCTCCTTTGTTAATTGGGCTTAATACAGGATATGTGAATTCCTTTCCTCAATATAGATTTCAAAATATGTGGTTACATCATGATTCCTTTCTGAATGCGGTTCAGGATAATTGGATGACCCCTTTGCATCCTGATAACTCTATCCTTGGCATGAAAACATTTTTGTTTAAATTGAAAAGACTTAAACAAATCGTTAATTGGTGGAATCACAATGTTTTTAAAAACATTTTTTTCTAACATCTTAAGTGCAAAAGATAGAGTTAATAATGTTGAGCTTAGTTGTCAAGGGTCTCCTTCTAATGCTAGCTTTACTTTCATAAAAACATATCTTTTAGGTCAATTTTTGGCACTTGAGAGAGAAACTCCTGCTAGAGTGAGAAAGTGCTCGGAATTTCAAATTTTGTTTTCCCGATTTTGCAGCCTATTTTCAAGAAGCTGGTGGGGAAGATGGCAGTTGAAGGCAGCCGGTAATCACTGGCCTCGGCGGCGAGGTTGCCGTCCTTGTTTGGCAATACTAAGGAAGGTCTGGAAGGAAATTATCTAATGCTTGCTGGTTTGAAACCGAGAGAGTTAAATCTGTGGGATAAGACTTCACAAGATCCTTTAGTGATTAAGGATATCGCTGATGTTGCTCCAAAAAGATCATTCATGTAGAGGGAAAAGGTAAGTCCATTGTTGAAAATGTGGAGAATATGACTCCCCTAAAATTGATAAAGCTTTTTCGGACTTAAACTCGATCGATTCTTCAGCTTCATCCTCTGGATTAAAAATTTCTGTTAATAGATTTGGTAATTCAAATGCAATCCCTGAACAGAGTGTAATAAATGCGAATTCACTAATTTTGGCTAACCAAAATTTTCAAGGGAACAATTCTGTTTTGGGTGAAAAGGAGTATGCGAATGTGGATAAGGTGTCTTCGGAATGCCTAATAGAATTGGTAATGGGTTTAATGTTAACCCCTGGAGTAATAAGCCATATATCAAACTGAACTTTAAAGATGAAGATATGGTTTTGTCAGAAGATGGTAAGGCTGTTAAGTTGTGTGAAGAGATGGAGATTGTGAATTCAAACAAGTTGTTGAATTCATTGGTAATTAAAGTATTTGTAAAGGAATTACCATCCCATATGGTGGCATGGAAAGTGAGGCGGCAATGGAGTCAGTTTGGAAAGCTTCATTTTACTTCTCTTGGAAGGGGGTGGTTCTTATGTTCCTTCAATTCACAAGAAATGGTGGAAGCTGTTCTTTCAGGTGGCCCGTGGTTTGTGAATGGGCATATAGTTGTCATGGAAAAGTGGTATTCTGATTTTTCACCATAATCCATGAAGGCGCTGACCTCTCATATATGGATAAGATTTCCACATCTACCACTACAATGTTGGGATGAGGTGAATGTAGCAAGGATCACATCTATAATTGGTAAACCATTAATGTTGGATGGAAATATGTTTTAGCGGGGGAGGAGGGAGTTTTCTAGGGTATGTATACGGGTGAAGCTTGATAATTGCCTTCCTTTGGGAGTGTGGGTGGAGAGTATTTCGGGGAGGTTTTTCCAAAAAGTAGAATATGAAAAAATCTCTTCCTTTTATTTTCAATGTGGAATGATTGGGCATGTGAAAAAGGAATGCAAGCAGGGAATTTCTGTCACTAAGGAGGTGGATGCTGCTGCTAGTAAAAGTGGATGAGATGTTGATACTGGGAAGAGGCAAGAGAGTTTAAATGAACCTACTTATGGTCCATGGGTCCTGGTCAATCATAAGAGTGGTAGAAGAGAAATTCAAAGGAACAATTTTGTTAAGCCAACAAATCTAAAGTATGTAAGAAAATAATTGAAGTCTATTATGAAAGTTCATGAGGACAAAATTGATGAAATTACTGAAGTCCAGAATGATTCATCTGAACTGGAGCCGAATAGTTTGAATGCTGATACAAGTCAATTGGAAGAAGATGAATTCAAATGGGACAAGATCAATGTAGGGAGAAATACAAATTGTTAGAGCTGAGGAGTTTGACGGTCAGATCAACAAAGATGTGCAGAATTCTGATGGAGACATGGGTATGAACTTTATCCCTGCTTATTCCTTTTTACCAACGGCTGTCAGTAAATTTGATATTCTGAGTATGGATAATGACAATATAATGGTGGAGGTTGGTGTGATGGAGGGAAAACAAAGTGTTAAAAGCAATAAAGCCAAGGCTTCTAAGGTTGATGATGTTGAATTGTGTAAGGATGTGGGTTGTGGAGAAGCTGAATGCATAAACAAATCTGATGTTGGTGCAGTGAAGGAGATTGGTAATGTTGGGGAGATGACCAAGGTTAAGCTTTCTAAAGAACTAAGATCCTTAGGGCTAATAAAAAATGTTACTCGTGGTAGAAGTATGGAAGGTGTTAGTAATAGAAAGAAGGATGGGGGCCCACCCCCAAGGGTGATTAAATGAATTCCATTGCTTTTTGGAATTGTAGAAGTGCAAAGAAGAAAGAAGCATCTCTCTATCTTAAGGAGTTCATTAAAGATGTTAATAATTTTTTTGTGGGTTTGGTGGAGACCAAAATAAATGCTTTTGATAAAGTTTCCCTTGAGAAGATTATGGGTCATGATTGGGATTTTTTTCTTCTGCCGTCAGATGGGTTATCTATATGAATTATGATTTTATGGAGAATTGATTTGGCATCTTTTTCAGCTGTGTTATTGGGGATCTGAATGTTTATAATAAGGGTGTGTGGATGATATCAACAGTTTATGGAAGCAATGAGGCTAACAAGATAAGGATATTATGGGATTGTATTCATGAGGTTGCTCATAGGAAAGTACCATCGATTGTAGGGGGGGATTTCAACTATATTTTGTCCCAAGATGAGAAAAGAGGGAGAAGGAAATTTTTGTTTTCTCAAGGTCCCAAAGAAATGGTTAATTTTATGAATGAAAATGACTATCATGAAGTAAGGATTGTTGGACCAAGATTCACTTGGTGTAATAATAAAATTGGTGGGGGTCAAATTTTGGAGAGGTTAGATAGATGTTTGCTTAATTCTTCGGCCATCAACTATGTTCAAGTAGTAGTTGTTAGACAAATTGCCAGAGTGGCTTTCGATCACTGTCCTATTATATTGAAAAATTTTGACTCTCCTATAAGGAAGAAGGGGGTTCTTAAGTTTAAATATGTATGGATTTCCTACAAAGCTTCAGCTCATATTACTGCTAAGGTATGGAAGAAGGCTTTTTGTGGGGATGATATGCAAATTCTCAACAAGAAATGCAATAGATCTTTGAAAGATTTATTCTATTCGAGTAAGGCAAAATTAAGAGAGTTCTCTAAAGAAAATGATAGATTGAAAGTGGAAATTTTAAAGCTACAAGAGGAGGAAGCTAATGATGCTGGGCTAAGTGAAGATAAGGTTTGGCTGCTTAGATCAAAAGTCAAGGAGCTGAATGATAATTTTTGTCGTTTGAATACTCGGTGGAAACAAAGAGCCAAAGTGAAGTGGATTGAAGATGGGGATTCTAATACAAAAATTTTCCATGCATTTGCAAGTGCTAGGAAGAATGGTAATTGGATTTCTCATGTTAGAAATGTAAATGGTGCTCTCACCGAGGATCCTAAGGAGGTGGATGATGTGTTTTTCAGTTTTTTTTTTTCAGGATAAATGGAAGGAGAGGATGTGCTTGTTGGAGAATTGGCCTTCTCCATGAAAGGTTTTAGAAGAAGAAGATAAGAAAAGACTAGATGCAGACCTCTCAAAATCAAAAATCGTACAAGTGGTCAGGTTGCTTGGTAATAATAAGGATCTGGATGTGATGGGATGACTTACTCCTTTTTTAAAGCTTATTGGAGTATTGTAGGAGAGGACGTGTGTAGAGCAGCGAAGAGATTTTTTTTTTCAGAAAAAATGTGCAAGGAGGGGAAGGATACTTTTGTTGTCCTAATTCATAAAAGCAATAATCCAGTGACTCCATCTGGTTTTCATCCAATAAGTATTTGTTATTCTATTTATAAAATTGTGGCTAAAGTCTTACTGAACAGATAGTTGTTGGTCATTCCAAAGATTATTTATGAAGAACAGGTGGCATTTGTAAGAGATAGATCTATATCGGATCATTTGTTACTAGCTCAGGAGTTGCTCAACAAAATAAGGATTTCTAAATCAAACAAGGGTTTGTTGGCTATTAAGTTGGACATGGAGCAAGCCTATGATAGTATGTGTTGGACTACTCTTAACAGGATGATGATTCTACTGGGCTTTCCTGAAAGATATTTGAACTTGGTGATGGAGTGTGTATTCAAACCAAGGTTTTCTATACTAATCAATGGTGGTTATTCTAGATAGATTGTGGGAAAGAGTGGTTTCTGTCAAGGTTGTCCACTCTTAACTTTTCTATTTATTATTTGTTCCCAATTTCTTTCTAATGCTTTTTCTAATAAAGGCACAGGATTTGGGTATTAAAATTTCTCCAAAGGCACAAAAGATTTTTCATTTGCTTTATGCAGATGATGTGTTATTATTTTTTGAGGCCAAGTTGAGAAGTATAAGGAAGATGAAGGGCATTATAAGTGATTATTGCAGCTGGATAGGTCAAAGAATCATTCTCCAAAAATCTGCTATGATTTGTGGTGAGGAAATTGAGAGAAAAAGGAAGAAAAAAAATTTCAAATATATTGGGGTTTAAGATAGTTCAAGAAATGGAGTACTTGAGAACCAGAATTGCTTTGAGAAGGCTAAAAAATATGATTTCCAAATTCTTATGGATAGGTCTATGATGAAGTTAAATACTTGGGGTAATAGGTACATTTCCTTGGCTAGAAGGTTGGTGTTGGTGAAGACTGTGTTTATTAGTTTGCCCGTATTCCTTATGTCTCACTCTCTTGTTCCTTTGAGTGTATTGAAGGAATTTTAGAAATTATGTAGTAATTTCATTTGGAATAAATATGATGGAAGTCATGGATTGCATTATCTGGCTTGGGATGTGCTTTGTAAACTGAAAGCATTGGGAGTTTGGGGAATCCAGTCGGTATTATCCAGCTTGGGACCACTGAGGGATAAGTTTGCATGGAAATTATTGGAAAGTCCTTCTTGCTTACTGAATAGGAATCTATTGGCCAAATACGGTGAAGGTTGGTGGAGTAAGCAGGCAAAGAAGGTTGGTTCTTCATCTTGGAAGATCATTGCTAGTGGATGGAAAGCTCTTAGTAGTTTTGTCGGATGGAAAGTTGTCATGGGTACTACATTAATGTTTTAAAAGATGTGTGAATAATGGATAAAAGTTTGCTCAAGTGGCCCACTTTTGTTTCTATCTTTGATGATGATAAAACAACTCTTGAATTCCTCATTCATGTGGGAAGATGGAATTATGACAAATTGATTTTATACTTTGGGGAAGATCTAGTTGCTTTGATAAGCAAGATCCATATTTGTCAAAATCAGGATGATACTTCATGGAATTAAAAAAAATGATTAGTGGAAGATCTATCTAAGCTATGATAAAGGAGGATGGCTTAAAGGATGAGTTGATTGAAAATCCTATTTCTTGGATTCAGAAGTTGAAATTAAATGCACGGGTAGAGCTATTTCTATGGAGGATTTGCATGTCTGTGGTACATATAGTAGATTTTTTAATGACAAGGAAGCTAGGTACCATGAATTTGTATCCAAGAGGCTGTGAAGAGGTTGAATACATCAATCATATTGCCACTTCGTGTTCAAAGCTGTTAAAGGTGATTGATGTATTAAGAAGATGGGGTTTCATGGTACCGAAATTCAAATCATTTCAGGAATGTTTATATCAATTGAAAGTATTGGCTAGAACTAATCCATTGATGGTTAAGATATATTTTTCTCTGTTATGGCTTTCCTAGAGCAACATAAACAAGATCAAGCATGGTAAGGTGGAGGATAGTGAAATATTGATTGCTGCTACTATTCTCAGCTTTGTAAATATGACTAAACAAA
The DNA here is from genome assembly GCA_022539455.1 of Dendrobium nobile. Classification (NCBI taxonomy): domain Eukaryota; kingdom Viridiplantae; phylum Streptophyta; class Magnoliopsida; order Asparagales; family Orchidaceae; genus Dendrobium; species Dendrobium nobile. The sequence goes on from CM039736.1 coordinate 42,921,294, forward strand.
AATAAATAATCAAGGATCACTAGGATGACAATCAGTCCTATGGACTATTTTCTCAATTTTAGAATCCCCCTCCTCTCGAGTGGTATAAAATAAACATTGATGCTTCTCTTAAGGAAAATTATGAAGCAGGAATTGGAGGCATAATTCAAGACAATAGAGGATGATTTGTATTAGCATTTGGCTTCTATGGAGTTCATTGGGACATAGGACAATTGGAGCTTTTGGCATTCAGTTTGTTGAAGGGAAGCTTACGTCATGCTAAAGGTATTATTATTGAGGGAGACAATAAGAATGTGATCCAATTTCTTTATAAATTGTATAGCAAAGAAAAGAAATTGGATGGAAGCATTGAAGATGAAGATTTTTTGTTTTTAGATAGTTGGAATAATGTTATTTTCCATTATGTTGGTCGTGTGTGTAATAAGTTAACTGATTATTATGCTAACTTATCTTTTTCTTATGATTTTATTTGTTACTTGTTTTGTGAGAGTAAACTTCCTCCTTCTTTTGTTCAACTTGTGAAGGAAGAAAGTGATAAGGTGGTTTACTCTCAATAGGTTGTAATTAGGTTCTTTGGTTTTGTTTCCTTTATTAATGCAATGTGCATTCTTCAAAAAAAAAAAATGCTAACTTTACTTTACTTAGAGAGGCTAAGGAGTGCCTCTTTAAATTACAAGCACAAGAGGAAATTTTTTGGAAATGAAAAGCGGCTGCGAAGCATCTATTGGAAGGTGATAATAACACTAAGTATTTTTATTCTTTGGTTAAAAGGATGTGTGCTAATAAATCCATTAACAAAATCAAACCTGATGATGGGTCTGTTACTAAGAATGTTGAGGAAATTGATATGTTGGCTGTGTAGCACTTTTAAAATTGGCTTAACAAGGATTTTATCCTTGGGTATATTGAGTATCCTACTATTATTCCCAATCTCATCTCGCATGAAGATAATGATTTTCTTTTTAAACCTCGTTCTTTTTGATAAATTAAAAGATGTAGTCTATAACATGAATGTTGACATTGTGGTTGGGCTTGATGGGTTTACCACTAAATGTTTTTAGGAAGCTTAGCTTATCATTAGTGATGACCTCTACTCTGCTAGTATTGATTTTTTTGCCAGCCATGCTATGCCTAAATTCTTTAATTCTACTTCTATTGTTCTTATACCCAAGAGCACTGATGTTAGAAATTTGAATGATTTTATACCTTTTAATCTTTGCATCTTTTTTAGCAAGTTGATTTCTAAAATTATTATGAATCGTTTAACTATTGTTCTTCCTAAAATTATCTCACCCTACAAAATGGGCTTTATTAAAGGTCGTGCTATCTTTGATAATATCTTGTTGGCCTAGGAATTCCGTCATGATTTGGATGTTAGGGTGAGGGGTGGTATTATGATCTTGATGCTTGATATCTCTGAGGCTTATGATAACATTAATTGGCAGTTTCTTAATAATATTCTACAATTATTTTGTTTTAACTTAGTCTTTATTAACATTATCAAAAATTCTATTGAAGGTTCTTATTTTTCAATTATTATTAATGGTAAAAGTTCAGGTTTATTTAAAATTTCTCATGGCTTAAGACAGGGGGATCCTATGTGTTCGACCCTTTTCATTATTGCTACTGATTATCTTTCTAGAGGCCTTGCCAACCTTTTTAAAATCTTACCTAGCCTTTAATTTAGGACTTTGGGGGGTTTCCCTCTTTGTCCTTTATGTTTTGCTACTGATTTTATCACTTTTATGAATGCTTCTAGTAATAGGATTAATAGACTCCTGGATTTCTTTCATTAGTTTGAAAATGTTAGTGGGCTTTCTTTTTCTTTTTTTTTGAGAGAAGCAAAAAGCTTTATAAACTATAAAACCAAAGGCAAAAAGTCTACAAAGAACAAGCTAAAGATTCCTTTTTCAACAAATCTACAAAGGAAGAAGGAATCTTATCAAGAATGAGATCTTCTCACCATAATTCTGAAAAAGCCCCAAAGTTAGCACATAAATCCGCTAACTTGTTAGAGTCTCTCTTAATGCAATTAAATATAACAAATTTAAAATCATCAATAAAGGAATAAGTACCCGTACCTTTACCTTCTTTCCTTATAGTATTAATGATGAAGTTGATGATATTTGCATTATCAGTTTCAATAATGATACCTTTGAACTCATGATTCCAATCTCTGATGACATCTTTTATGGAAATTATAGCTAGAAACTCAAGATAAGAGATGTCCCAATGGATTACTGGTTTGCCAAAAGCTGCTATCAATCTACCTTTGTGGTCTCTAACAACTCCTCCAATGCCTCCTTTATAATTTGATAGAAGGGTTGCATCAACATTAACCTTTATCCAATCGGGTGGAGGAGAGTACCAACGATCATTCAACAGCGTTAGCTGATTAGTACTCAACCGGCCCGTCGAATTAAAATTTGGAATATAAGATGTTTCAGTGTAGCTTAATGCCTCGGTAGCCATGTACAGAAGACTCCTACCATTTTTCCCATGAACAATTTCATTTCTATGTTCCAGATGAAGAAAATTGCATTGCAAAATAATTTTTGAAGGAAAGCATTATGATATTCCAGCCATCTGAAAACCTCTTCTTTAGATTCTAGTACTGGAATTGCAAAACCCCATTTATTAAGAAGATGAATAACCTCTTTGATATTATAACAGTTGCAGATCACATGCTCAATAGCTTCAGCCACATTACAACCTCTAGGACATTGATCATACCATTGAAGTCTTCTACAAAGTAAGAAAGCATTTGTTGGCAAAGCATTACTCATTACCCTCCACCAGAAATTGTCCACACGTGCATTGAGATTAGAATTTTTCAGCCAGCGCCAATTAGAACTTTCAACAGAATTCTGATTATAATATCCTTCCGCCAAAGCAGAAATAGTGTGTCCAGATTCTTTAAGAATAAGCTCTAATCGATCTTCCTGAAGGTTAGCATTTATATGAATTCTGGAAATAATGTTGATGAGATCATTACCAAAATATTTCTGCAGTTTTATAACATCCCCTTGATTCCCTGACAAAAAATTGTCTACCGTCATAGATTCAATCATCTCTTCTTGGGAGTTTACAAAAGTAGGCCGTTTGATAAGACTTTTATCTAGAATCCATATGTCTTCAAGAACGTTCACCGATTTCCCATTTGCTAATTCCCATCTTACAATTGGTTTGAGATAATGACCACCATTTCTGATTATTTTCCAAGTTACAGAACCAGCATTGTTTCTGTTTCCAGACCTCCAAAAGGAACCATATTTTGGGTAAATGATTTTGTGCAATAGAGATCCCTCTTCCTTCAAGTATCTCCAAGCTAATTTGGCTCTTAGGGGACCAACTTTTTTGGGACAAGAATGAAGTCCCCTGCCTCCCATTATAATTGGTTTACAAAGTTTATCCCCATGAGAATTATTCATCTTATTCCAAATAAACAACCGGCATAATTTTTTAATTTCTTCAAGAATAACTTTAGGAATAAGAGATACAGTAGAATGAAAAGTAGAAAGAGAGAGGATTACCGATTTGACTAAGGTAATTTTACCCGGCAAAGAAAAGAACTTCGTTCCCCAGCTGTTCAACTTCAAAAGGATTTTGTCTAAAATGAATTGAAAATCCAATTTAGATAGTTTCCTTAACGCCATTTTAGCACCAAGATAATTGAATTCCTTGATTTCTTTATACCCCAAAATTCTTTGAATCTTCCTTTTCTTCCTTCTACTAGTATTTTTCTCAAAGAGAATACCTGACTTGCTAGTATTGACGGTTTGCCCTGTCTAGCTGCCATATTTCTTGATAATGGATTTAATACTCTTCACATTACTGATTTTAGCTTCTGCAAATAAGATTACATCATCTTCATAAAGCAAATGTGTAATCCTAGCACTATTTTTGCTTATCCGAACACCAAAAGCTTCATTGCCAACAATGGTTTTAGCGAGGAGCTGAGAACAAAGAATGAAAAGATAAGGAGACAAGGGGCAACCTTGTCTAAATCCACATTTAGCATTAATCCAATTAGAAGGCTTCCCGTTTATCAAAATTGAAAATGTTGGATTAATAACACATTCCATAATGAGTTTAGAGAAAGAACTAGGAAATCCAAAGTAATCCAATACTTTGTTTAAAGAAGGCCACCCCATTGAATCATAAGCTTGTTCCATATCAAGCTTGATAGAGACAAGTCCTTTAGCAGCTTTAGCATGTTTGAATTTGTGAAAAAGTTCCTGGGCAATAAGAATGTGATCATGAATTGACCTCCCCTTGATAAAAGCAGCTTATTCTAAAGAGATAAGCTTTGGTATAACTCCATTAAGCCTATTGAGAAGAACTTTAGCAATTACTCTATATACAGTATTACATAGACTAATAGGTCTATAGTTATTAGGGGATATGGGATTGTTAATTTTTGGAATTAACACAATCTGTGTTTTTTTCCACTTCTCATTCATCATTGCAGTACTGAAAAACATTTGAAAAGCATTCCATACTTCCATTTTGATGATAGACCAATAATGCTTAAGAAAGGAGTAAGTTATACCATCCTCACCAGGAGCAGAGAACCCTGAGAACTCTTTAATTACCAATTCTACTTCCTCAATCATGAAACCTTTATACAGCAGATTTTTGTCTTCAGAACCCAGCATCTTTTGATTCAACGGCCATCCATCCAGCAAGCAGTTTTTATCACTCCATTTTTTCTTGAAAAACTGAATGAACACTTCTTCAATCTGTTTATTTTCCTCTACTTCAATACCATTATCATCTTTAATACTTTTAATCAGATTAGAGTTCTTCCTAGAGCTGGCAGCCGAGTGAAAGAACGTTGTATTCTGGTCTCCTTCCGATATCCATCTAATTTTTGCTCGTTGTCTCCACCAGGTATTTAAACGAGTTAGTGTAGAATTTAATTCTTCAATTTTGTGTTTTAATAAGAAAATGTCATCACCTGATAACAGATCTTCCTCTGCTTCTTTAGTTTGGAGATGTAAAATCTCCAATTTAGAGAATCCTTCAATTGATTCAAGCTCTTTAATTTTGCCTTGCTCCAATATAAAAGAGCTTTAAGAGTTCTCTATAACTTATGGTTGAGAATATCAGATGTAGAGCCTTTAGCATTCCTTTCCCAAGCTTTCTTAACAATAGCAAATGAAGCCGGGTAAGACATCCAAATGTCTTCAAATTTAATAGAACTTTTAATTTTAGGAATGGACTCAAACAAATTAAGAAGAATTGGACAATGGTCCGATGCAACATGAGGAAGATGTTTCACAACTAGATTTGATTAATATTAACAGCATTGGAGTTAACTAACATTCTATCAAGCCTTTCCATGATTCGATCCATTCCTTTTTTTATTGTTGCTCCATGTGAACTTAGGTCCAACAAAACCCATCTCATGAACATCATTAGAGGTCATAAAATACCTCATATCTTTAGGCCCATTTGAAAACATAAATCTCATTCCTCCTTTCTTATCTTCTTTAGAGAGAAGACAATTGAAATCACCACCAATTACCATAGGCCAATCAATGGATAAGTGCTTCACAAGACCACCCCAAAGTTCTCTTCTTTTGTATACATCTTTGTTGCTGTAAATGGTTGCTAATCTCCATTTACCCATTAGTGGAATATCCAAATCTCCTATTATGAATTGAGGAGAGTAATCAATCATACAAAAGGTTGCAAAATTAGTCTTCCATAAAATTAGAATCCCTCTTGAAAGACCAGCCGAAGGAACAAAGCAGAAATCCCATCCAAAACCAATAAATGTTTCAATTTCTTTGCTATCAATATAGACTAGTTTAGTCTCTAACAGTCCAACAAAATAGACATTATGTTCTTTAATCACTTCCTTTAGGTATAGAGAAGCTTTCTTCTTCCTAGCTCCTCTACAATTCCAAAAAATGATAGAATTCATTTTTGGATCAGTGGGGATATTATCCCCCCTTTCTCCTTATCTTCTTCTCCTGATCTTTTGTTTCTAGTTAGTATCTTCACAGGTTTCAGTTCTTTTGAATGCTTCCTTCCTTTCTTCTTAACCGAAGTTGCTTCTAATTTAGAAAATGTCTGTTCTGCTATAGTTTTGCCTGAACAGTTCATCACTTCTTCGAAAACAGTGGACTGTATTTCATTTGTGATTTCACCTTCTTCAATAATTCCATTCAGAACGTCAAATTTATTAATACAATCTTCAGTTAAAATACCTGAAGGATTGTTATGAAGTAATTCCACCAATTTGTTGACGGAGTCCAAATTAGTAAGGCTACTGTGTTTAGTTGTGGAATTAGTTTTCAACTTATCACCTGATTCAAAATTTGTGGAGTCAAGGTTTATACCAGCATTCAAAAGGATAGTCTTGCCTCCCTTGTTTTTGTTGATTTCTGAGTTCTTGAGATCTATAGCCTTATCAGACATTTTGTCCAGGATATCACTACCATCTGCTTTGTCCGCTGGTTCTTTATATCCAATATTGGATATAGATTTGGAAAAAAAATTTCTTCTTATAATCAACATGAATCCAAGGACCATACCCTTTCTCCAAATTTTCATTGGATGTTTAAACTTCTACAACTGGCATAGATTCTTTAGCTACCATAGTATCTTGTTCCAAATTTCTCTTACTGATTTTGTCTTCCATTGTTGATATGTTGCTTGTTAACTGACTTCTTCAATGAACAATCTTCATTTAAGTGCCCAAGCTTTCCACAATTGAAACAAAAGATGGGTAGTCTCTCATACTCTATGCATTGATAAAACTTGCCCAATTTGCCTTCCACCCAAACCCCTAAGGGTAGATTTTCATCAAGATTGATTCTCACACACACTCTTGCAAATTCCCTCCTACTCCATTGGAACATGTTTCCATCAATCAAGTAAGGGGTACCCACCATAGAAGCAATTCTACAAACATTCACCTCATCCCAACAATGAAGAGGGAGATTGGGCATACGGATCCATATAGGAGCAATAAGTCCTTTAAATGAAGATGGGGAGAAAGCTGCTGACCACCTATCCATGCCCACTATATTGCCATTAACATATCAAGGCCCAACTGAAATGATTTCCTCCAAGGCTTCCGGGTTTTCAAAAGCACAAAGAACCCATCCTAAGCCCAATTGGGTTAAATGAAATTTCCCAAAAATTCCCCATTGTCTTCTCAATTCTAGGCTGATGATATGAAACGGGATATTATTACCGAACACTTTTATAAGTAGAGCCTTCTTCAACTTATTGGAGTTATCAATCTCTCTATCAGTGTTCAGCTTTACCACACCATCTTCTTCAACAAAATTTGAACCAAAATCCAAATCTGACACTTTAATGTTTGTTTTCTTCTTCCAAACATTGTTATATGTATTTGAATTTCCACTGTTAGAGCTTCTAGCAGTCTTGATGATATTACAGTTTCCCAAATTTCCAGAAATGCATTATCTGACAGTAAAAATATCATATGTAGATTTCTTTGAATCTGTCATGTTTTGATTGTTAACAGCAGCAGTTTTATCTTTTAACACCAGATCTTCAGTAATCTGGATTTTCTCATTAGATCTTAGAACTTTCTTAGAAATTATGTTCTCATTATCTGCCGCAATACCACAAGAAGGTGGTTTGCACATTAAAGAATTAACCAGATTGGCCTTCAGAGGTAACTGATTCGAAGCATCAGTTCCTATCGGCAAGCAAGATGTTCTTACCTTTACCAACAAAATCATATATCTTTTTTACAATCGATCCTCCTTCTTTAATAACCAATGGATGTTATTTGGTGAACTAGAAATTTTTATCCTTATCGCTTCTCTTCTCTCCGAAAGAAGGTGGTGACGAGTCAGGAATGAATCGCAAATTCAATCTGGAAGAAGACAGGGGAGGTTTGATGTTGTTAGTGCCGCCGACCAGAGGTGGCCGACGAACCTCCGACGCCATGGCTGGATTTCCAGAAAACTCGGGATGATGGAATTTGAAAATCGCTCAGTTACGGAATCTGTTTTTGCATTCTAATTCCAATCTTAGTGGGCTTTCTTTGAACAATGAGAAATGTTGTTTCATTGCCTCAAATAGGGTGCCTAATGCTCATATTTTGGCTATTAAAGACCACAATGGTTTTGTACAAGGCTACTTACCTATTAAGTATCTTGGTATCCCTATTTTTAAAGGTAGAAAGAACTCTTTTTTGTTTGACGAGTTAACCAATATGGTGCAGAATAAACTTTTATATTGGGATTTAAATTTTTTGAGTTTTGGAGGTAGGCTCACTCTCATTAGAAGTGTTATTTGTTATATCCCTATTTACTCTTTCCAAACCAAGTTTCCCACTAAAATGGTGTGTAATAGAATTAATAAAATCTTTAATAAATTTCTTTGGAAAGGGACTTATAGTAAGACTAAAATTGCTTAGTCTTCTTGGGACAAGTGTTGTGGTGTTATGAAGGAGGGTGGCCTGGGGTGTAAGAGCATGTTTTATTTGTCCTATGCTTTCTCTTTCAAGTTATGGTTTACCTTTTATTCTAAAATGAGTCTGTGGCCTAAGTTCATGTACTCCAAATATTATGTGGGAAAGCATCTTACTATTTGTTCTTTTAATATTGGTGATTCTAAAGTTTGACAAAGGCTTTACAAGGTTTAATGGGTTGTGGATCCTCATCTTTCATGGGGGCTTGGTGGTGGCAACATCTTTTTTTGGAAGGATCAATGGTTGGGTAATCAATCCAATGATTCCATCATTAATTCCTCATATACTTCTACAGTTAATGTAATCTTTTTCATTTCTGACAACTTATGGGATTATGATAAACTTGCTAATATGATTCCTGATTATATTATTCAACAACCTGAACCTTTCTTTGAACATGGAGTTGAAGGATCTTTTATGATGTAAGTTTTCTCAAGATGGGTTGTTTAGATTAAAAGATACTTAGCATGGCTTTAGAACCAAGAATGCCATTACTAGTATTTTCTCTATGATTTTGCATTAAAGTATTCCATCAACTATTTCAATTTTTTTTTGGAGGATTTTACTTAGATTCATTCCTACTAATGATAATTTGATCAAAAAAATGTTTTATTTTAACATCCAAGTGCCAATGTTGTTACTATGTGCAGAATATGCATCATATTTTTATATCGGGTCCTTTAGCTATCAAAACTTGGAGTTACTTTGATGATATCTACAAATTAAATTATTTTAATGCAAATTTGTTTATTAATGCTTTGCTTAATTCTTGGTTTATTAATTCTAAAGGTCATATTAAAAATGTTATCCCTTCTCTTATTTTGTGGTACTTATAGATGAAGAGGAATAACTCCCATTCAATTGTATTATAATGGATTTTATAGGATTATAAAAAATGTTAAAGACAAATTCTTGAGCCTATTTTTTGTAAATTTTCTTTCTATCAAGAGTTTAAAGAACTATTATTATGTTTCTCCTAATTTAGGCATCAGGTTGGATGAGCTTTTGACTATTTCTAATCCTTAATTTATGCTCTGGTTAAACATTCTTTGGGCTGCTACAAATTGAATGTTGACCCTAAACCCTTAGGTTTAGGGTTTAAGGTGTGGTGGGATCACAAGAGACTTCCAAGGGAATGTTACTTTGGCTTTTGCGGATCCTTCTCATAATGGTAATTCCTATCTTGCTCTTCTTAATGCTATTCTTTACGGGCTAAGATTTTGTATGTCTCTTGACATTACTAACATTAGTATTGAGGTTGAGTATATTCATACTATTCAATTCATTAACAATGTTGATGACTTGGTTTGCAATCATGAGGTTTTTTATTTGGTTAGGGATATTAAACAGTTGCTGATTTTTGTTAATTTTTCTTTTTCTCATGTTTTTAGGGAGGGCAATGCCTATGCCAATTGGCTTGGCAATTTTGGGAGCGAGCTTGACTATTTCATTATTTTGTTGGAGCCTAATTTTCATATTCCCTTAAAAGGGCTCTTATGATTGGATAAAATAAGTTTTCCTTATGTTACATGGTAACTTATTTCATTGGTTTTTTCTGATTTTTGTGATGTTTTCCCTTCTGCTAGGGTGTTTTGTTATTTGGTCTTTTAGGTGGATTGGATCGGTTGGCGTATCACTGGTGAATTTGATTTCTCCTGATGTTGGTTTTTTGGAGCTTTTCTTGGGTGGTATGCCCATTTTCATTATTCAAACATAGTGTTGCATGTGTTGGTTGATTATTTTGGGGTTGTGTTTGAGCTGTGATTGCAATGGTTTCTTTATTGAAGATATTCCCTCTTATTTCTCTCATACCTGCTGCTGTGTTGGGAACCGGTGTTTCCTGTATCTTATGGTGGTGGTTGCACGGTAGTTTCAATTAGGACTAGTGTTTTTTTGTTATTGTTTTGGTTTTCTTCGAGTTTGGGTATGCTGGGTGTTATTTGGTGGATTGTTTGGTTGCCCGAGGTGCCTTCTCGTCTCAGTTTAGTTGGGTTTAGTTTTTGATGTGGGGGAGGGGGGGGGGGGGGGTTCCTTTTGGGCTGCTGTTGTTGTCTTGGGGACTGTGTGTAACTTCCTGGGAAGGTGCTTGATTTACCTGTTGTGTTATTGTGTTTTTTATTTAGGTTTGCCTCTATCTGGGGGTATGGGTGACTAATTTCTTTATGGGCTTATCTTGGTGTTTTTTGAAGCTATTATTAGGGGGGTTTTAGTTTGGCTGGATGGTAGGATGGAGCGGCATTAGGCTTATGTAAGTGATGTTTGCTGGTTCCATTATATCCAGAGCTCTTTATGCCCATACCATGTCTTTCATTGCATTGGTATTTTCTATTTTACTATTATTTCTTGGATCACTGCTACTTCTTTGGTTTGCTGGATGTGCTTTGTGATTGATTGTCTCTTCTGGTTAATTTTTGTTGGCCATATGCTGAGGGTTTCTCATTGGATCTATTTGGTTGGTTGGTGGCTTAAGAGTAAAGATATTTTTGGCCTTATGTTTTGCTACTTGTGTCATAACTTGGTTCTGTTAGTGATGGCGGGTTTTCATAGCTGAGTGGATGGGGGTCCCAAGTTTTCCATGGTGTTTTGCTCTGTTATATCCCTCATTTCACGGGTGGCTGTGATCTATAGTATCACTATTGTTGGGTTGGATTTCTACTGGTTTGACATTTATTCATGTTCTTCTTTTCCATCTAATTGGAGGTTGTGGTTTAGTTGCTGTTTCGTGGATAACAGTATGGTGACTAGTAATATCTGTTTCAGCTCAATTAGAACTTATATTGTAGATAACAACTGGGATTGGTTTACTATATTTTGATTTAGTTCTTGTTATACTTATCTTGGCATTCAGATTTTTTTTGCAGAATTTTGTTTTGGCAGGTGCTTGTAATGAGCTCCTTTTGGTTGGGAAGAGGGAGATGGATGCATCTTTTCGGTGCTCTCCTTATTTTTGGTTGCTCGTTCTTGTGCACCATAGATTGTACCAAGGGTGTTTTGTATTTGTGCTTAGCAGGTACCTAGACCTCCTAGTATTTTTTTGTTATCTTTTTATAGCTCGTTTGAGAAGTAGTGAGCTTGAGGTCCCTTTAAGGACTGTGTAATTTTTTGCCTGATTTAACGCGTATGCCGCTTTGAGAGTATTCCCCAAAAAAAGACATTTTTTAATCATATTCCAAGATATTATAATAAAGTTACTAATTATTTTGCAACTATTGCATTATTAGGCAATTTATTTTGGGATGCATTAGACAATAATATTCCTTCAAATTTTTTCTCTTTATTGAAGGAAGAATGTGATAGAGTAGCTATCACTTAAGTTGTATTTTTTGTATTCTATTAATGCAATATACAATTTTTTCTAGAAAAAAAGGGATAAAACAAACACATAGAGTGTTAATTTTATTTAATCATTTATTTAAATTAGATAAAATTATTTTAGTTCATTTGAATTGATTCTTTATTTAATTTAATTATGTTTTATTTACTATTTAAATTTATTTAATTAAAATAATTTAACTTCTTTTTAATTATTCTTTGATTTTATTTTATTTTCTAAAATTAAATTTAAGAGTTTTATTTTGGTTTTATTTAATTTTTAAGTAATTAATTTTTTATTTAAGTTTGAATATTTAAATTTTATTTATAGTTTTTGATTTATTTTTATCAAATTCTATCATCTTCTTATATATATTTATTTTATTTTGATTTATTGAATTTTAATTTAAAATAAATTATTTTAATTAAATTTTTTTATTTATTTAATTTAGATTTATAAAAATGATTTATTTTTATTTTTTATTATAAATTTTATTTATTTATTTTATTATTAATTAAATTTTTATTTAAATTTATTTATTTATTATTATTATCTAATTTTAATTATTTCTATTTATTTATTGATTGATCTTTATTTTTTAATTAAAGGGTTTAACTAAGGATTGAATTTTAGAGATTTATTTATTTTTTTAAATTTTATGTTTTTCTAGAGTTTTATGAAATTGAGTTCATATTTTTTTGGAATTTTATTTTTGAGATATGATTTTTTTAAGAATTTTTCCTTGTAAAGAATTATTTAGCTATTTTAATTACCACATTTTTAAAATTTTTAACCAAATCAACTCCAAACTATTTGAATTCATCACCAAAGATCATGGGTGACCTTGTATGTGGTTTACAAGAGTTTGAAGTCATTTGATATTTTATTTAAATTTTTAATTCTTTTGTTTATTTTATTGTTTAATTATATATTTTAAATTATCTTCTTTTAATGTATTATGATCAAGCTTTAATTTTTTTCCTTAATTATTAGTTTAAGGTTCAACACAATTTACTTTTTTTTTTTTCAATTTTGTTTGATTTTAAATTATTTATTATAATCTCTATGTTGTTATTATAAGTTATTTTAGGATTTGGTAAACAATAGATTAAAAGAACTCTAATTGGCTTGAAATTTAAATTTTTTGACTATGATGCCATAAAGTTTAAACTCTACCAATTTGGGACCATCAAAGTCTCCTTATGGTTTAATATGTATTTTCAAAATAAATTCATCTATTATTTAAAATATCTATAGTTAGCTATCTAAATTAGTGATTGGTTATGGCTAACTAACCCTAGAACAATCTGCTAATAATCCATGTAAGCACAGTACAAGGTTCTCTGTGGATCCATATTTACAGAAATTTAAATTTCTAAGTAAAACATTCTCTTAGAATATTAAAATTTTAATGATTGTTTCAAGTGAATTCAGATGGTTTGAAATATGAGAGGGATGCATGGAATTTGGTCTGACTCATTTATTGCTATATCTTTCAATTCAATTTTGATGAATGAACTTGGTTTCATCTTCAACCTCCTACCGAGGATTCAGTCCTAGTTAATAGTACATGATTCATAATTCTAATCCATAAAACGTATTTAAAATGATTCCAAAGGATCATTTGATCAACCCCTTCTAATTTAATGGCTAAATAGCCATGTATTAGAAGTTCTCTTCACACTTTACCAAATATAGGGTCTAAGTGGATTGATAATGGAAATACCTTTGTACAGAGGTTAATTAAATGTGTTTTTTCTTCCTTTCACACATGATTTAGCCCCAAGAACACTTCTTCTTTAAAATCCACCATCAATTACTAAATGGAAGCAAAGATTGTGCTTACTAGAGTTGATTTGAACTTGATTACAAAGGGCTCTTAAGTTATGATGAAGTATAGGTTTCTTTGGAGAGCTCTTATAGAAGAGTTTGAAAGCAAAAAATAGAACCATTGCTCTTTGAATTTTAGTGTATTTTTAGGTAAATGTATAAGCAAAAATTCTATTTTGGTGGAGTTATGTTAGGTGTCCAATTTAGTTGGGGATAAGAAAATGGGATGTTAGTAAGTGTTCTAGAAGGTATGAGAACATTTGAATTGTTGTGGTGTTTGTTGTGGTTGAGCTAAGGTTTATTGCTTCTAATTCTTATAATTTTTATCTCCTCAAAGAAGCCACATGGTGAGAAGTGTGTTGGGCACATATCATGCACCCACTGTAAGGAAATGCATTGATTAATTTACTTTAATTTCTTATGAATTAGTGAATAGTTCAATGCACATTGATCTTAGAAACTTTATCTAATACAAGGGTTGGGCTTAATGGGGTAGAAACTTACAGTCTCTCTTCACCTAATAGAGGCAATAGCTTAGTTTAATTTTATATGGGCTTTGAGTTGGCTAAAGGGAAGGTATTTGGGTTTTTTTACATTTCCTAAATTGTTAGAAAGTTTTTCTTTAGTTTTTTAATGTTTGAAATAAAGTTCTCTACTTACTCTTTTCTTTCACCTACTGCTATTGATTTTACTTTGGTCTCATCGTGGGGTATGAGATACATCTTTTTGGGATTTCATGGTATTAATTTTTAAGGCACTCAGAATTTCATTGTTCTATATTCTATCATTTTTATTCTCTGGGATCTACTGCCTCTTCATATTCTTCTTCATGGGTTTTTCATGTTGTCCTTTTATGTCATTTGTTATAGTTGTTGGTGCTGAAGCTATGATGGTAATAATTTCATGACTAATCAAACCCCTAAATTTTGCTCATCTATTTCTGATGAGTTCTATGATAGTTTTTTTGGGTATCTATATCTTTGGTCGATTGGGCAAGTGCTGTTGGTTGTTGTGGCTCTCTAGTTTGAGTAGGTTCTATTGGTTGTTGTGCCATTCTAGTTTGAGTAGGTTGGTTGTGGATTACTTTTGTTCTCACTGGATTTATTCTATGGCTGGCTGTATTTTTTTGTAGGTTATTAAGTATATCCCATTTAGCTAATAGGGTTATATCTATGGTAGTATGTTCTCCTTGATTTACATTTATATTTCTCTCTCATTGTACCTTTATTGGAGAGCTAACTTTGGTGGGATCAAGATCTGTTTAGAGCAGCATTTGGGATTCTTTCATGATGGTATGATGAATATTAAAACCCTGAGCTTTCCTGCTACTCTTTATTTCATTGTTTTGATTTCTTTTATTTGGGTCAATGTTGTTGCTTCTTCTCAGAATTATGCTATGTAGGGCTTTATGAGATGTGGTTTTAAGGATGAGTGGTGCTCTTTTTGCTATGGTGATTGTAGCTATGTTGTTTTATTTTGCTTGGTGTTGAGTATTCTCTATGTTTGACTTTGGGTTGGCTGCACATTTTAGTTGTTTATCTTTTCTAGGATGTTGTCAATTTAAAGTTGTTATTGAACTGTATTGGCAAGTTCACTATGGTTTTGTTGCATTTAATGGGCAATCATTTTGTGCTAGATGGTGAAGGGCTAAATTTTTCTTCAGATGATTTTTACGGGCTTCAATTCCAAACTTTTTCTAAACTTTTTTGTATTACTATATTTTGCCTTGCTTGCTATTCTTTTATAGTCCTTATTTTTTGTAGGTCCTTTGGACTAAAGATTTAGTGGCAGTGCTAAATTTTTTGCGAGGAAGTTGGAGCTAATTGTGCTTTATATTTTCTTCCTTTATTGGCTGCTTGCTACTTACAACCCTAGAATGTTATTAGGCTTTTTTTTAATGTTTTTTTTGTTATAACCCACAGAGGGGTCTACGCATTAAATTAGAAAAAAATTATAATGTCCTTAAGGGGGACCCTCTGCTCCCTAATTCTCAAACAAGCTACAAAATAAAGTAAAAGAAAAGCTACGAGCTGATAGTCCCTACTAATCCCAAATACATGGATACATAGTAACATGCTAATGATGCTAAAGAGAAGCATCCAAAAAAGAAAGACACATATAGGATCATGATGCACAATCTTTCTACAAAAAATTTTGATCACAGCTATAAATGAATGCTTCTGAGAATCGAAAGGGCTACAATAAAGAAAACTCAAAGACAACAAAGTAGAGTAATATAAAAGTAAATTAATTATCTGAAAAACATAATAATAGTAAAGGATATACTACCCAAATGAAGCTCTTGAGTAAAAGACCTCCCAAAGTTGAGCAAAATGTCAACGCCCATGTAAAACAACACTATAGCACTGAGCCGGGGAATAACTACAAAGCAAAGAAAATAAAAACAATAATAGGAAGGAAAAGGGCAAGCCATGTCGACTAGTAGCAAAAACCAACCAAAACTATTATAAAAGCCAAATAAGGGTACGGACGAAATGAGCTCAGTATATAATGAAACCATCATACATCACTCAGGTAAACCCAAAGAGTATAGGAAACCATTGGCTATTAGGTTTTATTTTATCATTTTTTTTGTAGCTCTAACAAGCAATAGTGAGCAGAAGGTTCCCTTTAAGGATCTTGTAACAATTAGTTTTATTTCACTTGTAGGCCCCGCTGTGGGTCCCCCCCAAAAAATAAAAAATTTAAACTCTTTAATAAAATAGTGTTTAATAAAATAGCAATTATTTGACAATTCTTGGAAACTCCTGTTTTCTAGTGAGAGAAGCTCCTAATTTTCTAGTGAGAGAAGCTCCTAATTTTCTAGTGAGAGAAACCTTTCATTTTTCAAATTTTTTCGTCGCGCATTTTGGGGTGATCTGCCCGCTCATGGCAGTAGCACCTTCAGTTGCCACTTCTAACCACTGAAAGTCACCAAACTTTGTTCTTCCAGATTCTCGGAATGATCATTTGCAAACTTTTTCATAAATTTTCTTAGTAAGACAAGAAATGAATGTTTGTTGGTAATTAAGGAACCAGTATAAGGTTTTATGAAAAACATTATCTCCTATTATTGGTAAAGGAAAGCAAATTCAATATGATACAGTTTTCAAAACTCCTAAGTCGACTGGCAATGTTTCTATGTTAGATAAAATAAAAGATTAGGAAGCTTCGCTATCATAAAAAATGAATCTATTCATCAAGGGATATGGAAATGTTTTTAATAGAGATAGCTCTATGTTTGAGAATATTGGCAAAGGCAGTTGAGATGGTTGCAAAAATGCTCAAATAATATCATTGAAGAAAATTCTGCTCGAGCTATAAATATAGAAAATGAGAAGCAGGGAAATCCATGGCCTAGACATCCTAATGTGAAAATAAACTTTGCAAAAGATGAATCTATCTTATCTGAAGATGGTCTTGTTGAAAAATTGTTTGAACCTAATGTTAAATCTAATTCTGATAGACTTCATAGTTTTATAGTGATAAAAGTTTTAGGGAACAACATTCTGGAACATGTAATTGCGGAAGAGTTGCACAAATAATGGATGCAATTTGGGAAGTTCCACCTAACTAGTCTTAAGCTAGGTTGGGTACTATGCTTATTCTCTTCATCTGAAGCTATGGAAGGAGTATTATCAGACAGGCCATGGTTTGTTCGTAGTCATAATGTGGGATTGGATAAGTGGACTTCTGATTTTTCTCCTACATTTCTGAAAGTTTTTTGTTTTTAATGTGGGAAGATTGGTTATCTAATTGAAGATCGTGAATTGGAGAAGAACTTGATAGCTCCTGATAATTCAAAATTTTCAAATCCTAATATTGTCAATGAAGGAAAATCTGAGGAGTTAGTTGTTAGAAAGGGGTTGGCTTATGGCCCTTGGATACATGTCATATATAGAAGAAGAAGTAAATTTTAAGCTCCCCTTAAAGGTGTTCAAGGTAATTCAGCTAAACTAGCCGCATTTTATGTCAAGAAAATTCAGCAATCTAATACAAGTGAAAGTAATACAAATGTGGAAAATACTATTAATGATGCATGTGTTGTTTTGTCTAAGATCAATGAAGTGGAACAAGTTAATGAAGAACTAGTAGTGCATAATATAGAGAAGAATGATATATCAGTTGATTTGATTTGTGATTCATCTGATAAGCAAGAGCTGAATATTATCAACCAGTTAAAAGAATGTAACGAGCCTTTACTCATTCTTAATAATCAGTTCAATTTATTATTTTTTTCTGAGAGAATGTTAAAGAAATTTTATTAAAATAAAAAAAGAGATTACAATCTAATAGAAGGATCACATTCCTTCTTAACCAAACAAACAAAAGAAGAAGGAATGAGATCTAAAGAAAGAGTTTCCCAAAGGAAATTATTACTATGAGCAATGTTAGCACATTCATTAGCTAACTTATTACATTCTTTTTTAACACATATAAAAATAATATGTTTAAATCTCTTAAGGAAGTCCTTTTCTTCACCTCCAATAGAAATTTTTTCTTTTATTGTATCCATCTTCAAATTTTGAATGAATTTAATGATATTCGCATTATCACCTTCAATTATAATACCTTCAAAATCTAGCATTCAATCTTGCAAAATAATCTTAAAAGCTTGTACTACCAATAACTCTAACTGAGATATATCTCAATGTAAACCTTTAAAACCAAAAGCCATAAGAAACTTTCCTTTTCAATCTCTGAATACCGTTCCAACAGTAGCTTCATATGACTGAAATAAAGAAGCATCTACATTGATTTTAAGCCAATCGGGTGGAGGAGGGTGCCAATTATTTAAAAATAGCCTATGCGACTGGTTAACACCCCCATTTCCTGAATGTGGATAGACTCTTCTAGCAAATGAAGCTAGGGCAATTGCTTGAGCTGCTATAAAAGAGGTAGATTCTTCTTTCCCATCATAAAAATATTTCCCTCTATATTACAATTGAGATAAACAATAGTACAGTAGATTTTGGTATCCAATGTTTTAATCCCAGCATTCAATTCAATCCAATTACAACAATTCTATAATGATTGAAAAATCAGAATATTGAATACCCATTCATTAACAATTTGAATAATCTTTCTCAGTTTAAGAAAAGAAGCCATCAAATGGTTAATGTCTTCCGTCTCAGAACATCCCCTTGGATAGATATCACTATCTATCAATCTCCTTTTAGATAAAAATTCAAAAGTTGGAACTGCTCCATGGTAAATTCTCAACCAGAAGTTTTCAATTTTCAGGATGAGCTTTAGCTTCTTAATCCACTTCCAATATGTTATGTACATTAAAGATTTTTTTGATAAATTAACATCTATAATCACAGAAGAAATACTCTTACCTGTATACATTTTAATAAACTCCAACTGATCTCTCGAAAGATTTGGATAAATCTGAATATGAGTGATAATCTTTACCAATTCTTCACCAAAATAGATATTTAAAATCTGTTCATTCTAGCTGCCATGAGTAATCAGCTTCTCCACATGCATATCTTCCATGACCTGAACCAAAATATAAGTAGGCCATTTGTTGATACTTTTATCCAATATCCATACATCATTAAGAATTTTGATGCTTTTGCCATCTTTCACTTTCCACTTGACCACCGAAGCAATGGATTTAGCTACACTACAAAGAATTTTCCAAACCGCAGAAGAACTTTTTTAGTTTGAGCATTCCAATTACAAAATCCATATTTTGCTTCTAGGATTTTGTAAAAAAAGAGGATGAACCACTAAGGAGTTTCCAAGCCAATTTAGCTCTTAAAGGACCCACCATATCTTCACAAGAGTGAAGACTTCTACCACCAAAATTATAAGGAAGGAAAAGAATAACCCACTTCACATAATGCAAGCTATTTTTCCCATTGTTTTTTATGCCAAATAAAATCTCTACACATTCTATCCAGCTCTAAAAGGATTCTTTTTGGAACAAGAGAATGAGTTCAATGGAAAGTGGGAAGTGATAAAATTATAGATTTAACCAAAACCAACTTTCCTTGTAATGAAATAAACTTATTCCCCCAAACATTAAGTTTATCCATTGACTTTTGAAGAAAAAAATTAAAGTCATCTACTCGAAGTCTTCTTAAAGCCATTTTCACTCCCAAATATTTCATCTCCTTGACTATTCTCAATCACATTATGCGAGAGATCAAATTTTTTCTCCTATTTTTAACTGATTTGGAAAAAAGAACTTCAAATTTTTGATAGTTGATCTTTTGTCCCGTCCAACTACAATAATCTATTAAAATATTTTTAATCTCCTTCACCATCTTAACATTAGCTTCTGAAAAAATTGCAATGTCATTCACATACAGTAAGTGAGAGATTCTAGGACTACTAGCATGTAATTTAAATTCAATTCTATTCCTCTTCTTATTCAATACATTAGAAAGCAATTGAGAGCAAGGAATAAAAAGAAATGGAGAAAGAGGGCAACCTTGCCAAAATCCAAAGTAAGCATTAATCCAATTTGAGTAATTTCCATTAATAAGAATTGAAAATATAGGGGACTCCACACACTCCATAATCAATTTAGAAAACATGTTGAGAAAACCAACATAATATAGAACATGCTTTAATGTAGTCTACCCCATACTATCATTAGCTTGCTCCATATCCAATTTGAAAGAAACCAAGACTTTTTTAGATTTTGAAAATCTGAATTTGTGGAATATCTCTTGTGCCAACAACTCATGCTCAGACAATGAAGGACCTTTCAAAAAATTTGCTTGTTCTTCGGAGATCAGTTTAGAAATAACATTGAGTAATCAATTCAACATAATTTTGGCCACAATTTTATAGATAGTTTTACACAAACTGATAGGCGTGAAATTTGATGGAACTACTGGGTTTTCTACCTTAGAAATCAACACAACAATAGTTTCTTTCCACTTATAATCCATCACACTTGAGGAGAAGAAACAATGAATTGCATTCCACACATCAAGTTTAATGATATTCCAATAAAACTTAATGAATGAATAAGTAATTCCATCATTACCTGGCGATTTAAAGCATCATAGATGATTTACCACTTCATAGATTTAAGTCCAAGAGATCTCTGATTCTAGTTGTTTCCTATCTTTTTCATCCAACAAACTCACCGATTTTGGAAAATTCTCCATAGAACATTCCCTTTAACACCATTTTCTTCTAAAATAATTTGTAAACATTTCTTCAATCAGCTCTTGATCTTCCACCATGTTAGAACCCTCATCTTTAATTTTATAAATCCAATTTCTATTCCTTCTTAAACTAGCCTAAGCAAGAAAAATCTTGAGTTGTTATCTCCTTTCGAAAGCCAATTAATTTTAGAGCATTATCTCCGCCACATGTTGAGTCTTGCCAAAGTGCAATTTATCTCTTTTACCTTGGATCTTAGCATGAACATTTTTTTCAAAGATAGACTACTCGTCGAAGCTTCTTCTATTTTTAAATCCAGAATTTCCAATTTTAGATGTTCTTTTAAAGAATTAAGATCTTCAAGCTTTGCTTTGCTCCAAAAGAAAAGAGCTCTTACCGTTCTTTTAGATTTGATACTAAGAATCTCTGAAAAGCTTCCCACAGCTTTCCTAGCCCAAGCCTTTTCCACAATAGCATATGATGCATGATAAGAAGCTCACGAGTCTTCAAATCTTGTAATTTTTGTAGTTTTGAACTTGTTCTTAAGAAGATTAACCAAATAGGGAAATGATCAGATGCCACCCTTGCAATATGTCTCACCACCACCCATTGAGACCTTTCAATGGCTTCAGAATTCAAAAAAACTTATCAAGTCTTTCCAATATTCGAGCTCCATCTACTTTGCTATTACACCAAGTGAACCTAGGCCCAATGAAGCCAACATCATGAAAATCATTTATTGAAAGAAAAGACTTCATCTCCTTAGAGCCTTGTGAAAAATGAAATCTTCTAAATCCTCTCTTATCTATTTTATCCAACAAACAATTAAAATCCATTCCAATTAAAGAAGGCAAGACCTTGGAAGAGTAAATATCTAATTTCCTCCAAAGTTCCCTTCTTTTAATAATATCATTACTTCCATAAGCAGTTGTAATACGCCAAACTCCTTTATTAACCACCTCAAGATCACCAATAATCCCTTGAGGAAAAAGTTGCAAAGTTTTAAAGGAAGATATTTTTTTATTCCACAACACTAGAATACCTCCTGCTAAACCTTCAGCAGGAACAAAAGAGAAATCCAAATCCACACCAATAAGCATATCCACTCCCTTTCTATCAATAAAGGAGAGCTTGGTTTCCATCAAACAATAAAAAACACATCCCATTCCTTCACAAACTCCTTAAGGTATAAAGAAGCTTGATCTTTCTTGGCTCCTCTACAATTCCAAAAGGCAATAGTAGACATTTATTTAATTAAAGGGGAAGCTATCCCCACCATTATTTTCTCACCCACTTCATTATTTCTGCTCCTATCCATAGATTTGATAGGACCCAGAGATTTTAATTCTTTAGCAAGCACCTTTTTGAGAGACGATGAATTTTCTTCCTTAATACCTCCTCCTTCTGAGCAATTTTCCATAGGATCTTCATATTTCGTCTTAGGAGAAGTTTTCTTAACATGAATAGTTTTCCCATAAGAATTCACCATTTCACCTTCTTCTCTGTCTGACTCAAGAGTTTACTTCTCTACTTCAATGATTGAAGACAATACTTCAAAACTGTTCTCATTTGAAGCAAACTAAGACTTTTTACTTGCCTTGATAGTTTTTGTTTCCAAGCTGATGTCATCAGATTCAGAATATGTACAAATATTTTTTTTCCCCACTTAGAATTATCAGAATCTTCCATCTTATCAACAATTTTTTTATCTTTGAAACTAGCATCAGCAATCATATTATCCAACATTTCAGATTTTTCTAACATGTTGTTACTTGGCCCATCTATGTTACTTGAATTTTGTTGAAATTCAGGAAACAACTTTGTTGAAATTTCCTTCACCAGATATGTTTAAGTCACTATCTCACCTTCTTCCATAATTGAAGTATTTCCATTTTCAGCCTCCATTACCTCTTTCTTGTTTTCAACCTTCTCCATTATTTCTTGATTGACAGGTTTTATATTTTCCATAAGAACTGGAACAAAATTTACCTTTTTTGTGAACATTTTCTATGTTTTCATACCATTGTTGGTAATTTTTAAAAACTTCTTGTTTCTTCTATGATTAACATGTATCCATGGGCCATAAGATGTGTTATTCTCACTCCTTTGTACTAATCCAGCATGTTTCTCTTGAACTTTAGTGGATGCATCTTTAGTATTTATTTTTTTTATTGTACTACCTTTCTTGCATTCAGTTTTCATATGCCCTATCATTCCACAATCATAGCACAAAGTGGAAATCCTTTCATATTCCAATCTCTAAAATTTTTTTCCCGAACTGCTTTCCACCCATACACCAAAGGGAAGAGGGTTATCGAGTTTCACTCTCACATAAACTCTTGCAAACTCCCTTCTTCCCCATTGAAATGTATTTCCATCCATCATCAATTGTTTCAAGAGAAGGAGTTCGTGGAGTAGCCTTGAGATGCTTTCAGGTATAAAAATTCTAGCTATTGTGGGTGGAGACTTCAATTGTTTATTGTCTCATGATGATAAGAAAGGAGGCAAGCCATTTGTTACGTCTCAAGGGACTCAAGATATGTATTATTTTATGAGCAATTGTGAAATTAATGAAGTAGAAATAGTAGGTCCTAAATACACTTGGTGTAACAAAAAAATTGGTAAATCCTGAATATTAGAAAAATTGGATCATTGCCTTATTAACTCTGTTGCTTTAAAGGCTATTAAGTTGGCTATTGTTAGACACTTGGCTAGATTGGCTTCCGACCACTATCCCATAATGTTAAATTTTTTTTCTATAGGTTTTTATAGAATTTGACAGTAATGTTTGAGGATGTTATTATTTTTAACTCTTGGATGAAACCTGTGCGAGGTAGTAATGTGGAAGCTTTGAATGTTAAATTCAAAAGAGCTATAAAGGCTTTATTTTTCTGGAGTAAAGCAAAGCACAAAAGTTTGTATAAAATGAAGGAAATTATTAAAAAAAGGAAATTCTTGAATTACAAATTGAAGAATCTAGCTGTGGATGTCTCTCAGATCAGAGGCTGGTTCTTTCAAAATTAAAGGTTAATGATCTAAATTCTACCCTTGGTTGGGTTTGCACTTGGTGGAAGCAAAGAGCAAAGGTTCAATGGATGATATAAGGTGATTCAAACTCAAATTTCTTTCATGCTTATGCTTCAGCTAGAAAGAATGTCAGATGGATTAA
The DNA here is from genome assembly GCA_022539455.1 of Dendrobium nobile. NCBI lineage: Eukaryota > Viridiplantae > Streptophyta > Magnoliopsida > Asparagales > Orchidaceae > Dendrobium > Dendrobium nobile. The sequence goes on from CM039736.1 coordinate 42,945,201, forward strand.
ATAAATTAAAAAGTAAAGATGGGGAGCTAATTAAAAACTAATTATAAATTGAAAGAGTTTTCATTAGCTACTTCAAAGTTAAATGGAGAGAATGAAGATGTATATTGAATGAGTGGCCTTCCACTTCAGCTAAATTAGATGATGATGATAAGGTGTTGCTTGAGAAGGATTTTTCATTTGAAGAGCTGGAGCAAGTGATTAAAAATTTAGAGTCCCACAAGTTTCCAGGTAATGATGGAACAACATACTCATTCCTTAAAACTTATTGGCCCTTTATCAAAAATGATGTTTGGATGGCAATAAATTCATTCTTTACTTCTAACTATTTATGTTCTGAATCGAAAGAGATGAATGTGGTTTTGATTCCAAAGGTGAAAAACCATTTAAATCCTTCTAATTATAATTCTATTAGCCTCTATAAATCCATTTACATGATTACGGCTAAGATGTTATTAAATAAGATGTCTCTTTTATTCCCAAAAATTGTCTTTGAATGCCAATATGCTAATGTTAAAGGCCGGTCTATGTCGGATAAGATTTTACTAGCCCAAGAGTTATTTAACAAATTCAGATATTCCAAATCAAAAAAAGGGTTGATGTCTATTAAATTTGATATGGAGCAAGCATATGATAGTATGAGTTGGTCCACTCTTAGTCAAGTACTTGATGGTTTTGGTTTTCCAAAGATATTTTCAAATATGATAATTGAATGTGTGAAAAAGATGAAGTTTTCTATTATGGTTAATGGAGGTCACTCTGAATGGATTGAATCAAGAAGTGGGTTTAGACATGGTTTTCCTTTGTCTCCTTACCTTTTTATTATGTGCTCTCAGTTATTAATTGATGCTTTTACTCAAAGAGGAAAAAAGGTAGGTGTAAAGGTTCCCCCCAATGCTCCTTTAATATCTCACTTATTGCATGCCGACGATATAATTTTTTCTGATGCCAACCGTGAAAGCATGAAGAAATTGAGGAAAATTATTGGAGACTATTATAAATGGACCATTTAGAAGATCAAAGTGAGTAAATCTTCTATTCTATTTGAGAAGTCAGTTAAAAGGCGAACAAGGAGGTCTTTATCAAAGTTGTTGGGTGTCAAAGTTGTTTATGAAATGGAATATTTAGGGGTTAAAATTTCTTTGAGAAGAATGATTTTTTTTTTATGATCTATTAGTCAAAGCTGCTAGTAGATTGAGTTCTTATGGAAATAAGTTTATTTTAATTGCTGGAAAATTGATTCTTCTTAATTCAGTTTGTCTTTCACTTCCTATATTTTTGGTAACTCATTCATTAGTCCCTAAGGGAGTATTGAATGACTTTGAGAAGATGTGCAGGAATTTTTTATGGGTTAAAAATGAAGCTACTAAGGGACTTCATTATGTGGCATGGGATGTTCTTTGTAAAACTAAAGTGATGGAGGGTGCAGATTGCAATCCATTGTGAAGAATGTTGGCCTTTTAAGGGCTAAGTTTACTTGGAATTTTATTTCTAAGGCTAACTCACTTCTAAATAAAACTCTGGTGGCAAAGTATGGTAATGACGTGTTGAATTTGGAATGCAAAATTTATTCTTCCTCAACTTGGAAGAGTATATTAAATGGAGCTAAATTTCTTCATCCAATTCTAAGATGGAAGGTGTCATATGGCATGGAAATTAATACCGTCAAGGACATTTGGATTTTGGATAAATGTATAAACAAATGGCCTACTTTTATTGCTAATATGAATGAAGAAATTGAATTTATTTCTGGATTTATATGTGATGGGAAGTGGAATGAAAGCAAGCTGAAGGAATTCTTGGGGCAGTATTGTAGATGTCATTTTATCCATCCCCATTCAATCAGGATTATTTAAAGATCAATTAGAGTTGAAGTCCAAATACTCTGGTAAAACTATTTCAGCTTTAACAATGGAAGAATCTAATGTTGTTGTATTGAAGGATGAAGATTGGAGGTGGATGAAAAAACTTAAATTAAGGCCAAGAATTGCTCTAATCTAGTGGCATTTGAAGAGGGATGTGATTCCTTGTTATCATTTTCAAAAGTATAGAAGGCTGGCTGATTTTGACAGTTGCCAGAGAGGAAGCAAAATTGTGGAGAATTCTGAACATGTTGCGATAAATTGCATTAAGTTGCACCAAGTTTTCAATTTCATGCAAAATGGGGATTTGTTATTTCGACATTCCAATCTTTAGAAGATTGTTATTATGGATTGAAGCTTCTTGCGGCCTCTAATCCATTCCATGGTAATTTGTATTGTTCTATGGTGTCTTTCTTTTGGAAAAGTAGAAATAAAATAATTCAAGATGGAGTAGAAGATGGTTCTTATTATACAGCAGCAAATTCAGTTAGTGATCATGCAATTGCCTCATTTAATATGAATCTAATTTGGGAGAACTGGGATACCAATCAGCTATGTAAGCTGTCTCGTTCGTCTTGGCGTCCTTTCACCTCCTAAATGGATTAAAGTTAATATAGATGCTTCATTGCTAAAGACAATTAAAGCTAGAATTGGAGGACTCTTTAGAGATTGTAAAGGAAGATTCTTATGTGCTTTTGGATACAATTGTCTACATTGGGATTGCTCATTACTTGAGATGTTATCAATTCTTTCTTTAAAAAGATTTGTTCAAAATTGGATGTTTGATGCAGAAGGTATTATTATTGAAGTTGATAACGTTAATGTTATCAAATTCTTTAAAGATGTAATGAGTAAGGTTGATGTGAAGAACGACTACCTAGATCCCATGGATTTAGGATTTCCCAAACACTTTAATCAAGTTTTATTTCTTTTTCTAGTATAAATTATAATAAATTAGCAAATTTATGTGCTAATTAGCTCTTTTTTAAGATTTTTTTTTGGGATGATATTAGTCCTAATAAGATTCCTCCTTATTTCTCTAAATTGTTAAAGGAGGAATTTGATTGTAAGTAGTTCACTTTAATAAAATTTGCTAATTGTATTTTCTTCAAAAAAAAAAAACATTTGACAATTCAATTGAACTAATGTCAAACTCTAGTAAAACTAAAAACATAAGTGATGGCTAATTAGTAATATATAAATCAACTAAATAAATAAAATTTTTATAAATGAAAAAATATATTTAAAAAAACCAATATAAATAAATAAATATAAAAAGAGAATAATAAAATAAGGAAAGTTTAAATTAAATAATCTGGAATAATAAATCAAATTCAATTAAATTTTATTAAAAAACTAACCTATATGAATTCAATAATTTAATTAATCTTCAATAAATAATTATAGACAATGTAATCTTTATATGTTTGCTCTATCCCATTGGGAAAAACAAATACATCTCATTTGAGAGCCTAGAACTTGTTTATTAATACGATCAAATACTTTTTTTGTTGTTAATTAACATGGTTTCTTAAAACCTAAATCAAATAAGTTATTAAGGATTAAATGGAGGTAGAATTTGTTTTCTTTATACTTCAGGATGAAACAAATATGTTCATTAGAACCCTAGGACTTTTTGGTTAAAGACTTTAAGCAATTTAAAGTTATTAATTACCATGGTTCTTTAAAATATGAACTAAATAACTTAAATAATAAAATACATCATTAACATATTGTTAAATTAAATCTTTAAAACTTAAACTTAAATAATATCACTTAGATGAATAAAGAATAAATTTAACTTATAGATAATTAAATCACTAAAAAACTTAGGTTATATCTAAGCCACATAGCTAATCACAAACCTTGGAATTGCTTGATTGGATAACTAACTCAACTATAGGCTAGGAACGTGTATTTACTTTCTTACACTTGAAATAGTTTGATATTATTCTTGTGGATGTATGATAATGTGATTGCTTACTTTTGTTTCATTCTATTAAATGATGAAGATGGTTATATAAACACTGCACACTATATACACTTAATTTTATATTAACCCATGCAAGGAGTCAAGAAAATTTAAATAAATGTAAATTATAAGGAGTTGTAAATTTCAAAAAGTTGTGAAAGCCAAAATATATATTTCTTATAGTATCTTGAAGGCCAAAAAATATTCTTCTTCCTTTGAAGATATTTTTTTTTGGAATTTTATATCTTATACATACATCAAACCAGAAGGTTAGAAGATCTAAATATATTAAATAAGCAATTTATGTTTGTAAGGACATGGAACATTACATAGGTATAGAAATCCAAGCATATTATTGGTGGAAATTTGCCACCATTCATTTATATCAGACCCTAGTTTGTATATTTTGGAACTTTCCCTCATTATTTACGCTACTTAATATTTTTTATACACATGCTTAATATACAACTTGTATAGATTATAAACTATTACAATTAGAAACAAAATACTTTTTACAGGCTTCTTTGCATTGCACTTACTTTTGTAATGACATACACATTAAGCTCATATGAAGCTATAGTTTTTATACTTTTACACCCCAACTCCTTTACCTAAATTGCAAACATGGCATTCATTTTATATTTTTTCTACATACACAAACCAATGCATATAAGCCTATGGAAAGCAACTAAAAACATAAGTGATGGGGCCGAGTATTCTAATCATATTTGTATAAAGCCCTTATGGTGCAAGTTCTTTCTTTGAAATCTAATTAAAAATGTTTTGGAGTTGTGGTTAGATTCATTTTAAATTACAGTACTTAGGTGCCTTTAAACCCCAAATATTATTAAAAACATAATTAAATACTAAACATAAATAATTAATTCTTACTTCAAAAAGAGCTATCTACATTACATACATTAGACTTGAAAGTTTATAGTTTATTAAAAAGCCAATTTTGTGAGTTAGCTGGCTATCCACTCAATGAAGATGTAAGTACATATTGCACTTATGCAGAGTCCTTAAATTACAATGCTGAGAGGTTTTTCCAATATTCTAATAAATAATAAACTTAAAACTTATACACAACCCAATTCTAAATTGATAAATCCAAAATATAGAATAGCTTGAAGTATTTTTGAGTTTTTCAAAAAATCTTGAGCTCTCTCTACCAATCATCCTTTGACATTATGGAGAAGTGCTTAGGTTTTGAACCATTACCAAATAGTAGGTTAAAATTTTGAACCATATATCTAAATATCTAAAAATATAAACAAGTTTTTAACCTCAATTTTAGTTGAGTTTATTATTATATAACTCTATAAAATTCACTTGAACCTAATATGAATAGATTTAATATACAAAATGTAAATTGTCACACAACATTTACTTTATACTTATATTTTGGGGTTCATTATTCAAATATGTATATAATGACATTATGCAATCTTTAAGGATAAAAAATGGTCCCCTTTTTATTTGGGAAGGGAAACTTTCCATTCATGATTCAACACTACAATGAGAATATTTAATTAGCTTTAAAGGATAAAACAAATATTCACTTGTCATTTCAATTATAAAATTAATCCTATGTTTAAAGCTTAGGTTTGCATTCCAAAAATCTTTCCCACATCACAGAAAGTAACTATGATTGGGTTTTTTTTTTTTTCTAGGTTATAGACTCTCTATAAGGGTATACCTTTATATCTAATTAGGTTTAAAATCTGGACCCAAGTCCTGAGAATTTGTTGATACCAAATATTATTGGAATCTTTAATATGCCATCCCTTATTAATTTCTATTATTAGATGTCTGCTTTTATTGTGCACTAATATCATACATTGTCCAAAGCTGATCATCAAAAACTGGATAGAATAGGGTTAAAGTGTTTGGAAGAGTGTAATTTTATTAATATTATTATTATTATTTTTTTTACTTCTACATTTCTTGAGTCAAATTATGTATTTGGTGGATACAAAGCTTGGTTACCATGTGCACACACACTCAAAGAAGTAAGATAGTGAGAAAATTTGGAGTATACTTTTTGAACTAATTGTACTATATGATTTATATCATATTGTACGATCAACTAATAAGAAAATCATTAAAATAACTAATTGTACAATTGAAGATATTTGAACTAATCACACTATACAATCCTGATTGTAAATGATAATAAGTTAAATCAAGATCCCAACCACCAATCACAATTTTGGCAATATTTTCAAATTCCAAATTTGAACTTATCATAGCATACGATAGTTATCATACTGTACGATGTGAATAAACTATCTTGTAATTAGGTAAATGATTTTGGTTAATTTGCTCAAAGTAGATCATACTGGATGATTGGAGGCATTCATACTTTATGACTAGATTCCTACATGTGATTATAATTTATCATCATCAATTATATGGGATAAAAAACCAAGTCATTTCAACTAATCCTACTGGATGACTCTCATATAATAATAGTCTATATGTGCAATATATTGGATTAGTCATACAGAGCTTTAAATGTTATACAATAATAGTAGGATGATTTAAACTAATTGTACCGTATAATCTTGGAATTTATTGTACGATAAGTGTTGACAGATTTGAGTTCTAAGGCTTTTGTGTGGCCTTGTATTTAATATCTATCAAAATATTTATTTTAGATTTTTTGGATGTTGAGTGTTCTAGAGAGAGAGGTTGGAGAAGAAGATTCAGGAAAGCTTTTTGAAGAAGAAAGGGAGAGCATGTGTGTGAGGGAGAAGTAGTGCAAGGGGTTCACACAGTTGCTCCAAGAAAGTGTCTTGCCTTATTTCCTCCAAGTGTCTGTCTAGGTTTTTTGGGTGGTTCTGGGAAGAAGTTCTTCAGCACTATGGTTATCTGCCATCACTAGGATGGTGAGAATGGAGTTCAAGGTTCTCTGCCATCATATAAAGGGTGAGAAAGGAGTTTTTGGTTCTCTGCCATTACAAAGATGGTGAGAAAGGACCATGGTTTTCTGCCATCTCCAGGAGGGAGAAAAAGGATTGAGGTTCTATGCATTTAATAGGAGGGAAATGAAGGATTGAAGGTCCGCTACAGTCATAGGAGGGAGTTAAAGCATCTGGTTTTCTACTATACTGGGTTTGGTGAAAATGATCAAAGAGGCACTCAAAAATAGTTTTCATGAAAACCTAGAGGAAAATGATCCATGGTGTATTTCAAAAATAGGAACACCAAATGAGGTTACTATATTATTCATCTACCTTTTTAAGAACATACCATTTGATTTCTGGGAAATTTGTATGTCTATTTTCTTGCAATTTATTGATTTATGCATGTGGTCTTTAGTACAAGAGGGTTATTCTGCTCCGTCTCATTTTATTAATGGCATTAAAATAGAGTTTATATTTAATGAATGGAGAAATAAGGATAATGACTTAGCTCAATTGAATGCAAAGTGTTTAAACTTATTTTTTGCTATAAAGTCAGAAGATTATAGAAGAGTCTCTACCTGTACCACTAGAAAGGAAAGCTTGGATAAATTGTGTATTACACATGAGGGAACTAGTAAGGTTAAACAATCTAAGTTGAACATCTTATTACATGATAATGAACTCTTTTTCATGAAACCTAATGAAACCATTTAAGATATATGCACTAGTTTTACACGAATTATAACTTCTTTTCATGCTTTGGAAGGAGCATTGTAATTTTGAGAAAGCAAATAAAATCCTTAGATGCTTTCCTAATAACTATAAGCTAAGGTTACTGCAATCTATGAATCAATGGATCTTAATGTTTATTCTATTGAAAACTTGCTAGGTTGTATCATTTCCAATGAGCAAGGTGTGAGTTAAAGTTTATAAGATGCATGAGATAAGAAAAAGGATAAGGTGATAACATTGAAAGAAAATGAGTAAAAAAGTGAAAGCTCTACAACTAAAGGGGAGAATGACATAATATTGATGACACAATAATTTAAAAGCTTCCTAAGATGAAAATAAAAGTCTCATCAGGAGAAGAATAAATGTAAATTAAATATGAATTTAAAAACAACTTCTGATTCTTTTTTTTTCTTATGAATGAAGGAAGCCAAGATACTTGAAGTTGAACTGCCCAAACCTAATGCTCACTCGATCATTGAGATGGGTGAAGAGAAAACAAAGTTAAAAAAGGAAAAACAATAGATTTAGAAGGCATTTTGGGTAGACTCCACTTCAGATTCATCAAAAATAGAAATAGAAGAGAAGGTAGCCAAATTGTGTCCTATTGTAGACAATAGTCTTGATTTATCAAATGAAGTGAAGGTTGTTGCAAATCTATTTTTTCATGACTTATGTTTTGATGATTGACAAACACTATGTCTCTTGGACTACTTGTTGCTTCTAACTTTTCAGGAATCAAAGATCGGACGATCAAGAAGGAGCCAAGTTCAAGATTGCGTCAGTCTGTACTTTTGATTTTCACCTTTTGAGTCTACTTGTAATGGTCAAAGAGACTGATGCTAAGTAACCCTTCACACACACACTTGAGGGGCTTAGAATTTCTGTTTTTGCCCACATCGGCCTGGCCGATATTTATATCGTCCGGGACGATCAGCTTAAAACAGAAAGTCTAAGTAAGGATTCTTAATTAAGGCAGCCGTCATTAACATATCGGCCTGGACGATACGTGTATCGGCCAGGACGATAAGCTCAAAATAGAAAGAAGTAGCCGCCATAGTCAATTAAGGTATACTGTAATTTTAAATTATCGGCCGGGACGATCCACGTATCGGCCTGGACAAAATTACCAAATTATGCCTTAATTGATCAGGAAATCAAGGGAGTAATTAAGGATGATTGATACGATCATATCGTCCTGGATGATCGCAGGATCGGCCAGGACGATCTAGTCAAAAACCTTAAGTTACTTCAGGATGATCAATATCGGCCAGCTCGTATTCAGGGCTATTGTCAGGCAATTTTTCTCTTATTTGAACGGATCGGCCAGGACGATCGTGAGATTGGCCTGGACAATCAAGCCAACTTTCAATCGTCCAGTTTTTCATCCAGGGCGATGCTCTGGCCGATCTTCTTTGATTTGTACTGATCGGCCTGGACGATATTGTCGGCAACTTGCAATTAATGAGCTTCTTTGAAGCTCTTATACTTAAGAGCTCTTGTTCAACATTTTTAAGAACTTTTTGGCTGCTGCCTTGACCTGAGAAGACCTTGAGGAGAGAAAGAGAGAGGAGAGAGAGAGGATCTTGTGAGGGGATTCACAAGGGTTGCTTCAAGGATCGCTCTACTTCGTCTTCGTCTAGAGTTTCTCGTCCGTGGAAGGGTCGGTAGAGGTAAGAAGTTTGCTTTTAGTTTTGGTTCTCTGCCAGCTTCAAGAGGAAGCAAAAGGAGGTAGGTTCTCTGCCTTGCCGGGGTGGCAAAAAGGAGGTTCTTGTAAGGGCTTCTCCGCCTAGCCGTGGGGGCTAAAGGAGAGTCACGTTTTGTAGTGCAATACTTGGAGGGTGCCTCTAAGGAGTGGACGTAGGTCGAGTCGACCGAACCACTATAAATTTCTGTGTTCTTTTTCTTGCTTCCGCGCTTTTTAATTCCGCATTTATTTCTGTGGTGTGATTTGGTTTATGCAATTTTCTTTCTTTGTGAAAAGAGTTTTTAAAATACTAATTCACCCCCCCTCTTGGTTAGCTTGGGACTAAGTTCATAGGGCTTAACATCCCTAACGAACTTTCAAGTGGTATCAAAGCACTTTCTAGTGCCATCCGAGCACTTTCAAGTGGTATCAGAGCGAGATTCAAAAATTAAAGTTTGAAAACTTTTTGAATTTGATCCATGGCTAACATTGGGAATCGTAACACTACGGAAGGGTATTCCATTACCCGACCTCCCCTGTTCGATAACCTACCTTTTGATTTTTGGAAAACTCGTATGTCAACGTTTTTACAATCTACTGATTATCGCATGTGGATGCTTATTCAAGAAGGTTATTTTTCACCTTCTCGTGAAATTAATGGTGTGAAAATTGAAGTTGCTTTTACTGAATGGACTTTTGATGAACGTGATTTAGCTCAATTAAATGCGAAATGTTTGAACTATTTTTCTCTGCTTTGAAATCTGAGGATTACATGCGTGTCTCAACTTGCAAAACCGGTAAAGAGATTTGGGATAAATTGTGCATCACCTATGAAGGTACCAATGAAGTTAAACAATCCCGTTTAAACATTCTCTTGCATGACTACGAACTTTTTCATATGAAACCTCATGAATCGATTTCTGACATGTACACTAGGTTTACTCAGATAGTTACGTCATTGCATGCACTAGGAAAGGAACTTTCGAATTATGAAAAAGTTAACAAGATTTTGAGATGCTTGCCTTCGTCTTATGATGCAAAAATTACTGCCATTACTGAATCTAAAGATTTGAACACCTATTCTATTAATAACTTACTTGGCTCACTCATTGCTTACGAGCAAGGGGTGAATCAAAGAAATGTTGATGCAGGTGAAAAGAAAAAGGAGAAAACAATTGCATTGAAGGCACACAAATCGGATTCTGAATCTTCCGGGTCTGAAAGCGATGAAATTGCCTTCATCACAAGGCAATTCAAAAGCTTTCTAAGGAAGAAACAAAAGCATCATCAAAGTTGGAGAAAAGGTAAGGATCATAAACATGTTAAAGGATCTTCTGATGTTGTTTGTTTTGAATGCAGGAAGCCTGGACATGTGAGAACTGATTGCCCTACGCTTAGAGATCCATCAAGCAAAGGAAAAGGTGAGGAGAAAGCTAAGTCTAGGAAGGACAAAAAGAAAAACAAAAGGAGCTTTTGGGCAGAATCTGGTACTGACTCCTCTGAGACTGAAACCGAAGAAGAAACTACAAACTTGTGTTTCATGGGAAAAGATCAGAGTGATCAAGAAGAGGTATGTGAACTTTCCTACGATCAACTTCTTGAAGTTTCAGAAAAAATTCATGCATCATATAGGAAATTAAAGAAAACTCATGCAAGCTTGAAATTAGAATTCTTAAATCTACAAAAAGAGCATGAAATTTTGATTAAAGACCATCAAACAATTGATTCAAATCACATGACTTTACTCGATGAATTTGATGAGTTAAATAAAAATCATGGTGAGTTAGTTGAAGAGCATGATGCATTAAAAATATCACACACATCACTTGAATCTGATTTTAAGAAGTCAAAGGAGATAGAGAAAAATTTGAGGATTGAAAATGAAGTTTTAAAAAGCACAAATTTGAAGTTTCAAAATGATTTAGAAGCATATAAGAAAACTAGGATGACTTCTACTTTTAATCAATTGCCAAAACCTAGGAAGAGGCATTATAACTCAAATCACTTAAAAAATCCCTTTCCTGGAGTTAGATGTTTCTCATGTGACATGCTAGGACACATCTCACACACTTGCACGATTCACCATAGTACACATTGGGTGTGGAGACCTAAGGTGCATGATCCACAGCATATCACACATGCATTGCATTCTTCTCTTCATAAGAAGGAACCTAAACCTGCTTGGGTTCCTAAATCTAACATTTGATAATTTTGCAGGAGGGCTCTCACAAAAGACCTCGTGAGAGTATGTGGTACCTGGACAGTGGATGCTCTCGACATATGACTGGTGATGCTAGCCAGTTTGTTGTACTAGAGTCCAGGACTGGAGGTAAGGTTACTCTTGGAGACAACACCACCAGGAAGGTGGTAGGAGCAGGTATAATTAGTAATTCTAAGAACCTTATGATTGAAAATGTTTTGCTTGTAGATGGATTGAAGCACAACTTGCTCAGCATCAGTCAATTCTATGACAAAGGCTTCATCGTGCAATTCTTTGCGGATTCATGCATTGTAAGTTTAAGTAACAACACTATTTTGTAGGGAAAGAGGGTCAACAACGTCTACATGCTTGATTTAAATAACATTGAATGTGCTGCTTCTTTTTGCTTAAAAACTGTGATTGATGATTCTTGGTTGTGGCACAGGAGGCTTTGTCATGCTAGTATGAAAACCCTTAGGAAAGTGACCCAAAAGGACCTAGTTAGAGGTGTCCCCAAACTTAAGTTTACAAAAGACCACCTTTGTGATGCCTGTCAACTAGGAAAGCAAGTCCACTCCTCTTTTTACCCCATTAAGGACATTAGCACCTCTGGACCTTTAGAAGTCCTTCACATGGATTTGTTTGGACCCATTAGCACAGCGAGTTTGGGAGGGAAAGTCTATAGTTTTGTGATTGTTCATGACTACTCGAGGTTCACTTGGACTAGATTTCTTTCACATAAAAATGAGTCTTTTGAGGAGTTTAAAACTTTTTCTACTTGGATTCAGAAGAAGCTAGGTTGTGAGATTTTGACCATCCATAGTGATCATGGGGGAGAGTTTGAAAATGAAAGATTTGGAGATTTTTGTTAGGACAAGGGGATTAGCCACAATTTTTCAGCCCCTGGGACCCCTCAGCAGAATGGGGTAGCTTAAAGGAAAAACTGGACCTTGGTGGAAGCCGCTAGAGCCATGCTTGCTGAGTATTCACTTCCAAAATACTTTTGGGCTGAAGCGGTTAACACAGCTTGTTATGTGTTGAATAGGGTGAATGTTAAAGCCAAATTAGAGAAGACACCCTATGAGATCCTTAAGGGTAGGACACCCAATCTTTCCCACCTTCATGTCTTTGGTTGTAAGGTTTTCATTCACAACAATGGGAAGTCTCACTTGGGAAAATTTGATCCTAAATCTGATGAAGGAGTATTCTTGGGATATTCTAGTATTGGGAAGTCTTTTAGGGTGTTTAATAAGAGAACTTTGATGGTGGAAGAGAACCCATTTAGTTTTTGATGAGTTTGATCCTAAGAAACATGGAGTAGAAGATGATGATGTTGGAGAGATTACAAGTGGAGTAGAAAATTTGGGGAAGGGGAGTGAGCACCTAAGTAATGGAGGAGTAGAAGGAGTCACCCAAGGAGTAGAGAACTTTGTTGAAAGGGAAGAAACTTCACACACTTTGCCTAGAGATTGGAGATATTCTACAAGTCACCCCAAGGATTTGATCTTAGGAGACCCTTCTAGTGGAGTTAAGACTAGACATGGACTTTGGAAGGAGGTGAACCACTCTGCCTTTATTTCTATGACTGAACCCACCACCATTAACCAAGCCCTTTCTGATGAGTTATGAATTTTAGCAATGCAAGAAGAGTTGAATCAATTTTTTAGGAATGATGTTTGGGAACTTGTGGAAAGACCTAAGGGACAAAGTGTAGTTGGGACAAAGTGGGCCTTTAAGAACAAAGTGAATGATTCAGGAGTGGTGGTGAGGAATAAAGCAAGATTGGTGGCTAAGGGGTACAATCAAATAGAAGGGATAGACTTTGAGGAGACTTTTGCCCCTGTAGCTAGATTGGAAGCCATTAGAGTGCTATTAGCCTTTGCCTGTTATAAAGGATTTAAGCTTTTTCAAATAGATGTCAAGAGTGCCTTTTTAAATGGGGAGATAAAAGAAGATGTGTTTGTAGAATAACCTCCAGGTTTTGAGAGCTCCCAATTTCCAAATCATGTGTTTAAATTGAAAAAGGCATTGTATGGTTTAAAGCAGGCACCAAGAGCTTGGTATGAGAGGCTTAGCACATTCTTACTAGAAAGGAAGTTTGTCAAGGGAAGTGTTGACACCACCCTTTTTATTAGGAGAGTTGGGGAAGATTTACTCATTGTTCAGATTTATGTGGATGATATACTTTTTGGATCTTCTAATAAAAATTTGTGTGATGATTTTTGTAAAACAATGAGTAGAGAGTTTGAGATGAGTTTGATGGGAGAGTTGTCCTACTTTTTGGGGTTTAGCATAAAACAATTAGAAGATGGAACTTTTCTAAATCAAACAAAATACATAAAGGACATTTTGAAGAAATATGAGATGGACAAAGCCAAACCAATTAACACTCCCATGACTTCTAGTGCTCCATTGGATAAGGACCCAAGTGGTAAGTCTGTTGATCAGAAGAAGTATAGAGGCATGATTGGATCTTTACTTTACTTGACTGCGAGCCGACCTGACATCATGTTTAGTGTTTGCCTTTGTGCTAGGTTTCAAGCTGACCCTAAGGAATCCCACATGACTGCTGTTAAAAGGATTTTTAGATACCTTTTGGGGACACAAGGATTAGGGATTTGGTACCCTAAACATAGCACTTCTTTTGAGATTATTGGTTTTTCTGACTCTGATTTTGCAGGATGCAAGGTGGATAGAAAGAGCACTTCTAAAACTTGTCAATTCATTGGACAATCTTTGGTCTCTTGGTCTAGTAGGAAGCAAAACTCTGTTGCTCTTTCCACGACTGAAGCTGAATACATTGCTCTTGAAAGTTGTGTGGCCCAAGTCCTTTGGTTGAAACAATAGGTATTGGATTTAGGATTACATGTAAGTACCATCTCAATCTTTTGTGACAATACTAGTGCCATATGCATCTCTAAGAATCCTATCCAACATTCAAGGACTAAACACATTGACATTAGGCATCACTTCATTAGAGATCATGTGACTAAGGGAGACATTGAGTTACACCATGTGACAACTGAAAATCAACTAGCGGACATCTGTACTAAACAACTGGCCTTCGATACTTTCATCTCTTTAAGGACCAGGTTGGGTGTGATTGACATTAATGCATGAAACTTTTTTATTTTCCTTTGTTTTTCTTTTGCTTTTTATTTTTCTTTTGTTCTTGTTTCCTTTTTGTTGCTTTAGTTTTTTTTTTGTGTTTTTTTTTACCTTTTGTCTCTCTTTACTTAGTTTTCAAAATCATCGCAAATATGATACTATATTCCTTGTCCTTGCCTTTGGAAATTTGTAGTCAATATGTTTCTATCTACTCAATCTCTTAGATGGTAGAAATATTTTGTGATTGTGTCTCTTTCTCTATCCTATTTTAGTGGCATAGTTTTCTTTTCTAATCAAAAATCTATCTCAAGTTAAAGATTGGTTATGGAATTGAAATCTTTTCTTAAACTTGCTTAAACAAATCTATCTTATACTTATAATGTTTAAAGTCTTTTTGTCACATCAAGATTTCTCGTTACTCTTGTCCTTGATTAGTAATTCTGCTTGTGGTAACTCTTCCTTATGTTAGAGAGAGTGCTCCTATTCTCTAATATCTGAGAGGATATATTCACAACTTTATTTTTTAAAAGGTTGTAAAAGAGAATATAACTTGCAAAAATAACAAAATTTGGCCAATGATGCCAACAAAAGATGCGCAAAGATGCCAAAAATTGAAAAAAAAAATCTAGAAAAAGATGCGCAAAGCGCCATGAAATTGACAAGAGGCATAAAATGAGCCCACTCAAAAGCAAGCTATTCTCCCTTTTTAAATCTTTTAAAACTTAGAAGTGTTGGTTTTCAAAGGCTTGACTTCGATTATTTTACGATTGTGACAAATTTACTTTACTTCATTATTTTATAAAGATGTTTTTTTTAAGCCAAGTAATGGGTGGATTTCTTTTTCTCATATCCAATTAATTTCTTGAGTTAGGTCATTGATTTCAAAAGACAATTCTACCCTAAGAGAACGTCTGAGCTAAGGGTAACCATGATCGAATATTCTACTATTCTATAGATTGATGAGCTTATTAACAACATTAACTCACAAATTTTTAAATCAATCACATGGAATACTATATCTTGTTCATGCCTTGGCTTTAAAAAAAAAGGGGGGGGATCTCTTTTGCTTTGCTTGTACCCTCCTTTTTGATATGTCAAAAGGGGGAGAAGTTTATGAGGTTCTTTTTTCATCAATCCTGAATTTTTGCTGTTTTTCGTAGTGTTTTGCCATCATCAAAATGGGGGAGATAGTTGCAAATCTACTTTTTCATGACTTATGTTTTGATGATTGACAAACACTATGTCTCTTGGACTACTTGTTGCTTCTAACTTTTCAGGAATCAAAGATCGGACGATCAAGAAGGAGCCAAGTTCAGGATTGCGTCAGTCTGTACTTTTGATTTTTACCTTTTGAGTCTACTTGTAATGGTCAAAGAGACTGATGCTAAGTAACCCTTCACACACACACTTGAGGGGCTTAGAATTTCTGTTTTTGCCCACATCGGCCTGGCCGATATTTATATCGTCCGGGACGATCAGCTTAAAATAGAAAGTCTAAGTAAGGATTCTTAATTAAGGCAGCCGTCATTAACATATCGGCCTGGACGATACGTGTATCGGCCAGGACGATAAGCTCAAAATAGAAAGAAGTAGCCGCCATAGTCAATTAAGGTATACTGTAATTTTAAATTATCGGTCGGGACGATCCACGTATCGGCCTGGACAAAATTACCAAATTATGCCTTAATTGATCAGGAAATCAAGGGAGTAATTAAGGATGATTGATATGATCATATCGTCCTGGACGATCGCAGGATCGGCTAGGATGATCTAGTCAAAAACCTTAAGTTACTTCAGGACGATTAATATCGGCCAGCTCGTATTCGGGCTATTGTTAGGATGATTTTTCTCTGATTTGAACTGATCGGCCAGGACGATCGTGAGATCAGCCTGGATGATCAAGCCAACTTTCAATCGTCCAATTTTGCATCCAGGGCGATGCTCTGGCCGATCTTCTTTGATTTGTACTGATCGGCCAGGCCGATATCCAGATCGGCCTGGACGATATTGTCGGCAACTTGCAATTAATGAGCTCCTTTGAAGCTCTTCTATTTAAGAGCTCTTGTTCAACATTTTTAAGAACTTTTTGGCTGCTGCCTTGACCTGAGAAGACCTTGAGGAGAGAAAGAGAGAGGAGAGAGAGAGGATCTTGTGAGGGGATTCACAAGGGTTGCTTCAAGGATCGCTCTACTTCGTCTTCGTCTAGAGTTTCTCGTCCGTGGAAGGGTCGGTAGAGGTAAGGAGTTTGCTTTTAGTTTTGGTTCTCTGCCAGCTTCAAGAGGAAGCAAAAGGAGGTAGGTTCTCTGCCTTGCCGGGGTGGCAAAAAGGAGGTTCTTGTAAGGGCTTCTCCGCCTAGCCGTGGGGGCTAAAGGAGAGTCACGTTTTGTAGTGCAATACTTGGAGGGTGCCTCCATGGAGTGGACGTAGGTCGAGTCGACCGAACCACTATAAATTTCTGTGTTCTTTTTCTTGCTTCCGCGCTTTTTAATTCCGCATTTATTTCTGTGGTGTGATTTGGTTTATGCAATTTTCTTTCTTTGTGAAAAGAGTTTTTAAAATACCAATTCACCCCCCCTCTTGGTTAGCTTGGGACTAAGTTCATAGGGCTTAACATCCCTAACGAACTTTCAAAGGTATGCTCTCACAAATGGCCAAGTGAGAGCATGTGGTACCTAGATAATAGATGCTCAAGAAAAAAGATTGGAGACATAAAGAAATTCATCACGCTGGAGGCCAGGGTAGAAGGTAAGGTAACACGATGAGATAATACCACTATAAAAGTAGAAGGCACAGGTATGATTGGTAATTATAAAAAAAAATTTATCTATAATGTTTTACTAGTAAGTGGCTTGAAAAATAATATTCTTAGTATTAGCCAACTATGTGATAATGGTTTTTACATTAAATTCTATCTACAAGTAATATGATTATTTTGAATGGAAATACTATTTTAGAATAAAAGATAATAAATAATGTTTACATGCTACACTTGAACTATATTGAACATACTAATTTTCTTTATTTTAAAAAATTATTGATGAATCCTAGCTATGGAATAGGAGACAATGCCATGTATGCTTGAAAAACCTTTGAAAAATAAGCCAAGTGGACCTAATTAGAGGCATACACAAACTAGACTTTTTTAAGATGTGTGAGAAAGAAATAGAGTGAGGTATTCACATGGTTACTCCAAGCAAGTGTCTTTCCTTATTTTCTCCAATTGTCTATGTAGGTTTCTTTGGGGGCTCTGGGAAGAAGCTCTACAAATCAAATTTGTGGTTCTCTACCATCACCAAGAGGATGAGAAAGGAGTTTGTGGTTCTTAGCTATCACCTGGAGGGTGAGGAAAGAGTTCATGATTCTTTGTCATGTCTATGAGGGAGCAAACGTATTGAGGTTCTCTTCCTTCTCTAGGAGAGAGAAAAAGGATTAAGGTTCTCTTCCATCTCTTGGAGGGAGAAAATGATTTAAGGTCTATTGCCATCACCATGGGGTAAGAAAACATTTGGTTCTCCACCACACTGGGTTTGGTGAGAGAGATTTATGTAAGTGCTTCTCCAACTTGTTGTGGGGAAAAAAGGAGAAAGACTATAATGATAGTGCAATACTCATAATGGAGGACTTCAGGGGTTGGACATAGATTATTATTTTACTAAACCACTATAAATCTCTATTTAAATTGTTCTTGTTTCTTATTTTATGCATTTTACTTTTACACATTTAATTTTGTATGGTAACATATTGGTTGAAAGTCTATGATAAATGAAGTGCTTTTTTGTTTAGAAAATCATTATTGTTATTTCATTTTTTTATAACATTAATTACTTTTGCATAAGGTAATAATAGTTTCTTTCTTTTAAATTACTAAAGAAAATCCAAAGCATATCAGTTGCATTTTTAAACAAGTAGTTAATTTTTGAAATTCACCAATTCTCCCCCCTCTTAGTGTGTCTATGGGTCGTTTAATTAGGCTTAACATCCTATAATGAACTTTTAAATTATATATTCAAAAACGGAAGAGGTGTTTAAAATCAAGACTTAAATTTCCTTAGTGTGAGTTACTAGTTATTAATCTGAATGCACAATTAATCACCTTAGATGTAATGCATGGTTGCTAGGCTCTATCTTAAGAGATCAAAGGATGAATACAACTCTAAAATTTATGACTCAAGCTGAGTAATTTTAAATTTATGTTTAAATGACACAAGTGAGAAGACTCACTAAGTACTCTAAATGCTATCTTATTTAATTAACTTAACTAAAATTTCTAATCATCATTCTTAAAAATAATTTCAACATAATGGCCCTATACTAAAGGAAATGAGTAGCATCCTCCGAACACAATGAGGACCCTATTACCTTGCCCATGTTGGGAATAAGTGCTTAGCATATCATACATTTCAAAAAAAGAATGTCTACATGTATGTTTGCATAGGTAAAGGGGTTGGAATACAGGGTATCCAGTACTATATCATCCTAGAAGTAATATACATTTTTCTATAAGGTCTTGAACATATACACCAAGAGCAACCTATAAAAATTTCTACCCACTAATGTTAACTACCACCCATATTCACGTAAAGCATGAAGTAATATAATAAATTAAAGACTGAATATAAAAACTAATTTATTTATTCATTGATTAATTTATCATAGATTCAAACTCTATAAAAAAGAAAAGTGGCCAGGCTCCACCACAAAATAACTTTGATTACTAATCCTACAATATATATAGATTCAAATATTCTTAATTATGGTCTTCAAGCTTTAAGTCTTCTACAAAATTCTAGAAGAGTGAATTCTCCAAAGGTAAAGTTATCATCTTTTGGATCCCTATTTATAAATTAATAACCTTTTATATTTAAATTATTTGTAACTCAAGATGTTATACAACTCGGACTATATACATTTTGATTTTATAATGACTTGTAAATTTATACATCATTCTTAGGTACATTATACCTTAAATATTACAAAAACTTAAGCAATATAAAAGAATATAATTTCATTTGAAAGTGCAAAGAAGTTGTATAATAATGTAATATTTCTAATGTAGTCCTTAAAGAATCAAAGTACACCAATAGGAATTTAAAATGTATGCCATCTAGATTGCTAAATTAAATAAATATATAGAAGGTACTCTCCAGGAAAAGTACCTGATAAGTAATTCAAACCATTAACCTTACCTAGGCTAGAGTTGGTTGTCCTACCAAATAATCTAAGTGTGTGTAGAAAGGCTATGTGGCTTGGATCGCTTTGAGGTTTTATTGGTTTAAAATTATCTATAAATGAATTTATTTGTGCAAGGTCCTTAAAGGATAGTTTGAATTTACATTTTAAAGACTAAGATGTTTTAAATTTTGTGAAAGGTTGCTCTAATTATTGAAGTTATTTAACTTTATGTTTTAAATAACATAACATTCAACAACTCCTAAGAGCTAGAACTTATTGATCAGTATGTCCTAAAATAAAAAATATAATGCTACTAGTCCTCCAAGAATGGGGTAGATTGATATCATGGAATTGTTTATTTTATTTATATATTTTGGTCCTTAAAGCTTTCTCAATCCAACACTCCTTTGCCCTCTTAAAAGGATTCAATCACAAGGGTATAAAAAGAAATAATGTCTACATGTTTTACTAATATTTTTTTATTTAAATTTAATTTATTATTTAATTATTTGCTTATCCATATATTCTAGTGTTTATATTTTATCATATTTGTTTGTGACATTGTTACAATAATCACAAGGACCTAGGGACACCCTAGCTAAAGGTAGCCCAGCCTAAATACTTCATTAACTGAATGTTGGTTATTTATTTAATTTTTATTTAATTATTTAATTTCATTGGACATTTACTAAAATTTTATAGAATTGATTCTAGTGAGAAAGCCTTTTTGAGAGAGAGAACTTCCAGTTTTCTAGAGAGAGAAAAACCTTATTTTTAAATTTTTTTTTTATTTTTTGCTTTTCTAGTGAGAAAGCCTGGAATGCAGGCTTAAGGCCAATGCTCATTGTAGGCCACAAGTTTTGTGGTACCCATATTATGGTGGTGCTCATAGCTTTAATTAAAACTTGTTTGATCGTTCAAATGTTGGTCAATCTGGTATGTTAGATGGAGCTGTGGAGAAGGAAGGTCCACTCATGATTAGAGATAATGTTCATCATGGTATAAACAATTTGAATATTATAGGGGAAAGGTATGGAGGTGGTTTAGGATGTGGAAATCAATACCCCTCATTCTATAGTGGATGCAAACTTACAGTTTGATATTCCTTCGTCATCCAATGATCCTGAAGCATCTTCGTCAGGCATGAAGATTTTTGTTAATAGATTTGGTAATTCTAGCTCCTTTTCTGGTGTGGATTTGAATCTTGGTCTTAATCAATTCAACGCTATGTTGAATTTGAATCCTGTGAATGAACCTAACATGGAGAAAATAGCAGTGGAGGATGCAAATGGGGTTAGAGAACCTGCTTCTAATCAGGTTGTTAAGATTGTTATTAATCCTTGGTCTAAGAATCCTTTCATAAGGATTAATTTTGAGGCAGATGAATCTATTTATACATAAGGAGATCTGAGATTAAAAAAAGATAATCAAATGGCAAGTGCTGATAGATTACGATTTGTTGTGGTTGTAAAGGTGTTTAGAAAAGAGTTAACATTTCATATTGTGGCTACTGAATTAAGGAGGCAATGGGTGAATTTGGGCCAGTTTCATCTTTCTATTCTTGGAAAATGGTGGGTGTTGTGTTCATTTCGATCTTTTGAAGCCATGGAGTAGATTCTTTCTAATGGTCTCTAGTTTGTAAATGGTCACATTATTGGACTGGATTAGTGGTCTCCAAAATTTTCCCCTTCCTCTTTGAATCGCTTATCATATCTGGTTTGGATAAGAATGCCTAATCTTCCCTTACATTGTTGGGATGAATAAAATATATCTAGAACATCTTCTAAAGTGGGAAATTAAATCATGTTAGATAGAAATATGTTTCAATGGGGAAGACGTGAATTTGCTAGAGTTTGTGTGAGAGTCTTTTTGGAGGACAAACTCCCTTTAGGAGTGTGGGTAGAAGGAATGTATGGTCATTTCTTCCAAAAAGTATAATATGAGAAGATTTCTACTCTTTGCTATGAATGTGGTAGAATTGGCCATTTTTGTAAAAATTTCCTTGATAGACTACTTCATGGTGGAGATCAAGAGGCTATGGTTAATAATTTATGGCAGGGCAGGCCAGCTAATTCTCTAAAGAAGGATGATAATTCTTATGGCTCTTGGGTGCATGTGAATTATGGTAAAAAGAAGAAAGCTTCTCATCCTAAGTCTACTTTTCTTGGGTAAAAGGCAATTAGAATGAATGAGGTGAGAAAATGGTATGAAAAGATTGTGGTAAAGGAATATATTATTAAGCTAGATGATCCTTTAATTGGTAATATTGATTCTTATTTGAAAATTGATAGAAATGCGAAGTAGAACATTAGTTTGTTAGAGCTAGTATTATAGAATGAGTTATTGCTGTGCTGGAGGAAGGTGAGGTTGTTGATAGAGATGTGTTTATGTTACTTCAGTAGTGGGTGTGAATTTTGATGTTGTCTCTGATGCCATTCCCATTGATTTAAATAAATTTGAGGCGTTAAATGGGTGTGATAATGAAGTAATTACTGGTGAAGATCTGGAGGGAAAGTGTTTGGAGTTAGCATGTGAGGCTAAGTTATAAGGAAGTCTTGTCAAAAATGTTATTGGTAATGGAAGCTTGGTCAACAATAATTCACTTGATTCTTGGGATGTTTTTAAAAGCAAAGAGATTGATGGGAGTTCAGACACAACTAAAAATAAGTTGTCAAAGGAACTTAAATCCTTGGGACTTGTTAGGTTCCTTTCTTGTAAACAAATGTTTGAGGGTATGAACTCTGGTAAGGGTGGCTCTATTCTTGGGGATATTTAATGAGTTCCATAGCATTCTGGAATTGTAGAGGGGCGAGGAAAAGGGAGCCCTCTCTTTATTTAAAAGAATTTTTGAAAGATATGGATGTATTTTTTGTGGGAATTATGGAGACAAAAAAATTTGTTTTGGATAGGGTGGAGTTTAATAGATGTATGGGTGTTGAGTGGGATATCTTCTTATTTCTTGTTGAAGGTATGTCTGGAGGGATTATGGTGATTTGGAGAGCTGATTTGGTATCATTCTCTGTTTTACATGCTTCTTCTTCAATGTGTTGTTGGTGATCTTAATGTTTTAAATAAAGAAGTGTGGATGGTTTCTACTATTTATGGTAGCAAGGTTGTTAGTAAGAGAAGGGAACTATGGGATTACCTGCAGCCATTCTCTCATAGAAACTTTCCTTCGGTGGTGGGTGGTGACTTTAATTATTAACTTTCTAAGGAGGATAAGAAAGGGGGGAAGAAATTTGTTTTCTCTCAAGGTCCTAATGAAATGAAGTTGTTTATAAATAACAATGATTATCTTGTTGGGGGACTTATATTCACTTGGTGTAATATTAAGAGTGGAGGTGGTTGTATTTTAGAGAGATTGGATAGGTGCTTATTAAATTCTATGGCCTTGGAGAAACTTCATGTAGCAATGGTAAGGCATCTTGCAAGGATTGCTTCAGACCATTATCCTATTGTCTTAAAGATCTCTAATTCTTTTAGGAGGATGAATAATTTATTGAAATTTGAAGATATTTGGATCTCATATCCTGCTTCTACTACCATTGTGGCGAATGCCTGGAATAAACCAATAAAGGGATATGCTGATGGAGATGTAGTCCAGATTTTGAATAACAAAATACAAGAGTACTTTGAGAGCATTATTTTTTTGGAGTAAAGCCAAATTGAAGAACTACTTGGAATCTTACTAATAATCCTAGCTCATTACTAAATAGAATTATGATTGCTAAGTATGGTAAAAAATTTTGGTTTTTGGACCGAAGAGGTATTCTTCTCCTACTTGTAAGATACTTATGGATGAAGTAAATTATCTTCAAAATATTGTGAGATGGAGGGTCTCATCTTGTTCATCTATTAGTTTCTTAAAAGTTGTTTGGATCCTTTATAGAAGATTTGATAGGTGGTCCATGTTTATTATTGAATTTGAAGATGATGCAGCTTTTCTAGATTACTTTATGTTGGCTGGAGGATGGAACATTAATAGGTTGGAGAAGTACTTTGGAATTGACCTTGTACAATTGATTGTTCAAATGTAGATTTGTCTTAAACTTTTATAGGATCAGGTAGAACTTAAATCCATGTTTTCTGGTAAATCTATAGCTGCTTTGGCATCTGAGGCGTTGGTTGAAGTTCAGATGGACGATGATAACTAGAAATGGGTCAAAAAATTGAACCTTAACTCTCGGGTGGAGTTATTTTTTGATGATTATGTAACAATGCTATTCCATCAAATAACTATTTATGCTAGAGAAGATTATTTGACAATAATGCTTATCCTAGAGGATTCCTTGCTGTCAAAAATGTTTATCATGTTACAGCCAATTACCTGAAGATTATTCAAGTTATTAACGTTTTGAATGCATGGGATTTATTGTTCCATCGTTCTTCTCTTTTGTGGATTACAAAGCTGAGTTAAAGAGATTAGATGGTTTTATTCTGTTTCTGGCTAACATGTATTGTATATTATTATACTTCTCTTGGGAGAGTAGGAATAAAGTCAAGCATGGAGGGGTTGAAGATAGTCCTTCTTTTATTGCTTCAAATGTGATTAGCTTTACGGCATCTTCTTTTTATTTAAATCTTATATTAGATCAATAGGGTGTTAATCAGCATCCTAAACTTTTATGAAATCATTGGCACCCTCCTCCACCCAATTGGATTAAGGTAAATATTGATGCTACTTTGTTAAAGAATAATAAAGCTGGCGTTAGTGGAGTCTTTAGAGACAATTATGGTAGATTTTGTTGGCTTTTGGCTTTCAATGTATGCATTGGGATATTTCTCAGGTGGAGCTCTTAGCTATTACTTCTTTGAAGCTAGTTGTCCAGAGCTGGATGTTAGAGGCTCAAGGCTTAATCATTGAAGGGTACAATTACAAAATTATCAAATTACTGCAGGATTCTATTGGCAAACCAAGTCACCTATTTGAAAATCGGTTATTGGAAGAGTTGTTATTCTTAAAGGAGTTTATTAATGTTTTATTTCATTGCCCTAGTAGAGATTGTAATAAGTTAGTTGATTTTTATGCTAACCTAGCTATTTCATCTGATTTTCTTTGGGTTGATATTTATGACAATAAGATTCCTCCTGAGTTTTTTGCTTTGTTAAAGGAGGAATGTGATAGTAGTACTATCACCATGTAGGTTGTATCTAGTTTGTTTTTTATTTAATGCAATTCGCACCTTCTAAAAAAAATTTATTGATTTATCATCTTTAATGAATATTTTAATGCATTTAATATAGGGTCCATTTCATTACTTCTATATTTACATTGGTTTCTAAAGTTTTTATATAATTTAATTATTTAATTTAATTAAATATTAAATTTTTCGTTTTGATTAATCTGATGAGGCTTTATTTTTTCCTCTTTTAAGCCCTTAATTTTCAAAATTTTCATATATTATTTGTATTTGTTTTATTTAAAATGAATATATTATGAATTTTTAAGGATCCTTTTTTTTGGGTGGGGTGGGGGGAGAGGGGGGTGGTGGTACCCATGATGGGCCTTCATGTTAATTAAAATAAAAAATTATAATGTCACTATGAGGGACCATAAGCTCTCTAATGCTCATAAGTACTACAAAATAAAGTAAAAAAAAAAAACCTATGAGCCAAAAGTCCCCACTAAGAAAAATATAAATTAATTTTGGTACATTATAGGGCAGCCAAAAGCGAGCACCCAAAAAAGAAAGACCAAATATATGCATTCATTGAAATCTTTCTGCAAAAAACTGATAATCGACAACCAAAAAAAATAAACAGAACCACCTACAAAAAATAGAGTATCCCCCATATAAAAATAAAGTAAGCGATAACAGGATAATTAAAAAACAAGTAATAAGAGTTTAAAGTAGAATAATATATAGAAATAATAATATCATAGAGGTTAAAGTCAATAATACTGCAAGTAATCTTATGCTACCTAAAAATATATATGAAATAATTACATAGGTATTAATCAAAAGCAAATATCAACACCCTGACCAAACATATAAAAGAATCATAAAATAACATTTAATTGGATCAAGCTGTAATAAAATGAACAAAACCATTAGCATGAAACTTGGTGTAATGACTAACAAAGAAGAGCTAATATAATTTCAAAAGTAACAAATAACAGGGTTACAGTAGTGACCCAAAACCAAGTACTCAACTAAATTGCAAATGCAATCACCCAGAAAAAGAAGTTAGCATCGCAACCATAACACGGGTAATTTACCAAAAAAGAAATTTAATGACTGTGGCAAGGCCACCTCCTTAAAATGATGATATTAATCCAGCAAAAGAGACCAAGTACAATAAAGAAAACAAAAAATAGGATAAACCCAAATAATACAAGTCATGGAACAATAATCCACAAAGCAGTAGCAAATAAGTAACCCACCTAAAGTCTATGATCAAAGCACAAAGAGTCAAATTTTGAGTGATAAGGTGGCTTAGGTTTGTAGTATCAAGATTATCATAACTAATATTAAACACCTTCTACTTAAATTTAAATCATCTCTAATAAAGGTAGTGAAAATAGCCAATGGATAACGATATAAAACCAACATGAACATTAACAAGCACAAGGATCCATACCACTAGAAGAAGAATATTGAACAATACAACTAGAAGATCATTACTAGTTAAGCAAGCATTAAAAAGATTATTGAAGTAGAAATTCCTTAAAGAAGTAACAAATAGCTCCTGAAAATCCTTATTGATCTAGAAATACCAATTATCAGTCTAATATAGATTATTACCATCCTGAACCAAATCTCTCAACCAAACAATAGAACCACTCGGCCCTCTAAGTATTAAGGAGGAGAATATGAGTAGCAAAGGAGCCAAAAGTTAATATCTAGAAGGGTATAATCATATACCCAAAAATGCTAAGAATAGCCCAAAAACTAAACATGCCACTAATTAAAAAAGCAAAAAAGCTTAACTACCAGAAAAGGACTCACCTAACCCCAAGGGAAGAAAACCCCATTAGTTGAAAAACCACCTAAAAATTAGCCATAGATAGAAGCATAACAAACATCCAAGGAAAAAATAGCCTCCACCAGAAGCACTAACAGATATGGATAAAAAATTAAATCCCAAGGCCAAAAACCCAAAACCCAAAAAAAAAAGACACTAAAAGCCAAAACCATAGAAACCACAATAGCCAACCAAGTGAAATAAAGAAAAACCACAAAAAACTAATAAAAAATCATGGCTACATAACCCAAAGAGAAAGACCAGCAAGTTGAAATAGATCAATGGAAGACCAAAATAGTCCAATTTAATTATTTATTTAAGCCTCCCAGATAAAGAATGTTCTGTAAATTCAGTGAAACCATTCAAATTACACCTATGTTTAGCTAATAAATTATTCACAACATTACCTTCCCATAAAATATAAGAAATAAAAAAAATATATAAATTAATGCCAATATTTAATATCTCTTATCTTATGAAAATTAGCTGGATTGGTAATAGAATTCCCCTTAATATAATAAATAAAAAGCATAGAATCCACTTCTATTGAAACATTAGTGATTCCTAAGGAATTACATAATTGTAGACCGTACATAAGAGCTTTAATGTCTTCTTTAATAATTGCATTAGCATTACAAGGGCCCACAAAGGCAACAATAACTTGACCATTAAAATCTATAATAATACCCCCTCAACCAGCATTGAAAGTGTTAATAGAACCATTCTTTATGCTTTGACTCATTCCTACTTCTCTATAAAAAAAAATAGATAATGACTGATAAAGAGTTCCTAATATGACCTTTAGTTGGAATGAATTACTCATTAAGAAGATCAATGATGGAAGAATAATTAATAGAAGATTGCCCGTTAAATAAAGTGTCAAAATAAAACAAATCTTTCATATCAATAGGGCCTTGAATAAAAATATGATTATGATTTTTAATATGATAACAACATTGACATTTAGAGACAGTATAAAAACCTTTTATTGATTAAATAAAATCTAGAGGCCACAATTATACAATATCCTCCATAAAAGAATCGAGTAAGATAAAGGTATTTCACTAAGCCAAATGGCGATATAAAGAAAAATTTTAGGGTGAGTTTACATAATATAATTCCAAATTAGCTTAATAAAAAACTTACCATCATTTGAGATATTAAACAAAATGAAATCCTCATTATCCAAATTAATGGAAATTTTGATTATATTATTAACAATAAAGTCAAACACATAATTAGCAAGCAAATCAACATTCAAAATCCCTTTAATATTAGACTCCTTGACATTGTAGGCAAAAGTGGAGTGAGTGTTTAGAATATTATCAATAAATTATTTTCCAAACCATTTATCTTGCTTAAAAAAGATGTTACTGGCCCCCTTGCCCCATTGGATAAACTATTCATCCTCCCATATAATGTAACATAACATTTTCCAGTTAAATGAATCACCTTGTTTAAATAACAATTAAGAGGGTGTTTACCAACATAATATTTAAAGACTATAAAGTTAGCCAGCAAGATTTTCTTGGATCTAAAAGCAAACTAAATTTTAGGGGAAAAAGCTTGTAATATATCCTTAAAGGTTTTAAAACCTATTCTACCCTCATCCACAAGCCCAGAACATTTATTTCATGACCCCTGTAGAATAGCATGCTACCATCTTTAGCACCCTAGAAAAAATTATTGAACAGTTTCTCTATTCTATGACAAACATTTGAAGTAGAAAATAAAGTATAAAATATACAAATATGAATAAAGTGCAAGACATGTTTAATTTGAACTAATCTACCACCAAAAGAGAGGAAATTAAATGCCCAAGAAGAGAATTTCTTCTTAATAGTAGTAAAAATGTCATCAAATAAGTGAGAGTGTTTCTCACACTTATAAAGAGAAGTACCCAAATACTTCATAGGTAAATTTTTGGGGTAAAAATAAAGAATTTTTTAGAATCCTAGGTCAATTATGTACATAAATCTAGGGTTCACTAGGGTTCACCAAATTAATCTAGGTTAACTTGGTCAGCTTAGGTTGACTAGCACTTGGGATTTGGTTAAATGAATTCCAAATTAGATTTGGATAGGTTTGGAGAAGGTTTCATGTCTTGGTTTTGACTGAGCCATCTTATGTTTTAACAAAAATATAGTCTTTATTTTTAGGGTTTTATAGCAACCATGGTCGACAATCATCAATTAATGTTCAATATTGATTGATTGCTTCCTGATTTTGATGATGATCATGAATAATGAGTATAAAGAGGCCTCCAAGATTATTACAAGATGCCATGTTTAGTGGCATAGATTATACATATTTTAAAGTTTTACAATATATGGAAATGCTTTGGATTTTAGGGTTTTGGGATCTTGTGATGCCTTCAAACTAATTTGGTGGACCTTAGAGATATACCTAATATATACGCAAGTGAT
The DNA here is from genome assembly GCA_022539455.1 of Dendrobium nobile. Lineage (NCBI taxonomy): Eukaryota > Viridiplantae > Streptophyta > Magnoliopsida > Asparagales > Orchidaceae > Dendrobium > Dendrobium nobile. The sequence continues at coordinate 42,974,229 of CM039736.1, forward strand.
ATATCCAAAATTTAATATCATTTGATTTGGTTTCAGGGCAATATAAATTTCTTGTTAAATAGGTTATGGACCAAGGGGTTTTGGGTTTTGTTATGACATTAGATTTAGGAGTTTTGAATGGATCTCTAAGTTTAGTCATTGTATTGGATTTAGATTAGATTTAGATAATGATTTGGGAAGATTTAAGGTTTCAAATACCCAAATCATTGAAAATCATTATTGATTATCAGTGATTGAACAAGTCATCAGCTAATTATCACAGGAGGTTGTTAACTAATGGATTTAGGGCTTAATTTTGATTTAGGTTTAAAACTGAATAATGAAGGTCAAAGATTGGTGGGAATTTAACTTTGTAATGATCATATCACTAACAATCAAGATTTATAATCAAGTTGTAGATGAGATGATGAAATGATAATAAAGGGTAATTATCAAGTGATAGTTTCAAGGGTCAATAATGTGATCACCACTCCAAAATATAGTGTTGAATTTGATTTAGGATTTGAAATGTACTTTTATGATTTAGGTATAAATATTGGTATTTGATATGTGTAGATTTGACCTTATCAAAAAAATGTTTCCATCTATAATCCCTAGTTAGTGATTTTTATGATGATAATCATTATTGATTGAATTATGAATCTTGGGTTGTTTAGCTTTTCTTGGGGCTGTTCCGTTTGTGCTTTATGCTACTGGTTATTTTAGGGGTTTATTTTGGCCATGTCTATTAGTTTTTGTGGCTGGATGAAATTATTCTTCTCTATGTTAAATTTTACTTGCATTCTCTAGTTCTAGTTGTGGTTTATTTTTGTTAAATGTTACTAGGTATTATTGTACTTTTGATTAGTGGAGATTTTTGGCTCCTAAGTTTTTATTTATTTTATTTTGTAGCTCATTGGAGCATTAGAGAGTGATAGTCTCCCTTAAGGATTTTTTAATCTCTTTCTTATATTAACGCGTAGGCCCCTCTATGGGTTTTAACAAAAAAAAAAGCATTATTTATATAATTATTACTTTTCTCACTGAATATTTTAGATATTTCTTGTGTCTGTGAGATATAACATTGAAGGTATACAAACACTACTTAATGCTACTAGAAGCTCAGGAATGGTCAGAATAAGAATGCCAAGTAAACAAAGTTTGTATTTTTTTTTTTTTACATTTTCTATTTCTTGAGTTTGGCCACATAAGAGTGTATATAATTGGGTGATCATGCACACGTATAGATGGAGTGAGATAAATTTTAAAAGTTAAAATTTTTATACGAATCATACTTTATGACTTATAATTGTATTATATGATTAGTGTAAAAAGAATGGGCTTAACATCTAATTAAAAAATTAGTTTATGTGAACTATTATGCTGTATGATCTAGATTCTAGCCCCTAGATAATTATTTACGACTTTTAAAATTTTATTTTTGAACTAATTGTATTATATGATCTTATTTATACTATACAAACATTTAAAATCTTACTTAAATATACCCCCATAAATAGTGAATCAAATCATGGTTTAATTAATGATAACATATAGTACTCTATGATATTGAAGATCTTTAGCTCCTTTAATATTGGATTACATGACCCTAGGCATGTGGCGATCCAACTGAGCAATGATTTGGATTATGGCCGAATTTTCTTGAAGAGATCTTATTACATTCAGGCTTGCCAAATACGGCTTCTTAAATGGACACTCGGATTTGATGTCCATTAGGAATCTCCTATCACTCCAGTTTGGGTTTCTTTCCCTAATCCAAGTCTCCATTTTTTCAACTCTCAAATTCTTTTTGGGCTTGCTTCCATTCTTAGTCATCCATTGCAAACGGACCAAGCCACAACGGTTTCTCGTCCGTCTGTGGCTCATGTTTTGGTTGAGCTAGATATTTCTAAAAAGCACCCTACGAAGATATGGCTAGCTTATAAATTCAATGGTTATTTCCATAAGGTTGAATTTGAAAATAATTTGATCTTTTGTTCTCATTGTAAGATGCACGGGCATAGTTTGAGTGAATGCCATAAATTGCACTCACACCTTAAGAAGGAATAAAGAAATGGTTAGGCATACTAAAATGCAAGAGGGAAATTCAAATGTTCATGTTAATACTGTTATGAATCATACTGTGGTGGAAGGTAATGGAGTTATTCCTCAGGGTAAGGAGGTGGTTGTTACTCAGCCTGATCGTCTTCAGGATGCCCCCCACCACCCCCCCCCCCCCCCCCCTCCTCTTGTGGTGGTGAAATCGTGGAACCTGCCGTTATTGTTGGGGAGGAAAAAGGATTAACTAATCCCTCTAATAATATATCTAATCCTTCTTCTTCATGTATTCCCTGTGTTTCATTACAAACTTTGTCTCAAATTGTTGTGTATGATATTAAAACTAACGGTTCTATTCCTAGCCAATCTATGACTATGAATGAGCAGGTTAATAATCTAATTCATGTAAGAGATGAGCCTTTATTGCCAGTGGAAGATTTGGCTCCTCAAGTGAATCTTCCTTTGGTCCAAACTAAGAATGGGAAGGATTTATGTGGAGGCATTGAGAGGAATTATTCTACTATGGAAGATGGTGTTTTCTTTGTCGAAGGTGAATAACCTCTTCCTAAGGCGCCATCTGGTACCTTAAATGATAGTAAACTTCTATTATCTTATCATTATTATTGTGATGCATTTACTGATACAGAAGTTGATATTTTGGCTAAATGCTATGCTAGAGAAGATCATGATTTGAGTTTCTCCAAGGGTCATGGAAAGCATGGTAGAAAACCCAAAAATGTTATCTTATAGTATCCTAGAAGCACTCGCTTGCATACTTCTCATTAATTTTGTTTTAATATTTATCACCATTATTTGGAATGTCTGGGGTATTGGGTGCCCCTCCTCTAATTTTAGAGTTAAAAATTTATGTTGTATTCATAATGTGTATATTCTTGTTTTGCTTGAACCTCTTATTTCTATGGATAAATTACTTGGTACTGCTAAATATCTGGGCTTTAAACCTGCTAAGTTGGATGTTGCTAGCAAAATTTGGGTTTTCTGGAAAGATTATGTTAAAATTGATATCATTGGAGACTTTACTCAAGTTTTCCATCGTAATATTGAAATTTCTAATTTCCAATGTTGTGCATCTTTTATTTATGCTGCTTCTTCTCGTTATACTAGAAGGATTTCATGGGATCAAATAAAAAAATTTTATAGTGTTTGCAACCTTCCTTGGCTGGTTGGTGGTGATTTTAACATTGTTACAAACCCAACTTAGCATATAGGGGTTCTCTTCCTATATATCAGTCGATTGAGGATTTTAATGATATGATTATAGAATGCAACCTTATTGATATTGGTTTTTCTTGTAATAATTTTACTTGGCATTGTGTGCATTTATGATAAAGGTTGGATAGAGTTCCTTTTAATAATGCTTGGCTTAACTCTTTTAACTTGACTAAGGTTGACCACCTTAGCCATACCCATTCTGATCACTCCCCTTTTCATATCAAAATTAAGAACAGTACCAAGGGTTTTCAAAACATGTGATTACAACATGTGTCTTTTCTTGATGTCGTACAAAATAATTGGCATGTTCTTTTCTCGAATAATTATATTTCTGGTATGAATATACTTTGGCTTAAACTAAAAAGGCTTAAGCAAGTTTTAAACTGGTAGAATCATAATATTTTTAAATATCTTTTTCCTAATATTTTAGTTGCTCAAGACAGGGTTAACCCCTATGAGGATCTTTGTCAGTTGGATCCCTTTGAGTCCATCCTTTGTCTTTTGAATGAGGCTAAAGTGGATCTTCTTAATCTTTAAGTTCAAGAAGAAATCTTTTTGAAACATAAAGCTACTATCAAACATTTGGTGTAAGGTTATAATAATATTAAATATTTTATGCTTTGGTGAATAAGAAACATATTATTAACTGCATTTATAAAATTTCTCATGAGGATGGCTCTATTACTGAGGATACTGATGAGATTACTAATCTGGCTCTTAATTTTTTTCAAAATCACCTTAATAAATCTTTTAATCTTGTTATTATTTCTAACTCATTCATTATTCCTAATATTGTTTCTCAAGAGGATAACTGTGGCTTATCTAAGCCTCCTCTTCTTGATGAGATTAAAGAGACTTTACTTGGTATGATTGCTGATTCGGTGGCTAGTCCGAATGGCTTTACTACTAAGTTCTTCTAGAAAATGTGGCCTATTATTTTTAATGATATTTTCTCTGTTGTCACTATTTTCTTTAATGGTTCTCCTATTCTGAAGTTTTTTTCTTCTATTTCTATTGTTCTGATTCCCAAGAACAATGCTGTGAATTCTTGGATTGACTTTAAACCTATTAGTTTATGTACTATTTTTTATAAAATGCTCTCTAAAATCTTGTTGAATTGGTTAACTGTTTTGTTGCATAAGCTTATATCTCCCTTTCAAATGGGATTTGTTAAAGATCATGCCATTGCTGACAATATTCGGTTGGCTCAGGAATTTTTTCAAGACTTGGATTTCAAGGTAAAAGGTGAATGATTATGAAATTTGATATTGTTAAGTCTTATGATAATATTAACTGAATTTTTATTTATAATATTTTGAGCTTACTTAGTTTTGATTATAATTTCATCAAGCTCATCATGTCTTGTATTGAAAGTCCTTTTTTCTCCATTATTGTGAATTATAAAAGCCATGGTTTCTTTATGGCTTCACATGGCCTGAGGCATGGTGATCCCATTTCTCCGGAGCACTTTGTTATTACTGCAAATTATCTTTCTAGGGCCTTGTTGATCTTTTTTATAAATATCCAAGTCTCTATTTAAGAACTTTATATGGTATTAAAATTTATCACTTATGTTTTGCTGGTGATTTCATTGTGTTTTCGAATGCTTCGATGAATATGATTGATAAAATTTTGAGTTTTTTTATCAGTTTGAATCGGTTAGTGGTTTGGCTTTTCATAAGCATAAGTGCTGTTTTATTGTTACTAAAAAATGTTTCTTCTAATCAGGATGTGGATTTTGAGAATCTTACTGGTTTTACTCAAGATTTTTTGCCTTTAAAATATCTGGGTATTCCTCTCTTTAAGGGCAAAAAGAAGTCTTTTCTTTTTTATGATTTAGTTTCTATGGTTTAGAATAAATTGACATCTTGCAATTCTAACTTCTTAAGCTTTGGTGGCCATCTTATTCTCATTAAAGTGTTCTTTGCTCTATTATGGTCTATAGATTTTAAACTCTTTTTCCTACTAAGAATGTGTGCCATAGAATTGATAGAATTTTTAATAAATTTTTTTGGAAAGGTACTGGGAATAATTCTAAGATTCATTGGACGTCTTGGGGTAAATGTTGTGGTACTCTGCAAGAAGGGACTTTAGGGTGTAAGACTATGTTTGATTTAGCTTCTGCTTTTTCTTTCAAGCTTTGGTATAACCTTAGGTCTAATGTGTGTTTTTGGGCCAATTTTATGATGGCCAAGTATTCCGCGAGGGAGGGGGGGGGGGGACATCCTTCCATGGGTAGTTTTTCTAAAGGCCACCTTAAAGTTTGGCAATGGCTCTGCCTGGTTAAATGGAAGGTGGAGCCTTATTTAGTTTGGGGTCTTGGTAATGGCAATATTTTCTTTTGGCAAGATCGGTGGCTGAATGGCCAATCGATGGATTCTTTATTAAACAATTCTTCCATTTCTAAGGTGAAGGTTAACTGTTTTTTTTCTACTAATGGCCGGGATTTGGAGAAGATTTTTGTTGTTCTCCTAAACTTCATTATTCAACTTGTTTTAACAATTCCTCTTAACAGTAACTCTAAGGATGTGTTGTTTTGTACTTTTACTAAAGATGGTTCTTTTAGAATTAAGGATGCTTGGAATTCCTTTAGATCTAAAAATGAGTCTTCTAGGCTTTTTAAAATGATTTGGCACAAAAGTTTTCCTTCTACGGTTTCTATTTTTATTTAGAGAATTTTTCACAAGCTTATTCCTACTGATAAAATTTTGAGGAAAAGAGGATTTATCTTTCTCTCTTAATGGCAATGCTATTTCCATGTCGATAATATGCATCATGTTTTCATCTCTGATCCCATTTCTATTAAGGTTTGGTCCTTTTTTGATGACTTATTTCATTTTAACTTTTATAATACTACTAGTTCTATTTAGTTTTTGCTTGATTGTTGGTTTGTTAGGTCCAAAGGTCATGTCAGAAATGTTATTCCCTCTCTTATCCTTTGGTTCCATTTGCTGGAGAGAAATGATTCTCATTTTATTGTGGTTGTTATGAATCACTAGAGAATTATCCATAGAGTTAATGATAAAGTTGTAGCCCTTTGTTCTGCCAACTTACTTTTAGTTAAGAATTTTAAGAACTCTTTATTTGCCCTTACTACCTTTGGTATTAACATAGAGGTGGATAAGTTCCAAATGACGACGAGGTGCATAAATTGGCATAAGCGTCATCCCAGCTCTTTTAAATTGAATGTGGCTAGTGCTAATTTGGGTAATATTGTTGGTTTTGGTGGTCTCATTAGAGATTAAAATGGCACTTTTATTTTGGGTTTTGTTGTGCCTGTTACTTATGATGATATTCATTGTGCTTTTTTCTCTGCTGTGCTTCATGGGTTAATTCTCGAAGCTATTCTTTCTCTTAGTAATACTGTTTTAGAGGTTGATCCATATTTTGATTTAAAATTTCTTCTTGATAAAGATGATAGCACTTGTTCCTCTGCCCTGTTCTACATTTAGAGAAACATTAGGGAGATTTTGAACTCTCTCAACTGCACCTTTTCTATCATTCTGGATGAGGGGAATACATGTGTGCAATATATAGCTACTTTGGGTTGTAATTTTAATAGTATGATTGAGCTTTATTTTTCTTAGCTTCCTGTTTCTGTTAAAGTTCTTGTTAGGATGGATCAAATTGGGTTATCTTATGTTAAGCTTTAATTTTGGTGGTTTTGTTCTGTGTTGGTGGTTGTGGGCCTCCCCTCTTTGGTTAATTTGGGGTGTTCTTACTGCCTTATTTAGTTTTTCTCTTGGTGGTTATGTTCTCTTTTGCTGGATGTGGGGTTCTCCTTTATGGTTGTATTGGGGTCCTCTTGCTTCCTCTAGGCTCTTTTTTGGTTGATTTCTGATATGTCTAGTGTATTGCTTATTTTAGTTTTTTTGGGTCTTTTCTGGTGGCTTTTCTTTGGTTATTATGTATCCCGCTGTATTTTCTTCTTCTATCTGTTAAATTACCTGGTGGTTTTGATGGTTTTGATTAAGTTGTTGTAGGATTACTTTGTGTCTATATATGTCCTATTGCTCGGGTGCTAGTTGTGGTTTCTCTCAATTTTGTTTCTTATGTGGTTCCAGGGGCTCCAGGCTTTGTCATGGGCTGAGCTTTCCTTGATGCTATTGCTTACCTGGTATGATTTTTATGGTAGGAGCTTTTGTGGAATCTATAGGCAGTCTCAATTTTTCGTGTAGCTGGGCTATGGTAGTTGATCTATCCTGGTCAGCGATAATTCAGCCTTTTTCTATCAATGCTTATATGTATATTTTGCCTATTTTGTTGTTATGGTGGAGACTGTTCAGGTGGTCTCTATGGCTCCCTATGGTACTTTTGTTTATTATACTAATTTTCCTGTTAATTCTTATCTTCTTTTGAGGACATATTACTGCTATTTCCTCCATGCCTATCAGTCTTCTTTCAGGTTATTTTTTGGATGGTTGAGGGCAAGGTCAACATGGGGATTGGTTGCATGGAGCATTTTGGCTATTTTTTTTTTTTTGCTCCCCTTTTTTGGGTGCTCTTTCTTAAGCATCGTAACATGTACTCTAGGTTTCTTGTATTGTGCTTTAGTGGGGAACTCGAGCTCTTAGATTTTTCTTTTCTTTATTTTTGTAGCTCTTTGTGCAGTAGTGAGCTTGAGTTCCCCTTAAGAACTGTACTATTTTACCTTAATTAATGTGTAGGCCCCTTTGTGGGTTTCCCCTAAAAAAAGATATTGATAGTACCAAATGATTTCGAGAGATGAAATTTTGGTGTCCCAAAGATTGTACCAAATGAAACCATGATTTTTGAACTAATCATACAGTTTGATATTCATATCGTATAAGATAACTTACATTAAATTAACTAACCAAATTGTACAATGATAACAATATGAGATAACTTACAAAGAAGATTTCTAATCAACCTTGTAATCATCCTTTACGAATTAGAGAGAAAAGCTGACAGTTTATACTAGATGATCTTTGGATCGTACCAAATGATGTGTTCGAAAAAATTAAATAGTTCAATTATTTTTTACATCATACTAAACATGTCTAGTTTTGAATTGATCATATTATATGAATTCAAATCATACTGTACAAATAGTGATTACTAACTTAAATTTTAAGTGTCATTTGAAGCCCAATACTTAAGCAAGTTATTATGATTCTCTTTGTAATGGTGAGAGGTTTGTGTGATTGCTGAAGGGACTCTGATAGGGGAGCTTGTGAGAAATCCATGGTTTGAGAAGAAGGAGAAGGTGATGTTAAGTATGAGGGGATCACACAGATGCTCTAGTCTAGTTACATCCTTGCTCCTATTTCTTCGTGAGTCTTAAAGGCTTTGTTAGGAGAGATACTTCTAGGTAAAGTCCTTGAAGAACTCTGCCTTCTTTAGTAGGGAGAAAATGGAGCTTAGATACTCTACCTTTTCTAGGAGGGTGAAAACGTTACTGAGATTATCTGGCTTCTCGAGGAGGGATAAAAAGGAGCTGAGGATTTCTTCCTTCTTCAAGTGGAAGAGAAATGAGTCAAGGTCCACTATTGTCACCATGAAGGTGACATAGCGTCTGACATTTTGCTACATTAGGTTTGTTGAAAGTGAGTCTATAAGGGCTTCTCCGCCTTGACGTGGGAACAAATGTAGAGTCACTAAGTGATTTGTGCAATACCCAGGGTTCAGGACTCCGGGGAGTGGATGTAGTTCAAGGTTAATCGAACCACTATAAATATTTCTAGTGTGTTTTTTTCCATTTCACACATTTACTTTTACTACATTTTTTTAATATTATAACTATTTAGGAAAATTTATGTATATTTCCTTGTTTCATAAATCAAGATATCATCGTAGTTAAATCAATATTTTGGATAAACTAGTTTGCTTATGTAATTAATTAGAATTCGACATTTTTTATTTCTAAAAACTTTTCAAAAATATTGTTTTCTTTATTTTAAAGTTAAAACGTTTTTTAATTTATAAATTAACCCCCACCTCTTAGTGAGACTTGGGCTAGTTCCTTAAGGTTTATCAACCTTCACAAACTTTAAAAAATTGGGTCAATAAATTGTCCCCCAATAAGTATGAACTTGAAAATTAAATCCAATGCGTTGGAATTGATCAAAGTGATTAACTAAATACAAAAGATTATTTGACATATAGATTTGAATTTAAATGGATTTATACTTGACTAGGATAACGTCTAATTGAGAAGTGGATGGAAATTTGAATTTAATAGAATCTCCTAAATAAATAGATTTGATAATACTTAAAATTTTTCTCTTCAGTCCAAGAGATGGATCAAAAACACAAGGGAATCAAACCAATTTTAAAAGACCAGAGGTTATTAATGAGGAAATGGAAAATCTATTAGGAGATTTTCACCTAAACTCAAAATATTTGAATTTAATATTTAGTTAGGATGGTTCCATGAGGTTCCGCCATTAATAGATGATTATATCAAAAAGAATTCTTTATCAAAGACTTACATTAAAATATAAAGGATTAAATTTAGATTTAAAAAACATGCTTCTATGAGGGTCTTATTCCACCAATAGCAGATGATCATGTGAATAAGAAGCCTTGTCATGGACCTATACCCAATTAGAATATATCAAATTTAGATTTAAACTATGAAGCATCCATGAGGGGCTTATTCCACCAATAGTAGATAATCATATGAAAAGGAAGCCTTTATCATGGAGTTATACCAAATCATAGAAGATCAAATTTATAGTTAAACTAGGATGGTGCGACGAAGCGCTTGCTCCTCCATTAGCAAATGATCATGAGAAAAAGAAGCCTTTATCACGGACTTATACCCAACCTCAGAGGTTTGGATTTAGATTTAAAATAGGATGGTTCCACATGGGGCTTGCTCTACCACTTATAGATAATCATACGATAAGTTAGCCTTCATCATTGACTTATACCAAACCTCAAAGGACCAGATGATTATATGGAAAGTAGGCCTTTTCTATGAACTTACACCCAACCACAGATGATCAAATTTAGATTTAAACTACGATGTAGCCACGAGGCTCTTTCTCCCCCATTAGCCAATTTTAATGAAGCATATATGATGTCATGTAGTGGGCTCAAACTGAATAACTAATTTAGATGAAGATGGAAGATTAAATGAGAGAAAAATCTTGAATGTAAGGATTTAGATGTTCAAATAATCATAACCTTAAAATAAAGGATACCATAAAGGATTTTACACAACTTCTTTAAGGATATAGTTTATTGATATTTGGGGAATTTAAAACTTAAAAACTTTAGTACAAACTTAAGAACCAATCTTATCCTTAGATCATATTTCTTTCAAATGTTTTAGTACATTCATGTAGTATACAAAAATAATGACAAGAAATATTTTATTCATTATAATTTTTCTTCTTTAACACTATCACTAACAAAAAACATTTGATATATCACCCCATTTATAGGTAATATTGGACAATTTTCTTTACAATCATGCAATTGATAAGATTCCCCTTGATATGTCTTATCTATAAAAAAACAAACCTCACTAATTTGGTTTGAATTGAGCACTTATCTTTTGATGGGATAAAATAAGTCTTTGCATAACCAAGACTAGGTCTCGTACTTTGATTTTTCTTGTAGGAACTAGCAAGCCGTGTGCTTTAATAATCTTGGATTTATATAACTTGAGGTTCTATTGAGCTTATATATGCTTCTGTTTTAAACCTTCAAGTTCTTCAAGTCTGAGTTTTGTATTCTACTTTGTAGTGATCTTATAACTGACAGCTAAACATAGTGAAGGCAATTGTACCTCCAAAGGGAGAAAACCTCTACTCCAAATACTTGAAGAAATGGTATAGACGTAGAAAAGTTATATATATGGTTTCATATTGCCATAAAACTTCTCCCTTGTTTTCATGCAATTGGCATCTATCATCATTGAGAGTTTTCTTTAGAATATAAACCAACATTATATTGAAAGCCTCAACTAATCCATTTACCCAAGGGTAATAGATTGTTGAGTATCTCCAATCAATGTTGTGATGCTTAGCAAAGTTATTTTGTCTTAGTTCTTCTGAATGACATATCATTATCGATATGATTCAACATGGAATACCAAATTGATATATGATATTGTCTTTAAAGAAGTTTAGAGAATTATGAGCTCTGATTTCTCTTAAGAAAATTTCTTTTGACCATTTTGAGAAGTAATATGTAGCTGCTAAGATGAACCTATGTCTTCTAGAGGATGGAAAATCAATTGAATCAGCAATATTCATACCCCAGCTTTTGAAAGCCATGAAACAACTTTTGGATATAATATATTCAATGGTTGACATAAAACCACGCAGTGCATTTAGTATTTATGATAATAACATGCAATTTTCATGTAGTCATGAATCATCGATCGCCAGCAATAACCCATTCTTTTAATTTTTAATCTTTAGGCCTAATTGATGTGCTCCTCATAATCTGGCATGTATTACTACTATCTTTATTCCTTCTGATTTACTTAAACACCTTAACCATATGTAATCTATGCTCTTATGTATAAGATGTCATTAATTAATATATTGGACAAAAAAAATCTTTTAAATCTAATCTACTGTTGATCTATCATGAGGAAGATTATATTCTCAGAAGTATTCCTTGAAGGTTTTCCTGCAATCCACCACCTGATCATCAACTACAACAATAGTTTTGACCTTGGTGGAAGCTTTTCTCTTTACATATTCAAGTTTTATATATGATAGAACTTGACAACATTGTACTTCTATTATAATTGAGTCTTCTTTAGGATTAGAAAAAGTTTTAGTTAACTTTGTCAAGGCATTTGCTGAACAATTATATCCATGAGGAGTCTTGAAAAATGTCATTTGGAATTCTCTCAAGGAGATGCATTGTATATTCATGATAAGGAACTAGATTTTCTTTTAGTACATGATGTACCAACTATCTGATTGATCACTAGTTATTAATAGCCAACAATTTAATTTCTTGAGGATCATAAATTATAACCAAGTTATCAGTGCCTCGTACTCAGCTACACTATTTGTGCAACATTCTTATAAATGATAAGAGTAATACATTACGCCCTTTTTTGAGGTAATGAATAATATACAAATTCCTTTTCTTTGGGAAATGTGATCAATTATTTCTTTTTCATTGGAAGAAACACAATCAAAATAGAACTCACAGATGGATTCTTAATTTGATTCAAAATTTATAATTTTATCATCTAGTAGTTCATCATTGATTGGACAATCATCATGTATTGGATGAGCTATAAAATATGCCATATTTTGTCCTTTTACTTCTCATAATGGAATGAACGTGTCTTCAAATTGTGAAAATATTAAAAGGGAAGTAGTTGATCAACCTTTGAGCCTTTGGAAGGGGGTCTATTTATAAGTATTTAAAATGAACCCACCCATTAAGTTGGACACTTTTATGCCATGTCATTTATCCAAGGCTCTTTAGGATAGATCAATAGGAGCCAATGGATCATTCTTGAAAGTTCTAGCTCATTAGTCCAAGTGACAAGGATGTTATGCTTGAGCCAATCATAGGAGTGAGGCTATTTTGGAGGCTTTGTCTACCTCAGAAATCTACATGTAAGAAAATGGTTTTGTCATGTGTAATTAAGCTTGTAGATCCCACCCATGTGCTAGCTCAACCCATTTTTGGTTGGGTTGGGTTCGAGCTCTATTAAAGGGGTTTTGGGAGGCTTGGTTTAACCTAATTATTGACCTAAGTTAATTTAAGGGCTGGACCTACTAGGTCATGTACTTGTTGTGTTTTAGGACCTGACCAAAGAATTAGTTTAGGCCAATTTATTTTAGGTTGGTTTTGGTTCAGAAAATATGGCTTTAGACCCCTTGGTTCAACCTAATTGGTTAACTACTATCAAACTAGGGCTTGGGCATTATAAGCTAGGTGTATGGGATTATTTGAAACCTAACACATTAATTAGAAAATTTTAATTATACAATGGTAGAGTTTTGTTTCATTTAAATCACTAGGTATACTTGGATCAACCAAGTTGGGTAATTTAGGTGGGCCTAGGGGCTGAAAGCTTTTTACTACGTTCTTAGTTACCCAATGTATAGCCCCAAAGCATTTGGTTCATTAGTGAGGTTAAAATCATGATTTTTAGTTTTTTAAAGTATATAAGACATGTTTTTATCAACCATGCTTGACTTAGTTAACATAGTTTTACTAAGGATTAAGGGTGGGTTACACTCATTCACAATAATATTTTGGATATATTGGAAGTGGTCCCAAGGGTTAGAGGGATCATTTTGTTTAAAATTTATATTTAAAGGATAAAAGGGCCAATTGGTCAATCTTGGTTGACTTGGTGAACTATTATTGACCAAATTTTGGAACTTGGTTCAATGATTCTAAATGATGTGTAGGGTTTGTTGGAGGCGGTCCCAAGGTTTGGTTGGGTCTCTATACATGTATTATAGTTTAATGGATAAATGGTTAATTTGGTCAACCAAGGTTGACCAATGCTAAAGGTTTGGTTAAATGCATTCCAAATCATATTTTGGTTATATTTATAAAAGGTTTTATGGCTTGATTTGATAGAGCCGTGCTAAAGTATAAGAAAAAATTAGGGTTTGGGTTTAGGGTTAAAGGGTTTTGTAGTCAACCACGGTCAAGCATAATCAATCAAGGTTCAATGCATATTTAATGCATCTTGATAGTGATGATGATCATGATCAATAAGTTTGGAGAGGTCAACAAGGTGAAAATCATAAGATGCCAAATTTAGTGGCATAGGCTTTAGATATTTGAAAGTTTTGTAGCCTATGTAAATGCTTTGAGTTTTAGTTTTTAGGGTCCTAAAAATGCCTTTAAACTGATGTGGTTGACCCTAGGACATTCCTAATAAATATTTACTGATGAATCAGGAATGTAAGGTCATTTTGTTAGGTTTCAGTGCAATGGAAATTTCTCCAAAAATAGGTTATGGATTTAAAGGATTTTTGGTATTTTTATGACACCAAATTTAAGAGTTTTGAATTGATCACTGAGTTTAGTAACTAGATTTGATTTATGTTTGATTTAGATAATAATTTAAGAGGATTTAAAGATTTAAATGCTCAAATCATTAAAAATTATTGTTGATCATCAGTGATTGAAAGAGTGATCATTTGACCATTACTTTTTTTCTTTATGTTTCTTTAAATATTTTGGCTTTATCAGCTGACCATCATTAGATATTGCCAATTGATAAAATAAGGGTTTGATTTTGTTTTAGGTTTTAAGTCGATTAATGGAGATCAATGACTAAAGGGAATTTAGCTTTATAATGATCATATCACTAATAATCAAGGCTGATTTTTAAGTGGTGAATGAGATGATAAAATGACAATCAGGGATGATTATCAAGTGATGGCTTCAAGGCTCACCAAGCCAAAACACGTTGATGAATTTGATTTAGTATTTTAAATGTGTGTTAATGATTTAGGTCTAAATATTGGTGTTTAATATCAGAAAATTTGACCTCTTTAAAAAATAAATATGGTTAACACTATCTAAGCCACATAGCCTTATACATACACTTCAAATGGTTTACTAGGATAACCAACTTTAGCCTAGGCTAGGCTAATAATTTGGTTCATTTAGTTTGGAGTGACTTATTTAGATGGTACTCATATTTTTATAAAGTTTACTTTATGCATTCTAGATGTCATTTTTATATTTTAATTGGTGCAAATTTGGACTATATACTTAAGTTGCCTTACTTTTATGTATATACTCACATATGCATTACATATGTATATTTCCTTTATATTGATCTTTTATATTTTTGCAAATGTAAAATGTACATAGGCAACGATGTAAATGCAAATATGAAGGAAAATATTGAAGTATGTTTTAGATAGTTGTATAGCTAGATTGAGTTATATAGTGTGAACAAGTGTAAAAGATTTGAAAATGATTATTTATATACACTTGTGGGTTTTAGAAGAAAATTATTCATCTTTCTTTGAGGATCCTTGTCTTTCGGAATTTTGTAGAAGATTGAGAAGCCAGCATGTTGAAAACCAACATAAATAAACATATTGAAATCTTCGTTATTTAGGAATATAAATCCAGTCTTATTGTTGGTGGATCCTAGCCTCCTTTACTTTATACATGACCCTAGTTATACTCTAAGAAATCATCAATAAATAAAAGTTTTTATTTATACAGTAATGTTCATGCATTATTTCATCAAGCAATCATGAATATTATATAGCCTTGATTAAACTTTCTTAAAATAAAAGTCATAGAATCCTAGGATAGAGACATCAAATCCTACATTTATATGATGATTACTTATGCTTAGGATTGTTCACCCTAGAAATCCCTCAATCTGTACACATCTTCTATTCTATCCTTCCAAAAATCTAAAATCTAAAGTTAAAATCTAAATTATAAATCCAAGACATTGATTTATAATCTAAAGCATGTATACAGCAAAATCTTGATAGCCCAAGCCTTTCTTTAAATCTATTTGAATTTAAAAACATTATTCTTCACTTTATTCTAGTGTATTCTCTTCAGAGATATAATTAACTATAGGGTGTTTCCCTTATAGTAAGCCTATAACCTAATAAATAAATCCTATCTTAGCTCTTTTTGAGGTGGGGAAAGAATCTGTGGATGCAAAGCTAGCTTAAAATGCTTGTTTACTTACATGATCAAAGTGATAAGTGAATATTCTTTTTATCCATTGTGCTGGACTAAATAATCATTATGTTATGTTTGATTTTGAAAATAAATATATTGATTTAGTTTCTGAATCAAAGTGATAAGTGAATTTTTGTTTGATTTTTTAGGATGAATTAAATATTCATAAAGCTATGTTTGATTATGAAAATAAATTTACTTAATTTTTTTTTAATTCATAGTGAAACATTATTCTATCTATCAAGATTATATAATATTAATCTATACAAAATTGACAAAATAAATATTTAAAAGAAATCATGTGGCAAATGAATATAAAATTTATCCACACTCGGTTTTGATGTTCACTAGTAGGATTGAGAGAGAAAGAGAGAGAGAGAGAAGAAAGTTTGTATTTATGTTACTATTTGTGATGTATGAGTAAGATTAGCACTATGACACTTAAATACCAACACTAAAACATTATAATTTGGCAATTTTCTACGACATCAATGTAGCGATGCTACATATCTGTTGAGCTTATAGGGATATAAAGGGAGGTTTATTACCTTCCTACATAGATTGTATCTCCATAGAATCAAGAAGGTTAAACATCCTACATCTAAGCATTCAAACATTCTATTTTAGTACTCCTATTTATTCTAATATTCTTCTATCGAGGTAATATATCACACTAGTTTTTTATTACACACTTGACCATTGTATGCATTAAGTTAAAATTGAGAGTTATAGAAAACATAAAAATTTTACTCAAAGTATAAGAGTCAACATTAGTACTAACATTGGACACACATTATTAGCCAAAAACTTTGGAATTAGCTAGACATGAATTGCAAACAAAATAAATAAAATTTCATTGCTTGTATAAAAGAGAAAATATTTAAATAAAAGTTATTGTAGAAGTCACCTGAGTAGCATAAATATACTCTCCACACTCCTTTCTTGTCTAGAAGTCTAATTTATTACAAAGAGATAGATTTATAATTACAAAATATAAGACTTTACTTTAAGGGTACACTATAGTCTGGAAAAAAATAACTAACAATTAGTATAGAACTAATAGAAATTTAACTTATATGAATTAAAAACTATATATGCTTGTACAAAAAATAGACTCAAGTACTATGATGCTTAACATAGTGGTGCTATGATGTTATAGAATTAATTAGTACCTCAGCATTGTTGGTCTAGTCAGTGCATCTATTGGATGAACTGGTGCATCTCTTGGGTGATTAAACATGGCTCCATTTTCGTTCAACTGCACCATTATGGAAGCACAATATTTGAGTTTCATGGTGTTAGAATGTAATAGCTGGCACTGCACATAGTGAAGCTTAGTTCAATGATTCTCAAATTCCTAAAACTCGAGTGTTGAGGTACAAATTTCAGGAGCTTTGATGCTATTAAGCGTTAAAGTACTAAAGTAAATAACATTTTTATGGTGATGAATTTGTGAAGAAAATTTTGGATCTTTTTTGTGGAAGAGTTGCGATGAATCTGTGGTAGAATTGTTTGCGCAAATTTACTACAAAAATTACTATTACATATCCACCGCAAGCTAAATTAGAATATAAATAAAAAAACTTTTTAAGTTATCATATCTTTGCATCAAAGTGAAGAAGGGTGATTGTATTTGATGAGTGGATTAGGGTTCAAACCTTTAGTTTGTTAGTTGGAAAAGCGGGAGATGGCGTGGTCAGTTGCTCAGACATGGGAATCCAGTCAAGTAGGAGATAGAGCAGGTAACATGTAGTCTGGTAAGGCTTGAGTAGTAGGTAATTTAGTTAGGCATAAGCAGTGGGAAGCTCACTTAGTTAGGAAAATTTTGTGGCATTTTTTTTTTTTTTGCTAAAGTTCTACTGCAAATCTTTTACAAATCCACCAAAAATATTTACGGTGGTTTTTTCTCTGACACAAATGATTTTATGATGCCACTTTTTATGTCATATTATATTTAGGCTTAACTCATATTTTGTGATGGACTTTCTTTATTTTGAGATCAATTTTTCCATCACAAAGAGGTAACTTTCCAGTAGTGGAATCAAACATAAAGGCCTCGAGTTTTAATTAAAAATTTATTAATGAATTGATCATATAAATTTAATTGAATTATTTAATTTAATTAGATTGAGCTTAACTTAATTAATTAATTAATTAATTTTTTTATTAATTTATTTATTTTATTTAAATCTTTAATTTCTTTGTTTATTTTAAATATTAAATAATTTTTAATTAAATTATTTTATCTATTTAAATAAAATTAATTAAGTTTTTTAAATATTTATTTTATTTAAATTTTTTTAATTTTAATTTGATTTATATTAATTTTATTATTTTATTTAACTTTATTTGATTTATTAAAATTCCTTCCTTATAGAAGAAAATTAGCATGTGCAATTGATTGATCAATCTGTCTTAAATAATTAAATGATTGATGATATAAATTAGAGATAATGTAAAAATGAATCACCCAAAATTTGGGTTTAATTGGACCAAAGATTAATTTTATATTTTTTCATTTAATTAAAGTTTAACTAAGGGTTAGTGTTTAATTCATATTTATTTAATTTTAAATTGGATAGGGTTATATTTTTCTTTCATTATAGGTTTGATTTAGGTTATATTATAATTTACTTTGCTTTATTTTGATTTTTATTGAATTTACTGTGTGAATTTTTTAAAATTTAGCTCCAAAATAAATGCTGAAATTAGGGTTTATAATTTAAGCAACTTAATGAACCTTAATTAATTTCAAATTAATCCCTAGCTAGGATATATAGTGTCACTAAGTGTGTTAGGTTTGAGTTTCTTTTCTATTGTAGTTGAAATGAATTTTCTAGAATTTTTCTAATTTAGCTAAGCAAAACCCTATGTTTAATTCCGTAGGTGTCACTACTGTTGATTTAGGTTTAGAATCATGTGTCATCTAACCCTTTTGTAAGAGTAAATAATAAAGAGTATAAATTTAAGTTGCTTGACTTACAATTTTAAGTTTTTGGATGGTTTTTAACATAGTTTCTATATAAGGTGTCCTAAAAACTATCATCCTATCCATTGCTTCAAATTTCTTATGAGAGTGACCTTTTGGAGAGTGTTTGGGATTGATTTTGTGAGTGAAGAGTGAGAGATCAAGTTAAGGGATGTTGTGAGGGATTCACAAAGTTGCCTAAAGTGAGAATCTCTTTTGTCTTCTTCAAATTTCTACCGAACTTCTTTGGAGGTTCTTGAGAGTAGATCTTTAAAACTAGATCAAGGTTTTCTGCCTTCACTAAGAGGGTGAAAATGGACATGTTGGTACTCTTTCTTGACCAAGAAGGTGAAAAAGGATGAGAAGGTACACTACCATCATTTGGAGAGTGTAAAAGCTGATGGTTTTGTGCTGCACCATGTTGGTGGAAGAGAGTTTGTATGGGCTTCTCCACCTTGCTGTGGAGGAAAAAGGAGAGTCATTTGTGCTTAGTGCAATACCTAGAGAATGAGTCTCCAAGGAGTGGATGTTTGTCAAGTTAGACCAAACCATTATAAAATTTGGTGTTCTTCTGTTAACTTTAATTTTCTTGCATTTTATTATTATTAAATTCTATGGTTGAAAAATTATTTATGAAAATCATCTCTATTGATAATTTTTTATTTTAGAATTAGTGATTTTCTATTTCATAAAGTTCAAAAGAAATTTCTAAAATCCATGAAATTTTTGAAATATCAAATTCACCACCCTCTTTGTTAGCCTTGTGATAGTTTTATTATGTTTAACTTCCTACATGAGCTATCAATAGCACCATCTTAATGGGGAAAAACTCAAAAATCTAGAATCCCCAAAGAAATATAGAATTGCCCTTATTTTCATAACATCAAAAAAGGGAATGATGCATTTTTCTTACTAATTAATAAAGCCTTTAATGAACAATGAGTATGATTATAAAGCTCTGATAACTGCTCTGAATCATATAATTCTGATGGAGAATAAATAGATTAAAATCTTTTGTGATTCTGAACTAGTGATCAACCATATTGTAGGAACCTATAAGGTTTTAAATCCTAAATGCCTCAAATATCACCAATACACCTACCACCTGCTCGAGCAAATTCCTGTTGTTACTTTGTATAGAATTTCTCATGGAAGCAATTATGTGGCAGATGCCTTAGTGAAGATCAAAAAGAAATTCACATATCTAGAAGAAGCCTGCATTCTTATAGAGATTCAAGGTCATGGAGTCCTATCTCTTAGAGATTTGGAGCACATCAATAAGTAGTCTTCCTAGGTCCTTGATGTTTCTTTAACAATTAATGAGGAAGGTGATTGGAGATAACCATTCATTGACTACCTTCAAGAAGAAAAAAATTTTCAAGAAAAATCTCTTACCTATCAAATAAAAAATTATGCAATCTTATATGCACATGTGAATAATACACTATACCACAAAAAATTTGATAAGATGTGGCTACATTCTTTAGACAAATGAGAGGCCCTAGAGATCATCAATGTGGTTCCCTCTAGATTATATGGTGCTCATCATTTAAAGCCTAAGAAGAAAATGAAAATTAAATGACTTTGATACTACTGGTCTATAATGATTGAAGATTTCTTGAATGTTGCAAAACCTTATCCTCAAAGCTAAATATAGTGGGGTCTTACATTGTCCACCTAATAAGTTGCATCCCATGATAGTTTTGTGTTTCTTTGAGAGTTTTGGCACATATTTTATTGGGCCTATTGACCCTCCTTGTTCGAAGGGTCATCGCTTTTTTTTAGCAGCGATTGATTATTTTTCCAAGAGGGAGGAAGCAGTTCCCATATGAAACATAACATCAGACCATGTCATAAAGTTCTTTCATGATCATATCATATATTGATTCAACATACCCCATAGAATCATATCCATTATTTGGTCAACATTCAACTGCACAAAAATCAATAATTTTGCAAAGCATCATAATATTGTTTGGAGATACTTAATAATCTATTACCTATTGAGTTAATGGGTTGGCTGAGGCCTTCAAGAAATCTTTGGTGCAGATAATCAAAAAGACCCTCTATGAAAATAAATGTCAATAGGATGAGAGGTTCGTGGAAGCCTTGTAGGTTTATCAGATCACTTATAGGACCCTGGCCAAATCCACTCCATCCACATTAGTGTATGGGTATGAGGTTGTACACCACCTTGAAGTACATATTCCCTAGCTGAAAGTTTCGATCCAAAATCAAATCATAATTAAAAATAATACACATCTTTGATTAGAAGAGCTCGAAGGCCTCAAAGAGCATCATCTCCAAGCTCAGTAAAGTCTAGAGTTGTATAAGACCTGAACGGTTCAATCTTATGATAAGTTAGTGTGACCTAAAACCTTCTAAGTAGGAGATTTGGTCTTGGTTCTTTTGAGGACAATCTTAGCTCATAAAAAGATTGATGGGAAGTTTAACCAATTTGGGAGGGACACCATCATAGTGATAGTTTACAAAGGGGGCTCATATCAGCTAGTTGATTGTAAAGAAAATCACCTAATGTTATCAGGCAATGAGCGATTCCTTAAGAAATACTATGCTTGATGTAGCTTGACTTATAAATTAATAAAAATATTTACATGTTTTGAATCAATTAAAATTTTTCTCATTTAATCCTTAAATCTTAAATTCAAATTTCTTTTCCTTAGTAATAGATTTTCCCTTTCCCTAGGGTTGGAATCTATTAGTGATTGAATAAGCCATTTTAGACACCATCCTAGTATCAACTTTAATCTGTCTATTAGGTGTAAGCCCTATATCAGCATCTTGCAGACCCAAGGTTAGGTAATTCCTTCCTTAGAATATAAATTTAATCTACTTATTTAGTTTATGTCCTCTCTCAGGATCCTATATACCTGAGGTTACATGGTGCCTTCCTTAGAATTTAACTTTAATCTATCTATTTGGTATAAGTCCTCTATTGGAATCCTATAGGCCTAAGGTTAGGTGATGCCTTCATTAGAATTCAACTTTAATCTAACTATTAGGTGTATGTCCATTATCAACATCCTCTAGACTCGAGGTTAGGTGATGCCTTAATTTAAATTCAACTTAAATCTAAATATTAGGAATAAGACCACTCTCGGCGTCCTTTAAACCTAAGGACAGGTGATGCCTTTCCTTAAACTTCAATTCAAACATGTCTATTAGGAATAAGTTCTCTATCAATTTCCTTTAAAGGGTGATGCCATCCTTTAGAATTAAAACTCCAAATTAGATCTCTTTTAATTTAGCCTACTTATTATACTACCATATTGAGGGTTTATTTATTCTCCTCATTTTTATATGAGGCCATTAGAACCTACCTACACTCCTTTTTAGTTATCTAATTATAGAAGAGTGTCCACTTGCTAATAATATATATCCCTATTATATTTTTATCCATGCTTTAATCCAAACTCAAATCCCAGTCTTTTATTCTAGACTTCAAACCAATTTTTAGTCAAACATTAATTCCCATACAATCAATTTTAGTTATTTATTTGATTGGGATTAAGATGGATAATTTAAATTAAATCATTCAAACCCAAAATCAAATCTAAATCAAGAGTCCTTTGACAAAATCCCAAGGTTAAGGACCCAAGTCCTAAAACCATTTCTAGGTGATTTTTTAGTCCCCTTGAAAACAAATAAAATTACCTCTAATTTATGATCTATCAGTTGCATATTGATCATTCCTGTTTTTAGGGTAAACCATCCAAATTTTAGCCCAATCTTACAACTTTAATCATAAAAGCTAAATTTATTTCCATATGCTACAGTACCTTCAAATAGTTATAACCTATGGAACTAGGCCCTCCACCTTGTGGAATTTGACCTTGGGGCTTTTTCAAAACCCCTCACCTTATCAATGACTCTTTCAAGGACATTTTGTCCAGTAATTCACATGTGTTGGATTTATTTTAATCCAGTATTGAACACGGGTCAAAATGACAAAAAAAAAATACCCTTTAATGAGATTTTTTACTTTTCCCTAAAACTCAACATGGCTCAACCACATCAATCCTTGAAACATACTCCAATGCATTCTAAACATCATTAGGAGTTCATTGGACCCAAATCCAGGCTTTGGTTTGACCTGGTTGACCAAGTCAATAATGGTTTCCAGATCAACCATAAACCCTATTTTGCACTCATTCCTACTTCAAATTATGACTAAATCTCTTCAAACTTTCGGACCACCTATCCTAGTGACTTTGACCTAAATAGCCACATGGACCCCGATAGTATTTAACTTGGTCAATTGAACCCATGTTGGGTCAAACTTGTCTTATTTAGGTCAAATCTTCTCATTTGATCAAATCAACCTTCTCAAACCATCAATCCTACTCCAAGTCTTAGTTTAAGTGCATTCAAATCCATCATAACTCAAATCTTGAGAGTTTGACAAAGTTAACCTTTTTTAGTTTGGTCAAATCCCTCATATTTGAGTGAAGTCCTTTTTACATTGAATCAAATCATTTCAAACCATCAAGTGCATTTAAATATGAAGTTTGAGCCCACCCATCTCACCTTGAGGCAGACCTTGGTAAGTATGACCAAGTCAACTATTTAGAATAGGTAAAATTCTTATGCCATTGATCAAACTTCTTCAAGAATCTAATTAAGCCCTACCAAACCCTTAATTCAATTATATTTTATGGTTTGAATATTTCCCAACTTTAATGCAAGTAAAACATCCTTAGGTTTAACCAAAGAAAACCTAGAACTTTGTCAAACCTCTCCATGCACTTGGCTATTCATTTAAACTCCCTACATATGGCCTCACATTCCTTCCAACTCACTCAAACAGGTTGCATACACCTCTTCATACTTCATCTTAGTGAACCTCATTAATTTGACTTGTCAACTAGTAAATTTAAGCTTAAGAAAAGCTTTTCATGGTCAACCTTTCATCTAAGATTCAAGTGTATTGTTTCAAGATTTTGGAATACACTTGGCGAGTAACTAATTATCCTCCCATCACAAACTCACCATCCTTTATCCTTTTAACTGGTCAAACCAGTCAACTTAAGAATAAAACCTATTCAAATATGCAAACTCCCTCATGCTCTCTCCCTCCTTCAAATTAGCTGGTCCTAATACCCAATTTAAACACCATAGCTCTTCTAAAGACTCATTAACTAAGCTAAATTTTTGGTTTAGCCTTAAGAGGTAAGTTTTACACCCCTACCTACTCAAGCACCCAATAGAAATGTAATTTTTCTAGCCTTCCCCTAGCCATCCCAATGCCTTGGGATAGGTGTAGGGCACTTAATGAAAAGCTCTGATGCATCAGAGCCATTGATCTTAAACCCTAGTGATTAAACAAAGAAAAAGACCTCATATCACTCATTCACTCAACACCCAATTTCCAAGCCTCCCCAGAGCTCTTTCTCATTTCATTTCAACTTTCTAAAGCCTCCTCTCCACTTCCCAAGTCCAAAAAAATTGGTCAATAGGCGACAGTGGTGAGATTCCAGTGAGAAAAGCCTTTTAAGTCTTTCCAAGGTTCATTGCTTCCAATCCAGGCATTTTTAGCCAAGGTTTCCTTCTAGAGATTTGTACGAGAACACTCCACAAGCTCAATAAACCCAAGATCACCTAAATCCATCAGTTGGATCAAGGTAAAGCCTTAAACCTTGCTTTATAATCTTGGTTAAAAATAACTTTCTATAAAGTGATTTTTATAAAAAATGAACAAACTCCCACAACTTATCTTCATGAAATGAAGCTCTGCATAAAATTTTATGTCATTCAATTGTGTATTTTTTGAGAACAAAGTGATTTCCTTAATCTTAGGGTTAACAGTAGTGTGCATGAATTTGTACAATTTTTAGACTATTTATCAAACAATCAACAATCTTAGTTTTATTGTTTATTAATTTAATCAAACCACAAATTTGATCCCACAATTCTACCTTTTTTCTGATTAGATATTGACCCCAAACCACATGTTGGTGAGCAAACCTGATCTAGTGTTGACTCAGATAAGTAACACACAGTGTTGCATCGCACAATGATTGCCAATGATTATGACGATGTATTAATAATGATTGCATACCGACACTGCGGCTCCGAGAGCAATGTGTGGCTATCCCATCTCCATGTATTCTATTTAAGCATCCAGAGAGCGATAAGTGGCCCACTGTCACCTCCTTCGATACCATTTGACTTTAATTTCAAAAATATGTTTTAAGTGTACTTAACTTCAAAAAAATCATAATAATTCATTTTCTCGCTGGAATCTTATATTTAATTTTCATTTTCTCATTGATCTTAATGCCTGGAGCCTCTAAACTCTATTCATTATAAGATTAGATTTCCATTATCCTAAATTTAAAATTCCATTATATTTGGATGGTTTGATTGAATGATTTAAGAAATTAAAGTTCAAGTTTAAAATGAGTTAAAGTCCTTCAATCAATCCAAGTAATTTGATCAGCTGATAAGATAGTACATATCACATCAAAGAAAATTTTCATTCAAAAGAATTCAAACAAGACACTTGATTCCTACTAGCGAGCTACTTTGTCACATCCTAGCACTCTATCTAAACTTTGTGCAATATGAAAGCCCTTAGCATTGCTAAATCAAATAAGTTACTACAATGGCATATTATAGCATTCATACTCATTGCTAATTAAAGGCAATGATTGGGCACCCACGATTAATTCTTTTAAATTAAATAAAAATAATAATTTCTTATAACATCTTAAAATTAAAAAAAATAATTCATCCATATTTAGTGTTCTTGGACTTGTTGGAAATCTCTTAGCCTCTACTCTTTATTAAAAATATTTTTAAGAGCTTCGAAATGTGCATACTGTGATAATGAGATATGATTATTTTCTAATTTTGTTGTATATCTCATGATCCAATGGCCAAAATTTTCCTCCAATATGGATGGTAAATATGAGGGTGCATCCCTGAGATACCCTAATTTTCTTAGATCAAGATTTAATTATATTTTCTATTATTTGAATTTTCAAGTTTATGGGTCCATTTTGGACCCATCGTTTTGAAATTTCATAACTTTTCATACACTTAGAATTAAAATTTCATTTATCCATGTCATGTTTAAATGTATGTTAGGGTTAGCTTTCCACTAATTTCATCCAATACTAATGAGTTTATATCTTACAGTAAATCATGAAAGTTATAGATATATTTAACATGGTGGTTGATTTTTTAATGTAG
This sequence comes from Dendrobium nobile, assembly GCA_022539455.1. Taxonomy (NCBI): domain Eukaryota; kingdom Viridiplantae; phylum Streptophyta; class Magnoliopsida; order Asparagales; family Orchidaceae; genus Dendrobium; species Dendrobium nobile. The sequence continues at coordinate 43,000,318 of CM039736.1, forward strand.
GGAGACTTTCATTAACCCAAATTTAGTGGGTCTAAAGCACATGTATTCATTTACTTTGATCCTTGGTTAAATATGGTTGACCAAAGTATGCCTTATACACTTTATAAATTTAAAAACATGATTTTGAATTCACCATAGAACCAAACTCTTGGGTACTATGCATTGGATCACCAAGAACCTACCCAAAAAGTTTCAACCTATGGGTCCACCTAATTTAGTAAATGTGACAAAAGTCAACCCTTGCATAATTAAAATTTTCTAATTACTCTATTAGGTGCCCAATGGTCCCATACACCTAACCTATGAAGCCCAAGCCCTAGTTTGACCAGAGTCAACCAATTGAGATGTAACAAGAGGTCCAACATAACATTTTTAAGAACAATATCTACCTGAACCAATCTGGTCTGAACCATTACTTTGGTCAGCTCTTAAAATACTCCAGGAAAATGACCCAGTAGACCCTTCCCTTAAATTTGATGGGTAAACAACTGAGTTGAACCAAGCTTCTCAAAACCCATTAAATGGACCTCCATGCCAACCTAGCCCAAAATGGCTTAAGCCAACACATGGGTGGGTTCTAAAAGCTTCATTGAACATATATAAACCCTTTCAATCGATATGGGTTACTAAGGCTCCCTAACCATCTAAAATAACCACTTTCATATCATGGGTTAAAGCTTAACATCCTTTCCACTTGGACTGATGAGCTAATACTTTCCATAATGATCCATTGGCTCATATAGCTCAGTCCCAAGTTGCCTTGGATAAGTGACATGGCATGCATATAGCCAACTTAATGGTTGGTTCATTTTCAAATTTTTACAAAGGCTTAACGTTTACTCAACTAGTTTTCCTAGACTCATAGCCCTAGCCTCCTCCAAATCTTTATGAACCTTCCTTAGTTCAAGAAAACCAAAAACAAGGAAGAGAGAGAGAGAAAAAAAATAATCCATATGCATCTTCTAATCTAGCTAGATCTAACTCTTGAGGTCTTCTTGAAGATTAAAGATGAGTTCATGACCATTAAAATAAGCCCAAGATCAGTAAAATCCATCCACTAGTTAGTCTTAATTTACTATTTAAAGTTTTAAGATCAATCTCAAAATTATCCTAGATCTTAGTGCATTGAGTATCAAAACTCCAGGGATTTAATGATTAGATCATCATGATCATCTATTTCAAATTTTATCCAATTTTAATGGTTAGATAAAAAAATTATGAGAAACTAAAGAATTTAGTCCATTTTGAATTAAATTGGTTCTCTAGTGCATTCATATGCATGTGTGTTCAACCCAATAAGAAATGGGGCATTCAACATAATCAGAAAACCCAAATAAGCCACATCAAAAGAATTAAATAGCACAAAAGTTCCATGGAATTGAACATATATTTTTTGGTTTGTATACCAATGACATGGATCCATATGTTGTGTCCATTCACTTTGTGGAGGATCAAATGGCACCGATATGGTACTGACTTTGTTAAGTAACATTTTACAAAGCACAATCATTCTTCCACGTGTCCCAACATGCGTAACCCCAGAGAAAGTCAGTGCCATTTTAAATTCAATAAAATTGAATTTAAAAAGTAAATAATTTCTCAAAAACTTTAATAAGAATTGAAACTTCTTTATAAATCCAAATTTAGTGTTCTAGGGCTTGTTAGAAAGCTATTGATCTCTATTTGGTTTTAAAAAATAATTCTTAGAGTGTTCGATCATTGGATCTTGAATTAAACACAAATATTTTAATTCTAATTTTCTTGAATTTATTAAGATCCATTAGTTAAATTTGAATTTTCAAGTTTATGGGTCCATTTTGGACCCATAACTTTTAAAATTCATAACTATACATATACTAAGAACTAAGTTTTCATTTCTCTATGGTGTGTTTATATGTATGTCCGATTCAGTTTGCCACTAATTTCACCCAATTCTAGTAACTATAACTCCTAAAATATATCACCAAGGCTATAAAAGATTTTAGCTTTACTGATTATTTTTTCAACATAGGGAGGCTTCAATGAGCCCAAATTTGGTGGGTTTGCTGTACATGTATCTTTTAAACTATGTTTTAAATTTCACTACATTTGGAGGTCATTTGGTCTATCATTTAGCCAACCCAAGACTCATGTAAAAATTGGACCTAGGACCTTTAAAAATTCATAGTAAAACTTTTTAACTCAAAAAATTACATATATTATATAAAAATGCTCAGAATTGGAAGCTTAAAAAAGCAAAATTAAAACTCTTTAAAATACATTCGGCATAAATTTTAATTTAATAACCAAAGAAATTAACTCTTTAATTATAATAAATAAACAAATAAATATATAAATTACTAAACTAATTTAAACACTTGAAATCATCCCTAGAGGTCATTTAATTTATTTAGGGAAGATTTTAAGAGTTCTGAAATTTATTTAGTGCAAGATAAGAAAATGACTATAATTAATTAATTAATTAATTACAAAATACAATAAACTTTAATAATTAATAACTAATTTTGGAATTGATCAAACCCAAAGGCATTTGACTCATCTCGGAATCTAACATTTATTTAATAAAAATTCAAACTTCAAAATTTATAATAAATCAAAATAGTCAACATTTGGGTCAAACTTAATACATCAAACCTATAAAATCCATAACTAATTCCAAAAAATTATTAATTTAGTAAACTCAAAGGCATTAGACTCATCTCAAGGTTTAGTACTTATAAAAATATTAAAATTTTAGAAAAGTAATGAAAATCAAATTGGCAAGAAATGGAGCCCACGTAAAATTTATTAAATTTTTTATTAAAATATACAAAATCATTAAATCATCAATTCATTTAAATAAATCAGTAAAAAAAATTAAATAAATAACCAACATTCCTCTCATTGAATTTTTTTATGATGGACTACCTCGAAATATAGGGTTAGGTGTACTAAGGTGGCTTTGGTACATGTTCCCATTGTGATAACACTACAAACAAATTTGATAGAATGTAAATTTTAAAATTATAAACTTTATAAATTAGTAATCAATTAAATTAATTTAATTTAAAAATTATTAATAAAATACTTAGACTTTATAGGTTTTATACCCTTGTGCTTGCTTCCTTTTAGCATTGACAAGGTGTATTGACTTGGGAAGCTTTAAGGATCAAAATATATAATTAAAATAGAAGACTCCATGCTATCAATCTATTCAAATCTTAAAGCATTGGTAGTATTACAATATTTAGTACATGATATACTAATCAATAGCTTCTAACACTTTGAAGTTGTTGAATGTTTTGTTCTTTAAAACCTAATGATAAATAACTTCAATAATCAAACAACTTTAAGAAAAATTTTAAAACCTCTAAATCATTAAAATTTAAATTCAAGCTATCATTTAAAGAACTTGAATAAATAAATTCATTTATAAACAAGTATAAACTAATAAATCCTAGGAACTATCTAAGCCACACAACCATTATACATATAATTAGGTGGATTGCTAGGACAACCAACTCTAGCCTAGGTTGAAAGTTGGTGGAGGTTGATAGACCTCAAAGAACTAGCCAGAGGAATATCAAGAGGAGGTGAATTGGTAATTTAAAAAAATTCTTACTTCAAAATAATAATAACAATATTTTTGAAATAAAAATTTCAAAAATTGATAATAACATATTTTAGTTGAATGCAGAAGTGAATGATTTTTTCAAATATATTAAATTAATTATGATGATATTCTAAATTTCATAAAAATAAATAAATCACGAATTTTCCTGAGAAGTTATCACAAAATAAAAATAAAAAAAAAGTAAAAGGGTGAAAAGGAAAAAATACACCAAACTTTTTATAGTAGTTCAGTCAACCTTGACCTATGTCCTCTCCCCGAAGTCCTCTACTTTGTGTATTGCACTAGAAATAAGTGACTCTCCATTTTCCCTCATAGCAAGGTGGAGAAGCCTTTAAAAAATCCCTTTCACCAAACTATGGTGCGATGAAGTGCCCAAAGCTATGTCACCCTCCTAAAGATGGCAGCAAACCTTCAATCACTTTCTCCCTACTGGAGATGCATATTACCTCAGCTTCTTTTTCACCCTCTTAGAGAAAGCAGAGAACCTCAACTTCTTTTTCTCCCTCCTTCAGAAGGAAGAGAACCCACAGGATTTAACTTTGAAGCCTCTCTCCCAAGAGAAACATCAAGGACTCACAAGGCCACATGAAGAATCAAATGCAGGTAAGCCTGGAGAAACCATGTGATCCTTTCACACTACTTCTTCCTCATGCTCAACCTCACCCTCTTCTTTCTCTCTCACCAAAGAGCTCTCAAGAAATTATTCTCTCTCAAAGTTCCTAGTCATATACTCCTCTCTCTTTTACCAAGAGATTCTTCAAGCATTACATAAGTATTAGGCTTCAAGAAACCCTAAAAATTTAAGTTGGTCATCTTTATTTGTATAATAAGAATGAAATTCATCTAGTATGATTAGTTCAAAAAAACTAGACCAATCTAGTACGATACAAATAGTCATTCAGCGAACTATTCAAATTTTTGAACACATTGTATAATATGATCATGAGCTCATCTCGTATTTATTATCTATTTAATTTCTATACATTTATAAGGGATGATCTATGGGATGATAGAAAATTATTTCTATCAATCATTTTGTACTATTCTCATTGTATAATAAAATTAGTTAATTTCAAAAGGGCCAACCAATCTCATGTAAATATTATACAATATGATTAGTTCAAAAATTATGGATTCATTTCGTTTGATATTAGGGAAGACCAAATTTCATCTCTGTCAATCATATGGTACAATTAAGATCTTAATGTATAAGTAAGATCATACAATACAAATTTCTATCATTAATTAAACCATGATTTGATTGGCTATTTGTAGGAGAAAATTTAAGTAAGATTACAACATTTCGTATAGCAAGATTAGAATTATATATCATGACTAGGTCAAAAATTTTATTTTTGAATTTATTACTTAATTTATCTAGTTTTTAGGGTTTACAAATCAAAATAAATTATATAGTATGATAGGCATCATATAGTATGATTAGTTCAATACCATTAATTATTTAATTAGCTGATAAGACCATTTTTTTAGTTACTAATCATATAGTATGATTATAAGTCATACAATATAATTATGTAAAAAAACATCTTAGGTTTTCTTCACTCCCCTTGTGTGTGTGTGTGTGTATGTGTGCGCGCGCGCATGGTTACCAATTGTATGCTCCTTATGTAGCTAGACTAAATAAATAGAAAATATAAAAAAAATTAAAATTACCAACTCTTTAACTTAACACACTATTCGACCTAAGCTTGAGTCTTCAGTAGTCTTGAGCGGTGTATGTTTTTTCCTAAAATATTAGCACACACATAAAAAATACAATATCTAGTGTTCACACTAAGAAAAATAAAATATTCAATCGATAATATTTGTTATCATCAAAATTACGAGCTGTGGATCTTGGATTGCAACATAGGCTACATTACTATTTTGATTTCCTTACTAAATGCTTCGCTTAGAGAGTACTTTGAGTATGTTTATTTATTTTCAATAATTTAAATTTCATATATTTTAAATTTCTATTTGTGTACTAAAGCTCTTTAAAGATTGTATTAGAAGTAATTGCTCATTACAAAACTTCTTTACACTTTCACATGCTTTTATATGCTTCATATTTTTTTTAAATTCCTACAAGAGTCAAAGTAGAATATGCCTAAGAAGGATGTATAAATGTATAAGTCATTGAAATAGTAAAATTTATATAGATTGAGTTGTACAACATCTAAAGTTATAGAAGATTCAAATATACATGCTTATATATATATATATATATATATATATATATATATATATATATATATATATATATATATATATATATATATATATGCTCCAAAAGAATATATCATTTCCTTTGGAGGTTACTCTCTTCTGGAATTACATAAAAGACATAGAGCTTAAATATCATAAGCAAGTTTTTTTTAATCTATATATATGGTGGGATTAGAAATCAAGGTTTATTGTGGTAGAGCCTAGCCACCTTTCTTTCTACAGAGTTTGAGTATGCTGCAAATTACTAAATCAATGAATAAAGAAATTGATTTTTATATTAAGCTTTTTATTTATTACATTACTCCATGCATTACCTTCAAATGGGTAGTTGATTGCTTTAGTGGGTAGAACATTTTTTAGGTTTCTTTCAATATATAGGTTCCATATTTTGTTGGAACATGTATACTAGTTATATGTTGATACAGTACTTGGTGTCATATATGCCAATACATTTACTTATACATGAATACATACACGAATTATATTTTTCAACTTATGTTAAGAAAAACTTATGCCAACAAGGGCAAGGTAGAGGGGTCCTCATTCATCTAGAGGATTTTGTTACTTTAAATTTGGTATAAGGTAATCATTCTGACAAAATTTCTTTAAAATATTGGAAGTTAGAAAATTTAGTTAGGATAATTAAATAAGATAAAATGTAGCCTTTTTGTGAGTCATCTTGTTAGTTTCATTTAAACTCAAAATTAAAATTACTCATCTTAAGTCATAAATTTTAAAGTATGATTCATCCTTTGATCTCTTAGGGTAGAGCTTAGTCTATCATGCATTACATCTAAGGAAATTGATTTGGTATTAGGATTGTTAGCTTGCAACTCAATCCAAGCAAGTTTAAGTCTAGATTGTAAACACCTCTTCATTCTTTGTACATTTCTACTCAATTCATTTAAAATCAAAAAAGTCTAAATCTAAATTCTATGGAAAACTAAGGATTTTATAATCTAAATCTTATACATTAAATCTTGTTAGCTCAAATATTTCCTTATATCCATATGTCTTTGGAAATCTATAGTCTTCACTTTAAACGAGAGTATTCTTTTAGGAGATATAGTTAACTATAGGAGCTTACCCCTTATGGAGTCTATAACTCATAATAAAATAAACCCTATCTTAGTTTATTTCTAAGGTAGGGGAAAGATGTTTGGAATGAAGGCCTAAGATTTAAATAATAGAATAATTTCATAACTAAAATGATAGGTGAATGTTTATTTTATCTTTCGAAACTATTTGAATGTTCCCTAAATAGCATTTAATCTTGAATGGAAAGTTTCTCATCTAAAACTAATAGTGAAACATTAATCTACCATTAAGGTTGGTATAACATTAATCTCTGCATATTTGATTAATGAAATCCAAAATATAAATTTAAAAGTAAATTTTATTTGACGTTGCATTTTGGACTTTAAATTTGTCCACAAGTAGTTCCTAGTCATATTGAATAAATTTTTTATAATTAATTTACTTGTTTAAGGTCATTAAAGGTTGATTTGAATTTAGTTTTAAGTGTTTTAGGGGTTTTTCATTTATTCTAAGGGTGTTTTGATTGTTGAAGTTGTATACATTTATGTTTTAAAGAACATAGTGCTCAATAACTTCAAAATGATAGAAGCTATTGAGTAGCAAGTCCTAGGCTAATATTTGTAATTCTATCAATCTTCCAAAATTAAGGTAGATAGTGTTAAGAAAGTTGCTATTTGCACGTTTTAAATTCTTACAACTTATATATTTTTGATGAATCCAAATATTATTATTTTAATTTTATTTTCTCCTAACACTTTTTAGAAAAATTGTTTTTGCTCTTGTGTGAACTAATATTTTAGGAAAATTGAACTCCAGACTAATGAAGACTTCAAATCAAATTCAGCATGAGATAGTTTGTAAATTGAAGCTTGTACTTTTTCATTGTATTGAGTTTGAGACGGAGTGATTGTAATTGAGTAAATAAGCACACACACACACACACACTTGGGGAGATCATTAAAAATTTATACTGATCGTATAGGACAAACTCAGTTTGTACGACATGATCAGTCAGTTATCCCCTCATTAGAGCAATGGAACAAATAGGGGATGAGAAAATTTTCTAAGTACTAATCATCCAGATGAAGGTTTATTTGTCCCAGGATGAATTGCTCTTTAGAAATTTTTCATCCAGACGAGCTCCTATTCGTGCCAGGATGAAATGCTCTCTGGAAAATTTTCATCCAGCCGAAATTCAATTCATCCTAGGATGAAATTATGCTCTCTGGAAAAATTTCGTCCAGATAAAATTCATTTCGTCCCAGGATGAAATGCTCTCTGGAAAATTTTCAACCAGATGGTTCGAAATGCTCTCTGGAAAATTTTCATCCAGATGAACCACAGTTTGTCCCATGATGAAATACTTTGTCCTTTAAACCTTTGATAACGTCTTGCAGTTTGACAAACTGACTCTTGAAATAATCGTTCATCCTGGGACGAATATATTTCATACGGAATGATGCTCGTGTACGAAGTCAATTCGTACCAATATACATTAGGTTCGTATGCAACTGATTTAAGTAAATTCGTCCAGGATGATCCACGATCATACGGGACGATCCACGATCGTACGGGACGACCTACTTCATTTTGACTTGAATTTCAGCAGTTTTTGGACAGTTTTTTGTGTCTTTCCTATATAAAGTCCAATTCAAACTACCTCTTAATCTTTTTGCTTACTGAACATCATACCAATTGAAAGGAAAATCAAGGAGAGAGTGTTTGAAGGAGATTTCTTAATACTGGAGCGTGAAGGATTCACTTGGTACTCAAAGGTAAGAATCTCTACTTGTGGTTTTTGATTATTTTACTCTTTTCTCTCTTCTTTTTAGATTTCTTGAGAGAAGATCTGTCAAGGAGATCTGGTTCTCTGCCGACACTTGGAGAGTGTGAACAGCCGAAGGGTTCTCTACCTACACTTAGAGAGTGTGAACAACTGAAGGGTTCTCTTCCTACACCGGGAGAGTGTGAAAGGATGGAAGGTTCTCTGCCTACACCAGGAGAGCGTGAAAGGATGGAAGGTTCTCTGCCAACACTTGGAAGAGTATAAAAGGACGTCGGTTCTCTACCGCACCGGGTAGTGATGGAAGAGAGTTTTGTAAAGGCTTCTCCGCCTTACTGTGGGTGCAAAAGGAGAGTCACTAGTGGTATTAGTGCAATACTCAGAGGGTGCCTCTAGGGAGTGGATATAGGTCGTGTTTAACTGAACCACTACAAATCTCGTGTATTTTATTTTTTCTGCTACCTTTTATTTTACTGTTTAACTTGTAGTTTAAAAACCTTTTTCTACAAAAACTCATTAAAGTTATTTTTCGATACAAAATTTTAAAAGAGGGATTAATTATCAATTCACCCCCCCCCCCCTCTTGAATAGCCACTGGGACATAAGCTTACGTTTAACAACCTAATTCATATTATACAAGTTTCAACATGTGGTATTAGAGCTTTGTTTCAAAATCATAAGTTTAGACTACTTTTTGATTAACGTAGATGGCTACATTTGGAAACCGAAATACACCTGAGGGTTACTCTATAACTAGACCTCCATTGTTCAACAATATTCCTTTTGTTTTTTGGAAAACACGCATGTCAACATTTTTACAGTCATTTGATTACAGAATGTGGATCTTAGTTCAGGAAGGTTACACCAAGCCAACTAGATTAGTTGATGGAGTTAGAGTAGAGCACCTTTTATGGACTGGACTGTAGAAAAACGTGACTTAGCACAATTAAACGCCAAATGCTTAAATAGTTTCTTTTGTGATCTTAAATCAGAAGATTACATACGGGTTTCTACTTGCAAGAGTGGAAAGGATATATGTGATAGACTTTGTATAACTTATGAGGAGACTAATGAAGTTAAGTAATCTTGACTTAATATCTTATTGCAAGATTATGAACTATTTTGCATGAAACCAAATAAATATATTTATGATATGTACATAACATTCACACAAATAGTTACCTCTTTACATGCATTGGGTAAGGAACTAACGAATGCTGAAATGGTCAATAAGATACTTTGTTGTTTACCTACTACTTATGATGCAAAAATTACTACAATTACAGAGTCTAAAGATCTAAACATTTACTCTATTGATAATCTTCTTGGTTCGCTAATTGCTTACGAGCAAGGAGTTCGCCAAAGAAGATTGATGCAGGTGAACCACGAAAGGAGAAGAACATAGCATTGAAAGTAGAGGAGTCTGAGAGTGAGCACTCACAACCTGAGGATGAAGATGACATCTCACTAATGATTAGACAACTCAGAAGCTTTCTGAAGAGGAAAGTAGAGGAGATGCCAGTAATGGAATAGAGGTAAATTTAACAGAAATGCCAAGGTTTCAAATGATGTGATTTTCTATAAGTGCAAAAAACCTGGACATATTAAGACAGATTGTCCGAAACTTAAAGCCACTCCTAGCAAGGAAAAGGTAGAAGAGAAACCATTTATGAAGAAGGGCAAGAAGAATTTCTAAAGAGCATTTTGGGTGGACTCAGCTTTGGACTCATCAGAGACAAAAAAAAGGAAGAGGAAGTCACTAATCTGTGCTTAATGGCCGATAGTCTTGATCAGTCATATCAAGAAGAGGTATGTGACTTAACTTATGATGAACTTTTTGAAGTTTCTAAACACATGCATGATGCATATAGGAAAATGAAGAAAATGCATGCTAGTCTAAGCTTAGAATTTGAGGAACTACAAAAGAATCATGAAATCCTTAGGAAAGATCATGCTTTAATTGATGACAACCACATAAAATTACTTGATGAGTTTGATGACTCGAATAAAAAATCATGAAAGTTTAAAATCATTCTATGGTGAACTTGAAAAAGATTTCAAAAATTTTAAGGATGAATCAGAGAGAAAAATTTATAAGATAAATTATACAAATAAAATTTTGGAAGATATGAATTCATTTTACATATTGAAGATAAAAGCTCTCGAGGATAATAGGATACCCCCTAGACTTGAAGATTTCACTAATCCTACTTTATATCCTAAATTTATGCAATCCTTAAATAAACAGATCAATAATATAAGACTTAGGAATCTATTCCAAAAGTCAAATGTAATAATTATGAATTGTTTGGACATATAGCTCACACCTGTACTTTGAAGAAGAAAACTTATTTGGTGTGGAGACCTAAGATGCATAAAACTAGACATATCATACATGCATCTGATTATAAATTACCAAAAAGAGAACTCAAACTTTTTTGGGTTCCCAGGTCTAATGTTTGATAATTTTGCAGGGTCGCTCTCACACAAGACCTCGTGAGAGCATATGGTACCTGGACAACAGATGCTCAAAGCATATAACTGGAGATACTGCATAATTCATATCACTGGAAGCTAGGAGTGGAGACAAGGTTACACTTGGAGATAACACCACAAGGAAGGTGAATGGGATAGGTATAATTGGAAATTTTAAGAATTTTTACAATGAAAACATATTATTGGTAGAAGGCTTAAAGCATAATTTGTTAAGTATAAGCCAGCTATGTAACAAAGGATATTGTGTAAAATTTTTTCCTACTAGCTGCATATTAAGTCTAAATGGAAATGATGTTTTGAATGGAATAAGGGTAAATAATGTGTATATGCTCGATTTGAATTGTATTCAATCTCCTACTGCTTTTTGTTTAAAAACTATTTTCGATAAGTCATGGCTTTAGCATAGGAGACTTTGTCACTCTAGCATGAAAAACCTTAGGAGGATTACCCAAAAGAACTTAGTAAGAGGTATACCAAAACTAGACTTTACTAAGGACCACTTTTGTGATGCATGTCAATTAGGAAAATAGGTGAAGTCATCTTTTCAGTGCAATAAAAATCTTAGAACTAGTAAACCATTAAAAAATTTGCATATGGATCTTTTTGAACCAGTTGGAACTGTAAGTCTAGGGGGGAAGGTATACAGATTTGTAACAGTGGATGATTACTCTAGATTCACATGGGTTAAGATTTCTATTTCAAAAGAGTGAATCATTTGAGGAATTTAAAAACTTTTCGACTTGGATTCAAAGAAAGCTAGGATGTGAAATTATGACTATACAAAGTGATCATGGAGGAGAATTTAAAAATGAAAGATTTGAGAAATTTTGTAAGGAGAAAGGAATTCATCACAACTTTTCTACACTTAGAACCCCTCAGAAGAATGGGGTAGTCAAAAGAAGGAACAGAACATTAATAGAAGCCACCTGAGCCATGTTAGCAGAATACTCACTTCCTAAATACTTTTGGGCTGAGGCGGTTAGCACTGCATGTTATGTTCTGAATAGGGTGAATGTGAGATCTAAATTAAAGAAAACACCCTATGAGTTGTTAAAAGGAAGAACACCTAATTTTTCACATTTGCATGTTTTTGGTTGTAAGGTATTTATTCATAATAATGGAAAATCTACCTTAGAGAAATTTGATCAAAAATCAGATGAAGAAATTTTTATAGGATTCTCAAGTCTTAGAAAATCTTTTAGAGTATTAAACAAAAGAACTTTAGTAATTGAAAAGACCACATATATTGTATTTGATGAATCTGGAATTTTGGAAGAGCCAAATATAATAGAATATGAGATAGAGGTTAACCCCCTAAAGAATGATAAAATAAATTTGGAAGAAAATTTGGAGATAGAAAACCCTTTGCCTATAGATTTGAGATTTTCTAAAAATCACCCAAAAGAGTTGATAATTGGTAAACCTAGTGAGGGTGTAAGGACTAGGCATGAATTAAACAAAGAAGTAAATCATTCAGCCATTATTTCAACTGTAGAACCCACAAATATTGATCAAGCACTTTCAGATGAATTTTGGATTTTAGCTATACAAAAAGAGTTAAATCAATTTGTAAGAAATAAAGTTTGGGAATTAACTCTAAGGCCAAAGGATCAATGTGTAGTTGGAACTAAGTGGGTTTTTAAGAATAAAATAAATGACTCGGGAGTAGTCATTAGAAATAAGGCTTTAATGGTGGCTAAGGGATATAACCAAATTGAAGGGATTAATTTTGAAAAGACTTTTTTTCTTGTAGCTAGACTTGAAGCAATTAGGGTTTTGCTAGCTTTTGCCTGTTTTAGAGGATTTAAACTATACCAAATTTATGTAAAAAGTGTCTTTTTAAAAGGGGTAATTCAAGATGATGTTTTTGTAGAACAACCTCCAAATTTTGAAAATTCTAAACACCCAAATGATTTTTTCAAATTAAAAAGGGCATTACATGGATTGAAACAGGCATCTAGGGCTTGGTATGAGAGATTGAGCACCTTCCTACTTGAAAGATCATGTGAAAAAGGAAGTGTGGATACAACTCTCTTTTTGAAGAAATTTAGAAAGGATATACCCATTGTACAAATTTATGTTGATGACATCATCTTTAGATCTACAAATAAAAATCTTTGTGATAATTTTTCTAAAATAATGAGTAGTGAATTTGAGATGTGTCTAATGAGAGATTTAAGCTACTTTCTAGGCTTTAGCATTAAGCAAATTGAGGAAGGTATATTTCTTAGTCAGTCAAAGTATGTTAAGGACATCCTCAAAAAGTATGAAATGGATAATGCTAAACCTGTTAGTACACCTATGGGTTCCTCAGTTCAGTTAGATAAGGACCCTAAGGGAAAATCTGTTGATCAAAAGAAATTTAGAGGGATAATTTGATCTTTGCTTTACTTGACAGCTAGCCGGCTCGATATCATATTTAGTATTTATTTGTTTGCAAGATTTCAATCAGATCCAAAAGAATCACATTTAACAACAGTAAAAAGGATTCTAATATATCTGTTAGGAACTCAAAACTTAGGAATTTGGTATCCTAAGTTTAGCTCTTCATTTGAAATAATTGGTTATTCATATTCTGACTTTGCAGGTTGTAGGGTTGATAGAAAAAGCACTTCTGAAACATGTCAGTTTATTGGAAACTCTTTAGTTTTTTGGTCCAGTAGAAAACAAAATTCAGTAGCCCTATCTACTACTGAAGCTAAATACATTGCATTAGGAAGTTGTGTGGCACAAGTACTTTGGTTGAAACAACAGTTGATTGATTTAGAATTATCTATAGGCACTATTCCGATTTATTGTGATAACACAAGTGCTATTTGTATTTCAAAAAATCCTATTCAACATTCAAGAACCAAACATGTAGACATCAGGCATCATTTCATAAGGGATCATGTATCCAAAGGAGAAATTGAACTCACTCATGTTTCTACTAAAAATCAACTTGCAGACATTTTTACAAAATCTTTAGTCTTTGATACTTTTAGTGAATTAAGAACAAGGCTTGGTATGATCGATTTAAATGCTTAATTAAAATTTTTCTACAACATTGATGTGTGTTTATTACTTAATGTTTTTGTATGTATTTATGAGTTTGTTATTTTTTGTATTTGTGATTTTATGATTTTATATATTTTTCTATTGTGTTTTTATTATGTATGTGTTTTATTTTTTGATTGAGTGCATGTTTATGAGAAATTTAAGTGAAAATCATCCAAGACAAAATTAATTTCGTACTGGAAGAATTGTGTAGTGTGTCAATCATCGAATTTGAACAGTTTGCATGTAGTTTTTCAGTTTTTATTTTTCACTTCATCTGTACCATTGTCATGATCGTCTGGATGAAATTTTGAAACGACGGGACAATTGATTGTCAGTTAAACGAATAAGGTCATTTTTAATACTATATTCGTACGTATAAATCTTTGGTTCGTCCGGACAAACGCTTGGCGATTCAGTGTGGGGGACAGTTTCAACTGCCATTAAAACGATCTTAAATTTTTTATCGTCCAGGACGAACACCTGTTCATCTGTACAATCGTTTGGTCAAAAGTCTGTACGAAAGGACGCTTCCTAAGTTGTGTGATTACGAAAAGCCATTTTATTTTGGGTCATTCATTCATCCATACAAAATTTTTTCGTATGGGGATAACAGAATTTCGTACGAGACGAAAGTAATTTCGTCTGTACGAATAGTCGTATTTCATTAAATTGTCGGGCTTTTAAACTCAATAGTCATCACTCACACATCTCTTTCAAGCCTTTCTACCATTAGATCTTATCAATGGAAAGTTCAAGCAAACAATAAAAGGTTCTAGCCACGGTTCTACCAAAAAATTCTAGCGATAACTTTCTAACCAAGGCCAAAGAAGAATCTTTTCCTAGATTTGTCTCCCGCTAAGATCACCCCGTCTAGAACTCTTATTCAAGAATAACTGACCTTTCAGGTAATGAACTTATTTGCTTCAACTCAATTTGATCTCATTCTCACACTAGTCCACCTCTACAACAAAGAGACCTTTCATTATTTCCTAGCAAACATGTCCTTCAATTCTGATCACTCTGTCATAAGATCCTATGTTTTTAAAAAGAAAGTTGAAATCACCAAGGCTGACCAAGGAATCTTTTTAAACTTAAGGATTGAGGGAACTAGAGCTCATACCATGACCACTGCTTCTGATTTTGACTAGTCTAAAATTAATGAAGTGATTAGAGGAATTATATTTAAGGAACATATGCCTAAAGTGTCTAGTCTTGTTCGTAATGCTCGTTTCATCCAGCATGTTCTTAAAACTTCTCTCATTCCTAAACCAGGTGATAGAGTCAACATTAATCATCTTCTTTCTATAGTAACCTTCTTGATTATGACTAACCAACCAATAGATAAAGCCCAACAAATCCTTGACTATCTTTATGGACTTTCTGAAATTGGTCATGTCGCCCATAAAAGAAAGAAGAATAGTGCTTTAGGACATCTTGTTGCCTACATTTTGGAAAAGAAATATGATTTGGTTCATCCAGTTCAAGATTTTGAAGAACCTCTCTACTACAATGACTGATCTTTTAGAGCTATCTTCAATAATAATGAACCACGTAAAGCACATGTTATTAGTAATTCAGAGGAGGAACCTGAACCTACACCTGCTAATGAACCAAATTACCAAGATTTGGTTTACAGATTTGATCAATTAGAGACTCATTTTGATCAAAAATTTGATCAAATTAAAACTCACTTACAACAGCAGGATACTCAATACAATCAGGACACGGGATATATTAGAGAGCAGATGAATGATATTAGTTCCAACATGCTTATGATAAGCAGTTACTTTAACTTCATCAATACTCAACCTCCTCCTCCTCCAGATCAGGGACCATCACAGTGATTCATGTACTTGGTTATGTATTACTTTAGATAATGTGATTGTGTTGTAGTAGTTTGTGATGTATTTTTCTTTTTGTGATGTATTTGTAATGTGTTTGTTTCTTTTGATGTTTTAGTATTTGAGTTTTTATGTTGTATTAATATCATTCCTTAGATTGTAATATCCATTATAATGATTTCAATATAAGTTATCATGTTTTGGTTTTAAACTTGTTTTGAAATATGTGTTAGCCTATATGACAATCTTTAAAATTTTTATTCTTAAAAGTGTTATATCTTGAAGTGCAACTTAAAATTGAATTCATTAGAAAATCTAATTTTTCTAAATTTAAGTTTTGCTTATAACTTGATGTAATTAAGATTGTCAATTTCGTGTCTCTTATTAGACTACATTAATGTTTAATATTATTATTGCAATTGTGGTGTTTTATCATTTTGTATTTAACTTATCAATAAATATTGATGCACTTAGAAAAATTTGAAATTGTTTATTATATATTATTGAAACGATCAAAATTACTCTTGAAAAATGTACAAATATACAAAAATCAAAAGGAATGCGTAATGGTTCGCAATTTGAAAAAGAAGCACAAAATAAGCCTACAAGTGAAAACTTGCACAAAAATATGCCACAATTATTGAAAAAGATGCGCAAAGCACCACATGTGGTAGTTATTTCTTTCCATAATATTTTAATCTCTTAATTCAAATTGATCTTCTGTACATTTATATTTCGTATTGAAATTTGAAATATACAAATTTTATATTCATCCTTTATGCAATGATATTCTTTATCTTAGTGTCTAAATTGATTCATATTTTTGATATATCTTTTTATTATAAAAGTTATATCTCTTCTTAAATTCTATGAATCATTTTTATTTACTTAATGATTTGATTTTATTTGTAAAATTTATTTCAATCTCTTTTAAGGATCAATTATCAAAGGATTATTATATGACTGCTTACATTTCTAGTCTTTTCCTTCTTCTCTTTTGCAATTATAAAAAAGGGGGAGAAAATATTGTTCGTATTATTTTTCTATATCGTATTGTTCATATCTTTGTTCTATATCATATTTTATCTTTATTCTGTATCATATTTTATTATTGTTATGTATCTTATTTTATCTTTGTTCTGTATTGTATTTTTATTTTGTATTGTATTTGTTGTATTTTGTTTTTAAATGAAAAAATAAAAATAATAAAAAAAAAGTAAAATAGTTGTGCAATGCCTCCTTATTTTCATATGTTCATCAATTCAGGGGGAGTTTAGGAGATTCTTAGAATTTGAAAATTATATAAACAATAATTATTTTGCCATTATCAAAAAGGGGGAGATTGTTAAGAGAGTTTCTATTTGCACGTTTTATATTCTTACAACTTGTATAGTTTTTATAATTCCAAATATTATTGTTTTAAGTTTTGTTTTCTCCTAACACTTTTTGTAAAAATTGTTTTGCTCTTGTGTGAATTAATATTTCAGGAAAATTGAACTCCAAACTAATGAAGACTTCAAATCAAATTCAACATGAGATAGTTTGTAAATTGAATCTTATACTTTTTCATTGTATTGAGTTTGAGAGGGAGTGATTATAATTGAGTAAATAAGCACACACACACTTGGGGAGATCTTTAAAAATTTATACTGATCGTACAGGACAAACTCAGTTCGTACGGGATGATCAGTCAGTTATCCCCTTGTTAGAGCAATGGAATGAATAGGGGACGAGAAAAATTTTCTAAGTACTAATGGTCCAGACTAGGTTTATCCGTCCCAGGATGAATTTCTCCCTGGAAATTTTTCATCCAGACGAGCTCCTATTCGTGCCAGTATGAAATGCTCTATGGAAAATTTTCATCGAGCCAAAATTTAATTTATCCCAGGATAAAATGCTCTCTGGAAGATTTTCGTCCATACAAAATTCAATTCATCCCAAGACGAAATGCTCTCTAGAAAATTTTCGTCCAAACGAACTACTATTCGTGTAAGGACGAAATGCTCTCTAAAAAATTTTCGTCCAGAAGAACCATAGTTTGTCAAACGATAAAATACTTTGTCCTTTAAACCTTTGATAATGTCCTGCAGTTTGACAAACCTACCATTGAAATAACCATTCGTCCTGGGACGAATATATTTCGTACGGGACGATGCTTGTGTATGAAGTCAATTCGTACCAATATACATTGGGTTCATATGCAACTGATTTAAGTAAATTTGTCCAGGATGATCCACATCCGTACGGTATGATCCATGAAAGTACGGGATGATCCACTTCATTTTGACTTGAATTTCAGCAGTTTTTGGATGGCTTTTTTGTGTCTTTCCTATATAAAGTCCAATTAAAATTGCCTCTTAATCTTTTTGCTTACTGATCTTCGTGCTAATTGAAAGGAGACTCAAGGAGAGAGTGTGAGAGAGTGTTTGAAGTAGATTTCTTACTACTGGAGCGTGAAGGATTCACTTGGCACTCAAAAGTAAGAATCTCTACTTGTGGTTTTTGATTACTTCACTCTTTTCTCTCTTCCTTTTATATTTCTTGTGAGAAGATCTGTTAAGGAGATCATGTTCTCTTCCGACACTTGGAGATTGTGAACAGCCGAAGGGTTCTCTGCCTACACTTGGAGAGTGTGAACATCCAAAGGGTTCTCTGCCTACACTAGGAGAGTGTGAAATGATGAAAGGTTCTCTGCCTACACCTGGAGAGTGTGAAAGGATGGAAGGTTCTCTGTCAACACTGGGAAGAGTGTAAAAGGATGTCGGTTCTCTGCCGCACTGGGTAATAGTGGAAGAGAGTTTTGTAAAGGCTTCTTCGCCTTGCTGTGGGTTCAAAAAGGAGAGTCACTAGTGTATTAGCGCAATACTCAAAGGGTGCCTCTAGGGAGTGGATGTAGGTCTTGTTTGACCGAACTATTATAAATCTTGTGTCTTTTATTTTTTTTCGCTGCCTTTTATTTTATTGTTTAACTTCTGGTTGAAAAACCTCTTTCTACAAAAACTCATTAAAGTTATTTTTTGGTATAAAACTTTAAAAGAGGGATTAATTTTTTAATTACCAATTCCCCCCCCCCCTCTTGGATAGCTGCTGGGACATAAGCTTAGGTTTAACAACCTAATTTATATTGTACAAGTTTCAATAGATAGGTATGCATAGAGTTCTTGAATTTTAATTAGGTGTTTTAGTCCTTATTCTTTCCAAACCAATACGCCATTGCCTTCTTAAAAAGAGTTGAGTACAAGGGTATGAAAGCTTTAATGTTTAAATATTTTATTACTAATTTCAATTATTGTTTAAGTTAGATAGCAATTAGCTTTGTTAAACTAGGGCTATAAGGTTTATTTTACCCTCTTTAGGGATAAGTTAATAACTTTATTAGCCCGGGTTACCAAAAATTAACTTTTATATAAGTTTGATGGTTGGTTGTTGATTTTTAATTAATTAAATTCATTAATTACTTTTTTTATAACATTTATAATATAACACTTCTATTTAACCAATTCATTCATGGCATTTTCATAACAGACACGAGGATCAAGACCTCCTTAGAACACATAGCACTGTAATGTGAGATAATTTAGCCTAAAAAAATTATTAAAATAATATGAAGTGTAATTGTTGCTCATTTGATTTGATTTAACAAATTATTGGTTCACTAAATTTTTTATGATTTATTAAATTTTTTTATTGAATTATTTAATGAATTAAGCATAACCAATTATTAACTTTTTAATTTATACTGAATTCTACAAATTTTATATTTTTATAAATACTAAGTAAAGTTATATGAACAATGCCTTTGAGTTTGTGCTAATTGGATTTTTCAAAAATTAGTTATAATTTTTACAAATTTAGTATATTTTAATGAATTAAATATGTCCAAATTTAAACTTTTTTATTTACAAAGAACTTTAAAAATTTTATTATTTTCATAAATACTATACTCAATTATGAGTTCAATGAATATGAGCTTTTTTCATTTGGATTTTTTGTAATTAGTTAGGGTTTTTATAAGTTCAACACATTTTAATAAATTAATCAATACAAGTAATTAGGGGATTTCTTATTTTTACCCCAAATCAATTCCAAACCTCTTGAAATCTTTCATAAGTGTCATTGATGACACATTGGGATGATTACAAGTGTTTAAAACTATTTTGGAATTATATATCTAAATTATTTAATTTAATTACTTAACAAATCTTCTTAATTTTAAATTTCTTTTTATTTAGAATGAACTATAAGGGGTTTTAGTTTTCCACTATTAATCATTAAATTCTATGCATTTTGAAGCATTAAATTTATTTTTTATTTAATATGAATTAATGAATATCATAGGATGATTATGGAAGTCAATCTTAGGTTCACTAGTTTATTTTTTATTAAAAATAGGCTCATTTAAACATATGCTTTAAACCCATTTGATTTTGGATTCATCAAAGCCTTTGTAGGTGTCACAATCAATCATCAAAGGTTAGTGCATTTATAACTTTCATGATTTAATTTAGGAAATCAAATGACTAGATTTGGTTGAACTCAGTGGAATTCTAACCCTTGCTTAAACATAAACACACCTTAAAAAAATAAGCCCTAAATATGTGTGGATTGAGAGCTATGAATTTCTAATGTTTTGGGCTAAATCATGACCCAAAACTTTAAAAATTCAATTTCCCAAGATCGATATATCATCATGACCCAGGAAAATTATGGTATAAAGAAAACATACCCTAATTTAGGCTGTCCTAGTTTGAGCTCAATTGAACAACTGGCTTGAGAATAATAAAATAAATTTAGTGAGCATTCAAAACCTAATAACTTACTAACAAATGGTCAAATGGTTTAAAATTATTTTTAAGATAAAATTGGCTTCAAAATAGTTCTAAAAAGTCTAAGAACACCAAATTTAGATGAAATTAGATTTATAGCAAATTTCTAAACTTTTAAAATTTTTTAGGAATTTTAACCATTTAAAGCTAAATTTAAATGTTGGGTACTAATTAGGAAACGATTGTGTGACGGTAAAATCATTATTAATGGAAATTAAACATGCATCAGGCTCTGATTTGACACACCATTTCACTTAAATATGTTAGTGTTAATGGAGATGTTTTATCCATATGATTTGAATCAGTGATTAAGATCGCCCGAATCAAACCTTATGAGGTGTGCATTTGAAACTCAGCATTGGAATCCCATGGTATAGCTTGATCTAGGTCATCCAATCAAATTAGACATGCCATCGAATGGTCTAGTTTGACATAGTTGTCTTATTTCAAAAATGAACAAGAATTTTAAATTCTCATAACTTATTATAGACTCCTTCAAATGAGATGAAACTTTAGGGGGAGCTTCTTGATGCCATAAGTCTCTATTTCATGGAGTTTGGAGGCTCCAAGCATTAATATCCCAAATTAATTTGGATTTCAATTGTAGACCAATAAATAGAAAAATACTTCCATCCATTGGGTGGAACTTCTTATTTTTAGACTCTATGGACTCTTTGAGAGGTCCTCTAGATCTTCCTTGAAAACTTTAAGCATTTAAATCCACTGGATTGGAAGTTGCTTTCTTAGATGACTTTCTTTCTCTTCTCTCTTTGAACACTTCAATTAAAGTATTCTGGAGTTGGAGAGGGATCTGGAAGACTTAAGGGTGGTTTAAAGAGTTCCTATGAAGCTAAAGAAAGAAATCAATCAACCCTTTCCTTAAAAATTTTTATGGTATTTATAGGAGAGATAAATTAGATTCAAGGGTCAATATCTTGCGACCTAAGAAATGGTTAGCAACCATTTTTTTTGGTGACTATCCAATAGGATCCAAGGGAAGGTTCTAAAGAGTTTTAGCTCCTTTAGATAGTTAGATAGTCATTTAGGATTAAACAAATCATTTCTTAGAGGTTATTTTAAAGAATCTTCCACTTCCGTAGTCTATATGGCTAGAGCTTGACAAGTCATATAGGATAAACATTCTAAAATATAATTCAAGTGTTTACATCAGCCAATTTGTGCTAGGTTTGCAATGGGCTCCATAATGTTGGTTTTGGAGGATTTGGGTTAGCCCAATTATTGACTAAGGTTAACCTATTGGTTTGGCTTATTGGGCTTGATTCATGGGGTCAAGGGACACCTGTTATAGTCATTCATGTAATTTAATTTCATAAGGATTAGATTTTGGTTCACAAAACACCTTTGGGTCCACTTGGTCAAACTGGTGTGGTTAATCTAGGTTAGCCTATCAGTTGAAACTCTTTTGGGTGACTCATGGTGACCCAATTTACAATCCCCATGGGTTAATTTGGTTTGATATGGTTTAGAGCATTAAATTTTAAATTTTTAATGGTTTATATATACTTTTGGTTAACCAAGTTTGACTACAGGTTGGGGTTTGATAAACCTACTTCAAAATAACATTTTGGACTTATTAGAGTAGGTTTCATGCAATGGGGAGGTCATTTTGTATGTAATACAAGTTTAAGGATTTAAGGGACGCAATGGTCAACTAAGATTTAGCTGGTTAAATAGGGTAGAATTAGTCATCTGGGGTTTGTTAGGGATTGAGATTAGGTCTAACCCATTCCAAATGATATTTTAAGTTTGTTTGAGGTTATCTCAAGGTTGGTGAGGCCTTTATGATGAAATGAAAGTTTAAAAGCTTAAGGGGCCATTTCATCAACCTAGCTTGACTTGCTCAACTAGGGTTGACCATGACTTTGGGCTGGGTTCAATGCACTCCAAATCACATTTAAAAAGTGTTAAAGAAGGTTTTAAGGTTCAATATGACTTAACCATATTGTAGTTTAAGGGAAATTCAATTTTTTGGGAGGTTTTGGGGTTTCATGGGTTGTATAGTCCACTAAAGGTTCAATATTAGGTCAACGCATCATTCAAATTATAATGATCATGATCAATAGATCTGGGGAGGCTTCCAAGATCAAAAACCTTAATATGTAATTCTCAGTGTCATAGGTTTTAAATATTTAAAGGTTTTATAGACTTGGAATATGCTTTGAGTTTATTGGGTTAAAGGGCTTAGAATACATACAAACTAATAGAGTAGACCCCAGAGATGCCTAATCAATATGTATATAACCAATCATGAATCCAATGTCTTTTAATTAAGTTTTGTGGTGATTGAAAATTATCCAAAAATAGGCTATGGGCTAATGGGTTTTGGGTTTGGATTGAACATTTGATTTTAAGGTTTTGAATTTTTCATTGCATTTGGATAGTAGATTTGATATAGATTTGATATGATCAATGATTAGGAAGAGTTATGCATTTGACATGTTCATATCATTGATAATCATTTTATGGTTGTCCATGATTGAACAAATGATCATGTGACAATCACTGATGACTTTTAACAAATGTATTCTCCACAAAGGGGCTCCATTTAAACACCACCACTAAAGCCTCATTAAATATGGTTACATAGTTGTAATGCTTTTCCTGCATACCTAAGAAATGAGCTTGCTATTCCTTATTCTCCTCATAGAAATTAGTCAAACTCTCCATTTATTCCCTTCTCTTGGCCACATACTCACCTAAAGACTTTGAAGTCTTAGAGCTCCTTCTGATGTTTTTGTTAAGCATACTAATTAACTATGGCTCACTAGGTCTAACTTCCTCCTATAACCAAATCTTTTTAAAATTTCAATTTTCCTATTAGTGAGAGCTAAAATGGAAAAATCTATTCTTCTCTAAGATCTCCCCTCACACTGGCATTAGCACATAAAGTATAAATAAGAGAAGGATACCCAAACCCTATTGAAGTAATTCCTCTAATGATATAATTTAAATAAGAGTAAATAATCTTTCCCACATCAATAGTGTAGCCAACAAGAAAAATATAGTTAAGCGTGGCTTAATCTTTGGATGATTAACAAATAATTTTACTTGGTAATAAATGAGTAGAAATAAAATAGTGCCAAGCTTCTAATAGTTTGGATAAGCAAGATGCAAGAAAGTTAATTTTTTCCTCTCTCATCTTCCACACTACCCCACTACAAGGCTCTCATAAAACTCTTTATAATTCATCAAGATTAAAAAATGGGTATACTCATCAATTTCAAAACCTTTCAACTTATAAGTATGATTAACAACAAAATAATCAAATGGTATCCATTTACCCCTAATGTAGCACATATTATTCATATCCTCCTTCCCAATATCTAAAACATTTATCACCATATTCACTACAGTAGCATGGGGTTCCTTACACAAAAGCTACTGACCTTGATTTACTATAGTCTACATTAACTTCCAATCTGGTTTTTGAATGCCTCTCTTTAGAATTATTTGCTTACTCACCACAATTACCCTATATTATTGCTCAACTTAAGCAGATATGAATATGCTCTTATTAGTGAAGATAGAGGCATGCTTCTTGCTACCGAACATTTGGGTGGCCATTGCTCACAAAACACAAATATATAGAGATTATGTTGGAATTTCAGAGAAATAGAGATAACAAATTCAATAAAGAAATTTTAAAAACATATAGCCTGTTTATAGACATAATGAGTGATATTACACTCTTAAGGGAAAAGCTCTGGTGCTTAACAACACAAAATGACAGAAATGTTAAATCGACAAGGATTGTAATTTTTTTGGACACATAGCACTGAGGCGTTTGTTGAAACTCGTTCACTATGAATTAGGTTGTTAAACGTAAGCTTATGTCCCAGCGGCTAACCAAGAGGGGGGTGAATTGGTAATTAAAAAACTTTACCCTCTTTTAAAATTTAAAATAGAGAATTTAACTTTAGGAAATTTTATAGAAAAAGTTTTTCAACCACAAGATAGAAACAGTAAAACAAAAATAAAAAGTAGCGTAAAAATAAAAGACACAAGATTATAGTGGTTCGGTCAAACACAACCTACATCCACTCCCCGGACGCACCCTCCGAGTATTGCACTAATACCACTAGTGACTCTCCTTTTACACCCATAGCAACGCGGAGAAGCCCTTACAAAAATCTCTTCCACCACTACCCGGTGCGGCAGAGAACCGTCATCCTTTTACACTCTTCCAGTGATGGCAGAGAACCGTCCATCCTTTTACACTCTCCTGGTTTAGGCAGAGAACCCTTCATCCTTTCACACTCTCTTAGTATGGGCAGAGAACCCTTCGGCTGTTCACACTCTCCTAGTATGGGCAGAGAACCCTTCGGATGTTCACAATCTCCTAGTATGGGCAGAGAACCTTTCATCTGTTGACACTCTCCTAGCATGGGTAGAGAACCCTTTGGCTTTTCACACTCTCCAAGTGTCGACAGAGAACTGGATCTCCTTGACAGATCTTCTCACAACAAATCTGGAAGGAAGAGAGAAAAGAGTGAAGTAATCAAAAACCACAAGTAGAGATTCTTTCCTTTGAGTTCTAAGTGAATCCTTCACACTCCAGTAGTAAGAAATCTCCTATAAAAACTCTCTCACACTCTCTCCTTGACTCTCCTTTCAATTAGCATGAAGATTAGTGAGCAAAAAGATTAAGTGGCAGTCTAAATCGGACTATATATAGAAAGACAAGAAAAATCGGCAAAAATTGCAAATTTTCAAGTCAACACACAGTTGATTGTCCCGTACGATTGTGGATCATTCTGGACGATATTACTTAATTCTGTTGGAAACAAACCAAATGTATATAGGTACAAACTGAATTTGTACCCAATCATCGTCCCATACAAACTAGGTTCGTCCGGTACGAATGGTTATACCATAGGTCGGTTCCCAAAAACTGCAGGACGTCGCCAAAATTTGAAGAGTCAGTTCACTTCATCCTGGGACGAATATGAGTTTGTCCGGACAAAATTTTTACAGGGAGCAATTCGTCCCGGATGATTATGCATTCGTCTGGACGAAAATTTTCCAGAGAGCATTTCATCCTGGCATGATTATGAATTTTGTCTGAATTAAAATTTTACAGAGAGCAATGCGTCCTAGGATGATTTTGCGTTTGTCTAGACAAAAATTTTCCAGAGAGCATTTCATCCTGGCATGATTATGAATTATGTCTGAACGAAAATTTTCCAGGGAGCATTTCATCCTGGGACGAATAAAATGTCGTCCAGGACGATCAGGACTTAGAAAATTTTTCTTCAACTCTATTTCGTTCCATTGCTCTTTAGAGGAGATAACTAACTTGATCGTCCCGTATAAACTATATTCGTCCCATACGATCAGTATAAATTTTTTAAAGATCTCCTTAAGTGTTAAGTGTGTGTGTGTGTGTGTATGTGTTTATTCACTCAATTACAATCACTCTCTCTCAAACTTAATTCAAAGAAAAGTACAAGCTTCAAATTACAAAAATATTTCATGCATTTCAAGCTGAATTTGATTTGTAAGTCTTCAATAGTCTGGAGTTCAATTTTCCTGAAATGTTAGTACACACAAGAGTAAAAACAAATTCTTCCAAAAAAGTGTTAGGAGATAACGATACTTAAAATAATAATATTTGAAATCATAAAAACTATACAAGTTGAAAAAATGTAAAACATACAAATAGCAACTCTCTTAACAATCTCCCCCTTTTTGATGATGGCAAAACAATTATTGTTTGTAGAATTTCAAATTCTAAGAATCTCATAAACTCCTCCTGAATTGATGAACACGTGAAAATAAGGAGGCAATTGAATCATAATTTTTTGTTTTTCAAAAATTTTCAGAGATAGAAAACAAAACAAAAACACATAAAATAAAAATACATAAGATACAAAACAAAACAAAAAAAAATATACGAACAAATCATTTCTCCCCCTTTTTGACAACAGCAAAAAATGAAGAAGAAAAAAAAGACCTGAAATGTAAGCAGTCAAATGAGAATCATTTGATAATTGAACCTTGAAAGTGATTGAATTAACTTTTGCAAATAAAATCAAAACATTAGGCAAATTATAGTAATTCATAGAATTTAAGAAGAGATATAACATTGATGAAAAAAAGTGTTTATCAAAAACATGAGTCAATTTAAACACTAAGATAGAGAAAATCATTGCAAAAAAGATGAATAGAAAATTTGTATATTTCAAATTTCAATACGGAATATAAACGTACAGAAGATCAATTTGAATTAAGATATTAAAAGATTATGGAAAGAAATAACTACCACATGTGGCGCGTTGCGCATCTTTTTCAAATTTGTGGCACATTTTTGTGCATCTTTTCACTTGTGGGCTTATTTTCTACCTCTTTTTCAACTTGCGAATCATTGCGCGTTCCTTTTGATTTTTGTAAATTTATACATTTTTCAAGAGTAACTTTGATCTTTCCAAAATCAATAATAAAAAATTTCAAATTTCTCTAAGAGCATAAATATTTATTGATAAGTGAAATACAAAATAAGAAAACATCATAGTTGCAATAATAAGATTAAACATTAATGTAGTCTAAATAAGAGACATGAAATTGACAATCTTAATTACATCAAGTTATAAGAAAAACTTAAATTTAGAAAAATTAGATTTTCTAATGAATTTAATTTTAACTTGCATTTCAAAGTATAGTACTTTTAAGATCAAAAATTTAATGATTGTCATAAAGGCTAACACACATTTCAAAAACTAGATTAAAGCTAAAACAAGATACATTGTATTGATATCAAAAAAACGATATTATAATCTGAGCAAAGGATATCAATACATCATAACATTTAAAACAAAAACATCTAAAGAAAAGAAATACATCAAACTTTCCTAAGCCACAAAACAAAAACAACAACTAAAGAAACACATAAAATCAAGTGCAACTGTCCTCAGAAGGACCCTGATCTAGAGGTGGAGGAGGAGGTGCAGCACCGAAGAAGTTGAAATAGCTACTCATCATAAGCATATTGGAATTTATATCATTTATCTATTCTCGCATAAATCCCATATCTTGATTGTACTGCATATCCTGCTGCAGCATATGAGCTTCAATTTGATCAAACCTTTGATCAAAGTGAGTCTCTAAATGATTAAATCTTTGAACCAAATCCTGATAATTTGGTTCATTAGCAGTTGCAGGTTCATGTTCTTCCTTAGTATCACTAATGACATGTGTTTTATTTGGTTCTTCTTCATTGAAGATTGCTCTAAATGATCCGTTATTGTAGTAAAGTGGTTCTTCAAAATCTTATACCGGATGAACCAAATTGTACTTCTTATCCAGAATGTAGGCACTTAGATGTCCTAAGGCAATGTTCTTCTTTCTTATATGTTCCACATGACCAATTTCAGACAATCCATAAAGATAGTCAAGGATAAGTTGGGCTTCGTATATAGGTTCTTTAATCATGATCAAGAAGGTTGCCATAGAAAGAAGAGGGATAATGTTGATCCTATCACCAGCTTTAGGAATTATAGAAGTTCTAAGAACATGCTGGATAATACGAGCATTACGGACAGACCGGATACCTTAGGCATATGCTCATTAAAATTGATTCCTCTAGTGACTTTATTAATTTCATACCATTCATATTCAATTGAGGTGATCAAGGTATGTGCTCTAGCTCCCTCAGTCCTTAAGTTCAGAAAGGCTCCTAAGTCAGCCTTGGTGATTTCAACTTTTTCTTAAAGACAAAAGAACGGATGACAGTATGGACGGAGTTGAAAGACATGTTTAAAAGGAAATAGTGGAAGGTTTCTTTGTTGTAGAGATAAACTAGGGTGAGGATGAAACCAAACTGAGTTGAAGCAAACAAGTTCATTACCTAAAAGGTTAGTTGTTCCTGGACAAGAATTCTAGAGGACGTGATTTTAGCGGACATGAATCTGGGGAAAGACTCGTCATTGGCTTTAGAAAGAAAGTTATCAGAAGAGTTTTCAGGTGGTCCCTTTGCTAGAATCTTTTGACACTTGCTTGAACTTGCCATTTATAGGATCTAAGGAACAAAAATGTTTGAAAGTGATGTGTGAGTGTGACTGTTGAGTTCAAAAGCTTGTCAATTTATTGAAAAATGACTGTATATACCAGACGAAATCACTTTCATCCCGTACAAATATCAATTCGTCCCGTATGAAAAAATTTCATATGAACGAATGAATGAGTCCAAAATAAAACGGCTTTTCATAATCACACAACTTACGAAGCATCCTTTCGTACAGATTTTTGACCAAACGATCGTACAGACAAACACGTGTTCATCCTGGACAATCAGAACTTATGATCATTTTAATGGCAGTTGAGACCGTCCCACATATTGAACCGACATGTGTTCATCCGGACGAACCAAGGATTAGTACGTATGAGCAGGCATTTTAAAAAATTATCTTATCCATTCAACTGAAATTCAATCGTCCCATCTTTTGAACACGTTCGTCCTAGATGAACCAAGGTTCAAAATCTGACAGTTTGACACACTTACACAATTCTTCCCGTATGAAAAACTTTCAGCACGGATGATTGTCACTGAAAATTTTTAAATCATGCATTCAATCAAAACTAAAACATAAGTACACTAAATACACAACAAAAATTAAAAAAATAAACATAAAATAAAGAAAAAGTCACAAACACAAAGATATACAAAAAAATTACTAATTAAAAACACAAATCAATGTTGCAGAAAAACATTTTTATTAAGCATTCAGATTGATTACCCCAAGCCTTATTCTTAATGCAGTAAAAGTATCAAAGGCTAAAGGTTTTGTAAAATTGTCTGCAAGTTTATTTTCAGTAGAAACATGAATGAGTTCAATTTCTTGTTTAGATACATGATCCCTTATGACATGATGCCTGATGTCTATATGTTTGATTCTTGATTGTTGAATAGGATTTTTAGAAATGCAAATAGCACTAGTATTATCATAATAAATTAGAATAGTGTATATAGTTAATCTTAAATCAATTAACTGTTGTTTCAACCAAAGTACTTGTGCCACATAACTTCCTAATACAATGTATTCAACTTCAGCAGTAGATAGGGCTACTGAATTTTGTTTTCTACTGGACCAAGAGACTAAAGAATTTCCAATAAACTAACATGTTCCATACATGCTTTTTTTATCCACCCTACAACCTGCAAAGTCAAAATCTAAATAATTAATTGTTTCAAATGAAGAGCTAAACTTAAGATACCAAAATCCTAAGTTCTGAGTTCCTAACAGATATCTTAGAATCCATTTTACTGCTGTCAAATGTGATTCTTTTGGATCTGATTGAAATCTAGCACACAAGCAAACACTAAACTTGATATCAGGGCGACTAGCTGTCAAGTCAAGAAAAGATCCAATTATCCCTCTAAATTTCTTTTGATCAACAGATTTTCCCTTAGGGTCCGTATCCAATTGAACTGAGGAACTCATTGGTGTACTAACAGGTTTAGCATTGTCCATTTCATACTTTTTGAGAATGTCCTTAACATACTTTAAATGACTAAGAAATGTACCTTCCTAAATTTTCTTAATGTTAAATCCTAGGAAGTAACTTAAATATCCTATTAGACTCATCTCAAATTCACTACTCATTATTTTAGAAAAATCTTCACAAAGATTTTTATTTGAAGATCCAAAGATGATGTCATCTACATAAATTTGTATAATGAGTATATCCTTTCCAAATTTCTTCAAAAAAAGTGTTGTATCCACACTTCCTTTTTCAAATGATCTTTCAAGTAGGAAGGTGCTCAACCTCTCATACCAAGTCCTAGGTATCTGTTTCAATCCATATAATGCCTTTTTCAACTTGAAGACATGATTTGGGTATTTAGAATTTTCAAAACCTGGTGGTTGTTCTACAAAAACATGTTCTTGAATTACCCCATTTAAAAAGACACTTTTTACATCCATTTGAAACAATTTAAATCCTCTAAAATAGATAAAAGCTAGCAAAATCTTAATTGCTTCAAGTTTAGCTATAAGGGCAAAAGTCTCCTTAAAATCAATTCCTTCAATCTGATTATACCCCTTAGTAACTAATCTAGCCTTATTTCTAATGACTACTCTTGAGTCATTCATTTTGTTTTTGAATACCCACTTAGTTCCAACTACACTTTGATCCTTTGGCCTTGTAGTTAATTCCCAAACTTTATTTCTTACAAATTGATTTAACTCTTCTTGCATGGCCAAAATCCAAAATTTGTCCGAAAGTGCTTGATCAATATTAGTGGATTCTATTGTTGAAATGAAGGCTGAATGATTGACTTCTTTGTTTAATCCACGCCTAGTCCGTACACCCTCACTAGGTTCACCAATTATCAACTCCTTTGGGTGGTTTTTAGAAAATCTCAAATCTCTAGGCAAAGGCTTTTCTATTTCCAAATTTTCTTCCACGTTTTTCTTTCAAATTTTCATCCAATTTTATTTTATCAATCTTTTGGGAGTTATCCTCAATCCCATCTTCTACAACATTTGGCTCTTCCAATTTTTCAGATTCATCAAAAACATGTATGGTTTCCTCAATAATCAAAGTTCTTCTATTGAATACTCTATAAGATTTTCCAACACTTGAGTATCCAACAAAAATTCCTTCATCTGATTTTGGATCAAATTTTCCTAAGACAAATTTTCCATTATTTTGTATAAACACCTTGCAACCAAAAATATGCAAATGAGATAAATTAGGTGTTCTTCTTTTTAGAAACTCATAGGGTGTTTTATTTAATTTAAATCTCACAATCACCCTATTCAGAACATAACATGCAGTGCTAACTGCCTCAGCCCAAAAGTATTTAGGAAGTGAGTATTCTGCCAACATTGCTCGGGTGGCTTCTGTTAATGCTATTTTTCCTTTCAACTAACCCATTCTACTGAGGGGTTCTAGGTACAAAAAAATTGTGATCAATTCCAATCTCCTTACAAAAATCCTCACATCTTTCATTTTCAAATTCTCCTCCATGATCACTTTGTATAGTCATAATTTCACACCCAAGTTTTCTTTGAATCCAAGTCAGAAAATTTCTAAATTCTTCAAATAATTCACTCTTATGAAATAGAAATCTAACCCATGTGAATCTTGAGTAATCATTCACAATCATAAATTTGTAAACCTTCCCTCCTAGACTTACAGTTCCAACTAGTCGAAAAAGATCCATATGCAAAATCTCCAATGGTTTACTAGTTCTAAGATCCTTATTGGACTTAAAAGAGGACCTCACTTGTTTTCCTAATTGACATGCATCACACAGGAGGTCCTTAGTAAAGTCTAGTTTTGGTATATCTCTCACTAAGTTCTTTTGGGTAATTCTCTTATAGTTTTTCATGCTAGAATGACAAAGTCTTCTGTGTCAAAGCCATGACTCATCAGATACAGTTTTAAACAAAAAGCAGTAGGAGTTTGAATGCAATTCAAGTCCAGCATATAAACATTGTTTACCCTTTTACCATTTAAAACATCATTTTCATTTAGACTTAAAATGCAGCTAGTAGGAAAAAATTTTACACAATATCCTTTGTCACATAGTTGGCTTATACTTAACAAATTATGCTTTAAGCCTTGTACTAATAACACATTTTCAATGTAAAAATTCTTAAGATTTTATATCATACCTGATCCAACTACCTTCCTTGTGGTGTTATCTCCAAGTGTAACCTTGCCTCACCTCCTGGCTTCCAGCGTTATGAATTGTGTAGTATCTCCAGTCATATGCTTTGAACATCCGTAGTCCAGGTACCATATGCTCTCACGAGGTCTTGTATGAGAGCGACCCTCTTCTTGATCTGACTGATCAAGACTATCGGCCATTAAGCACAGATTAGTGACTTCCTCTTCCTTTTTAATCTCTGATGAATCTGAGCTGAGTCCACCCAGAAAGCTCTTTAAAACTTTTTCTTGCCCTTCTTTACAGTTGGTTTTTCCTCTACCTTCTCCTTGCTAAGAGTGGCTTTGGGTTTTGGGCAATCTATCTTAATATATCCAGGTTTCCTACACTCATAACAAATCACATCATTTGAAACCTTGGCATTTCTATTAAATTTATCTTTATTCCATTGCTGGCATCTCTTCTGCTTCCTTTTCAAAAAGCTTCTGAATTGTCTAGTCATTAGAGCAATGTCGTCTTCATCCTCAGGTTGTGAGTGTTCACTTTCAGATTCCTCCACTTTCAGTGCTATGTTCTTCTCCCTCCATTGTTCACCTGCATCAATCTTTCTTTGGCTAACTCCTTGCTCGTAAGCAATTAGTGATCCAAAAAGATTATCAATAGAGTAAATGTTAAGATCTTTAGACTATTTATTTGTAGTAATTTTAGCATCATAAGCAGTAGTCAAACAACGAAGAATTTTTTTAACCATTTCAAAATTCGTTAGTTCCCTACCTAATGCATGTAAAGAGATGACAATTTATGTGAATCTTATGTATATATCAGAAATGGATTCATTTGGTTTCATGCGAAACAGTTCATAATCATTCAACAAGATATTAATTATGAATTGCTTAACCTCATTAGTCCCCTCATAAGTTATACAAAGTCTATCCCATATGTCCTTTCCACATTTGCAAGTAGAAACTCACATGTAATCTTCTGATTTAAGAGCACAAAAGGAACTATTCAAGCATTTGGCATTTAGTTGTGCTAAGTCACGTTCTTCTACTGTCCAGTCCGCAAAAGGTGTTTTAACTCTAACTCCATCAACTAATCTAGTTGGTTTTGTATACCCTTCCTGAACTAAGATCCACATACGATAATCAAGTGATTGTAAAAAAGTAGACATGCGTGTTTTCCAAATATTAAAAGATATATTATCAAATAATTGAGGTCTAGTTATGGAGTAACCCTCAGGTGTATTTCGGTTTCCAAATGTAGCCATCTACGTTAATCAAAAAGTTGTCTAAACTTATGATTTTGAAACAAAGCTCTGATATCACTTGTTGAAACTCGTTCACTATGAATTAGGTTGTTAAACCTAAGCTTATGCTTCAGCAGCTAACCAAGAGGGGGGGGTAAATTGGTAATTAAAAAATTTTACCCTCTTTTAAAATTTAAAATCAAGAATTTAGCTTTAGTGAATTTTATGAAACAAGTTAGAAACAGTAAAACAAAAATAAAAAGCAGTGTAAAAATAAAAGACATGAGATTTATAGTGGTTCAGTCAAACACGACCTACATCCACTCCTCGGAAGCACCCTCCAAGTATTGCACTTATACCACTAGTGACTCTCCTTTTGCACACACATTAAGGTGGAGAAGCCCTTACAAAAATCTATTCCACCACTACCCGGTGCGGCAGAGAACCGTCATCCTTTTACACTCTTCCCAGTGATGGAAGAGAACCGTCTGTTCTTTTACACTCTCCAGGTGTAGACAAAGAACCCTTCGGCTGTTCACACTCTCCTAGTGTGGGCAGAGAACCCTTCGGCTGTTCACACTCTCCTAGTGTGGGCAGAGAACCCTTCGTCTGTTCACACTCTCCTAGTGTGGGCAGAGAACCCTTCAGCTATTCATACTCTCCAAGTGTCGACAGAGAACCAGATCTCCTTGACAGATCTTCTCACAAGAAATCTAGAATGATGAGAAAAAAGAGTGAAGTAATCAAAAACCACAAGTAGAGATTCTTACCTTTGGGTTCCAAGTGAATCCTTCATGCTCTAGTAGTAAGAAATCTCCTATAAACACTCTCTCACACTCTCTCCTTGACTCTCCTTTCAATTGGCATGAAGACCAGTGAGCAGAAAGATTAAGTGGCAGTCTAAATTGGACTTTATATAAGAAAGACAAAAAAAATCGTCCAAAAACTGCAAATTTTCAAGTCAACACGCAGTTGTTCGTCCCGTACGATCATGGATCATCTTGGACGATATTACTTAATTCTGTTGGAAACGAACCAAATTTATATAGGTACGAACTAAATTCATACCCGATCATCATCCCGTACGAACTAGGTTCGTCAAGTACGAATGGTTATAACATGGGTTGGTTCCCAAAAACTGCAGGATGTCACCAAAATTTGAAGAGTCGGTTCACTTCGTCCTTGGACGAATATGAGTTCGTTCGGACGAAATTTTTACAGAGGGCATTTCATCCTGTCACGATTATGAATTTCTTTTGGACAAAAATTTTACAGAGAGCAATTTGTCTTGGGATGATTTTGCATTCGTCTGGACAAAAATTTTCTAAAGAGCATTTCGCCTTGGCACGATTATGAATTTTGTCTGAATAAAAATTTTACAAAGAGCATTTTGTCCTGGGATAAATAAAACTTTGTCCTGGATGATCAGGACTTAGAAAAATTCCTTTTCGTTCCATTGTTCTTTAGAGGAGATAACTGACTTGATCATCCCATACAAACTATGTTCATCCCGTAGGATCAGTATAAATTTTTTAAAGATCTCCTTAAGTGTTAAGTGTGTGTGTGTGTGTGTGTGTGTGTGTTTATTCACTCAATTATAATCACTCCCTCTCAAACTTAATTCAAAGAAAAGTACAAGCTTCAAATTACAAAAATACTTCATGCATTTCATGCTGAATTTGATTTGAAGTCCTCAGTAGTCTGGAGTTCAATTTTCCTGGAATGTTAGTACACATAAGAGAAAAAATAAATTCTTCCAAAAAACGTGTTAGGAGATAATGATGTTTAAAACAATAAAATTTGAAATCATCAAAATTATACAAGTTGCAAGAATGTAAAACATGCAAATAGCAACTCTCTTAACAGCGTTGGCTTTGGAAAATAAAATTCTCACTTTTTATTATAAAATGATATGATGGTTGACAGATGAGAGTGTTATGATGCTAATAAAGATCTTGATTTTGATGCTTTAAATGGATATAATTATGATTTTGACCTACCGCTGTAGTACTGACAAGCATTCTACAGCTCTACATATATATTCAAAATGAAAATGTTATGAAAGTATGAACAATTGAATGCACTACCAGTAGTACTATATAAATACACAACTTGCATCCACAAAACTTGAAGTGGTAGCATTGGGTGCTCATTAAGAAATTTTAGCATTGTGGGGTTATCAAGGATATCTTCAATATTACATTCATTTTATTATCTTGAGATTCCAGTGTTGTACTATCAAGTTTAAATCTTACAGGATTTGACAAGTAAATACCACGGTGCTCAAATCCCTAACACTACATCACTAATTCAAATTAACTTGATAAATTTTTCTTAGAAAAACTTTTCATAATTAATTAAAATAAAAATTAATGCTTAAATAACTATATGTAAGGCATTTTTTATAAATTTTAAAACAAATATGACACATTAACAAACTTATAATCAAACTAACTTAACATTTTAAATTATATAGTAAAAATGGGTTGCCTTCCAAATAGTGTTAAATTTGTATTCTTCATCAATTTGACTGGGGTGCAACACTACCACTCCTCAAGTGGTCTACACCAAGATCATTTCCTTTCTCCTTATAATCAAATTAATTATTATTAGGCAATGATCTAAGGGGTTTTCTAGCAAAAGATATTACAAAATATCTAATTTATTTCCAAATTTTTGATTGATGCAGCTTGAATTGCAATTTAGTTCTCAACTAAATCACAAACTCTTCCAAAGGTATCTTCATATCTCTGAATTGATTATTTTGATGAATCCCTAAGGGATAAAAGGTATAGTGTTTAATATAATTTACTAAGGATTATTTTAATTTCTTTCTTGATTAGATTGATATGTATTCCATTAATTATTACCACCGCATTATTATTTGAACAACTAAAATTAGGGTGGTTCCTCAAACCTAGATTACAAGTATTGAAATAAAGATTATTTTATCATACAATCAAATTAACATTCTCAATCCCTTGAGCATTACTATAGCCAATAGAATTCAAATCATGTTCTTCTAATTTCATAGATGATCTAAAACCTGAATTAACATAAATAGTGCCTAAAATTTTATAAACTGTAGCAACCAGAGTAGTAAGATCAGACAAGGCATCTAATTCATAAGCTATTTCCTTAATTAATTTATAAGCTTTCTCAATTGGCTTTGACATTTAAGATCCTCCAGTTGTTGAATCTATAGACGACCTAAGGGATCTTACCAGTTCATTATAAATTGTTTGTAGAACCAACAAATCGATTAAAGCATTGCGAGGGAATTTCTTAAGTATTTTCTTAAATATTTCCCAACTTTAATAAATAGACTCCTTCAAATTTTGCAAAAGATTTGATATTATTTCTTAGCCTAATAGTTTGTTAATGTGGGAAATACTTAGCTAGGAACTTCTATGCCAACTCATTCTAAGTGGTTATAGAGCTTGCAGGAAAAAAATTAAACCACATCTCATATTTTTCCCTTCGAGAAAATGGAAACAAAAGAATCCTAAAAGTAACATCAATGACACCACTAAACTTAATTTTTTTCTTAGATTTCTATGAAGCTAGCTAAGTGTGGATTGGGATCCAGAATATGAGTTCCCACAAACTAGAAAATTTGAACCATCTAAATTATGGCGTGTTTCCTTCTGCTACTAGATTGGCATACTCCCTAAGTGGTCTATAATGATCCTAATCCAGCACTAGTTCAAAATTTCTAAAATAAAAGTCTTTTTAGTTTTTTATTTTTGTAAGGGTGTGTTAAAGTTCATAATAAAATGATAAGGGCACCTTATTATATCTATAACATATATAATAACAATGATTAAAAAAATAAAGAACAAAAACTGAGCAGATAATAACTTTTCTTTTCTAGAAATTTCAATAAAAATTAGAAAATGAAGATACACAATATAAGTAGGTCTAAATATGAAACTAATTTAATAATATAGTTTAAAATTATAATATGCATGTTACTTCCCCAACAATAGTACCAAAAACATGATAGGCATGTCTAGGCACATTAATAGCTAACTACATGCATGAAATAAAATGTATTTGGGTCAATTAATGCTTAGGTTTTCTTTGATATAAATTTTCCACTCTATACATAAGTTACGTGTATATCAAGTAATAAGGTGATTCAATGAGTACCGATCCCATGAGAAAGTGTTTTGCTAGAATGCAATCAAACTAGTGTTGTCTACTACAAATGCAATGTTTAGCCTGCTGAATGAAAATGATAAATTTTATGTTTTCCCCACTAATAGAGAATTTAAAAGATTATGAGATACTAATACATAAAATATGTTTTGAACTAATGCTTGTAAATAATAATGTTTTCCTAATGTGACTCTAAAATGTTGATGTAGATTAGAGAACACACATCCCTAGATCTTTATCAAGCCAATAGGAGTGAAAAGGAAGGTTTATGGCCTTCTAATGATTCTAATTTCTCCAAAGAACCTAGAAGGTTAAACAACCTATGTCTTGGTATGACAACATTCCATTTCATTACTCCTATTTATTCTAATATTTCTTCATCGAGGAAACATTTCATAATAGATATTAACTACACATATGGTCATTATATGCATTAAAGTAAGAATGGGAGATATTGAATACATTCATAATTTCATTAGAATGTAAGAGTCTACATTAGTACATGTATTGTGTTTACATTATTAGTCCAAAAAAAAATATAGTCAAACATATATAAATTAGAAAGCAAACACATCTTCATTTTACCTATAGAAGAAAAGATAAATGAGAATTAACAAGAAAAGCAACACCAATATAATATAAATGACTTCTACACACTCCTTCCCCTTACAATAGTAGAATTTCTTACATAAGAGAGGCTAAGATATCTAATTAAAGTATCCGGCACTTTCCTAGCCTCCCTTCTACTTTACTATAAAGGGGAACTAAAAACCAACACTGAAAATTATAAAACTCTACTGTAAGATGACAGAACTCACAAATAAAAGAATTGAAGAACTATTTATAGTAAGCACTAAAATGGCCTCAAGCACCGCAAAATTATGAGATGAACTAGTGCCTCGGTGCTTCTGAGCTTGCTCCACCATAGAACTACACTAACTTGGTGCATTTAATGGTTGAATCAATTTGTCACTCAACTAAATTAGTGTGGCTCCATCTTTCATCAGCTTCCCCACTATAGAGCTAAAAAATTGTGCACTATGGCACTTAATTATGTATCCCAATACTACAATGTCGAATGCTTCATGGTCCGGCACTAAAAATCTCAAGATTCAGGTAATGTGAAGTGGATATATAATGTGGTGTTTTTATGAAGGGTTTTGATGCTAACCTTGACTCTTCCAAAGTGTTAAATTATTTAATATTTTCCCAAAGACACTAGTATTTCAATTGTCAAATCTGGCATTGAGGTACTGTATATGTTTCAACTTTGGTATTTGGAGTACTACAGTGCTAGTTCAACCTTTGTTATTTTTTATTCTTTTCTTAATCATTTCCTACACAACATCAACAAAAACATCATATTTTCATTGAATTTAATGGTAAGTAACAATACAAAATTTACACTTAGCATCTTTTATATTGTCATGCTTATGCAGATTGAATTATTACCTGTATCCTATTTTTATTTTTATGCATTAATTATATATGTAGGATATTGAAACTTAAAAATGTGTTAGCTCACTCCATGGATTTTACATGTTTTTCAATAAGAGGTCAAGAATTAATTAAGTGAGATTGATTATGATTTTTTAGGTTTAGTTTTGTTTTCTATATTTTTTATTTTATTCTTATGTAATAGTTAATATGAAAGGATAGCTTTATACTATGAATGAATTCATGATAATTATGCATGAATTTTGGAAAATGAATATAAATTTTTAGTTGATAAAAAAGATGGATAATTAATATCCTTATACTTATTCATACTAGTGAAATATTAGAAGCTCTGATAGATTAATTAATAAAATAAATAAATAGTTCATTCAAACTAAATCTTATGGAGTCATAATAGTAGATGAGTTCTATAGTTTTGATCTAAAAATCTATTATAATGGAGAGAGTGAGTAGAGAGAGAGAGAGAGAGAGAGAGAGAGAGAGAGAGAGAGTATTAGCTCAAATACATGAAACATTGAGTATAGAAAATACAAAAAGATCCACTAGATTTAAAAAGATATAAAATGCTTCTCTTCATCATTTATTTATAATATTTGAGGGTTATAGAGAAGGTTACATCCATAAGAAAATAATGAAGTACATGACACAATGACTCTACAAACAACCATTAATATGTGTCGAACTCTGGATATTTAAAGAGAATGATCTTCCTTAAACCCAAATCATCAATTGTTGAGCAAGCTCAATAATGTTGAATAATGTTAGGCATGTGAGAAAAGGAAAGAAACATGGTGAGTTCTAAATACATAGAGCTGAGGTGGACTAGAGCCCTGAAATCACTAGCAGCCACTTCTAGGGCTCCATAATGCTGTGCTCTCATGGGGAATAGAATGCAAAGGGTGTGATCACACTATCCACTATAACAAAAGTGGTCATAGCCATTTACACTAAATATAAAAAGACTAATGAAAGTGTAGATTAAATAATACATATAATAATCCATAGAAAATAGCAACTTTTCCATACACATCTCAATGGATAACATTAAATATCATTCAAGATTCATGAGATTTCCCCCATTTAATACATCAGCTCAAGTGAGGTTTATTTGTTGTGAGTGTCACTTTTTCATGGGTGAAAGCCCTATGGTTAATTAATTACATCTTAGGGTTCAACCTATGAACACACCTAATTAGGGATGCTATTTTATTCTCTTCTAGGTTTAGTGCATAGTCAAATTCTATATACTTCTAATCCAAGGATATAGGCTCAATGAGCTACTCAACACACTTGAGGATCATGAAGTTATTTAGTCAATCTGAAGGCAAGATATTAAGAGAAGAAAAGTTTAATATAAGGCATGCAAGAGAGAGAAAGAGAGAGAGAGAGAGAGAGAGAGAGAGAGAGAGACAGAGAGAGAGAGAGAGAGAGAGAGAGAGAGAGAGAGAGAGAGAGAGAGAGAAGGAATTGACATCATCTTCTCATGTTTGGAATCCTTCCTTTTGAAATACCAACATGCATCATGGTCTTTCAAACTAAATGTACATATAAAAAAAAATTACAACACATCCCTATGAAGGGTTTTAAACTAAGTTAAAGTAGCAAAACCTAACATATTATCTATGAAAAAACACCCTACACAATATTAGTATATAGCTTGTCCAAAGATCCTGTGAAATAAGCAAAAAAACTAAACCTAACATACTATAGCTCAATTTTTTCATTTGTTTATGCTATTGACATATTGATATTTACAAAACAAAATTAAATATAAGGCACAAAATCATTGATGAACCATTTTATGGTCATTTTAAGTATTTTATCAAGAGGGCTGAAAAACATCCTAGTGAGGTCTGTTTCATGAAGAATAGTAAAACATGATGCATTTAACACAAGCATCTATCCTATAGTACATACATAGTTGACAATATGAAATTCACAAAGGCTCATAAGTGTGGCAAGCTTTAGTTGGTGAAGCTATTAGTTCATTAGTGAGCTAACCTAAGGCTAATGTCTAGCAAACCATACCATATTCTTGGGTAGAAAAAAAATATATAGTCCAAACTGTGTGTAAGTGTTATCATTCATCATAATAAGATATAGGTCCTATAAATGTTGCAAAGATTATACCAGAATTACAAAGCAAGCTGAGGTGTATTCATCCACCATAAAGAAATCAAGGAGCCACACCTAAGTCTTGGAGAGTTATGACTCATCAATTAAAACAAATTCCCTTGTTCCTCATAGGAATTTAGACCAAAAACACATCAAAATTGTGCTATAATTTTATATTAGTTAAAAGAAATTAATTTTTTAAGTTTTGGGTAAAATTATGGCCCATAACCTTAATAATTCAATTACAAAATGATGGGGTCATTACTAAGGCTAGAGAAAATTAGGCAATGTGGGTAGCATAACATAGTTTGCTTTATCAAAAGATGAGCCCCAAATGATCATTGATTATGAATAATTAAATGAAAATAAGTGGGGCTTTAAACTCTAATTACACCCTATATAGCAATTATAAGCCTGTAAAAATATCTTTAAATTAAATTGCACATTTTTTAGGTTCCAAACCTCCTAAAATCATTAAATTTGGGTTAGAAATGAATTATTTTTATTTTTGAAGTTTCATATTTTTTTTATTTATAATTTTTTTATTTAATAACGATGATGACAAATCAGGATGGTGAGGAAAAACATGTCAGCGCTAAAGCACATACACAATAATGATAGGGTGATGTGTGTTATACATGGGAGCAGACACTTAATGATGACAAGGATATATATATATATATATATATATATATATATATATATATATATATATATATATTGCATGAGGGAGCATACTAGCAATAGTGACAGGGCAAGCCGATCCATTTTGAGTAGTACGTGAGGCATGTGTCATGCATCGATGGGTTCACTTAGCCCATTTAAGATGAATAAGAAACATCTAATCCATGTAGTTTTGATAGATAGCCAATACTTGATCCCATGAATACCATAGATGATCGAGATTCAATATAGTAGGATCTGGCTATATCAGATGTAGTTCTGGTCATATTGGATGACCAATATGATGAGATTTAGATCATCTAATCAAATAAGGATGGACCATATTTCATCTTCATCAAGTAAAAATAATTTCTTAAGAAATTTTCTTTTGCTTGAAATGGTTTATTTAATCATCAGTACTTAATAAAATTTTCAGAGTTTCTTTAGGTCATGTAAGCCCTTATATATGAATTTAGGGGGTTTT
Source organism: Dendrobium nobile (assembly GCA_022539455.1). Classification (NCBI taxonomy): domain Eukaryota; kingdom Viridiplantae; phylum Streptophyta; class Magnoliopsida; order Asparagales; family Orchidaceae; genus Dendrobium; species Dendrobium nobile. The sequence goes on from CM039736.1 coordinate 43,042,942, forward strand.
ATATGACCTATTTTTAAAGTTATTTAAAACCATAGTTTTAAGCTAGGGTTTGAAATATACCTTGAACTAGTGGAAAAATTTACTTTTTTAGGGCTTATTCTCTTCCTTGGTGCTTGAGGAACAACTTGTATAAAGGACCTACCCCTTAAAATTGCATGGTTTCAAAGTTGACATGTCTTGAAGGAAAATAGCTCATATGTGACCTTGGGTCTCCTCTCCAATAAACTTTTAATGGCTAGAAATATTTGGATGAATTAGTACATAGGTTGGTTTCGAAATGATCCTAAGAACATTTTAGAGTGGTTTGGAGGGGTCCAAATAAGATTGTCTTGGATTAAGAGATCAATTTAAATATTTTCCAAAATTTGCCCTCTTTTATGAATTTAACCATTTTGGTCGGGCAACAAGGGTAATGCAAACAAGGGTAAACCTTAGTAAGGTTTTGGGTGCTGATTAGGTCAAGTCCAAGCGATTTAGAGTAATGATTTAGGTATGAAAGGGTTTGACCAAGTTTTAACAGTTTGCATAATTTTAAATTTTTAATTAGTTTGACTTGTTAATAATTATCAAAATAACTAGGATAAATAAGGAAGGGTCCCATGAGCTATTTGAAAGAAATTTAGGAGAATTAGAATATAGTTGAACCCGACCATAAATGAGGTCAACAAATAGATACCCAAAAGCTGTGGTGAACCATATTAGAAATGCATGTGTTGGCGTTCACCTCACTATCCCTACAACAATACAACCCAACAACTACCCAACTAATGGTCTAACGATGAAGAATGAACAAAGAAAACTTAATGACTACCCGGCTATAGGCTCGATAATAGAATATAATAAAACTCAATAACCACCCTACCATATGTTTAACTATGATGAGAGGAGGGAAAGAGATGGTCCATGACTACTTAGTCATAAGCTTTATAATAGAGATTTTACTCTACCTTATGTCTTATAGTAGAATAGGTGTAAATTTAATAATAACCTGACCATAGGTTTAGCGATGAAGTGGAGAGGAAAAGGAGTCACCTCTACTCGGCCATAGGCCCCTAAAATGAAGTATCTAACTGATCTAGGTCTAACGGTATAATAAAAGAAAAGTCAATAATCACCTGACCATAAGTATGATGGTGGAGTGGAGAGGAAAGGAGTCACCTATGCTCAGCCATAGGCCTCAAAATAGTAGAGTATTTACCCAACCATAGGCCAAACAATAGATCAAAGAACTAAATAATCACTTGAACATATGTCAGATGATAAAATGGAGAGGAAATGAATCACCTTTGCTCAACCACATGCCTTAAAATAGTAGAGTCTCTACCCGACCATAGGTATAATGGTTAAATAAAGGAAAAAATCAATAATCCTTTCAACATGAAATAGAAAATTGGGGAAATGAAGAGGTTGTGAATTATACCCCCCATGCTACTATATGGCAACAAACCTGAATACTTGATGTCCACAAAGCTATAGGCCTAATGATAGGATAGGGGAAAACTCAACATATATTTGACCATAAGTCTGACAATAGAGTTTCTACTGACCATATGTCTAATGGTGAAGAGAAGTGTAAAAGATTCACCTCTGACTAGTCATAAGTCTGAAATAGCAGTCTCTACCCAACCATAGGACTAATGGTAGAATAAATAAAATAGGATCGAATCTATATCCATCCATATTTTTAAAAATAGAGGATCTACCCAACCATATATATGTTGGTAGAACAAAGAAGAAACACAACATTCAATTGATAAGTTTGGGATATAATGAAGTAAAGAGGAAAATAAATAAACAAAAGGACTAACAAAAAGGACTTCCTGAATATAGAAATCTATAAATAGTATCGAACAAAAAATACATCACATGGGACTACTTATAGAAGAGCATCATCATGAAGAAAAGATGAACACTCTCATGCAAAATCAAGGTAAGACTGACATGACTTTAAAAGAAGGAAGAACATGGTTGCACAATAATATATGTAACGGTGCAGGGGAAAAATCCAAGTGAAGAAAATAATGGGAAATTTCAAAATAATGAACTATCTAATAAAGAAAAGGAAAAGCTCTACTAAGAGAGGACTTTGATAGCATAGAATCACATTCTCTCAATGGTTGTGACTCATATGCTAATATCATTGAAGGAGCCTAAGAAATCCCTAGCTTGTGTCATAGCCACAACATGATAGAGGACAAATTGTTGTGGTCATGAGTGCCTAAGCACAAGCAAATTTTCCTAAATAAGATTGAGAATATACCATATAAATATATCATATAAGAAAATAAGAAACAAAAATTTATCATTTCTAGATTTTTTTTTTTTTTTTTTTTTGAGAAAATGCAAATAGCAATATAGAGAAAAGAAGAAGTCCTTATGCAACCTACTAAGTGATAGATAGTCTATCACAATCCTCCTTTATCAACAACAACAAAAAAATAGGAGGAACGTCATTACAACTTAAATCCTCCCAAAAAAAATCACCAAATAAAGCAAAATTAGCACAAAAATCAGCTAACTTATTACAATTTCTATTAACTAAATGAAATAAAAAATTCCCAAAATCCATAAGAAAAGACAAGTCTTCCACCTCGCCATTATTTATAGTGTGAAAAACAATTACAACCAATTCTCAAATACTTAAATGATATTATAATTATCTGCCTCAATTATGATGCCTTTAGCTTCCAACATCCATTCTTAGATAATCTTCCTTAGTAAACAAAAAGCCAGCAATTCCAAGTGGCCACTATCCCAGTGCATACACCTTAATCCAAAAGCAAGAAGAAATCTCCCTCAGTGGTCTCTAAACACACCACCAACACCAGCCTCATTTGTTCATAATAAAGTTTCATCAATGTTGACTTTAATCTATCCAGGTGGAGGGGGTGCCAAGAATGAGAAATTAGCTGAGGAAGCTAGTTAACACTCTAGTAGTAAAAAAAAGATAAGACTTTGATCAAATTGATGCTAAGCTAATTGCATTTGAAGCTATAAAACCCAATACGAGCTCCTAACAGTCATGCACAACTTTATTTCTACTTTTCCATGAGAAAAAGACCAAAGAACAATACAAATTTGTGATGAAAGGATTAACCTTAGATAATATCTCCAATTTAGACTTGCAATCCATAATAGAAGTGAACTCAGAAATAGAAATACCCTATTTATTTACCAATGTTATGGCTTGAGTAAGTTTGGAACATTTAATAGCAACGTACTCTATATTTTCCACTGCAAAACACCCTCTAGACAGTAATTGTAGTTCAGCAATCTTCTATACATCAAGAAATCTGTAGTAGGGATCACATCCTTCAACAGACACCACCAAAAACAATCTACCCGAGGAGGAAGTTTCAGGATCTTCATCCACTTCCAATAATCTATATTTGTTAAGTCATTTTAGCAAAATTCAACACCATACCAGCAATGGTTTTACCAAAAATGTTATTAATTAGCTCCAGTCGATCATTCAAAAGTTTTGGATAAATTTTTATTTGAAGTATGATATCAATCAATGACTTCCCAAAGTATTTAAGCAGCTCTGCCATGTTTAAAGTTCCATCAACAATGAACTTATCTAGAGTAGGAAAATCACTATCCAACATAGCAATGAAAGTAGGTCAACTTTCAAAGCTATTATCTTAAACCCATATATGCTTTGAGATATTGACAGAATTACCTGAAGCAACCCTCTGTTGTTGATCAATGGTTTATGGTTTTGATGATAGCAAACATTCCTATTTCTCTATGACTATCTTATGTACTGACATTTTAGGTTCACACGATCGGACTGCAATTTGAAACCAGCTCAAGATTGGGTAGACTAGGTCTGTGTCTGTTTATAATCTTTTTCCTTTCTTGAGTCTATTGTATTTGTTGTGGCTCTTGATGCTTTGTAACTTGGAAGAGTTTCTAACGGGACCCTAAAGTTTTCTAGTTTTGGTAATATCGTCCCGGACGATATTTATATCAGCCTGGACGATCTGTCCAAAAGCAGAAATCCTAATTAGGGCATCCTCATTAAGGCAGCCATCATTGATATCGACCTGGACGATACATGTATCAGCCAGGATGATAGTCTTAATTCAGAAAGAATCAACCGCCATAATCAGTTTAGGAATTCTTTGTTTTAGGAAATTGGTCAGGACGATATTTATATTGTCCAGGCCGATCTAACTCAATTATGCCTAAATTGATCTGGTATCTTTGGAAAGCATTAATGGTTTATTGATAAGATCACATCGGCCGGGACGATCTCTTGATCAGCCGGGACGATATCCTGGATGATCTTCATCGGACAGCTCGAATTCAGGGCAATGATCAGGATGATTGAAATCGGTTTTAAACTAATCATCCTGGATGATCATGATATCGGCCAGGACGATGTAACCAATTTTCTTCTGATCGTCCCAAATCATCCCGGGCCTGATGAGCTGAATTTGTACTAATCGGCCAGGACGATATGCCTATCGTCCTGGATGATAATGTTGGCAACTTGCATTAATGAGCTCATTTTGAGAGCTTCTAGTTAAGCTTGACAAGGCACTTTGTAAGGGTCTTTGGCAGCCATTGTAGCTTCATTCTTGTGGGGGAAACTTGGAGAGAGAGCTTGAAAGGAGAGAGGAAAGGGTTGAGTTTGAGAGGGAGAAGATCCTGTGAGGGGGAGGAACTCAAGGGAGTGTTGTGGGGGATCCACATGGTTGCTCCGGCAAACTCGCACCTTAGTACCATCGAATTCAAGGCTTGTCTCGAGGTAAGTTCACCAAAGAAGAAGATCTCTTTGGTGTCAAAGGACCCGGCGACTCCGCCGCACCGGGGAAGGTGGAAGTGATTTTGTAAGGGCTTCTCCGCCTAGCTGTGGGGGCTAAAGGAGAAACACTTGGTTTAGTGCAAGACTTGGAGGGCGCCTCCAAGAAGTGGATGTAGGTCAAGGTTTGACCGAACCACTATAAATCTGGTGTGTTCTTTTCTTATTATTGCTTTAGCATTTACTTTTCTTCCGCACTTTATTTGTGGTGATTTTGGTTGGAGTTTTATCTTTGGTTTTAAAGTTTTCCAATTCACCTCTCTCTTGGTTAGCTTTGGGACTAAGTTCATAGGGCTTAACATCCCTAACGAACGTTCAAGTGGTATCAGAGCACTTTCTAGTGTCATCTGAGCACTTTCAAGTGGTATCAGAGCAGAATTCATAAAATAAGTTTTTAAAAGCTTTTGAATTTTTTTATCCATGGCTATTCGTAATGTTGCGGAAGGTTATTCAATCATCAGACCTCCTTTATTCGAAAATATATCATTTGATTTTTGGAAAACTCGCATGTCTATTTTCTTGCAATCGATAGATTTTCGTATGTGGCATATGATTTTAACTGGTTATTCATCACCGTCACGAATTGTTAATGGAATTAAAATTGATATTCCTTTTAGTCAATGGAACAGGGAAGAACAACTCAATGCTCATTTGAATGCAAAGTCTTTAAATTGCTTTTTCTGTGCTTTAAATTCTGATGACTTTATGTTAGTATCCACGTGCACTACCGGTAAGGAAGTTTGGGATAAATTGCACACCATATACGAAGGCACTAGTGAAATCAAGCAATCCAATTTGAATTTGTTAATGCATGATTTTGAATTATTTTCCATGAAACCTTATGAGACGATCTTAGACATGTACACTAGGTTCATTCAAATTGTAACATCATTGCATGCCTTAGGAAAAGAGTTTTCAAATTTTGAAAAAGTCAATAAAATTCTTCGTTGTTTACTTAAAAAATTTGATGCCAAAGTTGTTGCTATTTGTTAATCAAAAGATTTGAATGATTATTCTATTGATAATTTGATTGGCTCACTCATTGCCTATGAGCAAAGTTTGGGTCAAATACTTTTGGATGCAGGTGAAATGATTGTTCTAAAAGCTGAAGATACGAAAAAAGATTGCTTAGTTGGTGACAAATGCAATGACTTGTCAAGCAAATCACAAAGCTCATCAAAGCATAAGCAAAAGTGGAAAAAAGGTAAAAGTGGTAAGGATGTCCATATTTCTTCTAACGTTATTTGCTTTCGATGTAGGAAGCCTGGACATATGAAAAATGAGTGCCCTAATTCAAGAATTCTTCCTACAAAAGAAAAGGGTAAGGCAAAGCTAAATTTAAATTGGGGAAATAATGAAAAGCAAAAATTCTCATGGGCAGATCTGGTCTCTAAAGCATCAGACCAGGAAAGAGATAATGGTTAAATGCCTTATTTGTGTCTATCTTTTTGTTTTTCATTTTTTTTTTTTGCTGTGTTTTTGTTTTCGTTAAATTTTTTCTCTCATCAACACACACATTCACTTTTCTAAAAATGAAAAATATACTTCCTGATTTTTCTTGAAATCTTTGGTAAGTTGTGTTTGACTTCTCTAAAACAGTCAAAGGAAGGAAACTCATTTATTTTTAACTCTCAATCTCTGTTTTCTAAAAAAGGTTATCCTACTTTTGATTTAAAATCTTTTTCATCTTTTAAATTGGGTTTTGAAACAAATTTTTTATCTCCCTACATTTTATTTATCGCATAAAAATCTTTTGCAAGTTTTTGAATCTAACTCATAATTTTCTTAATCAAGCAATTTGTTTTGTCACTAAGATGGGTTTTCCTTTGTTTTTAAGAATTAGGAAAGGAAGCATATTCAAAAAATTGGCCAATGATGCCAAAAATAAAAGAAGCGCAAAGACGCCAAATTGAAAATATAGAATACACAAAATGTATCAAAAGATGCGCAGTGCGCCAACCAATTGTCAAGAGGCATAAAATGAGCCCACAAAGTTAATGCTTACCATTCTTGTACTTCTTAAAAGCTTAAGAAAATCCTTGATACTTTTGATACTTGAGTTTAAAATCCTTGATTCTTGATTCAAAAATTTATGCATTGATCTTCTATTAGATATATTTTATGGACGGAGTTTTTGAAAAATTATTGTTTCTTTCTCTAATTTTTTCCTTGATTTAGATCTTGAATCAAAAAGTTTTTGCCTTTTTAAAAAACTTGAGTTGGGATTATCAAATTATGAATTTCTAACCTTTCTGGACTATGCGTTGTCAATCCAATTCTACTAAGTTTTTGATTAAAACTAAGAGGTAACTTTCTCATTTTAAGAATATTTGCTTTTCACTAGATCAGGAAATGTTTTCTTTGTTTCCTTTTATTCGTTTTGCTTTTGTTTGTGCCTCCTCTCTTTTTGATAATGTCAAAAGGGGAGAACGTATTGTTGAATTTTTGTACTGTTATCGTATTTGTATCTTATTTTCAAAAAAATTAAAAACAACAAAATATTTTCATCTCCCCTATTTTTTAAAAGTATTCTAGTGAGGGGGAGATTAGGAGAATTTTTTTTTGAAAATTCAAATTGAAATGTTTGCCATCATCAAAAAGGGGGAGATTGTTGCGGATCTATGGTTTATGGTTTTGATGATAGCAAACATTCCTATTTCTCTACGACTGTCTTATGTACTGACATTTCAGGTTCACACGATCGGACTGCAATTTGGAACCAGCTCAAGATTGGGTATACTAGGTCTGTGTCTGTTTGTAATCCTTTTCCTTTCTTGAGCCTATTATATTTGTTGTGGCTCCTGATGCTTTGTAACTTGGAAGAGTTTCTAACGGGACCCTAAAGTTTTCTATTTTTGGTAATATCATCCTGGACAATATTTTATATCAGCCTGGACGATCTGTCCAAAAGTAGAAACCCTAATTAAGGCATCCTCATTAAGGCAGCCGTCATTGATATCGGCCTGGACAATATATGTATCGGCCAGGACGATAGTCTTAATTCAGAAAGAATCAAACGCCATAATCAGTTTAGGAATTCTTTGTTTTAGGAAATCGGCCAGGACGATATTTATATCGTCCAGGCCGATCTAACTCAATTATGCCTAAATTGAGCTGGTATCTTTGGAAAACATTAATGGTTGATTGATACGATCACATCGTCCGGGACAATCGCCTGATCAGCCGGGACGATGTCCTAGATGATCTATATCGGACAGCTCAAATTCAGGGCGATGATCAGGATGATTGAAATCAATTTTAAACTAATTGTCCTGGACGATAATGATATCAGCCAGGACGATGTAACCAATTTTCTTCTGATCGTCCCAAATCGTCCTGAGCTGATGAGCTGAATTTGTACTAATCGGCCTGGATGATATGCCTATCGTCCTGGACGATAATGTCGGCAACTTGCATTAATGAGCTCGTTTTGAGAGCTTCTATTTAAGCTTGACAAGGCACTTTATAAGGGTCTTTGGCAGCTATTGTAGCTTCATTCTTGTGGGGGAAACTTGGAGAGAGAGCTTGAAAGGGAGAGAGGAAAGGGTGGAGTTTGAGAGGGAGAAGATCCTGTGAGGGGGAGGAACTCAAGGGAGTGTGGTGGGGGATCCACACGGTTGCTCCGGCAACTCGCACCTTAGTACCATCGGATTCAAGGCTTGTCTTGAGGTAAGTTCACCAAAGAAGAAGATCTCTTTGGTGTCAAAGGACCCGGCGACTCCGCCACACCGGGGAAGATGGAAGTGATTTTGTAAGGGCTTCTCCACCTAGCTGTGGGGGCTAAAGGAGAGACACTTGGTTTAGTGCAATACTTGGAGGGCACCTCCAAGGAGTGGATTTAGGTCAAGGTTTAACCGAACCACTATAAATCAGGTGTGTTCTTTTTTTTATTATTGCTTCCGCATTTATTTTTCTTCCGCACTTTATTTGTGGTGATTTTGGTTGGAGTTTTATCTTTGGTTTTAAAGTTTTCCAATTCACCTCTCTCTTGGTTAGCTTTGGGACTAAGTTCATAGGGCTTAACATCCCTAACGAACTTTCAACCTCCATCTCATAATTAGTCGAAGAGCCTTTGTGCCACTAAGTAAGATCTTCTAGGTGGTCGACGTGTTTTTTTGGGCTCATCCAGCAAAATATCAATTCCATACCTAGCGAATAGAGACTTATTAAGAATAGAATCTAGATTATTGAGAAAATTCCAAGAAAATTTAACTCTCAAATGTCCCACTATTGAAACACCTGAATGAAGTCCTTGGCCTCTAGCATTCACTATATATAAAGATCCTCCTAAACCATATAATGTAGGGCACAGTTACCATCTTTTTTATCACATAAAAAATTTTTACACATCTTATCAAATTCTTTCAAGATGCTCAAAGGAACTAAGGAAAGAGTAGAATGGAATACTGCGATAAAAAGAAGCACTGATTTAACCAGCACCATCCTTCTTGCTAATGAGATGAACTTATTACCCCACACATTCAATTTCAAAGCAGATCTTTCCAATAGATTGAAGAAATCCGAAGAAACCAACTTCCTCAAAGAAATTTTGATACCCAAGTAAAGCAACCTTTTTTCCTCCTTAAAACCCAACAAATTAGAGATAACTTTCCTCTTATTCCAATCAACTAATTTCCCAAATATAATGGAATATTTTTGAATATTAACTTTATGTCCTATCCAACCATAATAATTAGAAAAAATTCTTTTAATTTTATTCAAATACCTAAACTTAGCTTCCGAAAACATAAGTGTCATTAGACCATAATATATGGGAAATCTTAGGAGAAATAGATGTAGTTTTGATGCCCAAATTCCTCCCTTTATGTATAAAAGCATAGGACAAGAGCTTAGAGCACTAGATAAATAAGTAAGGAGATAACGGACTGCCCGGTCTAAATCCACTTTTGACCTTAATACACTTCGAACTACTATTAATTTGAACTGAAAATAAATGATCCACCATGCACTCCATCAGAAGGTTCAAAAATTTTAATAGGAAAGCCAAAATACTCCAAAAATTACTTTAGAATATCCTAAGCCATGCTATCATAAGCTTGTTCCTTGTCAATTTTAACTGCTACCCATCCTTTTTTGGACTTACAAAATCTAAATTTGTAGAAGAGTTCTTGAGCAAGAAGAATATGGTCTAATAAAGTCCTTCCTATGATAAAAGCCACTTGAATATCAGAAATCAAACTATGAAAAACCTTCAACAATCTATTCAATAAGATCTTGGTAACAATCTTGTAAATCGACAGACAAAATTGATAGGATAAAAATTAGAAGGAACTAAAGGATCACTGACTTTAGGTATTAGAACTACAAGAGTCTCTTCCACTTAGAACACATCTTACCTGAAGATAGGAATTGAAGTATAGCATGCCAAACATCTTTACCAATCACCTTCTAATAAGACTTTATAAAAGAATAAGAAATACCATCAAAACCTGGAGAAATATTTCGGCCAAGATTTTTAACCACAACTTCCACTTCTTCAAATGAGAAATCACCATTCAGGAGGATGCAATCCTCTTGACTTGAAGTACTCAGAGAAGATGGCCAACCCCTAAAAGAACAATCCCTATACCTCCACTTATTGCTAAAGAAATTAAAAAAGATCCCTTCGATAGCTGCCAGATCCTCAATAAGAATGCCATCATCATTCTTCACTTAGTTGATAAAATTATCATTCCTTCTCCCAATATCAAAAGCATGAAATAAATTTGAATTCATGTTTCCTTCTCCCAACCACATCACCTTTTCCCTTCGTCTCCACCAAGTATTTAAGCGGGTAAGCGTGACATTCAATTCATTAATCTAGGACCTAAGCAACAAAAGCTTAACATCAAAAATACTTTCACCTATCGATTCCTCCAGCTGAAGATCTTCAATGTACTTCTTCTATTTTCCCTTCAAATCTACTAATTTTTTAAGTTTAGCTTTATTCCAACTGTAAAGACCTCAAAACTCTATAAAATTTTCTGTTAAGGACATCCATAGCATCACCGCATGCAGATTTACTCCATGATTTAGTCACCACTATTGCTAAAGCTGGATATGACAACCAAATGTCTTCAAACTATAGAAATCTATTATTATAATAATTTGGGTTGAAAATTTTAAAAACAATGGTGTAATGGTCACAAGCGACCCTAGCAAGTGTCTATTAGAAGTATGATGAACCACTTCTAAAGCCTTAGAATTCACTAAACATTTATCAAGTCTCTCAAGAATGCTTGTACTTCCGCTTTTATTATTGCACCAAGTAAACTTTGGTACAATTAGCCCCACATTATGAAAATGATTATTATTCATAAATGATTTCATATCTTGAGGACCTAGAGAAAAATAAAACTTCTTCCCACCACTTTTATTGTCCTGAGATAAGATACAATTAAAATCTCTACCTACCATTTAGGGAAAGTTCAAGCTCGAATGTAATTCCAAACAATCTCATAACTTCCTTCTTTTATACAAGTCCTTACTACCATAAATAGTAGAAATCACCTAAATACCTTTATTAACAATCTTCAACTCCCCAATAACGCATTAAGAAGAAGCTTCCGACATTGAAAAAGAGGCCAAATCAGACCTCCAAACCACCAAAATTCCTTCAGACAATCCAAAAGATGGGAAGAGAAAGAAATCCCAACCTTCTCCCATAAATTTACTAAACTCACTTCAATTATTAGAAGAATTTTTTGTTTCAACAATACCAAAATACAAGACGTCCCAATCCTTAACCAATTCTTTTAAATATAAAGAGGCTTCTCTTTTGTTAGGCCCTCTACATTTCTAAAAAGCTAAGGAGCACATTTCCCCACTAAGGGGGAAGGACCCCGCTCATTTTCTTGTTCAATACTTCTAGCATTTTATGCTTAGAAGATGAAGGGCCACGAAACATAAGTTCCTTAAGAAGTTTAGGTTTATTAGCACCCGAAACACAATTTCACAAACCATCATAAACTTCTGCCTTATTATTAACATCAACTTCTTTATTAGCAACAACAAATGAAGACACCACTAGAATTTTGTTTAAAGCATATTCCTTCACCAGTTCGCCTTCTTTTAAGTCATCTCTAACCCAATCACTAATTTCATTCAAATTCTCCTCATCTTCATAAAAAGATTCCAGTAATATGAAACAATTACCTTTAATAGAAATTGATGTATGAGAAGAATATCGGTCTTTGCCAATAATCGGATATATGTCCCTCCTCTATCAGCAAAAAATCCATGATCAACACTAGCCTTCCTAAGCTTCACGCTGTACTCCATAAGTACATGATTAGAACCATCCTGAACCTCTCCAATAATCTGAGGCAACTCAACTCCAATTGCCTCAGTAATCACATTCTGAACTTTATCCAGTCCATAAGACTTCACTTCAGTCACCCAAACTTTATAAATAGATTCGACTTTAGGAAAATAAGTCTTCTTTTGTGATACCACAGTCACTCTCCTTTCCCTTGTATGATTAATAAGAACCCAAGGCCTATAAGAAGAATCATTCTTAGTAGCCATTGGTTGAACCTCCATAGAATCATTTCTATGAACAGCTAGCTTGCCCACACCTCCCTTCCCTCCTTCAACCTCATTCAATTAATATATTTTCTAGAATAGGGAATGAGATATATGTAGTAGAAGGAAGAGTAATCCCCTGACAGTGAAAAGAAAACTGAGATAATAAGGGAAACACACTTACAATTAGGAGTGAAGTTCCATTAGAATCAACAATGTCACCAGAAAAATATTGAAGATGCAACCATGCTAAATAATGAGACTCCATGAGATAGATGGGCCACATCAATATAGCCAAAGGATTTCTTTTGCAGCTAAGAGCAGGACTCTAATAGGGGAGAACTATGTCATTGAGGAAAAGAAGTGGTCTCCCAGCTAGAAGTAATAATCTATTAAGAATTCTAATAAATAGAATAAGGCATACCACATTAGTGATCGGGAACATACAAATCCATCCTTAAAATAAAAAGGAGCTCAATTGAGATACTATACCTAGTTAAGTAGAGTAGATTCATGAATGATAACCAAAGGAGTGCAATGTCCATCCCAAAAACAATATTTAATAACTCAAAGGAGAAATAGTGATAACACTTTAAAGGAATGTAAACATCTTTGAAGAGCCAAGCTAGGTTCCTCTTATAATTAGGGTAACTGAATTCACACAACTGAGCATGGAGAGACATATAAAATTTTAGAGCGTTGAATGGGCTCCATTTGTGACAAGGGAAACCAATTTTTCTTGGCTGAGAGCTTTTCTATCCCTTCATTCTTCTTTTATTAATTTATATTTTGTTATTATTTTTATATTATACTTTTAGTCTAAAAAAATTGGGTCCATGTTATACTATCAAAGATAACACATGGTAGAGTGAGTATTTACTATGTCCATTAATTATTTTTAGTCTAAAACATTCCCTAATGACCATATTTCAAAGAGAGAAATAAGATTATTTTTGATAACCCAGGCCATATTCACCACATGAATAAAATTTGGAGATATAGATCTTATGCACAAGGACTACAAAAGTCTAACTAATAGGTTTTGATAATAGATGACATATTTAACACAAGCGAATGAACTGGAGAGCACAACTATTAAAATAATAATGAATAAAAGAACCCCATAGTGAGATAATGGATTAAAACTAAATCACCCAGCCAACATACTATAGGTGTCGATACAATATCGCATTCCATAAGGGATATGAATGAATGATTTTAATATCCAGACTACACTTAGGGAGATAAGTGAAATTAGTGAGCTAAGATTATAATGGACCTAAACATATTAAAATTTCACAATGGGTTCATAATAATATAAATAAATCATACAACTCATACTATGAAGAGAAGTTGTCCATAAGACATAAAAGAATCATATGACTCATTCTGAGGAATGAGGAAAACTCTAAAGAGTCAGACATATTGGTTTTAGTAACCTAAACCACACTATAAATGATGAATGAAACTAGCAAAATCAACCCTCACAGGGGATAAAGTAAAGATTATGTGTTATGACATCAAAATAATTGGTGTGTAAGGAGGTAAGTGTAAATAATCCTATGGTGTATTTTCATACCACTCTTACAGGAAATTTTGTATTTTACATGATAAACAATATATGGTAGAGGATAAATCATCATGGCCATGAACTTTCAAAAAGTAAGAGGAATCCTCTCAACTAATATCTTTAGATAAGAATACTTACAAGTGGCAAACTAATGCCTCCTGTGATGTGCAGAACTATGCATATTACTGCTTCAATCACTGACCATTAATGATAGGCATGGGATGAACACCATTTTCATTTACTAACAAGTAAGTGCTACCTTCATATACATTCTCTCTAAAAAAGGGGCCTTCTAAAATAGGCTCAAGCTTATCACTTGGGTGGTGATGTGTTACGATAGGCCTACACAAGATGAATTAAATAACTAGTTCAAAATGCTCAAGGTCTAACAAGGCAATCATATGCATAGATCATACATGCTTGATATAACTTAAGGATATGATGAGCTTATAAACGTAACTCCTCTAAATAATTTAGTTCTTATAATCGTAATTGGGTGTTATCCTCATGATAAATCTTGTGGCTATGGCCATACAAAATGAGGGGAGCACGACCTCAAGTGGGAGGACTAATTCAACCATAAATGCTAAAGCATATGGAGTAGATTCCATATGAGTATGATGCATGGTCCTATAAGCCCATAATGCTTAAGGTAAATTTAGTATCATTCTCATTTATTTACTCTAAGCATTTTCCTTATTAATTGAGCACATTTTTATTAAAATCCATAATTAAGACATTAGATCTAAGATAATAAATGGAGGGATAACAATAATTGATATTAAGATGATGGACAAATCTAGCAATTTTTGTGCTACTAAACGAACTGCCATTACCAAAAAATATTTGGCTTGAAACACTAAAATTGTAAACAACATGATCTTGAAAGAAGGGCATTGAATATCTCGGGGTTTGCAACGAGAACTTGGTATATCCACTATACGACCATTCACTAAAATGTGTCTATGGTTAACTATTTGTCTGGCTCCAGGAATGGTCGAAGCCATACCTAATCGAAAAAGGATGTTATCCAAACGCATCTCGAGTAGTTGTAGTAAAACCTGGCCTGTTGACCCTTTGGCTTTTCCAGCAATATGCACATATTGAAGTAATTGTCGCTCTGTCAGACCATAATGAAAACGCAATTTCTGTTTCTCTTCTAAACGAATACGATATTGTGATCTTTTTCCAGAGCGCAATTGGGTTTGAAGATCACTTCTGGATCTGGGTCTTTTACTAGTTAGTCCCGGTAAAGCCCCCAGCCGGCGTCTCTTTTTGAAACGAGGTCCTCGGTAATGAGACATATAAAGGCTCCTTTTTTATTCACTTTTCTTTGACAAAAAGATCTAAATTCAGACTGAACTAAAGGATTAGCAAAGCAAAACTCAATTTCCTAAAGTCCTACAAAACAGAATCAAAGAAATCTTATCAATATTCGGATTTTTTGTATATATAGGAAATTTAGGAAATTCAAGCGAAGGTTACGTTTTCCAATTTCTTCTGTAGAGATCTAATTGTTCTAGTCAACTTTTTTCTTCATAGCTATAGCTGCAAGTTACCATGACATAATAGATTGGTGACCCGACATTTAGAGAAAGCGAGAGTAGAGATTTTCAATCATGGAAAGAAAAAAATCGATAATGAAAAAGAGCCGGCTATCGGAATCGAATCGATGACCATCGCATTACAAATGCGATGCTCTAACCTCTGAGCTAAGCGGGCGGATATCAAAGCAATAGTGTATAGGAATACAGGAAACTATCGGATCTTAGTTATTACCTAGTGATTATTCTTATTATTTCATTTATTGATTATTTCAATTTCTTCTATTTCTTAGTTATTAGTTATCTCTTTTCTAAAGAGAATAGAAAATAGATCTATTTCTCAAATAGAAAAGAAAACTATTTAAATCTAGAAAAATTAGATATCTAAATAGAAATGAAATTCCATATTCATCTATATATATGAATATATTCAAAGAAAATCTCAATATATCAATCAAATGAGAATGAGAAATGAAAAAAAAAAAACATAATAGATAGAAATATTGCAAATAGAGCCATTGCAACTCCCATAAGTGGTGTAGTCCCCCACCCTGGAGCTACTACTTTTCCATATTCCGAATTCAAGGGTTTCCTCCCTATGCCAGTTCGTCTTGGCCCAGATCTAGAACTACTCTCAACGGTTTTTGTAGCCATAAATCCTCTTTTATCATGGGTTCAAATCTGTTGACTTTGTATACCATTCTGTTGTAGTTGTAAATAAACGACATTCTCGTGATCCAACTTGAAATTCTCGAAAAAATTGGAAACTATCTACCCTAGCGAAGATCCTTATTCTCAGGTAAGAGAACTATAGATATGTGAATCATAGCTCCGCTAACGCCCTTATTCCTTTGGCCTGGGATCTGTCCCAAGAAACTAGCACCTTTTCTTTGTTTCCTACCTCTAGAATAGTTGAGCACGATCGAAAGAGAGGCTGAAACCGCTTGATCCGCTATCGAGACCGTTTTCTTCCTTCATTCTCCAGGTTAGATAGCTGATAGATACGCCCTTAATCGGCCGCCAAATATGTCGCTAGATCGGGGATCGGTTGAAGCCTAACTCTTTTCTTTTCTTGGTCTATAGCGTTTTGGAAAGTTCGGAATTGAGATGATACAAGCTTTCATGGCTTGGTTTTCGATCGGAATGTCAGCGAATTAGAAGACTTCCGTCTTAAGGACTTTCGAACTGGCAAAACTCACGGTCCTTTGTTAGAGGGGACCTTTCACCGTAACGTGCAATCGGACGCGCCTACATAGGTTGTGATGGGGTAACCAATCCCCCTTTACCCATCCTTTACGTCATTCATTCTACTTCGGATGTTCAGACGGACTAAAGCAGTAAGAAAGAGGCTCGGGCGTGAGAGAAGAAAGAACTCTAACAGCGGGTAGGCTGGTTTCTGGTTTTGCTAGTGACAATCAGACTAGTTCTAACCCCGATCCTTACTCCCGCTGAAGAAGGCCGCTTTGAATAGTTCACGATTTCTTTCTTACCTACTCTGTTAATGCTATTTTACTCACTAGAGGAAGCACCAGGGCGAGTCAGATCTTCCAACCTTCTCTTTCGTAGAAGCCTGGAAGCAGCAAAAGGGGGGATGGAAGATGGCTTTGCTTTTCTTTCTTTCCCTAATGAGCGATTTAGTGAAGTAAGAGAAGAGCTAGGGCAGGAAGATTTTTATTGAACCTACTCTAGCAAAACTAGACGATGATTTTTGCTTTCTCTATTTCTAGGATAGTTTTCTTCCTCTCGAACTACCTCTCGAGCTAGCGCCTCTCTTTACTTTCTTTTTCACGTCAGCTTGGTGGGCTCTTCCTTTTCGGAAGCTATACAGTGTAGAAATCTACCTAACCCACGGAGCGATAAGGGGAGAAGGAAGGTTGCTGATCCGATCAACTGCCTAAGCTATAGCGTGCGTACTGAATTTCGTAAAAGATAGATAGGCAAAGTCATGTCATCTACGTCTTATTGTAACATCTACTGATCTACCTCATAGTTCAGCCAGAGGCGCTAGAGATGTTAGGCTCGACCGACCCTTGACCCTAACCCTCAGAACGATCAATAGTTTCTATATCCCACCCACAGAGAAGAAGATGCACATTCATATTCATAGGGCTAAGAATCCGAGCTAGAATAGATAGCAATTGAATCATAGTTGAGTAAATAGAAGCTCTGTTCCCTCCGGTCGCACCTGTTAGTCTTGCCGCTGCTTAACTATGAGTACGAGTTGGAGCTCTTGGGTTCATGACTGGTGCTACTGCTATTGAATCATCTCTTTGAAGGCCAAACATAAGGCGCTAGATCCGCTGTGAAATAAGGGGCTGCTCGGGATTACGCTGATTGACCTAAGGATGGGATAGGAATGAATGAAGGCAGCCAATTCCCTTCTACGCTGATTGACCTAAGGATGGGATAGGAATGAATGAAGGCACTTATGAAACTTAACTTCCTCAAGGGGGATAGCCTTTGCACACCTAAATAAATACTTATTAACAGATAGAATGGACCTATGACCTTTGCTTCATTATGAACAACTAATTAAAGTCTTAAAATTAGAGCTTCATACTTGGGTTCATTATTTATATGAGGATCTCAGATATTATAAGAGAAATGAAGAATACATGCCTTTAAGAAAAATAAAAATGAAGCATAAATCTATCCTAACTATAAGAGTTTCATAAGTGCCAAATTTTATGAAGGATAGACCATCAAAATAAAACTTTATGCTAGGGGACTCTTATTCTCCCAACTCGTGACTAATTCTTCAATATGGATCAGGTGAGCAAAAAGATAGTATGGGCATATCATTTGATGGCCCACTGAGGAATAAAACTAATATAAAACTGTAATAAGATCATGTACCAGTGTACCAAATGATTAAGTAAGGTTGGATGGGTCATTAAATATTGTAAAGAGTTAACCTAAGAAATGAGGCTAATCTTGCATGAAGGCATTTAATATCTAAGCTTCTGTATTATAAACACCAAAGGTAAACATTACTTTTCTGTAGCCACATATTTTAGCTCTATAAGAATCAAACATTTGTCAAAATAACAAAAGGGATTTTATTTTCCTTCATCATTCACTTGTGATAAAAGTACTCCAGGTGACTCATCCAATGCCATAGTGTAAAGGATCAATAATTGACCTAGGATTAGACCAGCTAATATAGGGGAGATCATTATTGTGAAATTATATATTTTTTTATTTTGATAAATTAAAAGGATTACAACATAAGAGGTACTAGTAAAAAAAATGCAATACATACACAAAACAACAAAGCACAAAAGGAAACATAGGCATAAAGAGAAAAGTACAACACAAACAAACTAGTATATAGGTGGATCCCGATTAGAAGGTGGCTATGGAGGTGGTTGGAAGAACTAGCTAAAGTTTTCATATTGCTTCTGCATGGAGGTGAATTGATGCTGGATGTTTTCAAACAGCTCCCTGAACCAACCCATATCATTAGCATGTTGGGTTTATTTTTGATCTAGGTGAGTCCCAAGTCTGTCAAATCATAGAAATCAGCTCTTTGTATTAGTAGTGGTGAGGAGGTGCTGCTAATGCAGGATCATCTATAGGGGTAGCTTCTTCTTCTTCATCAAACAGCAGGTCTTCTGCTCCTTGATCTCTATGAAAGAGCATCCAAAAGGAGGCATCAAAAAAGAAGATTGGAGTGTTGTCAAGCAGAACAGGATACAAGATGTTATATTTTTTATTCAACATATACCCAATCACATGTCCTAGAGTGAGGTTTTTCTTTCTCCTAGTGGTTGGGAGTTGAATGGATGTGAGATTTTTGATGTAATCAATTATCAATTGAACTTCATCTAATTGTGTGTTTGACATTATGCATTAGGTGACAATTGGCAAAAAGGAAGTCATGTTTATCCTATTTCTAGCTTTAAGGATGATAGAAGTTCTTAGAACATGTTAGATAACCTTGGCATTTTAATTTAGATTGTATATCAAGGGTTGGTGATAGTTTAAGGCAGCAATTCAAAGTAAGAGGTTCATATCACCCTAGTCAAAGTTGAATACAGAGGCCATGGCAAGGGGTTTATTTCCTTGGGGATGGGCACCTATGTCCTCTTTGGTGATTGAACATTCTGACAACAAATACATGAAATCATTACAGTAGCATCCCCATTAATCTTAAGGTTTCCTAGAATCTCAAAAAGGATTTCAAAGTGGAAGAAGAAATTGAATCAATTGTGGAATTAAAAAGGTTAATTACCAGAAAGCTAAGGACTTATTAATTAAGAAGCCTAGAAGGTATGATCTAGGCTTCTTTGTATTTTTGGTAGGTGGCTTCATCAAAATCCATCAGAAAGAAGTTGTTAGTAGTGCTGCGAGCGAAGGAAGCAACCTAGGTTTATCAACTGTGCTTTCCACCGCCACCCATTGCAAAGGTTGAGATTTTAAGAAGGAAGGATTAGAAGGTTGTATAGGAAAAATTGAAGGAATTGGGCTATTTAAATAGATCTTCAACAAATCATGTATTAAGATCGTGAGATCCTATGAGACAATCGTATGCAATTATTTCGACTAAACGAATAGTCAAAAAGATGTGTTTGATCATATATTATGATTAAACTTTATACTGGATGATTAGAGACATCGAGCTCATCCCGAGGAGTCAAGTTGTATGACTTTTGACAAAAAGGTTCGTACATTACAAATAAGTGTTCGTATAGTATGAATAGGTGTTCGTATGGTATGATTAGTAATAAATGCCATAGCAATCAAAATAAATTCATCCAAATCTAGATTTACACGTGGATTGTCTAGACGAAAAGTATTCATACAATAAGATCGTCTATCATAGATTCAATTTGGTTCATCTATTGAGTCAAAGGTTGTGATTAAAGTGGTGTTATATATTACATATAGTATGAAAGTGGTTTTTACTGTATGATCAAAGATAAAGTTTTGATTTACAGGAAAAGGCAGTTAAGTTCAGTAAATGGTTTGTGAGATGATTAGGACACAACATAAAATAACATAACAACAAAATCATAAGAATAAAAACAAGAATAAAAATAAAATAAATAATAAAAACAAATTAATGACTAAATAAGAAAAATAAATTTAAGAAAATCATATGACAATGGAAATAAAATGCACAGAACATGTGAGTAGAAAAAAGAATAATAAGAATAAGCAGAACATAAACAAAAAGTATCAGTTTCAAGCATGAATATCAATTACACCTAATCTAGTTCATAAGGTGCTAAAGGTTTCAAAATTCAGTGGTTTTATAAAGATATTAGCAAGTTGATTTTCAGTCGCTATGTAGTGTAGCTCTATGTCTCCTTTGATAACATGGTTCTTGATGAAATGGTGCCTTATGTTTATATGTTTTGTACTAGAGTGTTTGATTGGATTATTTGAAATATATATGGCACAAGAGTTATCACATATGATTGGAATTGTGCATACAGGAAATCCTAAATTCAAAATTTATTGCTTTAACCAAAAAACCTGAGCCACACAACTCCTTAAACCTATGTACTTAGCTTTAACAGTGGACAATATAACTGGCTTCTATTTTCTATTGGACCAGGAGATTATGGATTGTCCTATCAATTCAAATATTCTAGAAGTACATTTTCTATAAACTTGACATCCTACAAAATTTGAATCAAAGTATCCTATGATTTCAAAAGAGGTACGTGTTATGCCTAGATTCCTAAGTCTGGGGTTCCTAAGAGATATCTAAGAATTCTCTTAATAGAAATCAAGTGGGACTCTTTTGGATCACCCTATAATCTAGAAATGAGACAAACACTAAACATAATATTAAGTCTTTTAACAATAAGGTAAAGAAGTGATCCAATTATTCCTCTGTATTTTTTATCAATATATTTTTTATTTGAATCCTAACCTAATTGAATAGTGGAACTCATGGGAGTGTTGATTTGTTTGGCTCTATTTGTTTCATATTTCTTAAGGATATCCTTAATATATTTTGATTGACTAAGGAAAGTTCCATCATCCTTCTACCTAATGCTAAATCCAAGAAAGTAAGTCAGTTATCCCATCATACTCATCTCAAATTCCTAACTCATTATTTTTAAAAACTCATCATAAAGGTTTTTATCAGAGGATCCAAACAAAATATCATTAGTATAAATTTTGATAATCAATGGTTCAACTCCTACCTCTTTTTAGAAATCGAGTGGTGTCTACGCTCTCCTTAACAAATGTTCTTCCTAGTAGTAATGTGCTTAGCCTTTCATTCCATGTTCTGGGTCCTTGTTTTAGTCCATATAATGCCTTTTCTAATTTTAACAAATGATTAGGAACATGTGAATTTTTGAAATCCTAGGGGTTGTTCAACATATACATCTTTTTTTACTGTCCCATTCAATAAGGCACTTTATGTATCCATTTGGTATAGTTTAAATCCCTTAAAACATGTAAAGGCTAGTTGCACCCTAATGGCTTCCAATCAAGCTACAGGGATCTCTTCAAAATCACTTTCTTCAATCTATTTTTACACCTTAGCCATTGATCTTGCTTTTTTTCTAACCTCTACACAAGAATAATTCAATTTATTTTTTAAAACACATTTAGTTCCAACCAGACTCAAGTCCTTATGTCATTCAACAAATTCCCAAACATCGTTCCTCACAAATTAATTTAACTCTTTTTGCATGGCTAGGATCCATAATTCATCTCATAGGGCTTGATTTATATTGGGGGATTCAATCATTGAAATGAAGGCCCAATGGTTTACTTCTTTTCAAAGTCTATGTCTAGTTCTAAATGAAAGTTTGTCAGGGATGTTAAGCCCTTATGAACTAGTCCCGGGGCTAACCAAGAGGGGGGTGAATTGGTATTTCAAAATTTTCTTCAAATAAAAGCACAAACTCAATAAAATCAAGATTCATTACAAGAGAAACAAAGTGCAAAAATTAAATGCGGAAGCAATAACATGAAAGAACACACCATATTTTATTATGGTTTGATCAACTTGACCTACGTCCACTCCCCGGAGGCACCCTCTGAGTATTGCACTAAACTCAGTGTCTCACCTTTTTCCCCCACAACAAGGTGGAGAAGCCCGTACAAAAACTCCTTTCCACCAACCCAGGTGAGATAGAGAACCTAACTCCTTTTGCTTCCTCCTAAAGCAGGAAGAGAACCTAACTCATTATGCTTCCCCCAGAAGCAGGCAGAGAACCCAACTCCTTTTTCTTCCTCCAGAAGAAGGAAGAGAACCCAACTTCTTTTGCTTTCTCTAGAAGCATGAAGAGAACCTTGATCAGTTGCTGAAGTCCACCTCTCTCTAACATCCAAGGAACCATAGATGACAACCGTAGAAGATGACTTGGACCCTTGCTTAGAGAAAACTTCGTGAATCCGCTCATAAACTCCCCCTCACAAGATCCTCTCTCTCTCTCTCCTTTTCTCTCCCCCTCCTCTTGGCTCTCTCAGGTCAGGACAGTAGCAAAAGATCTCTTTTGAGAACAATAAGAGATCTTTTAAACAAGGGCTCAAACTTAGCCCTAATTAGTAATTAATCGTCAAATATTATCCAGGATTTTGTACAATCAGTTCAAATTCAGCTCAATTAGCCAAGACAATTTGGAAGAGTCTCGATGATTAGAATGATATTTTGTTCAGATCACCCAGGATGATAGAGTATTATCCTATGCGATTAGTTCAAGTCAGTGAATATCATCTAGACCATCTCCCTTAATGGACGTCTAGACGATGAAAAAATAATTAGATCGTTCAGGACAATCTCACGATCATCTGGGCCAATTAGTACAAATCTATAAATATCATCTAGAACATCACCCTAAATGGATGTCTAGACGATGCAAAAATAACATGATCATCCATGCCGATCTCATGATTATCCCATATGATTAGTTTAATTCAGTACATATCATCTAGAGCATCACCCTGAATGGAACCAGGCTAATGTTTGATCGTCCTGGAAGGACTAAGGTTCATGAACTGATCATCTAAAATTATATCATCAAGCAAATAAATCTTAATTACCAGATTAATTTATGCATAATAGCAGTGCATTATTGGCCAAAAATAAAAGATGCCTAAATAGATATAGTGGCTGATTCTTTCTGATTTGAGCCTATCATCCAGGATGATCCTAATATCGTCCAGGATGATTCGCTTAATTACGGCTGCCTTAACAAGGATACCCTAATTAGAATCATCTAGGATGATTTTTTGAATCATCAGGGATGATGTGATCAAAAATAAAAAACTCTAAAGTAGTAAAAAAAAATTCCCCCAAGTGTGTGTGTGCAAGGTTACTTAGCATCATGATCCATATCGTTTACAATTGACTCAAGAAAGGGTAAAAGATGTAAAATGTACATTAAAAACTAACTCAATCCTAGTCTACCAAATATTGAGCTAGCTTGATTTGCAATTTGATCTTGTGGACTTGAAATGTTAGTCAGCAATCCAGTTATATGAAGAACTAAATATTTGCTATCATCAAAATCATATTCCCTGAAATCAGATTCGTATCACAAAAACCTTTATATGGGTTTCCAAAGATCAATTCTTTATGATGACTTGAAGAATATCTCCATTCCTAAGCAAAATGTTTTCAGGCTCTACCCTTTCCTCTAAATAGTATATTTTAAACCTTGGCTAATTTTTTCAACCTCTTCTTTTTCTACCCGAGACCCTCCAAAATTATTAGATTCATCAAATATAATATGAGTGGTCTCCTCAACTACTAGTGTTCTTTTATTAAAAACTCTATAGGATTTCCAAACATTTAAGTAATGTAGGAACACTCTTTCATTAGATTTGGGGTCAAATTTTCCTAATAGAGATTTCCAATTATTCAGAATGAATAGTTTACATCTAAAGATATGAAGGTGAGAGAGGTTGGGTGTCCTATTTAGCTTGGATCTAACTTTATCCTATTTAGAACATAATAGACTATATTAATCGCTTCTGCCCAAAAATATTTAGGAAGTGAGTATTCAGTTAACATGGCACTAGCAGTTAAAATTTCACACCTAGTATCCTATGAATCCAAGTGGAAAAAGACATAAACTCCTTGAATGAATTTATTTTATGAGATAGGAATCTAACTTAAATAAACCTTAAATAATCATCAACAATCACATTCCCAAAGATGCTCCCTCCAAGGCTTGCAATGCCGATAGGTCCAAAGAGCTCCCTGTGTAGGACTTTTAAGGGTTTGCTAGTGTTAATGTCTTTAATTAAGTGTAAAGAGGATTTGACTTGTTTCCCTAATTGACAGGAACCAAACAGGTGGTCCTTTGGGAACTATAGTTTGGAAATTCCTCTCACTAAGTTTTTTTAGATGATTTTTCTAAGGTTTTTAAAGCTTTCATGACACAATCTCCTATGCCATAACCAAGATTCCTCAACAATAATTTTAAGGCAAAAAGAAATAGCAGGTTCAACATAGCTTAAATCAAGCAAGTAAACATTATTAATTTATTTTCCTTACACCACAGTGTTCCATTTAAGTTAATTATATAAATAGTAATAAAAAATTTAATATTAAATCCTTTATCACAAAATTGGGTTATGCTAAGTAGTTTATGCTTTAAGCCATCTACTAGTAAAACATTTTAATAATGAAATTCTTGGAGTTGCCAATTATACTTGATCCAACCACTCTTCTTGTGGTGTTATATCCAAGTGTCACCTTTCCTCCTACCCTGGCCTCCAGCAAAATGAATTGATTTAGATCTCTAGTTATGTGACTTGAACATCTGCTGTCTAGGCATGACATTCTCTCATAAGTCCTTCTATGAGAGGATCCCTACAAAATCATCAAATGTTAAATTCGGGAACTCAAACAAGTTTTGGTCTCATCTTTTGGAAAGAACAATAAAATGCATGCATGTTCTGCTATGAATTTTGAAGTTTTGGTCTCTACACCAAATGGAGATATATCCTAGCATGCAACAAGAAAAACATTTAACACTAGGAAAATGATTTACAAATCTATTTGGGTTATGGTGCCTCTTCCTAGGTTTGAATGAGGCATGCTAATGTAATGGATTATAAAACTCTTCAAGTGAATATAGTTTTCTCTTTTCCTTAAAAGCAGTCAATTCTGCTTGTAAAATCTTATTAGCACATTCAATAATTAAATTTTCTACTTTTTAAAGCATGCTCCCTATTATTTAATTAAGATGCAAGAGTTTCTAATCTCTTGTATGCATTTTCTAATTCAATATATGATATTTTTAAGGAATTATGCAGCTCAGATAAGTTAGAATGCTCCTTATTTAAAATGTCAAATTCATCTAATAAAGCTATGTAATTAATATCCAAAGTTGAGTGATCTTTTATTAAGAATTTATGCTCTTTTTGCCAAAATTTAAAAATTAGATTTATGGTTGGCATAAGATTTTTTAAGCTTCCTATATGTAGTATAAATGTTTTTTAGAAACTTCAAATATTTGATCATAGGTAAGCTCATATACCTCCTATTGATTAGAATGATCAAGATGATTTTTTTACATTAAGCATAGGTTAGTTACCTCATCTTCTACTTCATTTTTAGAAGAGTTTGATGCTAACTCTTCCTAGAAAGCTTTTTGGGTCGTTGGCTTATCCTTCTTGAATTTAGCTTTTGTTCACCCTTCTACTTACTTGGGTGAGCTTTAAGAGTTGGGCAATCAGACTTTAGGTACCCTAGCTTCCTGCATTTAAAACATATGACATCAAAAGAAATTTTATAACATTTACCATTTGTATATTTATTCTATTGTTGATGACAATTTTACTTTTTCTTTAAAAAGCTCTTGAATTGTAAGGTCATCAGGGCAATGTAATATTCATCTTGTTCAGAAGAGTCGCTATCAGAATCATTAGCCTTTAAGGTTACAATTTTCCCTTTTTCTCCTTTCACATGCATCTAGCTGCCTTTTACTCACTTCTTGCTCATAGGTAATTAGTAATCTAACTAGGTTATATATAGAATAAATATTTAGATTTTTAGATTCAGTTATCGTAGTTATTTTTTAATCATAGGAAGGTGGTAAACAATGAAGAATATTTTTAACTTTTTCATAATTTTTAAGCTCTTTTTCTAAGGCATGCAGGGAAGTAACAATCTGTATGAACCTAGTAAACATTTCAAAAATAGATTCGCTAGTTTTTATGTGAAAAAGTTCATAATCATGAAGAAGAATGTTTAGCCTAGATTATTTACTTCCTTTGTTCCTTTATATGTAATGCATAGTTTGTCTTAAATCACTTTACCAGTTAAACAAGTAGAAACACACATATAATCCTCATATTTTAAAGCACAAAAAAATAGTTCAAACATTTTGCATTCAGTTGGGCTAAATCTCTATCATCAGTAGTCCAGTCATAAAAAGGTATTTCAATTTTAATTCCATTTACTAAATGAAAAGGTACAAAATAACCATCATGTATTAGCATCTACATATGATAATCAATTGATTGTAAAAGGTAGGCATGCATGTTTTCAAAAATGAAGAATGTTACCAAATAGAAGTGGTCTAGTGATTGAGTATCCTTCTGTAAGATTATGATTACCAATGTTAACCATCGATCTTTTTTAAAAAAGTATTCTAAAACTTAATTTATGAATCCCTCTTTAATACCACTTGAAATTTTGTTGGGGTTGTTAAACCTTTATAAAATAACACGAGGCTAACTAATAGGAGTGAATTGGTTTTTAAAAATTTCTTTAAGAGAAAAGGATATCTCTTTTAAATCTTTTTTAATATTATAAAATAAATGATTCATGCAGAAGCAACACTATTTCTCAATCAATAAAAATAAGAGATATTAACCACAGAATAAAATGGAAATTAAATTTGAAAAAGTAAATAGAAAGAAAACACCAGATTTATAGTGGTTCGATCAACTTGACCTACATCAACTCCCTAGAAACCTCCATTCTAGGTATTGCATTAATATAAATTTCTCTCCTTTTTCCCCCGCAGTAAGGTGGAGAAGCCCTTACAAAATATTTCCACCAACCTAGTGAGACAGAGTACCATGAATTCTTTTACTCCCTCCTAGAGTAGGCAGAGAACCTGGAAATCCTTTTACTCCTTCTAGGAGTAGGCAGAGAACCTTATAATCCTTTTACTCCTACTTGGAGTAGGCAGAGAACCTTCAATCTGATGCTGATGAAGATCTCCCAGAGGCATTAAGGAACTAAGGAAGAAGCTTAATGATGATGATGAAAACCTTACACGGAGTAACCTTTTTGAATACCTCACAACTCCCCCTCATAAGGCTCTCTCTCTCTCTCTCTCTCCGTCTCTCTCTCTCTCTCTCTCTCTCTCTCTCTCTCTCTCTCTCTCTCTCTCTCTCTCTCTCTCTCTCTCTCTCTCTCTCTCTCTCTTAAAGATCTCCTATCTTCCTTCTCTAAGCTCTCTCTCAGGTCAACCCAATAGTAAAATATCTCTCATAAGAGAATTATAAATCCTTAAATAGTGGTGTTCAAAAAACCCTAAATTTCAAGAGATCCATCTTATGTTCATATAGTACGGTACATGTACTATATGGTATAATTAATTCAATTTAGACTCATCCATCAAGATCATTCAGGTAAACTATTCAAATTTTATAAGACCTTATACAGTACGATCCAAACATCATATAGTTTGATCTGTAGAAATTCCTTTTGTATATTTGGGATGATCCTTGGGATGGCTAACTTCGTATATGGGTGATCATCCAATTGTTTGGACATCGTATGATACAATTAGTACAAAAATCATGGATTTTGTTTGGTATGATCCATGGGATGAGCAATTTCATACACATGTAATCATACAGTATGAACTATATCATACAGTACGGCCAATAATAATAATTTTCCATTATTTGATTGCTTGATATCATGAGATTAATTAAGAAAGACTTTAATTAGAGCATACAATATGAACTAAATCATACTATATGATCAGTACAAAATTAGTATCTTTCTTAATCTCTAGTGGCTAGGGTTTTGATAGAGAGTAATAATTGTATAGTACAAATTAAAATCATACAGCATAAATTACTTTGTATAGTATGAAACCAAGATCGTACAGTGCAATTTAGTTTAAAAAATAACTCTCTCAAAAATATTTTTATCTCTCCCTGTGTTTGTGCAAGGTTACTTAGCAATGATATCAACCCAATTACATGATATGAGTCAAGAAAGAACAAACTACATAATAAATAAAAACTGACTATAACCCTAGTCTACCCAGTCTTAAGCTGATCAGAATTACAAGTGAATGGCGGATTGTTTGCTAAAATGTTAGCACTCACAAACATAAAACAATCATCGAAATAAGAGAAAGTCATAACAGATGCATTAATGTTTAACAAAAGTAGTACCATTATCATATTTGGCAAAACAATTAGTATAAAAGGTTATATCATTGGAGTTAGTAAAAACATCACTATGATAATGAAAGTTAGAAGGAGACATACTATCATTTTGTAAACCATTCTCCTTTACCTTTTGAGGAAGTTCACCTTCCTCTAATAGATCTCCATCAACACTTTCATTGCTATTCAAACCAAGTTCCACATTCTCTTCCACAACCAAAGCCAACTAACTTTCCCTCAAGTTATTGTCCATCCCCACATGCTCTCTGCTAATCCTTTCACTTCTAGTAGTAGTTTCCTGATCATTTAAAATAGATTGAAGGGAAACAATATTAGTATAATTAAATGTATTCAACTTACAATTTATAACTGCCAATTTAGGGATAGCAATATTTTGAGAAGAAGAAATGGTAAGCCTTTGTTCATCCAAATTATTACATTCATTAAAAAAGCTAGAAATGTTACTTATAATATTTCCCTGAGAACCGGGAGGAACATCCACAATGACAAGTGACGAAGAAGCATGCATAGTGATAGGAGACGGTTCAATATACACTTGTATCGATTCATCACACGATTTGAAAATATTTCCTTCAATCTATATGCATATCAAATTTTCATTCTCAACAGCAGTCACACTGACATCATTGCCTTGAAATTATTTGGAAACAACTTTGTCCTAATGAAGTTGAGGGTGCAACCTAAAACATTCATTAATACCATGTCTGTGCATTTTATAATGAGAATAGAAAATAGTTAGATTTTTGAATTCAACTTTTTAAAAGTAACCATTCAACTCCAATCCTATCCAAACTTCATTAGGATATTTCTTAGAAATATCAAGTTCAATAAGAACACGAGCCATCGAGGGGCATGATATAGAAGCCATATATTGATCCATTTGAAATGATCTACTGAGAATAGAAGAAACCCCAAATAAAATTTGTGAGTTAAAAAAATGAAGTCTCAATTAGGGAAAGAAATCCATACAGGAGCAATGGGAGATTCTTCCCTAACACCAAAGTTCACCATCCATTTGAGAAGATGCATTCGACAGGCTTGAATATAGTAAGACCTCATGGAGAAGATGGAGCTATAATCAAGGTCATTCATAATCTAAATTGCAATATGTCACGGATCCAGCAATCTAAAAAGAAAGGAACCCATAAGTTTTAAATTAACAAAAAAAAATTTGGATAACATCAAGATTCGGCTGATGAATTAGAAATTTTCCCCCAGAGTTAGCGCAAAAGGAGTGTCCAAGTGAGAGACAACCGCCTCATCAAACATCAAATCTAGGCAACCCCTGAAAGAGGTTTGAACAAAATGAAGTTTAGGCACATATGAAGATGATCTCGATAAATCCTCCTTGAATGATGTAGAACAGCCATAGAGAAACAAAGAAACCGGCGGGTTAGATGACGACAAAGTCGTCATTTCACAAAACCAAAAACAAAGAAAAAAAAACTCAAATGAAAACCATAAAAGAGACAAAGAAGGACTATGGAGAAAAAATGAGGAAGCAACCCCCAAACGAACATGCCATGAGACCAGAACTAGAGCTTACACACATAAGCCCTAAATCGCCTTGGAATTGCGAGAGAGCAGCATAACACAACAGTCAGAGGATAATATATGTTCCATTTATACTAGTTCTAAGGAGATATGATACTAGGAATCTTATGCTCAAACTATATACCCAATCATACATACTTGCATGTATTTTAAATTTTTTATAATTCTTTGCTAAAGCCCAGAACTTTAATGCCCACCATGGTGAAAGTAGCAGGGTCCCCATTGTGCTCGAGGAATGCTACACTTTGTTGTGGATCTATGGCTTATAATTTTGATGATAGCAAACATTCTTTTTTCTCTACAACTGCCTTATCTACTGACATTTCAGGTTCACACGATCGGACTGCAATTTGGAATCAACTCAAGATTGGGTAGACTAGGTCTGAGTCAGTTTGTACACTTTTTCCTTTCTTGAGTCTATTGTATTTGGTGTGGCTCCTGATGTTTTATAACTTGGAAGATTTTCTGACTGTTTCCTAGAGTTTACTATTTTTGGTAACATCGTTCGGGATGATTTTATATCGTCCTAGACAATCGGTTCAAAAGAAGAAACCCTAATTAGGGCATCCTCATTAAAGCAGCCGTCATTATGCAAAATACATCATCCTGGATTATTTTGAATCGGCCAGGATGATAGGCACAATTCAGAAAGAATCTGCCGCCAGATCTACATAGGAAATACTTATTTTTGGACATCTTCCCGGTGGATCAGCCTGGCCTATCAGGATCTGCCTGGCCGATCCAGAGCAATTTTTCTTAAATAAATCTGGCGATTAAGGAAAGCAATTAATGGTGATTTTCATGATCACATCGGCCGGTATGATTGCAAGATCGTCCAGGCCGATTGGACATCGTCCAGCTTCATTTCAGGGCGATGTTCAGGATGATTTTCCTCATATTTAAACTAATCAACCAGGACGATATGCCTATCGGCCTGGACGATAATGTCGGCAACTTTTATTAATGAGCTTATTTTGAGATCTTCTATTTAAGCTATGACATGACACTTTGTAAGTGTCTTTGGCAGCCATTGTAGCTTCATTCTTTTGGGGGAAACTTGAAGAGAGAGCTTGGAAGGGAGTGAGGAAAGGGTGGAGTTTGAGAGAGGGAGAAGATCCTGTGAGGGGAGACTCAAGGGAGTGTGGAGGGGGTTCAACACGGTTGCTCCGGTAAGCTCGCACCTGAATACCGTCGGATTCAAGGCTTGTCTCGAGGGAAGTTCACCAAAGAAGAAGATCTCTTTGGTGTCAAAGGACCCGGTGACTCCACCGCACCGGGGAAGGTGGAAGTGATTTTATAAGGGCTTCTTCGCCTAGCTATGGGGGCTAAAGGAGAGACACTTATTTGGTGCAATACTTGGAGGGTGCCTCCAAGGAGTGGACGTAGGTCAAGGTTTGATCAAACCACTATAAATCCGGTGTGTTCTTTCTTTATTACTTCTGCATTTGGTTTTCTTTGTGGTGATATTTGTTTTTATTTGTGTTTTGATTTAAATATTCCTCTTTACCAATTCACCTCTCTCTTTTAATTAGCTTTGGGCCAGTTCATAGGGCCTAACATCCCTAACAAACTTTCAAGTTGTATCAGAGCACTTTCTAGTGTCATCTGAGCGCTTTCACACTTTCCATTGGATAAGGTAATTATGCTGCTAAAATTTATAATAAATTTTGGTGGTTAGATAATTTAGTTAAGTAATAAAACATGATAAAAAATTACAACTCAAAATGAGTAATTTAAACATTAAGTTCAAATAACACTAGCAAGAAGATTCACTAAGAACTCTAAATTAGACATTGATTCATCCTTTGATATCTTGGGATAGATCTTAGCTTAAAATGCATTACTTCTAAGGTGATTGCGTATGAATTAGGTTTTTTAGCTGGCAACTCAATCCAAGAAAGTATAAGTCAAGATTATAAACACCTTTTCAATCTCTGCACATTTCTACTAAATTCTATTAAAATCCAAAAAGTGAAAATCTAAATTTTAAGAATAACTAGAGAATTTATGGTCCACTACTTATACATTAAATCTTGTTAGCCCAAATATTTTTTTAGATCTATATATCTTTGAAAATCCTTAGTCTTCACTTTAATTATGAGGCTCTCTTAGGAGATATAATAAACTATAGGAACTTTCCCCTATAGGGAGTTAACAACAAAAAATAAAATAAACTCTATCTCACTTTCTTTATAAGGTAATGCAAAAATTTATGGAATACAAACCTAAGATTTAAACATTTGGTTAATTTCATAATTGAAATGATATGGGAATATTTTTTTATCCTTTAGGAATAATTGAATATTCCCTATATAGTTATATGTGGAAACTAACAAATTAAAAATACCTTGAAAACTATTAATAATGCAATTTTAATTATCACAATAGAATATAGATCTCAAAAAATATGAAGTAGTTATAGCTAAGATGAAGTGCAAAAAGTAAAATTCAGAAAGTAAAATTAGAACGAACACATAAGATTTTATAATGATTCAATCAAACCTTGACCAACAACCACTCCCAGAGTTCTCCACTCCAAGTATTGCACTAATACAAAGTGACTCTCCTTTTGCTCCCTTGGTAAGGTGGGCAAATCTCTCTTTCACCAACCCGGTGTGGCACCTTCATCTCCCACATGGAGAATGCAGAAAACCTTGAGGAATGACTAAGAAGCTTCTCTCCCTAAAGAGCTCTCACAAGACTCACCAAGGCCACAAGAGGAGCAAGAGCGCAACTAGCTCGGAGAAACCATCTAATTCCTATAGAAACAAGCTAAAGAAGTGCCATTATAAAAGGCATCAAGAAAACCTAAAAATTCAAGTTAGTCATCAATGTTCGTACAATATGATTCAAGTTCATATAGTACAATTAGTTAAAAACTAGTCCCATCCAATACGAAGGAGAATAAACTATTCGCAATTTCTCAACATATCATATAGTATAATCTAGAGATCAACAAGAACGATCTATTATATTTCCTCTATTTGTACGGGAGGAATCCATGGATGATTGAAAGCCATCTCTATTAATCATCTCGTATTGTATACTTTGTTTAGTATCGTAAGTTAATTTCATTTAGTTCATCCAATATAATATTAATATTATATCATTTGAATAAAATAAAAATTGTGGTTCTGCTTAGTATGATCTATGGGATAACCAAATTTTGTCTCTATTTTTTGTACAGTAAGATAAGGATCATACAGTATAATTCCAAAATCATTAATAAACCATAATTTAATTGCCTAATTATGGGAGTTAATTTTAATAAGATTTCAAATGATCATACAATACAATATGAATAATTCAAAACTCAAAATTCAAAATATTACTTAAATTAATATGATGGTTAGGGTTTTTAGATTGAAACTAATCATACAGTATGATTAAGATTATACAATACGATGACATCATAGAAACTAATCTTTCAATTAGGTCGTTGAGCTTATTCACAGATAACAAATCATATAGTACTAACAAAATTTATATTGTACAATTTATCTTTTTAAAATATTATATTTTTTAAAAAAATATCCTCGTGTGAGTGTGCATGGTCACCCAATTTGCATAAACTCTTTTGTGGCTAGACTAAAGAAATGAAAAATGAAAAGAAGAATATAAATTACCGACACTTTTACATCTTATTCAACCAAATTTTGAGTCTTTAGCAGTCTTGAGCAGTGTATATTTTACCTAAAAATGTTTCTACTTACAAACAAAAATATCATCTAAAATATTCAAGAATGAAAGTACTAATTCAAGCAATTTTTTTTTTTCATCAAAATCACATACTAGGGATCCTGGGTTGTAAATATATCCCCTTTTTTTAAGATGTCAAATAATGTTCGTTGATATACAAGATAAGTGTTATTTCTTCCTTAGCTCCCCCTCACAAGATGATGGATTTTAAAATTTTGGGAGGCTACAAACAAAATCTTTAATTTAATTTTTTATTTTATTTTTATTTTTTTAGTTGAAAAAAAGGAATAAAAAAACATAAACAAATAATTTTTAAAAAAAAAAACAATACATAAAATCAATGAAACTGACATCTTCTCTCCCTTTTGACATCACCAAAAAGAGGAGTACCACACAACCAAAGAAATAAAGTTGTAAAAATTTAAGAAAAAAAATATAGCAAATAAAGGCTACCTGAAAGTTGGATCCTAATCAGGTGGTGGTCGTGCTGGTTGAAAGAACAAATGGATGGAGGCAAGATGATGATTTATTAAGGTAAATCATTCACCAAACCATTGCATATCTTCCTCGTGATGTCATTATTATTGCTCCATGTTGTAGTCCAGTTGAGTTTCAAGTCACTCGAGCCACTAAACTATATCATCCTGAGGGTAGGAAAGGTAGGCAGGTGCATGTAGTGGTATTGGTGGTGATGGTCCTCCTATAGGAGCAACGTCTCCTTCTTATTCAAAATTTGACTCAGCATGCTCTTTCCCTCAATGGAAAAGAATACAGAAAAAAGCATCTGTATAAAAGATATTAATATTATTTGGTGGAATAGGAAAATTGAGTTGGTATTTGGTGACGAGGATACCTTATGATATGTCCTAAAGAAATGTTTTGTTTATGTCGAGCACTTGGATATCTAATAGTGGTCATGTTATAGATGTAATCTAGAATCATTTGACCTTCATCAAATTTTGTATCTTACATGATTAAATAAGTGACTGCATACAAAAGTGGAGTTATGTTCATTCGATCTCTAGCTTTGGGTATAATGGATATTCAATACACATGTTGGATAATACAGAAATTCTAAGTGGATAAGGAGTTGATGTTGGTTTGATGCCACATTCCTAAACAGTAAATTAATAGAATTCAAATCAAACTTATTTGAGTCGGAGATTTGGGATGAGGTCCTTGGGTAAAGAGTCCTATGTGTTATGTTAGATCTTAATTAGTCTTTTCTATATTTTATTTATAGACAAATAAAGTAAATATGGCGAATTATAAATTTATCGTAAGGTTTTCTAAAAATTTATATAGGAGTTCAAAATTTAACGGTAAGGCCACGGTAAGAAGAAACTGGAGAGTGGCGGCGGAAATAAGGTTCATAACTTCAAAGTTCAAGGTTGGTTGGTTTAAAATGTGAGATGGGGAGATATTTTCCTCTTTGAAGTTATGGAAGGCATCTTCATATGCGACAAAGAGAAACCAATCATCACAACAATGAGAGTAGACAGAGCTCCCCTAGATCAATCTGCCACATTTGCTTCCACCGGCCATTGGACAGAAAGATTGAAAGGATGAGAGTTTGGAGGAAGAAAGTTGAGTGAGTTGAATTAATAGAGTTTTTGACCAATCATATAGTATAAATATGTTCATACAATATGATTAGAGCAATAATTTTGTCTGGATAACTTGTAAAAAAAGTAGTCATATGATATAGTATAATTAATATTTTTAAGGAATTTTGTTCGTCCCGAGGAGTCGTCGATATGACCTTTGACAAAAAGTATGATACAGTAAAATGGGTGTTTGTACAGTACAAAGTGAAATTATTATCATACTAGCTGAGTTAAATTTGTCTCAATCTAGTTTGACATGTGTATCTATCCTATAAAGGGAGGTATTTTAGAGTACGAATGTCAAATTTTTATACCAAACAGATTCAAATCCTCAATGATTGGTGAGTAGTGGTCCATACAATTTGAGTAGTGGTTCATACAGTATTATGTAAATATCAATGAGCTAATCTGGACCATTGATTAAATAAATGGGGTTGTGATCTATGCATTTTCGAAGATTATACATTATGACTAAGCATTGTACATTACGATAGGAACAAAAAGTTAAGAATTTGGGTGATTTAGTGAGATGTGTGTGTGGTGATCAAGAAAATTCTTAAACCAAAGAATTTTTTTTTAATTTTCAACAGAAATGAAAAACAACATACATAAGAACAAACACATATGGAATAACCTTTTCTTTGCTTAATTTACTAACTAATAACAAATAAACTAAAATGAGTACACAAATAAACATATGCAAGTTCAAAACATATATCATGGATTTTTTACAAATAGAATATATTTTATTTTATTTTATTTATTTTTCATGTATTAAGCATGAATATCTATAACACCCAGTTTTGTCCTCACGGTGCTAAATGTGTCATAGGCTAATGATTTTGTTGATATGTCTACGAATTAATTTCCTATATGATGCAACTTTACGTCTCCCTTGGCTATATGATCTCTTATGAAGTGATGTCTAATTTTCTATATGATTTGTGCAGGAATGTTGAATTAGATTTTTGGATATGCAAATTGCACTAGTGTTGAATTCATCAATTGGATGGTTCCTATAAGTAGTCTAAGATCTAAGAGTTATTGTTTTAACCATAAAACTTGAGAAACACAACTCCCTACTATTATATATTTTGCTTCTACTATTGAAAGAACTATTGAATTTTGGTTCCTCCTAGAGCAAGAAACTAAGGATTGTCCTATGAACTTATAAGTTCTAGAAGTTCTTTTCCTATCTACCCTACATCCTATAAAATTAAAATATAAATATCTTATGATTTCAAAAGATGTGTTGTTTCTAGGATACCATATTCCTAAGTTTGGGGTTTTTAGTAGGTATCTAAAGATTCTCTTGATAGTAGTTAAGTAAGATTCTTTTAGGTCAACCTAAAATCTGGCACAAAGGCATACACTAAATATTATGTCTGATCTACTAGCCGTAAAATAGAGAAGTGATCCAATTATTCCCCTATATTTTTTTTCTCTACTAATTTTCCATTCGGATCTTCATCTAATTGAATAGTGAAGCTCATGGGAGTGTTCATAGCCTTAGCATTGCCCATTTCATATTTTTTAGAATAACCTTGATGTACCTAGAATAGCTAAGGATGGTTCCATCATCCATCTATTTCACACTAAATCCAACAAAATAATTATATTCTCCCATCATGCTCATTTCAAACTTGCTACTCATTATTTTTAGAATTTGTCACATAATTTTTTATCTGAAGATCCAAATAATATATCCTCTACATAAATCTAGACATGAGTATTTCATCTCCTAACCTTTTTAGGAAGAGGGTGGTATCTATATTACCCTTCATAAATCCTCTATCTATTAGAAAGGTGCTCAACCTTTCATACCAAGCTCTAAGTGCTTTCTTTAACCCATACAACACCTTTTTAATTTGAAAACATCATTTGAAAATTATGAGTTATCAAATCTGAGGGGTTTCTCAACATAAACATCCTCTTTGATTACCCCATTTAGGAAGGAACTCTTAATGTCCATTTGATATAATTTAAAACTCCTGAAACAAGTAAAGGCTAACAACACTCTTATCTCTCGCCACTAGGGAAAAAGTTTCCACAAAGTGTATTCCCTCAATTTGATTATACCCCTTAGCTACTAATCTAGCCTTATTCTGAACTATTATTCTAAGGTCATTTATCTTATTTTTGAACACCCACTTTATTCCAACCACACTTTGCTCCTTAGGTCTGTTTACAAATTCCCATACATCATTCCAAACAAATTGATTTAACTCTTTTTTCATTGCTAGGAGAATGACTAACCTCCTTTCTAGAATTCATCTCTTAAGGCTTGATCTATATTGGTAGGTTTTATCATCAAGATAAATGAGAATGACTAACCTCCTTCCTAAGTTCATGCCTAGTTTTTACACCTTCTCATGGGTCTCCTAAGATCAAATCTCTAGGATGACTAGAAGAATATCTCCAATCTCTGTGCAAATGCTCCTATTGTTATACCCTATCTCTTATGGCAATAGTTTCTACCCCATGAATGACCTCAACTTCTTCTTCATCTTCATGTTTAGTTTTAGTGGTCTTATCTAATTCATTAAATACAACATGGGTAGATTCTTCTACTACTATGGTCCTTTTATTTAAGATTATATAGGCTTTTCCTATAGTTGAAGAACCTAGGAAGATGCCTTCAACAGATTTAGGATCAAATTTTCCTAAGGGTGACTTACCATTGATTAAGATAAAGCCTTTACATCCAAAAATATATAAGTGGGAAAGATTGGTTATAATATCCTTAAGAAGTTCATAGGGTTTCTTATTAAGTTTGGATCTGACATTTCCCCTATTTAAAACATAATAAGCATTATTCATTACTTTTGCCCAAAAATGTTTAGGGAGAGTGTATTCAACTAACATTGCCCTAGCAGCTTCAACTACTATTCTATTATTTCTCTCAATAATTTCATTCTGCTGAGGGGTCCTAGGGGCAGAGAAGTTATGTTCTATTCCTATCTCTTGATAAAGGATTCAAACCTATCAATTTTAAATTTTCCACCATGATCACTATGTATTATTGAGATTTCACATCCTAATTTTCTTTGAATCCAAGTGGAGAACATTCTAAATTCTACAAATGACTCACTCTTATGTGCTAAGAATCTTACCCAAGTGAATTTAGAGAAGTCATCTACTATCATAAATCCATAAGTCTTCCCTCGTAGGCTGGTTGTACTAATTTGTCCAAATAGGTCCATGTGAAGAATTTCTAGTGGCATAGAGGTGTTGATATCTTTGATTAAATAAAATAATGGTTTTACTTAATTTCCTAGTTGTCAGGCATCACATTGGTGGCCCTTAGTGAAGTCTAACTTAGAAATGCCTCTAACTAGGTTTTCCTGAGTGACATTCCTAAATGTTTTCATGCTCACAAGACATAGTCTCCTATGCCATAGCCAATAATCATCTATAATTATTTTTAAACACAACAAATTTAAGTATTAAATATAATTCAAGCCTAACATATAAAAATTATTCATTTGTTTTCCTTTTAATACAAGTTTATTATGTACGCTAGTTATGCATTTGTTAGAAAGAAATTTTATATCAAAGCCTTTATCACACAGTTGACTAATGCTCAATAAACTATGCTTTAAACTGTCAACTAATATAACATTTCAATCATAAGGTGCTTAGAGTTTCAAATTATACCTAATCTCATCACTTTCCTAGTGTTATTATCTCCTAATATCACCTTGCCTCCTAACCTAGCCTCTAGTGTGATGAACTGCTTTATATCACTAATCATATGCCTCGACGAGTCACTGTCCAAGTACCACATGCCCTTACTATAACTTTAGTGAGATCACCCCTATAATGATATTAAAAGGTTAGTTTTGGAAAACCAAGTGAGTTTGGGTTCCACCTTATGCTTGAATAAATTAGATATATGTATTTTATGCTTTGATGAATATAATTTAGGCCTCCACACTAAATGTGACGCCCCAAGATCTAACTTGGAAAGAATTTCAGTCAATTCATTAAAACCATTCACCAGAGCTATCTATAGTCTTCAATAACAGTCTATCAAACATCGATAATTAAAACATCAATGTACAGTTCCATTCATACCTCAAAAGATCATGTACAATACTTAGGAGCTACACTATGAACACAAACACATGAACTGAAATCTATCATGTCCTGAGTACAAAAGAATCACTATAACCAAAAAGAATAAAAACCTGGAGATTCCTGATCAACCTCAAACTCCTGCTCCCTTGCCCTGACCTGAAACATATTAACCACATATAATGAGCTTCAAAAAGCCCGCAGGTCACCTAATACCTACAACTGAAATCAAAGCATGGTACTGGAAACAATATGCATGTCAGTCAAGCGAATCCATAACAGTCAATTGCACATGATCAATGAATCTATGCAGATACAAAAATCAGTAGTCAATGCACAATCGATAAAATCCATAGTCAGCGATAGGAGAATCAATAAACCGTAGAAAAATCTATACAGAAGAATCTAAATCGCTCAGTCAAATCAATCGTATCAAATCAAACCAATCAAAGCAATACTTTCTGGTCAATGAAATCGATCGGTATGAAATCATGTAAAACAATCAAATCAATACTTCGCAAGAACGGTTGAAGTCGAATCAATACAGTAAAACCTATTCCATATCAATCAATGAATCACATGCAGTAGTTCAATACGGTATATCAATTGAATCAATACAATATCCATATCAGTATCAGTATCAGTATCAATGCTCAGTGACATAATGCGAATATCAATGAAATCGTACAGTACAATAAATCCGTAAATCCGTCTGTAAATCCATTCAAAACCAATAAATCAATAAATCCATCACGAGATCAAAATGTCAATAACGTATACATACACTTCAATACAATAGCCTTACTGAACAAGTACAATCACTGGCTATTAAGGCGTTTTTCAATCCATAGTGCTGTTGTAGAAATCCATAATTATATCTATCCGTTAGTTCAATAAGAGTCGTCACTCTGTGCCCGTCGGCATAAGAATCTCCTTATGCCTCCCAATCATTATATCAATGCAATAGAGGATAACAGCAAACCCTTTTTAAAGGAAAGCTCGTCGGCCCACCATCCTGTACAGGTCAAATCAATCTCCAACCAACGGTTCAACCAGTTTTCACTTGTCTTTCAGTAACAATAATCGTAGAGCAATCATATATTCACATTCGTATGCATATTAATTCAAATCATCAATTTCAAAAAAATTGGAAATCGTACGAAAATCCAGCGGCATAACGGCAGAATACGGAATTTACACAAAATTCACCAAATCAGAAATTTACCAAATTAGTACAGAACGTTCACAACAACATTATAAGACTTTTATTCTACTGCCCAAACAATTTTAGACATCACCAGAATTTATAGTCAAAATAAAACACCGCCAAATCAAAACTATCCGGTCAAAAATCTCTAAAAAATAATCAAATCATGCAGAAATACCATATCAGAAACATACCAAAAGTTGTGCGGTAAAACTTTCGTCAATACAAAATGATGTGCATTTTTCGGTAACAAAAATACAAATCTTAGCACAGAAATATCAAAACTCGACATCTTCGAAAACAGAAATAGGGTTCGGAGTCCTTACTGCGAGTTAAACACTTCTCCCAACAGCGGCGTCGAACAAAAAGCGCTCTGCGGCCTCCGAAATCCAGCTTTTCCTTTGCTTTCCTTCTCCTTCTCTCTCCTCAGATATTTTGCTCTAAAAAAAATGATTTTCTCTCTCATCGAAACGAGCTGGTTTTCTTTTAAAATAACCCTGATAGGCCCGACTGATCGCCATATCATCCAGGACGATATGAACAAAATCCAATCGTCCAGGACGATATCTCAGGATGATAATTAATTTTCTCAGACGATAAAAACCCTTACTCACTGACTTTTGCCATGCACTGATCGTCCCAGGACGATCCCAAATCATCCCGGACGATCCTGGAAGGAAATCAAAGAAACGAGCTCTCACACTAAATGTGTCCTATGGTGGATGGTGCAAGTGTTGGTTATGTGTCCTAACATGCCACAAGAATAACACCTAATACTAGGAAATGGGTTCACTACCCTATGTGTTTGATGGTGCCTCTTTCTAGGTTTATCTAATGCATAATGTGTAAAGGAGTTACACCATTGAGCCATTGAAGGTGGTGGTTTATTATTTTTTAGTGCAGTAATTTTTGCTTGTAAAGATTTTTATGCATATTCATAGCTTGCCTCTTCCACTTTTAATGCATACTCACTACTATCTAATTGACTTGCAAGTTTATCTAAATCCTTAAATGCTTTTTCTAGCTCAATATGTGATTTTTTTAAGGAATTATGTGTATCAGATAAATCAATATGTTTCTTATTTAATGCATCAAACTCATTTAATAAAGCCATATGATTGTTATATAAAGTAGAGGGCTTGATAGTTAAACTAGCATGCTCTTTTTTCAAAGTAGAAATTCAGTAATAAGACTAGCATGCATTTTCTTAAGCTTCCTATATGAATCATGAATATTTCTAGAAATAATAAAAAATTCATTATAGGAGTGTTGACATACCTCATATTGATAAGATTGATCAAGCATATCATTAGCCATTAGACATAAATTTGTTACCTCCTCCTCAACCTCTTCTTTTCATAATTCTTAGGAAGAGATGGCCCAAAAGGCTTTCTATTTATTTTGCTTCCTCCATTTGTACTTTGGTTTCTCTTCACTCTTTTCTTTGATTGGGTGAGTCTTTAGATTAGGGCCTTCAACTTGAAGGTTTCTTGGATTCCTGTACTCAAAGCAAATTAAACAAACGAAACTATAGTAGATTTATGACCTTTACCTTGGCTCTAGTTATTTCGATGATGATTTTATTTTCTTTTCAGAAAGATCATGAACTGGCATGTCATCATGGCTATTTCATCATCTTTATATGTTGAAGATTTTTTACTATCAGAATCATTTACTTTTAGTACCATAATTCTCACCTTTTTCTTTTCCCCTACATAATTTTTTCTTTGACTCA
This sequence comes from Dendrobium nobile, assembly GCA_022539455.1. NCBI lineage: Eukaryota > Viridiplantae > Streptophyta > Magnoliopsida > Asparagales > Orchidaceae > Dendrobium > Dendrobium nobile. The sequence continues at coordinate 43,085,631 of CM039736.1, forward strand.
CCCTTACTCGTAGGTAATAAGAGATCCAAGCAAATTGTCAATTAAGTTAATATTTAAATATTTTGATTTAGTGATTACAGTTATTTTTACATCATGAGAGCTAAGCAAACAACACAGAATCTTATTAACTCTTCAAAATTAGATAATTATCTACCTAGTTCATACAATGATGTTACTATCTAGGTGAACCTAGTATACATTTTAGATAGTCTTGCTAGGTATAATTTGAAAGTTCGTAGTCATGCAAATGAATGTTTAGCCTAGACTACTACACTTCACTGGCTTCATCGTAGTTGATACACAACCTATCACAAATCTCATTTCTAGTAGTGCATGTAAAAACTCCAAATAGTCTTTAGATTTTAAAGCTAAAAAAAAATAATTCAAACACTTAGCATCCAACTGCTTAAGTTCCCTTTCTTCATTGCTCCATTCATTAAAGGAAATATAAATTTTAACACCAATAATAGTATGAGATGGAAGTGAGAAACCAGTTTGAATCATATGACAAATTCTATAGTCAATGGATTATAGAAATGTGGACATGTCAATTTTCCAGAAATCAAATGGGATGTTTTCAAAAAAAAGGTTGAAGGGTTATTGAATAATGCTCTACAGTGTTACGATTACCAAAATGTGTCATTGATCATTTATCTCAAGGTTTTCTAAAGCGCTACTTTTAGACCCCCTCTCTGATACCACAAGTACGAGATGCGCCAAGAGGGGGGTGAAATCGTGCTTTTAAAAAATAATCCTAAGCAAGAGTACTAATTTTTTGGATTTTTCAAAACACTTAGAAATAAGCAACTTTAACTTTTGTATGCAAAAGGTAACAAATTAAAAATGCCTTTAAAATAGTGATGATCAATTTTAATTATCACAACAGAACGTAGATCTTAGAAATGAATAAAGCAGTTATAACTAAGATGAAGTGCAAAAAGTAAAATACAAAAAGTAAAAGCAGTATGAACACATCAGATTTTATAATAGTTCGATCAAATATTTACCTATGTCCACTCCCTGGAGTCCTCCACTATGAGTATTGTACTAACACAAAGTGACACTCCTTTTGCTCTCTTAGCTTGGTAGAGAAGCCCTTACAAACCTCTCTTTCACAAACCCAGAGCGACATAGAACCAAAACTCCTTTTATAGGTAGAGAACCTTTACTTTTTTTTCTCCCTCCTAGAGAAGGCAGAGAACCTCAAGGACTGATTAAGAAGCCTCTCTCCCTAGAGAACTTCCACAAGACTCTCCAAGGCCATAGAAGGAGTGTTGACCTCAATTTTAGCTCGAAAGCCCTCGAGGGCCTTTAATTGATTTAATCGAGCCCCATCAAGTCCAATTCAAACTCGAATCGACTCAAGTTGGGTCAAATTAGACTCGAAAAAGTTTGAATAAATGTGATTAACACCTATTAGCCTCTTTGAGCACTATTTGATCCAAAATTAGCATTGATTTGGGTTTGATTATGCCAAATTAATTTAATTAAATCAAATCAAACTTAAATTGGCTTGATTCATATCAAATCGAGCTCAATTTGAACCCAAATTGACTCGAACCAAGCTAAATCAAATCTAATGAAATCATATTTAAAAATCGAGCAGCGAGCCGGTATGGGATAATTAAAAAAAAAAAAAGTTGGAGCACATTAACGAGCATTTGATTCATGCCTTTTCGTTCGCTTGGATCCGTTCAAATGGATCACCCTTCCCCTCTCTCATTTCAAAGACTGAAATCCCCTCCTTTGGCTTTCTCTATTGCTTCCACTCCAGTTGCCCAAGGATCCAGACTCTCGGTCTCTCGGTGTGATTCACGAATTCCAGGAGAAGCCACAGACTCTGCTCACCTAAGTTTCACTATCTCATACTTTCTTTACTTGTGCCTTTGGTTTAAAGTTAGGATTTGAATGAGGAAATTGAATCATCTCTTCTTCCACTTACCTATGTGTGATATCCTATGAACGTTTACCTGTTAATGTGGTATGCCTCCTCTGTTTAATACTAAAGGGAGCATTTGAGAGGCTAGATTTGGATTTTTCCAATTATTATCATGGTTATTACACTATGTACTTGCTTACATCTAACCATGCAATATGGTTTGTGTTCTCTCCGCATAACTCCATTAGTAATTTGCTGGGAGATGTTTCTTTGAGTTTGTTACGCACACTATATTATCCTTTTCTTTTTCTTCAGGAAAATGTGATGTATTAATCAGGTTTATGTGACCTGGAAGCATATTTTTCCTCTCTGATATGTGTCAAGAGAGAATGCAAGGAGAAGTCTTCATATCATTGAATGCGCTTTAAGGTTTTATTTATATTCATGCATATGTGACACAAAAGAAAGTTGGTTGGCTACATGATTAGTTTCCTTTGAGTTTTAGAAGGAAGTATGTGTGGAAAAGATATGTCTATTTTTGAAAAGTGTTTGGGAAGGCTTTATGTTGGAGAGCATGTGTGTGTTTTCCTTTTCACTTATTAATATTGATAAGTTTCTTATAAAATATCATAAAGATGGGTTGGAGCCATGTGTTGCTTCAAGTGGATGTTGTCAAAGAACATATAATATCTTATATTTCAAATATTTTTCTTGGGCTGGAGCATATTTTGGTTTTGAAGAGATATAGTGTTGAATTTCATCTTTAAAAGATGTATGTTCTTCTTTTCTTTTTTATTGAGATGGCTATGGTGGAAATGAAAGAATTCATTATTTTGCATTCAGGAATCTCATTTATGATTTTTCAAGAGCATCTTCCTTTATACTTCTACAGTTATTTGATAAGTCGCTGATTTTGGAGAAAGTATTTTATTTTGTATTAGCTTGTATTGTGGGGTTGTTTTAGAAAGAAGAACAATGTTTTGTCTCTTTGCATGAATAAGAATGAATAGTTATTTTAAATGCTTTGTAAATGTTTCATAAAGGAATGCCTTATGAAACCTTCTTATTAGAAGACTTTCATGGATTTTTACCCCACACCAAATGCGAAAGCACTTGATTGATTTCTTTGTGTCGAAAAGAATTTTGGTAGATGATTTGTGTAAGGTTTCATGGAGCATTTCATTTAGAATTTTTCATAAGTCATTTTGGGATTTCTAGCTTCATGATTAGCCTTATGTAGTAAGGTCCTTTAGTGTCTTTTTGGAACAAAGTGATCTTTCTTATTTGAATTGGCTTTCTTCATCTAGTGCTTTTTTCTAAAAGTGGGATTTTGGATAAATGTGGATAAAGAGAGGTTTTTTTTTTAGTTTTGGTTTTGGGAAATTGTTTCCCCACCGCTACTTTGAACAATATTTAGGAAGTAGTTTGGTTATTTGTCTCAAATGTGTCAAGTGCTTAGTTTGGAATGTGGGGATAGCAAAGGGCATTAAAAATACCTTCTTCACTATTCATATTATATTGAATTGGGGAGAAGGGCATTTTAGAGGCATACTTGACTTCAAAAAACTATGCCCAACAATAAAAATGCTTACAATCCTTTCATTATTTTGATCTTGCATTTCCTTCTTTTTATCACATTTCGTCGCCTTTCTTTTCTATTCTTTTAGTCTTTTCGCTACTTTTCTTACTTGTGATTTAAAATCAAATGCTTGCAAAAATGAGAAAATCCAAAAAGAAGGCAAGTGGTCTATTCAAAGAGCAAATAACGAAAAGGTGATCTTTGGAGAGCAAAGGAGAGGGAGCATTGGAGCACTAGGCAAAGGAACATGGACAGTCAGATCCGTGCATCAGTAACCTCCATTCATTCTGGTGGGGGTGCTACGAGCGGAACCACCGGGTCATAGCCCCCGATGCTGTAAGTCTCCTTAAACTTAGAAAACCTTTAAGGGCCCCAATGGTTGTACGCTCCCTACCCTTTAGGACCCTGTAGAAACTTCATTTTATAACTAGGATTACTTATTTTATTTTAGATCCCTAAGTCTGTTGGCACATGTATGAACATCCTAAGGGCTAGTAACGAAACTTCTTTTTCATCCCATAACTTTAGTGACACCTAAGGACAAAAATTAAGGATAGAGTCTTAGATAACATAGACTTAGGGTGCATGTTCCTTTTAGGATAGAGACTTTAAAACATACAAAACTTAGTGACACATTTTCCTAGGATTTGTATATCTTAATATATTAATGACTAATCAATAAAATCGATAATACTCTGAGTCAAAAAAATACTAAACCCAACTTAGATTTAGGGTTTAAGGCTACTACAACCGGTGTCTGTAGTATACCTAAATAGTTGGTAGGTCCCTTCTCTTCAGGGACTATAAATTTTGCATATCCATATCGCGTAGATGACGCCACTTCTATCCTCTCTCTCTCTCTCTCTCTCTCTCTCTCTCTCTCTCTCTCTCTCTCTCTCTCTCTCTCTCTCTCTCTCTCTCCCTCTCTCTCTCTCTCTCTCTATGTTTTAAGTGCATGATTTTCTTTCCCTCCTTAACTTCCTCAATCCCTCCGAGTGTGGATGTGAGCCGTGCATGTTAACTAAGCCCATTGACCCTTTCTTTCCTTTTGAGTAGAAATTTCTTCGTCTCCCTTTTGTGTGTCAAACCCTTCTTCAGGAAGAATAATATTGGATCCTTAATCGAGAGTTTTCACAAGCCCTAGGTCTGAGATGTAATTAACTATGGGGGCTTGCGCCCAAGGGAAACAGAATTCCACAATAAATAAACCCCACTCGAGCTGATGTATCGGGTGGGGGAAACCCGTTGTTACGATTCAGGTCATGTATATTACTACCCATCGAGGTGCGCTGGCGAGAGCCGCTATCCTCAATGGTTAGTCTTATGCACGATCTAATTTTCCCTCTGATTGGCCTGCTTATGTCGAGTGTAAATGCCTACGATTGTTTTATCCTACGGGATAGTGCGGCCGTACCCTTTGTATTCGAACCACATAGGTGGTGTCCTTTTGGAGGTCCACAAGGAGTAAGCATGTAGCTAGCCTCGAGTAACTATATGATTCCCCTCACACTCCTCCCTCATGTAGCTCACCTTCTCCTTCCTCTCACAAACCCTAATCTTCATCAAAAGCACCATCTCAGAGTTCCCTTTTTAGCCACGTTCCTCTTTTCACTACTTTATAAAAATATATTAAAGAATTGCTTTTATAATAGGCTTCAAGAAATCCTAAAAATTCAAGTTAGCTATCATTGTTCGTATAATATGATCCAAGTTTGTATAGATGATCAGTTCAAAACTAGTCCCATCCAGTATAGAGGATAATGAACAGTTAGCAATTTTTTAACATATTGTACAATGATCTAGAGATTGTCTAGAAAGATCTATTATATTTCATATGTTCAGAGAATGAATCCTGGGATGACCAGAAGCCATCTCTATTAATCATCTTGTACTATATACTTAGTTCAGTATGGTTAGTTAATTTCAAGCAATTCATCCAGCATAATAATAATATCGTACCGTACAATTAGAACAAAAATCATGGTTCCATCCAATACGACCAAATTATGTCTCTGTTCTTCATAGAGTATGATAAGGATCATATAGTATGAATCAAAAACCATTAATTAATCATGATTTAATTACATAATTATGGGGGTTAATTTTATTAAGATTTCAAATGATCCTATAGCATGATTTTAATCATATAATGTGAACAATTCAAAACTCAAAACTCAAAACCTTACTTAAATTAATTTGGAGGCTAGTTTCATATCGAAACAAATTATACAGTATGATTAGGATCATATAGTATGATTACTTCACAGAATCTAATCTTTTAATTTATTAATTAAGCCTATTCTTAGATAATCGATTGTATAGTATAAATGAAAATTATACAATATTATTTATCTTTTAAAAATTTATTTAGAAAAATCTCCCCCTGTATGTTTGTGCATGGTCACCCAATTTGCATACACTCTTTTGTGGTCAGACTCAATAAATAAAAAATAAAAAAAAATACAAATTACAGACTCTTTCACATCCTATTCAACCCAATCTTGAGACTTTTATAGTCTTGAGTGGTGTGTATTTTACCTGAAATATTAGTGCGCATAGACAAAAATAACATCTAAAATATTCAAGGAAGAAAGTAATAATTCAACCAAAATTATTTGTTATCATCAAAATCACATACTAGGGATCTTGGATTGCAACACTAGATCATCTATATAATTTGAAGAGACTCATTTGAATTCTATTTAGGATACTAGTGCATTAGGGATTAAAAATATAAGTTTAATTGGAAGAAAAATAATCCTAATCCAAAAATATACAAGACATATTTGAGGAACCATCCTAATATTAGATGGTTAAATAATGTTAGTGGATGTGATCAATATAATTTAGGACAATCTAATCAAGGAGAAAATTAAAATAAACCTCAATAACCTATAGTGAATCATAGACCTTTTTACCCTTCATGATTTAATATAAATAATCAGTGTAGTAATATAAAGACACCTTTTAAAGAGGTCATAATTTAATTAGGAACTCAATTATAAATTTTAGTTGCTTCAATTAAAAAACATGGAATCTTAATTAGGACAGCTTGCAATTTCTTTAACTATTAAACCTCCTAGGTCTCTCCCTTTCAATATTGAAGTTATACCTAAAGATAAAGGGAAAGAATCTAGCAGAGACTAATTGAGTAGCAGTTATGTACCCTAGCCAAATTAACATATCTAGGCAAGTCTGGCTGAAGAATATAAACTTAGCATAATTTAAAAGGCAACCAATCTTTATATTTATATATAGTTTATGCTTTATAATTTGTTTTAGCTTTCATATTTATGTTTTATATTTTATTATTCCATATTTGATTTTGATTAAAGTTATGATTTAAGTCCTGAGAAGAATTATGTGCTGCAAAATTGACTTAGCGCCAAAGTTTTTGGCAATAAAGCACTGTCGTGTTTGCATGATGAGCATTGTGACATTCAAAACTGACATTGTAGTACCAAGCTCTCAAAAATTTATTCATTTGAACTGCCACAACATAATGTTTTTTAACACCATAGTGCTGCAGTTACCCATACAGAGCCTTATCACTACACATTCGAGCAATGCAGCATCAGTTTTAAATGTCAAATGGCAACACTGATGGTTCAAAAAGTAACTATACAATCATAACTTTTCCATTATGAAACTTTGGTGAGCACCACAGTATTATTGCTAGTGTCATGATGTTAGGTTAAAATCATTATTATTTTACTTATAGAACCATGGTGTTAGTCTTTTTCAAACACTATAGTGCTTAAATAAGTCCATAAAGCACTATTATGCCATTTGAACCACCCTGAGACACAAATATCAGTTTGACCCATCTATTACTTTTGTATTTTAGCATTGCAATGTTCATCCCTACAACAGTGCAATGCTTATTATATTTATAAATATGAATCCATTATATTCACTCATTTTATTATTCCCTTATAAATTTTCTTGCCCTTTATTATTTATTGCCTCATTCCTTTTCATGCAATGGACCCCAAAATGTTTGGTAAGAAGCTATTCCCTTCATGTTATGATAAACATAGGTTCATTTTTGCTGAGGTTGAAGGAAGGTTTGTCACGTTTTAAGCCACTAAACAGCTTATCTCAAATCATGGTTTTCAAAGCCCTAGACTTCCAATCATGTAGACTATAGTGAGTAGGGGTTGGGACTATTTTTGTGACGAGCCTTATGCTATAACTGTTAATATTATGAGGGAGATTTTCCACAATGAGAAAGAAGCTAGAGATAATAAATGTTATGTAAGAGGTAAGTAGGTGCCCTTTATGAATTCTGTTGCCATTAACCGCCTTTACAAGTTAACATATTTGCATATGATGAGTACACTACCATTTTTGGGACTCCAATTAATGTAGAGGAAATTTTAAGAGTTTTGTGTATCTTCTAGAATGGCTAGCAGTAGTAGGAGTTCTAGTATCCCTAAAATTATAAGAGAGAAGGTGGTTGATCTTAAAACTCAAATGGAGGTAGTTCAAGATTTTTATGAGGAATCTAAATACTGTCAGTTTGAAATGAGAATGAGGATGGCCCACACTATGGATTAGTAAGAGAAAAAGTATTGGTATAGATCTGATTTCAATGAAGCTCTAATGTAGGCATTTAAGAGAAGTCCATTTATAGAGCACTTAGACCAATTTTAGTTTCAATATGAACTTGTTTATGAGCCCTTTGTTTGGTAGCCTGAAGGAAAAGGCAATGATGACGATGATGATGAGGAGGAGGAGGAGGATCCAAACTCTGATTTTTAGGAGTTTTTGTATTATTAGTAGAGAGAGAGAGAGAGAGAGAGTTGGTTGTTGTTGCTACTTTATTTGTCGCAGGACTTTCTTTATTTTTTTTTTCATTTCTTTTCATTTAGGGAGATCTAAAATATTATGATAACTTATTCTTGCGATGCTATGTTCGTGATGATGTTAATGATGGCCATCAGAGCCATAGTGTTTAAGATTAGCGGAATGGTGTCTAAGACACTAGTTATTTTTTATTACTTGTTTTTATTGTATTATTACCTTTGAGCATATTATCATTCATCGATAGACATATTTTATAAATTTTTAGTTACTGTTAATACATTGTCTTTTTTAATGTTTGTTTTACATTTTATTAAATTTTCTTATGGTTAAATTATTGCATATTGTTCTTTATAATTATTAAACTTCATTTCATATTTAGCCAAAATAAAAATTTCAATTAAAATTAACTAAAATTAGAATAATAATAAAACCCTAAATTATAATTTGAATGAAATTTGCATAATAATTCTTACTTTGAAAACCTAACATTTAACTAATCTTAATCATTTAAGTTATTGACATAAATTTTAATTTTGAAACTATACATCAACTTATATTGACAATTGAATTACAAATGAATAAGTAAATTTAAGGATTGAATACAAGCAGCTTAAATCTTTTTATAGTTTAACTTTAAATCGTAACTAGATAATTTATTGAATTCATACATTAATTTATTAGGATTACAAGAAAAGGAAAGCGAAAAGATGATATTCAAAATCATTAAGCATATACTTCACAAAATAAGAAAGGGAAGAAAATTTTGAATAAAGAAAAATAGAAAAGATTTAAAATGAAACAGATAAGTACATTATAAAATTAGTATTATTTATAGCTTAATTTCAATTGCATCCTACTATTTAACTAAAAAGGATAAAACAAGCTAGCAATCTAGTGCATGTGATAGTGCACTCATGAAATCCTTATTTAAAGTATGTGCAACTACTTCTTAAATTACGGTTTTCATTCTTTTTTTTTAAGTCAATTTTATATTTTTTATGATAGTGAATAAATTCAAAATAAGCAATAATAAGGATAACTTATTGGGATAAATATTATGCCTTTTAAATTTTGAATTATAACTTGTTCATTCTAAATTACTTCTAAATAGTGTTTTATTATCCTATATTTCAGTAATTTTAAATTATTAATTTTTACATTGGCTATTAAAGTGATCAAGGAGTGATTGCAAGTGTTGTTTGAGAACAAACAAGAGTTTAAACTTGGGGGATGAAAAGCATAAATTGTGCATTATTTTAGTTATGTTAAATTTACTAAAATGTGTTGTTTTAGTATTTTTGTAAGGAAATTATGTAGGAAAAAGCATAAAAGTATATGTATTGGACATCACTACAATGCTGATAATAATACTGCTGCAGCACCATGTCGATTAGTGCGAAAGCACCAATTACAACAAAGTGGTGCTAACCTTCTCTATTTTCAAGCGTTGTAGCATCATAGATGTAAGCATTGCAGTGCATCAAAGTGCTACTTTGCCCAAACTCAACACAATGACATTTGGTATCTAAGGAAATGTTCATGTAGGAGCGCCAAACTTTGAACACTGCAAAGCTGGAATATCATTCCAAGTACCATATCGCTCATACTTTACAATGTCATAGTGGAGCAATTATAAATGCTTAGAGCAACACCAACTTAACTAAGAGATGTATCGACTATATCTACTTTAACTAAGGGAATTTAAGGATCACTATATCTACTTCATAAGAGTGTTTATTCAAAGTTTGTAGAAATAATTCTATAAGTTAAAGGGGGAGTGGAGAGGAGATTATTGAACCCATATGATGATTTTTTTTATCTGTGCTTTTTTCCTTTTGTTCAATTAAGGAAAATGAGTTTACTTAACGTATTCATCATGTCTAACTAGAGTCTGTAATATTGGAATGTTGGTGTAAATGGAATGTGGAGTACTAATAAATTATCTTCATCAATAATTTAATGATGTTTTCAATACACCATGTCCTCATTTAATGCACATAGTGGCCATTTATGTAGTTAATATCAAGTATAATATAGATCCTTAAAATAGAAAATCGGCACAACCATGTATATTGGATTGGAACAAAGAGGGCTTATACATAGTGCTTGGCATATACCAAATTTCTATATATGAATTATAATGAGGGGGTTTTAATAGTACATGATTTAATTACTCTTCTAAGATTTTTATAGAGTGACAAACCATGGGTGTTTAGAGTGGTATTGAGGTTGGAAAGTTTAATTTGTTCTTTCTCTTCACGCTCGACTGACCGGTTAGTGATGTATATGCTTTGAAGAACATTAATATAAAATAGAATCATTAGAAAACATACTATATTTATATTCCATCAATTCAAAACATTTTATCCAAATATTGTTTCATTTTGTTTTTTATTTTAAATTAAGTGATTGAATCTCAATCAAAACATATTTTTATTGAGTAGGATAATTACTCTATTTATAGACAGCAATAGTATTTGCAAGTAAACATTCTTTCTTGTGAGATCGATACACTATTCTATCACTATATTACATGATTTGGCACATATACTTATGTATATTAAGTGGGGTTTCTTAAATTTTTATATAAAAAATTTGATCATTGTTTAGGGATTGACATAACCCTCAATTATTTTCATAATTCTTTATGTTCTTCACCGCCCCAATCAAGTTTTTGGTGTTGTTGTTGAGGAAGAACTTTTTTTTTTGCCAAATTTATTATATTGTTGAATCAATCACATAATTAGCCCTACTTTGATCTTTTATTTTACTGATTACACAATTAACACTACTGTTGCCATGTCCCAAGTCCTAGATTAGAAAAGTGGAGGGTTGCGTTAGGTAGTCGACAGCCAGCGTAAAACTTGTCGAATAATAATGACATGAATTCTTTAAAAAATTGTGTTAATGCTAGGGCGTCCCCTGGAAGCGATGTGCTGTATGGCCTGAATATAGTGACAAGTGAGTAAGGGCCGCTGCACCGGAGCCTGGGTGCAGTGTTAAATAGGCAAGGGTTCCCACATCAAGGACGGATGTGAGCAAAGAAGCTATTCCATGAAACTAAAATTAGAATAGGAACTTGGAATATAGGCTCCCTTACAGGAAAATTAATGGAATTAATAGATATTATGATTCATAAGAAGATAAATATTTTGTGCATTCAAGAAACTAAGTGGGTTGGAGAGAAGGCTAAAGAAATTGATAGTTTAGGATTTAAACTTTGGTATTCGGGTAGGAGTCGTACTAGAAATGGTGTAGGTGTTCTCATAGATAAGAGTTTGAAGGATAATGTTATAAAAATCAATAGGATTGGAGATAGAATTATAGCTTTAAAGATTATTGTTGATGATAAGATTTTTAATATTATAAGTGCTTATGCTCCTCAAGTAGGTTTGGATATGAGTTCTAAATTAAATTTTTGGAATGACTTAGAAGAATTTTTACAAAAGATGCCTCTAGAAGACAGAGTTTTTATTGGAGGAGATTTAAATGGACATGTTGCTAGAGAGGTAGATGATTTTAAAAGCATTCATGGTGGTTATGGTTTTGGAACAACAAATGAAGGTGGCAAGACCATATTAGATTTTTGTTTAGCTTGTGATTTTTCAATTGCTAATACCTTTTTTAAGAAAAGGAATGATCATCTCATCACTTATAAAAATGGATATAGTATAACCCAAATTGACTATTTTCTTATAAGAAAATTACATCATTTAGATTGCAAAGATTGTAAAGTTATTCCGAGTGAAAATTTATGTACCCAACATCGTTTATTAGTTTTGGACCTTATGATAAAAGGGCATATAATAAAAAATAAATTAAAATTATATTCTAAGATTAGATTGGAGCATTTAAAGAATATTAAAAAAAATATTTTTGAGAGTAAGATTTTAGATCTTAAGATTTTATCTATGCGTGAGTATGCTAATGTTATGTGGGAAAAAGTGGCTAGTGATATTAAGAATATTGTAAAAGATGTGCTTGGAGAATCAAAGGGAAAATTTCCTAATAGTAAAAATAGTTAGTGGTGGAATCCAAATGTGCAAGAAAAGATTAAGAATAAGAAGATTTGTTATAAAAATTAGTTTAATTTTAAAAATACTTTTAATTGGGAAAGATATAAAGATGCTCGTAAGGAATCTAAGAAAGCAATATGCGATGCAAAGACCTTAGCTTTTAGTGATTTATATAATAGATTAGATACTAAGGAGGGAGAAAGATATATGTATAAGTTAGCCAAACAAAGAGATAGGAGTAGAAAAGATTTAGTTCAAGTGAAGTGTATTAAGGATGAAGATCAAAAAATACTTTTCTTAGAAGATGATATCCAACAAAGGTGGATGAGATATTTTGCTAAACTTTTTAATGAAAATTGTGAAAATAAGATTGACTATAGTGACCTTAGCACTCTAAATGAAAATAAAGATTTCTATTTTTATCGGCATATTAGTAAAACCGAAGTTAGAGAGGCTTTAAAGAAAATGAAGGGTGGAAAACTATTGGACCTGATGATATTCCATTAAAGGTGTGGAAATGCTTAGGAGATGAAGGAATTTATTGGCTTACTAAACTTTTTAATACTATTATGAAGACTAAATAGATGTCAGATGAGTGGAGAATGAGTGTGTTAATTCCTATTCTTAACAATAAAGGTGATGCACAAGATTGTGTGAATTATAGAGGAATTAAGTTAATGTGCCATACTTTAAAACTATGGGAGTGAGTTATGGAGCATAGGTTGCGGCGTGATACTAATGTTTCTCAAAATCAATTTGGATTCATGCCGGGTAGGTCTACTATGGAAGCCATACATTTATTAAGAGGTTTGATGGAGAAATATAAAGAAAATAAGGAGGATCTACACATGATATTTAATTATTTAGAAAAAGCATATGATAAAGTTCCAAGAGAAGTGCTATGGAGAGTCCTTAAAAAGAAAGGAGTTAATAATGCTTATATTCAAATTATTAAAGATATGTATGCAGGAGCTACTACTTGTGCTCAAACACAAGGTGATTTGACCAAGTATTTCCCTATTTCGGTTGGATTACATCAAGGATCAGCCTTAAGCCCATATCTTTTTGCTTTAGTCATGGATGTTCTCACTAGACATTTGCAAGAGGATGTACCATGGCATATGCTTTTTGCTGATGATATTCTTCTTGTTGATAAAACTAGAGAGGGAGTTGATAGTAAACTTGAATTATGGAGGTCAACATTAGAGACTAAAGGTTTTCGCTTGAGTAGATCTAAAATGGAATATATGGAGTGTAATTTTAGTAGTAATAGACCTAGTGAGGGGATTGTGACTTTGTGTGATCAAGTCATTAATAAGAGTACACGTTTTAGATATCTTGGATCTATTGTTTAGAGTGATGGTGAAATATATGGGGATATTATCAGCAGAATTCAAGTTGGATGGTTGAAGTGGAGGAATGCATCGGGCTTGTTGTGTGATAGAAAAGTACCCCTCAAACTTAAGGGAAAATTCTATAAGATGGTAGTGAGGCCTGCAATGATGTATGGTGCTGAATGTTGGCCATTAAAAGAGAAGCATAATACTAAGTTAAGTGTGGCAGAGATGAGGATGCTTAGGTGGATGAGTGGCTTTACCCTTAAAGATAGGATACGAAATGAGCATATACATGAAAAGGTTGGAGTAGCTCCAGTAGAAGATAAGATTAGAGAGAGCCACCTTATATGGTTTGGTCACATAAAACGGCGGCCTTCCAATGACCCGGTTAGGAGAGTAGATGTATTAGATTTGACTTATGTTAAGAAAGGTAGAGGCAGACCTAAAAAGACTTGGTTAAAAAATATTAGGAATGACCTTTCTTTATTAGATTTAAACAAGAATTTGACCTTTAATAGGACACAAAAGAGAAGAAGGATTCATGTAGCCGACCCCACGTAGTGGGATAAAGGCTTGATGTTGTTATTGTTGTTGTTGTTGTTACTAATTACACAATTATGGTTACATGCTTCGAATCCATAGAAAGGAACTACTGTTAGATTTTGATTCAAAAATTATGAGAACCCTTTTTGAAATAAGAACCACCAAAAATGGTTGACCCTATTTACAACTTAGATCATTCTATACCTGTTAAGTATTTTGCAAACCCTATGAAAGACGAAATTCATCAAAGCATAAACAGACCTTCCATCCATACTAATAACTTTGAATTAAAACTAGTAATCATTAAGATGGTACATAATTCTCAGTTCAGGGGAACTCCCATTAAAGATCATAACCTTTAGTTAGAAAACTTCTTAGAAATTTGTGCAATATTTTTAAGTATAATTGTGTTAGTGATGATGCCATTAGACTTAAATTGTTCCCATTTTCTCTAAGATTTAAGGCAAAATGTAATTAAATTCCTTACCCCTAAGCACTATTAACATATTGAATGAGTTGGTCCATAAATTTTTAGGAAAGTACTTCCCACCTTTTAATACTTCTAAATATATAAATGATATTACTTCATTTACTCACCTAGATAAACAATCAATTTATAAGAGTTGGCAGAGATCAAAGAGATGCTTAGAAAGTGCCCTTGACATGCCTTACATGATTGGTTATTAATTCAAACTTTTTATAATGGATTGGTAGGATCCCTTTGAGCTATATGATGCTACAGTTGGAGGTTCTTTAATATCAAATCCTTTTAAGGATGATCATGAACTAATTGAGGAAATGGCAACAAACAATTTCCAATGGCCTACTAATAGAGTGAATCCTAAGAGAGTGGCAGGAGTCTATAAAAATAATATTTTATCCATTTGGACTACACAAATGGCTGCAATATCAAAAAAGTTGAGCATTTTATGCTTAAATTTTGATTCATCTTTATATTTTGAAAGTAAAAGTGCAATGGAAGAGAATGATATCGAAGAGATTGAAAATATAAATTTGATTGGAAGATAAAATAATTCATACTCAAATACATATAATCCACATAAGAGGAAACGCCCTAATTTTAGTTGGTCAAATAATAATGATGAAAATCAATGGAATTTTTGTCAAAATAATTAAGGAGCAAATTAGAATAATCAAAATCAAGCTAATAACAAATCAAGAATAGCTTATCCTCCTAGATTTAATTAAGGAAATAAGTATGGAACAAGAAAGACACCACAAGAAGATGTGGTCATATAATTAGGAACTTAATTACAAAACTAAGCTTCTTTAATTAAAAAATTGGAAACTCATATTAAGTTAGCTTGTAATTTTTGTGAGTAGTAGGCCCATAGGATCCTTACATAGCAACACTAAAGTTAATACTAAGGAGAAGAAAAGATATACTAATGAAACCCCATTGAAGAGTAATAATCATCCGCCATAGCCAAATAGAAAATCTAGGCAAATATGGCTAAAGACTATAAACATAGCACTGCTTGGGAGGCAACCCAACTTTAAGTTTACTTAGTTACCTAGTCTGATTGAAGACTACAAACATAACGCTTCTGAGAGGCAACCCATGTATTTTTTATGTAGTGCACATTATGTTATGAATGTTACATCATGTTTTGTGTTCAATATATGTTTTATGCGCCTTTTATCATTCATATGAAAGCATGTGTTTGTAGTGTTTGTTTACGTGATTTATTTACATATTAGAAAATTTCCTTCATGCTTAAATTGTTATTGTTCTCTAATTACTTTCATATTCTGATTATTTAATTAACCCTTATAAAAAAGATAATTAAAATTTACTTAAAATTATGGTAATAATAAAACCCTAGATCCTAGTTTGAATGAACTTTATAATTCATAGGTTTCTAAAATCAATACTTAACTCATTCAATTATTTTAGTTATTATCTTAATTTGAATTTATAAGCTATACCTTTATAAAATTAACTTTTAAAATTATAATATAAAAAATTAGTATTAAAAATTAGATATGAGTATATTAAAATTTGAAATCACAGCTAACATAAAGATGGAATTAGTAATCTCTTCAAGTCCTAACATGAAAATAATTAATATTATATGAAGGTCTAAAGCAGATGCTGATATTAAAAAAATTAATTATGTCTATAAAAAAAAAAGAACTATAAAATAGTTCTCAAAGAAAAGAAAAGAAAAGAAAAAGATGAGTACAAAATTGGTATTAGTGAAACCTTAAGATTGGAAATAGAATTTTATACAAAAACTAAAAAGGATAAGATGGCAGATCAAAAATAAGGGATGGTGAACCTATAAATGTATAATTTTAATTACCATCATATATTATCATTAAAGCTCAATTACTCACTTCAATAATTAAAAGTTAATGATTAAATCTATAATTCATAATTTCAAATTAGGTTATAACTAGAATGATTGATTACTTTAACTATTACTATTTTTTCAAACTAGAAGTATAGCCTTATTCATTTTCACTAATTCTAGATAATAATGCATTATCCTAGATTTTAGTAATTTTAGATTATCACTTTTTATTTTGGTTAATCACTTAATCAAAATTAAAAAAAAAAATATTTGCTTGAGGACAAGCAATTGTTTAAGCTGGGATGATTTGAAGATTATAATTAATGTTATGTTTAATATATTAAATTTCCAGTTAAATCATATTTTTTTTAGATGTGTTGTGAAGGAAAAATATATGAAAGGCATTATATTCCAAGTATGATACAACATTGTGGCGTCAAATACTATACTATCATTATGCCATAACTGACACAATCAGAGCTCTCAATATGGACATGGTGGCACCCAATCTCTATTTGATAGTGCTTTAATTTTGGAGGAGTCATTATTACAAAGCCTAGTATCTATTTGCACATAACCAATTTCCAGCTCCGTAAGTCGAGGGGAGTGCCACATGTACACCATAATGCTCAACCATTAGCAATATCGCAGTGCTATAGTTGTAACCATTCAGGACATGATCTGCCAATAAAGCATTACATGTATTCATTAAATAACTGGTCTACATCAACAAGCATCACAGAGGAGGAAATTTCTTAGCATCACTGTGTTAGTTCATTTTATAGGTGTCGTGACGCAATTGTCTTAAGTGCCACGATACCAAAGTTCATTTTCTATAGTTTTTCTATAAATAGTTCATTTATAATGTTATTAAAGGAGTTCAGTCACTTAGTTAATTTTAATCTTTATAGTGTATCTCTATAATTTCCTTAAGAGTGACAACTAAGGGAATTCAGAGAGCACTATGCCCACTTCATAAGATTGTTATGTCAATATTTGGTAAGCAATTCTGTTAGTTTAAGGAGTGTAAAGGGGATCATTGAACTAATTTGGTGATATATTTCTTTAATACTTTCTTTATTTTATGTAATTAATGAAAATGAGTTTACTTCAATTATTCTTCATGCCTTACTAAATTCTCTCTTTTTGGTTTGATGATATAAATGTAATGTGGAGTACTAATAATTATCTTCATCAATAATTTAAAGATGTTTTCAATATATCAGGTCTTCATTTAATGCATGTAGTGGCCATATATATAGTTAATATTATATATAATGTGGATCCTAGGAATAAGAAAGTAGGCACAACCAGGTATATTGGATTGGTATGATGCAAATATTGGCATAGTGCTTGACATATACAAAATTTATATAGATGAATTATAATGAGGGGTTTTTTAACATTACATGCTTTACTTACATTTCAAAGATTTTCATATGGAGATAAACTATGGGAGTTTAGAGTGGTATTGAGGTAGGTTTAATCTATCCTTTGTCTCTTCACACTCGATTGAGCGGTCGGTGATACATATGCTCTAATTAGCATAAATATAAGAGAGACTCATTAGAAAAAATATTATTTTTACTTTTCATCAATCTAAAATATTATATTCAAATATTATTTAATTTATTTTTTTATTTTAAATTAAGTGATTGAATCGCCTAAAAAATTTATTGTTATTGAGTAGGATGATTAATTAAATTGCAGTAGACAGTACTAGTATATGCAATTAAGTATTTTTCATTATGGGATTGATATGCTACTCTATCACTACATTACTTGATTCAACGTGTATACTTGACTATAATAAGTGAGATTTTTATAATTTTACATCAAAAAATCTAAGCATTATTTAGGGATTGATAAAGCCCTAAATCAATTTCTTAATTCTTTAGGTTACTAGATCGCCCCCATCAATAAGCATACTTCCTCATAGGTTTAATACTCTACTCTATCACTTTATTCTTTAATTCAGCATATATACTTATATATATTAGGGGGGGTTTTATTAATTTTATATCAAAGAAAACCTAAGCATTACAAGGGGTAATAGAGCCCTAGACTTGTATGATATTAAAAAGTTCACTTCATAGCCCCTTTCAAGTATGTAGCACTATCGACTCATCCCTGGATATTATAAGGTGCCTATAACCATGACTTGTGGTGTAGCTCCTAAAGCCATCAATTGGTAAGTCATCTTCATCATAATTTGAGTCATCTCAATCATCTGAGTCTCACTACAGGAAAATAGGTGATTACCGGCGGACCATATCCACCAATAACATTGAAACAATGCCAAAAAATCAAATTTTTTGATGAATTTTTAGCAAAAGATCATACGATGGTAATTTGTGCCTTGCAAATAACATTCTGATGTAAAAAATTCACAGGAAATATTTTTGGTGGAACTTCTAGCACAATACCAGCTGAAATGTAAGACATATTTATCGATTTTCGAATCCCTTTTTCCGGCAAAATTTATGCTTCTTTTTCCGGAGCAAATGTAGGCCAGAAAAAGTGACAGAACTTACACTGGAATTATTATCAAAAAATTGATTTCACAGAAAACACCGATGTAAATGCCATCGGTATTACCGATGCTGGAGCAAATGTAGGCCAGAAAAAGTGACGGAACTTACACTGGAATTATTATCAAAAAATTGATTTCACAGAAAACACCAACGTAAATGCCATCGGTATTACTGATGCATTATTACACCGGTAATAGCAATCAAAAGTCGTCGTTTCATATGGCGACGCACTTACCAACAAAAAATCCATCGAAAACCTGTAGCAAACAAAAAAAATTGCCTTCCAACAATCAAAATAGATTTTCACACCTAAAAACAAAATTCCAAATAACATCTAAATAACATATAATATCAACATCTGATTCACAACATATAAACAATATCAAAAACATATAAATAAGCACAATCTGTCCAATAATTAACAATACCAAAAACATATAAATAAACACAATCTAAGAGTAAAGCCACTCATCCACCTAAGCATCGTCATCTCTGCAACACTTATTTTATATTATGCTTCTCTTTTAATGGTAAACATTCTACACCATAAAGCATTGCAGGTCTAATCACCATCTTATAAAATTTTCCCTTAAGTATGAATGGTATTTTTCAATCACACAACAAAATCAAAGCATTCCTCCACTTCAACCATCCAACTTGAATCCCCCCCTCCCCCCCCCCCCACCTCACTAAGACTATTATTACCAAAATTACATTCCATATGTTCAGCTATAGATATACTCAAATAAAAGAATTTAGACTTAAGGTTCACATCCATAACTTAAGTTTACCTTCAACTCCCTCTCTAGTCTTATTAACAATAAGAATATCATCAACAAATAGCAAACATTAGGGAACTATATCTTGCAAATATATGATGAGAACATCAATGATTGAAGCAAAAAGAATCTAGCTTTGAGTATTTTCATAAGAGATGCACAGACAGAGTTGCGAGAACCAGTACTGGCAAACAAAGATTGGCTCACCTTAACGGCAGTAGAGGCCAAGAACATTGGTGGAGGCCAATAATGGTGGCAGAGGCCATGAACAGCGGCGAACGGACGACTAAGGTCAGCGAGGAGTCAGTCGTAGCTAGACAATGAATGGAATCGAACAAGAGCAAATGAGAAGGAATGGGCCAAAGTGTGGAAATAGGACTCGTACCATCAAAATTACTGATGGATAATATGTCGGTCCTATTTCCGGAGGCCTATATGCTGATACTAAATCGTTGTGTTTAAATAAACTAGTGACTAATATTAAAACATAAATGCCTATAATTTTTAGTGAAAGCTTCTGAATTATCTAGTCATCAATGCGATGTCGTCTTCATCCTCAGATTGTGAGTGTTCACTCTCAGACTCTTCCACATTTAGTGCTATGTTCTTCTCCCTTCTTGGTTCACCTACATCAAATCTTTTTTTGGCTTACTCCTTGCTCGTACGCAATTAGCAAACCAAGAAGATTGTCAATAGAGTAAATGTTTAGATCTTTAGACTATGTAATTGCAGCAATTTTAGCATCATAAGCAGTAGGAAAACAACAAAGAATCTTATTAACCATTTCAACATTCGTTAGTTCCCTACCCAGTGCATACAAAGAGGTGACTATTTGTGTGAATTTTGTGTACATATCAGAAATGGATTCATTTGGTTTCATGCGAAACAATTTGTAATCATGCAACAAGATATTAAGTCTAGATTGCTTAACCTCATTAGTCCCCTCATAAGTTATACAAAGTCTATCCCATATGTCTTTCCCACTTTTGCAAGTGGAAACCCGCATATAGTCTTCTGATTTTAAAGCACAAAAGAAACTATTCAAGCATTTGTCAATTAGTTGTACTAAGTCACGTTCTTCTACTGTCCAGTCCGCAAAAGGTGTTTCAACTTTAACTCCGTCAACTAATCTAGTTGGTTTTGTATACCCTTCCTGAACTAAGATCCACATACGATAATCAAGTGATTGTAAAAATGTAGACATGCGTGCTTTCCAAAAATCAAAAGGTATATTGTTGAACAGTAGAGGTCTAGTTATAGAGTAACCCTCGGGTGTATTTCAGTTTTCAAATGTAGCCATCTAAGTTAATCAAAAAGTAGTCTAAACTTATGATTTTCAAACAACGCTCTTATACCACTTGTTGAAACTCGATCATTATGAATTAGGTTCTTAAACCTAAGCTTATTTCCCAGCGGCTAACTAAGAGGGGGATGAATTGGTAATTAAAAAATTAATTCCTCTTTTTTAATTTTTAAACCGAAAAAAACTTTAATGAGATTTGTTGAAATAGATTTTCAACCACAAATTAGAAATAAAAATCAACAAAAAAAAAGCAATGAAAAATAAAAGACATAAGATTTATAGTGGTTCAGTCAAATTTGACCTACATCCACTCCCCGGAGGCACCTTCCGAGTATTGCACTAATACCACTAGTGACTCTTCTTTAGCACCCACAGCAAGGCGGAGAAGCCTTTACAAAAACTCTTTCCACCACTACCTGGTGCGGCAGAGAACCGCATTCTTTTACACTATCCCCAGTGTTGGCAGAGAACCATCATCTTTTTATACTATCCTCAGTGTTGGCGAAGAACCGTCATCTTTTTACATTCTCTCGGTGTAGGCAGAGAACCCTTCAGCTGTTCACACTCTCCAAGTGTAGGCAGAGAACCCTTCAGCTGTTCGCACTCTCCAAGTGTGGGCAAAGAACCCTTCAGCTGTTCACACTCTCCAAGTGTCGACAGAGAACCGGATCTCCTTGAAAGATCTTCTCACAAGAAATCTAGAAGAAAGAAAGAAAAGAGTGAAGTAAACACAAATCAAAAGTAAAGATTCTTACCTTTGAACATCGAGTGAAGCATTCACGCTCCACTAGTAAAAATCCTCCTTCGAACACTCTCTTACACTCTCTCCTTGACTCTTCTTTCAATAGGCATGAAGATCAGTGGACAAAAAGATCAAGTGGCAGTTTAGTTTGTACTATTTAAAGGAAAGACACAAAAAATCGTCCAAAAATTGCAAATTTTCAAGTCAATACGCATTGGATCATCCAGTATGATTGTGGATCGTTATGGACAATTTTACTTAATTGCGCTGGAAATGAACCTAATATATATGGGTATGAAATGACTTCGTACACACACATCGTTCTATACGAATTAGGTTCATCCGATACAAACGGTTATTCCATAGGTCATCCCAAAAACTGTAGAATCATCCCGGACAAAATTTTTTCAAAGAGCAAATCATCCCGGGACGAATACACTTCGTCCTGGACGATAATGCTCCAGAGAGCAACTCGTCCTGGAACGAATACACTTCATTTTGAACGAACATTTTCTAGAGAACATTTCGTCCTGGGACGAATACACTTCATCCTGAACGATCAGGACTTATAAAAATTTTCTTCAACTCATGTTCGTTCCATTGCTCTTACGAGCAGATAACGATCCTGATCGTTCCGTATGAACTATGTTCGTCCCGTACGATTAGTACAAATTTCTCAAGATCTCCTAAAGTGTGTGTGTGTATTCACTTAATTACAATCACTCACTCTCAAACTTAATTCAAAGAAAAATATAAGTTTTAAATACACAAAGTATCTCATACTATATTTGATTTGAAGTCTTTGTAGTCTAGAGTTTGATTTTCCTGAAATGATAGTACACACAAGAGCAAAAACAACTCTTCCAAAAAGTATTAGGAGATAACTATACATAAAATAATAATATTTGAAATTATCAAAATACAAGTTGCAAGAATGTAAAACATACAAATAGCAACTCTCTTAACAATCTCCCCCTTTTTTATGATGGAAAAATAATTATTATTTGTATAATTTTCAAATTCTAAAAATCTTCTAAACTCCCCCTAAATTGATGAACATGTGTAAATAAGGAGGCATTTTTAGAAATATACAATAAATAAAAATAAAACAAACACACAATGTATACAACATACAAAAAACACAAAATAAAAACAAAAACAGACACACACATACAATATGAATTAAACAAAACCAAAACAACGATACAAATAATTTCTCTCCCTTTTTAACAACAGCAAAAAGTAAAGAAGAAAAAGACTTGAAATTTAAGCAGACATATGAAAATTATTTGATAATTCAATCTTAAAAGTGATTGAAATAAGTTATGCAAATAAAATTAAAATATTAGGTAAATCATATTAATTCATAGAATTTAAGAAGAGATATAATATTGATAATAAAATAAATATATCGAAAACATGAGTCAATTTAGACTCTAAAATAGAGAAAATCATTGCAAAAAGGATGAATAGAAAATTTGTATATTTCAAATTTCAATACAGAATATAAATGTACATTAGATCAATTTGAATTAAGAGATTAAAAGATAATAGAAAAAAGAAATTATCACATGTGGCGTTTTGTGCATCTTTTTCAAATTATTGGCCCATTTTTGTGTATATCTTTTTTTTTTACTTTTGGGCTTATTTTGTGCCTCTTTTTCTACTTGTGAACCATTGCGTATTTCTTTTGATTTTTGTACATTTGTACATTTTTTCAAGAGTAATTTTGATCTTTCCAAAATCAATAATAAAAAATTTCAAATAAGAGATATGAAATTGACAATCTTAATTATATCAAGTTATAAGCAGAACTTAAATTTAGAAAAAAATAGATTTTCTAATGAATTTAATTTTGACTTGCAATTCAAAGTATAGCACTATTAAGATCAAAAATCTAATGATTGTCATAAAGGCTAACACACATTTCAATACCATTAAAGCTAAAACACGAGAACATATATTGATATCACTATAAAGATATTACAATCTACGCTCAGGATATCAATACAAAAAACAAAACATCTAAAGAAAAGAAAATACAACAAACTTACTTATAACAATAACTAACACACAAACTATAAATAATACATAAAATTAAGTGTAACTATCACTGAGAAGGACCCTAATCTGGAGGAGGAGGAGGAGGTGCAGCACCGAAGATGTTAAAGTAAGTACTCATCATAAGCACATTGGTACTGATATCACTCATCTGATCCCTCATAAAATTCATGTCATCCTGATACTGTGCGGCCTGCTGCTGAAGATGAGTCTCAATTTGTTCAAAATGTTGATCAAAATGAGTCTCTATGCGATCAAATCATTGAACCAAGTCCTGATAATTTAGTTCATTGGCGGGTGCAGGTGTATATTCTGGTTCTTCCTCTGTATCACTAATGACATGCGCTTTACTTGATTCTTCTTTGAAGATTGCTTTAAATGATCCGTCGTTGTAGTAGAGCAGTTCTTCAAACTTTTGATCAGGATGAACCAAATTGTATTTCTTGTCCAGAATGTAGGCAACTAGATGTCCTAAGGCGATGTTCTTCTTTCTTTTATGCTCTACATGTCCAATTTCAGACAGCCCATAAAGATAGTCAAGGATAAGTTGGGCTTCATCTATAGGTTCTTTAGTCATGATCAAGAAGGTCACCATAGAAAGAAGAGGGGTAATATTGGTTTTATCACTAGCTTTAGGAATTATAAAAGTTCTAAGGACATGCTAGATGATACGTGCATTTCGAACGAGATCGGATACTTTAGCCAAATGTTCATTCAGATTGTTTCCTCTAATCACATTATTAATTTCATACCATATATAATCATGAGTGTTGATCAAGTGATGGGCTCTAGCTCCCTCTGTCCTTAAATTCAAAAAGGCTCCTAAGTCAGCCTTGGTGATTTCAACTTTTTGTTTAAAGACAAAGGAACGAATTATAGAGTGGTTAGAATTAATGACATGTTTGCGAGGAAGTAGTGAAAGGTTTCTTTATTATAGAGATAGATGAGGGTAAGGATAAAACCAAACTATGTTGAAGCAAATAAGTTCATCACCTGAAAGGTAAGTTGTTCTTGGATTAGGATTCTGGAGGGTGTGATCTTTACTGAGGCTAACCTAGGAAAAGATTCCTCATTTGCTTTGGAAAGGAAGTTTTTAGAAGGATTTCTATGTGGTTTCCTAGCCACAACATTTTGTCTCTTACTTGAACTTGCCATTTGAAAAAGATCTAAAGTACGAAAGAGATTGAAAGAGAAGCTTAGAGTGTGACTGTTGAGTTCAAAAGCCCTTCTATTTATTAAAAATGACACGTTCATACCAGACAAAAAAATTTTGTCCCGTACGAATTTTTTGATTCGTCCCGTACGAAAAAATTTCGTATGGACGAACCAATGCGTCAAAATGAAACGGCTTTTCGTAATCAACACAACTTACGAATCATCCTTTTGTACAGACTTTTGACCAGACTGATCGTATAGAAAAACACGTGTTCATCCTGGGACAATCAGAACTTATGATCATTTTAATGGCAGTTAAAACCGTCCCCTACATCGAACTGACATGTGTTCGTCCGGACGAACCAAGGGTTCGTACGCACGAAGTTCATATTAAAAACTACCTTATCCATTCAACCGCTTTATTCATTTATCTCGTCGTTTGAAAAACATTTCATCCCAGATAATTGTGACGATCGTACAGACGAAGTGATAATAAAACACTGAAAGCTGCACTCAAACGGTTCAAAATCTGACAGTTTGTCACCTACACAAACCATCCCGTATGAAAAAATTTCGTCCCAAATGATTATCACTCAAAATTTTCAAATTTTTGCACTCAATCAAACAACTAAAACACAATCACACTAAAAACACAAAACAACAAAAAAACACAAACTCTAAATAAAGAAAATCACACATTCAAGTTCATAAACACATAAAAACACACAAACACATTAACTAGTAAACAAACAACAATGTTACAAAAATATTTTTATTTAAGCATTCAAATCAATCATACCAAGCCTTGTTCTTAATGCACTGAAAGTATCAAAGGCTAAAGATTTTATAAAAATGTCTGCAAGTTGATTTTCAGTAGAAACATGAGTGAGTTCAATTTCTCCTTTGGATACATGATCCCTTATGAAATGATGCCTTATGTCTATATGTTTGGTTCTTGAATGTTGAATAGGATTTTTAGAAATATAAATAGCACTAATGTTATCACAATAAATTGGAATAGTGCCTATAGTTAATTCTAAATCAATTAACTATTATTTCAACCAAAGAACTTGTGCCACACAACTTTCTAAAGCAATGTATTCATCTTCTGCAGTAGATAGTGCTATTGAATTTTATTTTCTACTAGATCAAGAGACTAGAGAATTTTTAATAAATTGACATGTTCTAGAAATGCTCTTTTTATCTACCCTACAACATGCAAAGTCAGAATCTGAATAATCAATTATTTCAAATGAAGTGCTAAACTTAGGATACTAAATTCCTAAGTTCTGAGTTCCTAATATATATCTTAAAATCCTTTTCACTACTGTCAAATGTGATTCTGTTGGATCTGATTGAAATCTAGCACATAAGCAAACACTAAACATGATATCGGGTCGGCTAGCAGTCAAGTAAAGTAAAAATCCAATTATCCCTCTAAATTTTTTTTATCAATAGATTTTCCCTTAGGGTTCTTATCCAACTGAACTGAGGAACTCATTGGTGTACTAACAGGTTTAGCATTGTCCATTTCATACTTTTTGAGAATATCCTTAACATACTTTGACTGACTAAGAAATGTACCTTTTTAATTTGCTTAATGCTAAATCCTAGAAAGTAACTTAAATCTCCTATTAGACTCATCACAAATATTTTTATTTGAAGATAAAAAAATGATATCATCCACATAAATTTGAACAATGAGGATATCCTCTTCACATTTTTTAAAAAAGAGAGTTGTATCCACACTTCCTTTTTCAAAAGATCTTTCAAGTAAGAAAGTGCTCAACCTCTCATACCAAGCCCTAGGTGCTTGTTTCAATCCATATAATGCATTTTTCAACTTAAAAAAATGATTTGGGTATTTAAAATTTTTAAAACCTGGTGGTTGTTCTAAAAAATATCTTCTTGAATTATCACATTTAAAAAGGCACTTTTTACATCCATTTGAGATAATTTGAATCCTCTAAAACATGCAAAAGCTAGCAAAACCCTAACTGCTTCAAGTCTAGCTACAGGGGCAAAAGTCTTCTCAAAATCAATCCCTCCAATCTGATTATACCCCTTAGCAATTAATCTAGCATTATTTCTAATGACTGCCCCTGAGTCATTCATTTTGTTTTTGAATACCCACTTAGTTCCAACTATACTTTGATCCTTTGGCCTTGTAGTTAATTCCCAAACTTTATTTCTTACAAATTGATTCAACTCTTCTTGCATGGCCAAAATCCAAAAATCATCCGAAAGTGCTTGATCAATATTTGTGGGTTATATAAATGAAATGAAGGCTGAATGATTGACTTCTTTATTTAATCCACGCCTATTCTTTACACCCTCACTTGATTCATCTATAATCAATTCCCTTGGGTGGTTTTTAGAAAATCTCAAATCTTTAGGCAAAGGATTTTCTATCTCCAAATTTTCTTTCACATTTTCTTCCAAATTTTCTTCCAAATTTATTTTATCAATCTTTTGGGAGTTAATCTCAATCTCATCTTCTACAATATTTGGCTCTTCCATATTTCCAAACTCATCAAATACAATATGTGTAGTCTCCTCAATTACCAAAGTTCTTCTATTGAATACTCTATAAGATTTTCCAACCCTTAAGTATCCAATAAAAATTCCTTTATCAGATTTTGGATCAAATTATCCTACGGCAGATTTTTCGTTGTTATGAATGAACACCTTGCAACCAAAAACATACAAATGAGATAAATTAGGTGTTCTACCTTTTAGCAACTCATAGGGTGTTTTATTTAGTTTAGATATCACATTCACTCTATTCAGAACATAACATACAGTGCTAACCGCCTCAGCCCAAAAATATTTAGGAAGTGAGTATTCTGCCAATATTGCTCAGGTGGCTTCTATTAATGTTCTGTTTTTCCTTTCGACTATCTCATTCTGCTAAGGGATTCTAGATGCAAAAAATTGTGATCAATTCCTTTCTCCTTACAAAATTCTTCAAATTTCTCATTCTCAAATTCTCCTCCATGATCATTTTGTATAGAAATAATTTTACACCCTAGTTTTTTTTGAATCCAAGTCGAAAAGTTTCTAAATTCCTCAAATGATTCACTCTTATGAAATAGAAATCTAACACATGTGAATCTTAATTAATCATCCACAATCACAAATCTGTATACCTTCCCTCCTTGACTCACAGTTCCAACTGGTCCAAAAAGATCAATATGCAAAATCTCCAATGGTTTATTAGTTCTAAGATCCTTATTGGACTGAAAAGAGGACTTCACATGCTTTCCTAATTGACATTCATCACAAAGGTGGTCCTTAGTAAAGTCTAGTTTTGGTATACCTCTCACTAAGTTCTTTTGGGTAATCCTTCTAAGGTTTTTCATTCTAAAATGACAAAGTCTCCCATGCCAAAGCCATGACTCATCAGATACAATTTTCAAACAAAAAGCAGTAAGAGATTGAATATAATTCAAGTCTAGCATATAAACATTATTTACCATTTTTCCATTCAAAACATCTTTATCATTTATGCTTAATATGCAGCTAGTAGGAAAATTTTTTATACAATATCTTTTATCACATAGCTAGCTTATGCTTAACAGGTTATGCTTTAAGCCTTCTACTAATAATACATTCTCAATGTAAAATTTATTAAGATTTCTAATCATACCTGATCCAATCACCTTCCATGTGGTGTTATCTCCAAGTGTAACCTTGCCTCCACTCCTGGTTTCTAGCAATATGAATTGTGCAGTATCTCCAGTCATATGCTTTGAATATCCGCTGTCCAGGTACCATATGCTCTCACAAGGTCTTGTGTGAGAGCGATCCTGCAAAATTATCAAACGTTAGACCTGAGAACCCAAACAAGTTTGGGTTCTCCTTTTGGCAATTTATAATCAGATGCATGTATGATATGTCTAGGTTTATGCATCTTAGGTCTCCACACCAAATAAGTTTTCATCTTCAAAGTACAGGTGTGATCTATATGTTCAAATAATTCACAATTATTATATTTTACTTTTGAAAATGGTTTCCTAAGTCTTCTACCATCCATCTGTCTATTCAGGGATTGCATAAATTTAGGATACATAATAGGATTAGTAAAATCTTCAAGTTTAGGGGGTATCCTATTATCCTCGAAAGCTTTTATCGTTAATTTGTAAAATGAATTCATATCTTCCAAAATTCGATTTATATAATTTGATCTATAAATCATGCTCTCTGATTCATCCTTAAAATTTTTAAAATCTTTTTCAAGTTCAGCATAAGATGATTTTAAATTTTCATGTTTTTTATTCAAGTCATCAAATTCATCAAGTAATTTCATGTGATTGTCATCAATTAAAACATGATATTTCCTAAGGATTTCATGTTCCTTTTGTAATTCTTCAAACTCTAAACTTAGACTAGCATTTATTTTCTTCATTTTCCTATATGCATCATGCATGTGTTCAAAAACTTCAAAAAGTTCATCATAGGTTAAGTCACATACCTCTTCTTTATCTGTTTGATCAAGACTATCGGTCATTAAGCACAGATTAGTGACTTATTCTTCCTTTTTAGTTTCTAAATAATCTGAAGCTGAGTCCGCCCAGAAAGCTCTTTGAAACTTCTTCTTGCACTAAAGAAACTTGGAAGGTGACGAACTTTACAGATAAGCTGAACTTTCCCTCTAGTCGCAATGGTTTTAACTGTTCTTCTTCCTGTGAGCTCGTTTCCTGGACGTCTGCATTCAGGTTATCGGCTTCCTCCGAGCCCTGTGAGAATATTGACTACTCATAAAAACAAACATCCTCCTCTAGATCCAGATCACTCTCCATCTTCGTCGGCATTTTTTATGCAAAAATTTTGACTGAAGGCGTTATATATTGCGGTGATTCGCGCCTCAAATCCCGAAAAAAAGAAGCGCCAACCCTAAATTTAACGTTTAGCTCGGGTCGGGCTACGAGAAAAATGATTTTATTCGGGTCGGGTATCGTCGGGTTGATGCAAGCCAAATAAATATCGCGGACTTTTAACTTTCCACGTAAGTATCCGAACATAACTCAATGACCAAATTCCACAGAGAATAATTTCTCCTCTCGTTAGCTAATTATTGCCATAAGTTAAATTACAAGAAAAAACACCACCTTAGCTGAGGACCAAGGCCAATGACAAATTCCCGCTCGAAGCGTCATTCACTCCCCACCCCCACCCCCACCCCCACCCCCACCCCCACTTACTTGGTGGTTCCTCTTGCTTTCTTCCTCTTCTTCCACCACCAGCATACATAGCGAGTATACTCTGCTTCTCTTATACTCGCTCGCCCGCAACTCAACCAGAAATAGGCGGAGACATGAGGGAATGTTACAACGATGACCTATTGCTCTCGCAGGAATCTGCGCCGGCGCCGGCGCTGCGCTCTGCCGGTGGGACGCTCGACCGCCGTTACTTGAAGCAGCTCTACGACAACGTACATGGCACCATATATCTCGATCCGGTGAGGTCTCCTATTCCGTGAAGTATTGCTTAACTGTTTCTTCCACTTTTTTTTTTTTTTTAATAATCTAACAGTTAATTGCCTTGTTTGGTTTGGATTCTGCAGTTTGAGTTGATTGTTTTTGATATCTTGGTCGTGGAATTAGAAACTTTTTTTCTTTTTCAATGTTTAGTTTGTTATTTTGAGTATCTGATTAGATGTTTATAATTCCTTATTTTTGACTTTTCTGGGATGCTTTTACATTCCTTAATGCTTGGTTTTTTTATTGATGATCACGCTAATGCATTTTTTTTTTAGTTTTGGATCTTATGTATTACTTTCGTTTAGCGTTTGATCGAAGAATATTAGTTGTTTTCTTCTATTTGATTTTTATCTTGATTTTTCTTGCTATGATTTCCGGTGCTTCTAGGACTGAAAGAATCCAATATATTTCTTAATTATCTGCGTATTAATGTGGAGTTTTCAGTTGAAATTAGCTTTTACGGGTTCATCATGATTAACATATCGAGAAACGCAGGAATATGCTACTCTTAACCGCCTTGCCGCAGTGCTCAAGTTGAATAACTAGCTATTTTATCCTAAGTCAAATTTCATGTCCATTATCGTTGAGTTCATCAGCGTCTAGGCTGTCGAGATTTTTTGTATCTGCGAAGTTTCTTTTAGATGGACCAACTTGTTTTGATACTACTCTATAAAACGCAGTTGTGCATTTTATTTTAATTTTTCTTGGGTAGAAGCCTGTATAAAATATAAACCTTTGACCAGCTAAGTGTCAACTTTTTGAGCGCGGCTTAGTTGATTTTTTTAAATGCCAAACCACTTTAATACTAGGTATGCTTATCAAATGAAGCAGCTTTCTTGACATTCATGGCTTTTATTAAATAATAATAATTTTTTCAAGTTGTTGTGTGGCGAAACATTCACAGTGGTAGAGAGATGTAGACTTTAAAGTTTTAACTTTATATGAAGATTCAACACACACAGATGTGAGAGAGAAATATGCAAGAACATAAGAGACTAAAATTTTTATGTGAAAATTCCTGAAAAATGGGAAAAATCACAGAGTCTCATCCAATTGAAATAATTTCCCTAGTGCTTGTCTTTGATTATAAATAATGCCCTTCATCAGGGGAAAGCTTTGACACAATATGTAAATATATATCATGTAGAGTATATTACATGATTAGAGTTAGATGAATCCAATGACATGAGAGTTATTCTCAAGAGAATATTGGACTGTTCATTTGGTCAGTAGGAGATCTAGCGACAGCGGTGGGGTAGAGGTCTAGTGGCGGTGTCTAGGTGGATATCTGACGTCGATCGGCCAATGAAAACCTAGTTGCGATGGCCGAGTTATGAGGGCTTGCCGGTTGTGTGCTTGGGTGGAGCTATGAGATTCATCCAACCTTAAAGCTATTTTGATCTCTAGCTCAAGGTCCTAGCCTCTCAAAGGTCCCCTTCATGCTGGGAGTGTTATATTTATAGAATTTGAGAGTTGCATGTTCCGTAAATATGGAGAATATCCAAAGCAAATTCAGAGTGCTCCATTCGACGACACATGTTGATTCCCTTGATCATGGCTCTACAAATCCTCGTTAGATTCATCTTGTAGAGCCGCTCGATTGAAGATTCAACTATAAGCATGTCATTTTTTTAAGTTTATTTGGTCATCCAATTAATGTCCTTAAGCTTCCATATATGCTTCAAGCCCTTAGTTTGGGGCTCGTTTGGGCTCGAATTAGACTGATTTTGATGTCTTTGAGTTCCTGTCGCCAAAACATTTAGTTTGGTAACAAGTTTGCTGAAATTGTAATTCGGATGGTCCCAAATTTAATTTTTGAAGCTTCCAAGTCAAATGTGGCTCGAGATTTGTGTTGGATCAAGACGACTTTTGGTGATGTATCACTAGATAACATTTTAAAGCTTTGCCATTTATTCAAATTGACCTTGCCTTTGATTTATGGAAGTAATTATGAGGTTCACTGCATTTCTAACCGTATTATTTGCTTTTTTATGTTAAAGAATTACTTAAGCAACCTTATTGTCCTGTAAAACTTTCTGATGTTATTTCTTACTAAGTAATGCAACATATAGTCTTTTTCTTACATTTTTTTGATGAATTCACTAGCGTATCAGAAATATTGCTTGGTGCCTTCAACAGCTAAAATAACATTATTTTAACTATCCTCAATCATGAAGTTTCCCTTCAAATTCTGTGTTCATTTTTCTGCCTACATATTTATCTTTTCCGGGACATGTATGTAGCTAGTGCATCAGAGCCATTTTTATTCTCTTATAACTTTAAATTCCCTTGTCTCGTAAAATAATAGATTCTAGGCTTATGATTGTCATCAGGTCAACTGATGCCTGTTAGCCTTAAAGGGTAAAAACAACAAGAAAACAATGAATAGATTTGTAGGATATGAAAACTAAAACATGAAAATAAACACTGAAATAGATGCTAGAATGCCACAAGATACAAGTGATCCACTATTGAAGAGGTGGATTGGCTCTCCCAAATCTAGGCGTAGCTAGGAACCTAGAAAAAAAAAAAAAAAACCAACAACCACATCAAGCCTTTATCCCACTACGTGGGGTCGGCTACATGAATCCTTTTTCTCCATTGTGTCATATTAAAAGTCAAATTCTCGTTTAAATCTAATAAAGAAAGGTCATTCCTAATATTTTCTAACCAAGTCTTTTTAGGTCTACCCCTACCTTTCTTAATATAAGTAAAATCTAATACCTTTACTCTCCTAACCGGGTCATCGGAAGGCCGCCGTTTTATGTGACCAAACCATCTAAGGCGACTCTTTCTAATCTTATCTTCTAATGGAGCTACTCCAACCTTTTCACATATATGCTCATTTCGTATCCTATCTCTAAGGGTAAAGCCACTCATCCACCTGAGCATCCTCATCTCTGTCACACTTAACTTAGTATTATGCTTCTCTTTTAATGGCCAACATTCGGCACCATAAAGCATTGCAGGCCTCACTACCATCTTATAGAATTTTCCCTTAAGTTTGAGGGTACATTTCTATCACATAACAAGCCCGATGCATTCCTCCACTTCAACCATCCAACTTTGAATTTTGCTGATAATATCCCCATCTATTTCACCATCACTCTGAACAATAGATCCAAGATATCTAAAACGTGTACTCTTATTAATGACTTGATCGCCCAAAGTCACAATCCCCTCACTAGGTCTATTACTACTAAAATTACACTTCATATATTCCGTTTTAGATCTACTAAAGAGAAAACCTTTAGACTCTAAGGTTGACCTCCATAATTCAAGTTTACTTTCAACTCCCTCTCTAGTCTTTTCAACAAGAAGAATATCATCAGCAAAAAGCATACACCAAGGTACATCCTCTTGCAAATGTCTAGTGAGAACATCCATGGCTAAAGCAAAAAGATATGGGCTTAAGGCTGATCCTTGATGTAATCCAATCGAAATAGGGAAATACTTGGTCAATCCACCTTGTGTTTGAACACAAGTAATAGCTCCTGCATACATATCTTTAATGATTTGAATATAAGCATTATTGACTCCTTTCTTTTCAATAACTCTCCATAGCACTTCTCTTGGAACTTTATCATATGCTTTTTCTAAATCAATAAATATCATATGTAGATCCTCCTTATTTTCTCTATATTTCTCCATCAAACCTCTTAATAAATGTATGACTTCCATAGTCGACCTACCTGGCATGAATCCAAATTGATTTTGAGAAACATTAGTATCACGCCGCAACCTATGCTCCATAACTCGCTCCCAAAGTTTTAAAGTATGACACATTAACTTAATACCTCTATAATTCGCACAATCTTGTGCATCACCTTTATTCTTAAAAATAAGAATTAGCACACTCATTCTCTACTCATCTGGCATCTTTTTAGTCTTCAAAATAGTATTAAAAAGTTTAGTAAGCCATGAAATTCCTTCATCTCCTAAGCATTTCCACACCTCTATTGGAATATCATCAGGTCCAATAGCTTTTACACCCTTCATTTTCTTTAAAGCCCCTCTAACTTCAGTTTTACTAATACGCAAATAAAAACAGAAATCTTTATTTTCATTTAGGGTGCTAAGGTCACTATAGTCAATCTTATTTTCACAATCTTCATTAAAAAGTTCAGCAAAACATCTCATCCTTTTTTGTTGAATTTCATCTTCTAAGAAAAGTATTTTTTGATCTTCATCTTTAATACACTTCACTTTAACTAAATCCTTCCTACTCCTATCTTTGTTTGGCTAACTTATACATATATCTTTCTCCCTCTTTAGTATCTAATATATTATATAAATCACTAAAAGCTAATGTCTTTGCATCGCATATTGCTTTCTTAGCATCCTTACGAGCTACTTTATATATTTCCTAATTATCAGAATTTTTAAAATTAAACCAATTTTTATAACAAAGCTTCTTATTTCTAATATTTTCTTGCACATTTGGATTCCACCACCAACTACTTTTACTATTAGGAGCTTTTCCCTTTGATACTCCAAGGACATCTTTTACAATATTCTTAATATCACTAGCCACTTTTTCCCACATAGTATTAGCATCCTCATGCACAGACAAAATCTTAAGATCTAAATCTTATTTCCAAAAATATTTTATTTAATATTCTTTAAATGCCCCCATCTAATCCTAGAAAATCGTTTTACTTTATTTTTTATTTTATGCCCCTTTATCTTAAAGTCCAAAACTAATAATCGATGTTGGGTATATAAATTTTCACTCAGAATAACTTTACAATCTTTGCAATCTAAACGATTTAGTTTTCTAATAAGAAAATAGTCAATCTGTGTTGTACTTTATCCATTTTTATAAGTGATGAGATGCTCTTTCCTTTTCTTAAATAAGGTATTAGCAATTGAAAAATCATAAGCTAAACAAAAATCTAATGTGGTCTTGCCACCTTCGTTCGTCGTTCCAAATCCATGGCCACCATGAATGTTTTTAAAATCATCTACCTCTCTACCAACATGTCCATTTAAATCTCCTCCAATAAAAACTCTTTCTTCAAGAGGTATCTTTTGTATTAATTCTTCTAAGTCATTCAAAAAATTTAATTTAGAACTCATATCCAAACCTACTTGAGGAGCATAAGCACTTATAATATTAACAATCTTATCATCAACAATAATCTTTAAAGCTATAATTCTATCTCTAATCCTATTAATTTTTATAACATTATCCTTTAAACTCTTATCTATAATAACACCTACACCATTTATAGTACGACTCCTACCCAAATACCAAAGTTTAAATCCTAAACTATCAATTTCCTTAGCCTTCTCTCCAACCTATTTAGTTTCCTGAATGCACAAAATATTTAACTTCTTATGATCCATAATATCTATTAATTCCATTAATTTTCTTGTAAGGGAGCCTATATTCCAAGTTCCTATCCTAATTTTAGTTTCATGGACTAGCTTCTTTGCCCACATCTGTCCTTGATATGGGAACCCTTGCCTATTTAACACTGCACCCGGGCGCTGATGCAGCGGCCCTTGCACACTTGTCACTGTATTCAGGCCATATAGCGCGTCGCTTCCAGGGAACGCCCTAGCATTAACACAATTTCTTAAAGGATTCATGTTATTATTGTTCGACAAGTTTTACGCTGGCTGTCAACTACCTAATGCAACCCTCCACTTTTCTCATCCAGGACTTGGGACCTGACAACGGTAGTGTTAAAATAACAACTTTATAAAATAAATAGCAATCAACGCATATGAAACTTAAAGAAAATAGTCCTGCTTATACACCACTCAATATTTCCTTATGTGATTGTTAATTAATGGTGTGTAGGGTTCAAAGTGTGGTTTTTCAAGTTCTAAGGGTGGTTTTTCATATCCAATGGGTGGCTTTTCATGTCCCAAGGGTGGCTTTGTATATCTCAAGGGGTGTGGGCCCAAGGGTGCTAATTCCATAACAATACTCCCCTCCCAAACATGCACTTTGTTCTCAAAGTGGAAGGAAGTATTTTGCTTCTTGATCACCTTATACAATACTCATGTAGCTTCATAATCAGATAGATCCCTCCATCGAATTAGGACCTCCTTTGCTCCTATTATCCCTTGCTATATTCCAACGGCCTCCATGTGTTTCAGAATCATCTCCATGTTCTCAGTTAATACCGCATGTAGTGAGGAAGAGGGTATGTGATCTTTGATAGCACGCCTCTGTTGTGATACATGAAATATTGGGTGTATTGATGATGATGCTGGTAACCTCAGATGATAAACTACTGCCTCATTGCGCTCCATTACCTCATAAGGCCTGATGTAACACGGCGATAGCTTCTCATTCTTCCTCTTGGCTAGTTGCTTCTATTGGTATGGTTTCAGTTTCAAATGAACTCTATCCCCGAGCTCGAACTGTACTTCTCGTTTGTGTTCATTTGCCTTCTTTTTCATAAGTTGTTGAGCTCTCAACAGATGCACTTTGAGTTCTGCAAGTATCATATCTCTCTCCTCCAAGTATTGATTTACACTGATACTAGTATAGTGCTCTGCCTATAATGTATGAGATGAGACAGATCACTCTCATATAGAATTTTGAAGAAGGTAGTTTACGCGGCTGTGTGGAAAGATATATTATACCAATATTCTTCCCATGTTAACCATTTGGCCCATAGTTTTGGTGTGTTAGATACAAAACAACACAAGTATATCTCCATGCTCCTGTTGATCACTTCTGTTTGGTCATTCATCTGTGGGTGATTTGTGCTCCTTTTTAGGACTGCCCCTTGCATCTTGAATAACTTCTTCCAAAAATGGCTGAGGAACACCTTTTCTCTATATGATACTATAGATTTTAGATTGACATATAAGTGTACTACCTCTCGAATAAAGGCTGGCAATTGAGATGGAGGTATAGCGATGTCTCAGCGGAATGAAATGGCTATACTTGCTCAATTGATCTAACCGCACCAGTATCACTGCATATTCCCTTTGAGCATGGCAAACCCTCAATAAAGTTCATCATCACTTCCTCCTAGACCTTCTCAAGGTAAAGCTAATGGTTGTAGTACCCCCCGGTAGCATAGTTAGGTACATACATCACACCTAACTATCATATCTTTTACATCCTGATGCATTCCTTCCCAATATAACTCAACTGATAGTTGGCTATATGTCTTTTGTACTCCTGAATGTCCCATTATCGCACTGATGAAACTCTTGCAGTAGCTTGGGAATGTAACATGTGGTTCGTGTTAATACAAACCTTCCTTATTGGAGTAGTTGTTCCCCCCTTAGGACATAACATGGATGATTGTCCGGGTCCTTCAACAACTCTTCCCTGATCTTCCTCAACCCTTCATTCTGCTTGCTCTCCCTCCTCAATGCTTCCCAATTTAAGATCATTGTTATTGACAAGGCTACCAACTGGGTTCCTGGACCCTCCTGGACAAGGCATTTGCTGCCTTGTTTTCTAAACCCGGTCGGTACGAGATCTTAAAATCATATCCAAGTAACTTGAATAGCTATCTTTGATGCTCCTTATTGACCATTCATTGTTCTAACAAATATTTTAGACTCCTTTGATTTGTCATGACTCTGAAATGTCTCCCTGATAAATAGGGCCACCACTTTTGAATAGAGACAATCGTTATAAGCTCCCTTTCTTACATAGATTTGAGCCTTACCCTGGCTATAGGCACTTTGCTGAAATATGCAATAGGCCTCTGGTCCTGCATGAGTATTGCTCTTAGCCCATAAACTGACGCATTTATCTACACCACAAATGGTCTCCCAAAATTTGGGAGTGCCAGTATTGGTACACTAATCATAACTTTCTTCAACTCTCTGAAAGCTCGTGTCGCTCCCTCCTCCAATTTGAAGCTATCCTTTTTTCAATTGCTCTGTCAAAGGTCCCGCAATGGCCTCGTATCCCTTCACAAATTTTTGGTATTAATAAATGAGCCATAAGAACCCATGCAACTCCTTTAAGTTCTTAGGAAGAGGCCAGTTCACCATGGCCTGAACCTTGGACTAGTCAGCTGACACCCCCTTTCTAGACACCCCATGTTTTAAATACTCTACACGTGACTGACCAAACGAGCATTTTTTCTAGTTGGCAAATAATTGATGCTCGCTCAAGGTTTCCAGTACTATGTTCTCAGCATTCCCAATGTTCTATTTATATCTTGATATATATCAAGATATCATCACAGAATACCGAGACAAAACATCTGAGATGCGGCTGGAACACTCAGTTCATGAGGGATTGAAAGGTGGCAGGGGCTTTGGT
Organism: Dendrobium nobile; assembly: GCA_022539455.1. Taxonomy (NCBI): domain Eukaryota; kingdom Viridiplantae; phylum Streptophyta; class Magnoliopsida; order Asparagales; family Orchidaceae; genus Dendrobium; species Dendrobium nobile. Next base: position 43,124,423 of record CM039736.1, read on the forward strand.
GAGGGCTACCCCCCATGTGTCCTAAAAGCCATCTTGTGTACATCAACTACCTTCATCCTAATTTGATGGTATCCCAACTTTAAATCAATCTTGGAGAAGATCATTGCTCCAAATAACTGATCCAATAGTTGATCAATCACTAAAATGAGAAACTTATCTAGCACCGCTTCCTTGTTCAAAGCCTATAATCCATACAAAACCTTCAACTATTATCTTTCTTTTTCACAAGTAGAAATTTACTAGAGAAAAAGGGCTCACAGTAAGTCTAATGATCCCTGCTTCAAGCATCTCTTTGATTAGCCTCTATATCTCATCCTTTTGAGTCTGGTGGTAGTAGTATGGTCTGACTCCTATAGGATAGGTCCCCTCTTATAAGGTGAAGGCATGCTTGTGCTCTTGTGGTGGGGGTAAGCCGATAGGTTGCCGTAATATGTCCTAAAACTATTGCAAAATCTGCTGGACCCCCACTGGGATTTCTTCCGTTTCCTACTCCTTGACCCCCTCTATGCTCTATAATTCCACCATGTATCCTAGGCCTGCACCCTGGATTGTCATGAACATGATTTTAAGTGACACCATGGTTTTGCGTAAGCTAGCATTCCCTTGTAGCACCACCTTCTTTCCTCTATCTAAACCTCCTTTATCAGATATTTCTAGTCAACTATCATTTTTCCCATGGTTTGTAACCACTTCATCTCTAAAATCACATATGTACTTCTTAAGTCCAGGAGAAGGAAGTCTTCCACCACATGAGTATCATAAAGTCATCACTACCCCCTTACATATTCCCCGACTCCTCTCTATCTTACCTGTCCCCATCAACACTCCACATCCTTCAATCTCCGCCAACTGCAACCTCAATCAATCCACAACCCGATTCGGGATGAAGTTATGTCTAGCCCAAGTCCACCAAAACCACCAATGGTGTTCCTCGATCCCCTTCCCCCCTCACCTTCATGGCGTGATTTAGAGTGAATCCTACCGCAGAGTTTAGGGACACCTCTGCCACGTCTAAATGTAATTGTGTTGTTTCCTTTATGACCTCTTCTAGCTCATCTTTGCTCTCCTCCTCTCTCTTTCTCTCTCTCATACCATCAATACCTGAAGGACTTGATCCTTGCACGTATATCCTGATGTAAATCACTAATCACACCTGAAGCTTAACCTTTTGCCTGCCTATCCTGCACCTCCGTGTCTGTGAGGCACTTGAAATTGCCTCCAGGATGAACTTCAGTGCCCTTTTCCCTTGATGCTTCCCTCTAGAATGACACCTGGGTCCTTGGTGCAGGGTTATAGAGGTACTCCTATAAGCCCCTCTCATGGTGTTGCTCCAACTATCCTTCTCCCTCTGATTTTTTCTTTCACCCTCTGTGCTAGCTCCATCGTCTCCCTAGCCCTCAAGGCCTCAACACAATGAGCTCTGCTCATATGTCTTCCTTAAGGCCCTTCATGAAATTCCCTTCCAACCTTTCCTCAGGAATTCCCCTTAGCTTACTTGACTGCAGCTCAAATTTCTCTCGATACTCCATGACTGCCCCCCTCCTGAGTTAAAGCATAGAATTGCTCGTGGAGGTCTTTTTCTCGAATGTCTTAGAAACATTCAAACAAACATAGCTCTGCTGCCATAAGCTTCTCCCCTTCCATCATCCCATTAATAGGAAAGTTACGGTCCACCTGATATACAACCTTGAGCATCTTTCCCTTCAAAAATTGACAACTTCAACTTCCTTGATCTCACATCCATATCCCAATGGCTTATTCCTCCATTAGTTCCCCCATTGTAGTGATGGTGTGATTCTCTCCCTTCCTCCATTCCACTTGGATGATTTGGCCCCCATAGCTCAGCCCAGTCACTAACTCCCTCGGTCCACCTCCCACCATGCCTAGGTGGTCTCCCAAAAGTATCGGCCTCCCCCCTTCTTGTTGCCATTTCTTTCGGAAACCTCAATCCACCTACCAACAGAGCTCCCCATGGTGGTCCTTTAGGGCTAAAACTCTCCACTTCATCATCATTTTCCTAAATTTCCTTTGCCATTTAGTTTAGCCCTAGGAACTGTCTGTGAGGCTTTCAACTACATCTTGATCATCTTCTTCATCGTGTCTTCTGAGTTTTCAAAGCGGCTTTCCATGGATGAGAGCCTTCCTTCCATGTTGGATATCTTTCTTCCATTCAGACTTTGTTTTGTTTTATCTAGCCGTCCAACACATCCATCTTCTTTGCCATCATTCACCTCGCTCTAATATCAATTGTTACACCTTGAAGGGTAAAAACAACGAGAAAACAATGAATAGATTCATAGGAGATGAAAACTGAGATATGAAATAATATTGTCGAAATAAATACTTGGAATAGATGCTAGAACACCACAAGATACAAGTGATCCACTATTGGAGGGGTGGATCGGCTCTCCCAAACTTAGGCGCAGCTGGGAACCCAGAAAACAACAACTCATCTCTATAAAAAATAATAATCACACATACCTAACTTAAAGAAAATAGCCCTACTTATGCTACACTCAACACTTCCTTCTATGGTAGGTAATTAAAGGTGTAGAGGGTCTCAAGTGTGGCTTTTCATGTTCCAAGTATGACTTTTCATATCCCAATGGTGGCTTTTTATATCCCAAGCGAGTGGGCCCAAGTGTGTTAATCTCATAACAATGTCACTAATTGCTTACAACTTATAGGACTTGACTTTACACTAATTCTTTCAAGGCAATGCCAGTGACATTTCTTTTTTAAGATTGTTAAGTGTTTAAAATCATTATTATTTTGGTAATTATTTAAAACAATAATCTTATGCTTCTATTTGATCTTTTAACTGTCATAACTCATTTGCTTCACTTTACATGCTACAAATTTTTTTTAGTGGTTCTCTAGCTTTTCTTGGATATAATTATGATGAAGGTGGTAACTTATTTAGTGCACCATTAGAGTGGTGATGAAAGGGTTATTTAGATGGTGGTGAAATGAAAATTTAGGTTTTAGATAGATTACAGTTGGAACTTCTTGGATTTTTTCAAATGACAAGTTTTTCTTCGAAAAAAATAAGGGAGGAACTCTAGATCACACGGTTGCGATGCTAGGGAACTAGTGATGATATTTTTTTGAGTTTAATACTAGTGATTAAGGAGTTAAGTTTTTATTTTTAAGTCGGTTACTTGTAATAGGAAATTGTCTTTCTATATCGAGATTTTGGCTTTTTTTTTGATAGCTGCAAATTGCATTAAATTAATAGGACTTAATGGAGAAAAATGATTCATGTAGCCGACCCCACGTAGTGGGATAAAGGCTTGATGTTGTTGTTGTTGCAAATTGCATTAAATAGAAGAACTACTTACAAGTAATAGAAGGATCACATTCCTAGTAGTAATAAAAGGATCACATTCCTTCTTTAACAAACTAAACAAAGAAGAAGGAATGTTGCCAAAAGAAAAGCTATCAACAAAAAAACTATCTTCTAAAGCCAAAGTAGCACATAAATCAGCTACTTTGTTATGATCTCTATTAACATGGTGAAAGATCACTTTATTATATCATTTAGAAATAATAACTCCTTTGTCAACCAATTTTCCATTTGCCACTTTGATTTATTCGTTGAATCTTTAATGAAGTTGATAATATTGAGATTATCACCTTCAATTATTATTCTTATGCTATCCATCATCCAACTTTGAGTGAACTCCCTTATTGCCAAGACTGCCTCCAACTCAAGTTAATGTAAGCAAAAAATATAGGCTCTTTATCACAAAAAAGAAGACGAAAAACTACCGACGAAAATGACTAAGGACGAGAAAAGGGATGAACAAACTCTTACATTTCAAATTAAAGAAATAAAAAGAAATTAAAAAACACAAACTCGACTCAATCTCAAAGACACCCTAAAGTTGCTTCACTTAGAGAAGAGGGATACAGGTGGAGTGGCACTTTGCGGAGAGACGAAATAGGTTAGAAGCCCGAGAAGAAAGGTTGGAAAGAGCCCGCAGGATTTCCGGAGGGGATGAGAAAGAAGGGTGGAAAGAGCCCGCAGGATTTCCAAGCAACCCGCAGGTTAACAAAGATTTTTTTTTTCCAAAAATCACAGATCACATTCTCTTCTTAAAACATTACAATACCCCCCATATATGTAGGTATGAAAGGGGAAGACCAAAAGACATATTACATTAATCAACACAATAACCTAAACATAACAAGCATTAAAACACCTAAATTCTCCCCCCTTGCTCACGGAATTCGGCCCCATACCAGGAACCGAAACAGCCACTGCGGAAGCCAAGGAGGCCGCGCGGGAGCCAAGGGGCCATGGCCTCGGGAAAGAGTCCAGGCATGGGAAAACCAGCGGCCGGCCGGAATTCCATGGGGCAAAATGCAAAATACGAAAAGCCAAGGAGAAAGCCAAAGGGCCACCTCTTGGGGAAAAGAAAATCTTGGAATTCCAAAGGCCGGTTTGGAATTCCAAGAGACAAACATAAATACTAACATAAAAAGCATAAAAGACATTTAATTAAAAGATAATAAATGAACTAAAATATTAGCTCATAATGAGCTAACCCTTAGTTCAATAAATGAACTAAAGTCTAGCTCATAAATGAACTAAAAGTTCAGCTCAAATATGTTAAACTACTAAACTCAAGGGAAGCCAAAATTTGATTTATTTTGGACTTGTGTTGACCCCCCTCTTGTCTACATCACAAGTTGTGCCACATCTCAATGATTCTTTTCTTCCCAAAAGCAAGGAGAAGTCTTCCTTTATGATTTCTAAACACTCCTCCGATCTCAGCTAGATTAGATTTCAAAAACGAAGCATCCACATTGATTTTAATCCAACCTAGCGGTGGAGGTGCCAAATATTATGAAACTCCATAAGGATATTAACACCCCAGCTATCTAGCGTATATAAAACTGGATTTTAAAGAAGAAGATGTTATTTTATCTGAGGATGGGAATGCTGTTAAGCTGTATGAAGAGATGGAGGTGTTGAATTCAAAAAAACTGTTGAATTCGTTGGTCATTAAAGTTTTTGGTAAAGAATTAACATCCAGCACGGTGGCTTGGGAAATTAGGAAGCAATGGGGTCAATATGGGCAATTCCACTTTACCACCTTTGGTGGAGGTTGGTTCTTATGCTCTTTCTCCTCGGGAGACATGGTTGAAGCTGTCCATTTTGGAGGTCCTTGGTTTGTCAACGGACATGTTGTAGGCATGGAGAGATGGACACCAGACTTTACTACTGCTTCGATGAAAGGTCCTTCTTCTCCAATTTGGATAAGATTGCCCCACTTACCATTGCAGTGCTGGGATGAGAAGAATGTTGCTTGCATCGCTTCTAGAATTGGGAAACCATTGATGTTGGACGGCAACATGTTTCAATGGGGGAGAAGGGAATTTGCAAGAGTTTGTGTAAGTGTAAGTCTTGATCAACCACTTCCGTTAGGTGTTTGGGTGGACAGCATGGCTGGGAGGTTTTTCCAAAATGTGGAATATGAGAAGATTGCAAACTTTTGTTTCGTATGTGGAAAGATAGGGCATGTGGAGAATGAATGTGCACTTAAGGAAAAAATTCCAGGAGCTGTGGTAAATGCTTCAGAAACTGGCAGAAAGGATGTTACAATTGAGAAGCAGGAGGACTTCATTGAGCCATCATATGGGCCATGGATACTCGTCAATAACAGGAGGAGTAGAAGATCCAATCAGACCCACAAGGTGGTGAAGCATATAGTTGTTAAGCCAAACACAGCTAAGTTTGTTAAGAAGAAGATTGCTCCTTTTCCTACCACACAGGAAGTTAGGAATTTGCTGGGTAAAGACAGTAGGAACGTAGTCCAGTTCCCGGAGACACCTTGTATAACTGACGTTGAAGCTGATCAAATGGAAGAGGGAGAATATATACCCGAAATAGTTGGGAATGAAGAGTTAGAACCGAAATTTGTTCGTATGGATCAAGAAAAACAATCAGGGAATATTGACAATTGCTCTGGTGGCGAATTAGGTGAGGCCATACTTGATTCAAAATGTTTCTTAAATCCGTCCAATAAGTTTGATATTTTGAGTATGGTTGATGAAGATATACGAGAAGTTGGTAATTTTGAAATTAGTAATGATACTGTGGTTAGCAACATCCAACCGGTTGTAACAGTGAAAGGAATGGTTAATGGCTGTGATTTGAATCAAAACAGAGATTCAATTGGAGGAGTTAAAGCTACAGATGGTATAACCGAAGGGGAATCTAACAAAATTAAGTTAGCAAAAGAACTGAAGTTCCTTGGACCAATTAAAAATGCTCCTAGGGGAAAAACATGGATGGAATGGGCAGTAAAAAGAAGGGAGGGGCCTCATCCCCTAGAATTATATCATGAATTCCATAGCCTTTTGGAATTGTAGAGGAGCCAAGGAGGCATCTCTTTATCTCAAGGAGTTTGTTAGAGATCATGGAATTCTTTTTGTGGGTCTAGTGGAAACAAAAATCGGCAATTTCAACAAAGTAGATTTGGAGAGAATTTTGGGCCAAGATTGGGACCTTTTTATGGTTCCTTCAGATGGCCTATCCGGAGGTATGCTGTTATTATGGAGATCTGACTTAGCTTCTTTCACTGTTATCAAGGAGTCGGATCAATGTGTGATTGGGAACCTTAATGTGCCCAATAAAGGGATGTGGATGGTTGCTACAGTTTATGGAAGCAAAGAGGTGGTGAAAAGGAGAAGTTTGTGGGGGTGTATTCGGGAAGTTGCAAACTTGAAGTTACCTTTGGTGATAGGGGGAGACTTCAACTGCATAATCTCGCATGATGAAAAGAGAGGAGGAAGGAAATTTTTATTCTCTCAAGGTCCAATTGAGATGGTGGACTTCATGAATGAGAATGATTTGCATGATGTAAAGGTGGTGGGACCAAGGTTCACTTGGTGCAATAACAAAAGTGGAAGTGGTCGGATCTTGGAGAGATTGGATAGGTGTTTGCTTAACACCTTGGCTATCAACCTTATTCAAGATGCTTAGGTGAGGCATTTAGCCAAAATTGCTTCTGACCATTGTGCTATAATTTTGAAAATCTTTGAATCAAATTTTCGAAACAATGGGTTCCTCAAATTTGAGGATGTATGGCCGGCTTATATTATAGATAAAGTGTGGAAGAGAAAATTTGAAGGCAATGAGATGGAAATCATGAATAAAAAATGCAAAAAAGCTTGAAAGGATTTACATTTTTGGGGGAAGGCTAAAGCGAAGGAATTCAATAGTGAGAAGGACAAATTGAAGGAAGAAATTTTCCATCTTCAAGAAGAGGAAGCAAATGTGGCTGGCTGTGTGGAAAGAAGCTGCTGAAGCTGAGAACTAAAGTTAGAGACCTTAATGTGGTTCTCTCCCGGTTAAATACTTGGTGGAAACAAAGAGCAAAGGTAAGATGGTATGAAGAGGGAGATGCTAACACTAAATTCTTTCACTCCTTTGCAAACGCCAGAAGGTGCGAAAACCGGATTTCACAAGTGAAGAATGGCAGTGGGAAGCTAACTGAAGATCCTAAGGAGATTCACGAAGTATTCTATAGATACTTTTTGGACAAATGGAAGCAGAGGAATTTTTTTGAAGATAATTGGCCAGCACCGTTTAACAGTTTGGATGATAGGAGAAGGTTGAGTGCTGAAGTTTCTGATCTGGAAATCGCAGAAACTATCAAGTCGCTGGGCAACAATAGAGCTCTTGGAGTTGATGGCATCTCTTATTCATTCTTCAAGGCTTATTGGAACACTGTTGGAAATGATGTGTGCAATGCAGTAAAGTATTTCTTTGTGACAGGGAGGATGTGCAAGGATTGGAAAGACACTTTAGTAGTGTTAATTCCGAAGATGAAGAACCCAGTCACGCCGGCTAGGTTTCGTCAGTTTAGCCTTTGTAACTCTATTTATAAAATTGTTGTTAAAATTCTTTTGAACAGGTTGTTGATGGTCATTCCAAAGATTATTTCAGAGGAGCAAGTTGCTTTTGTCAAGGGAAGGAACATCGCGGATCACCTTCTACTAGCTCAAGAAGTGTCAAATAAAATCAGGATGTCTAAAGCAACTGATGGCATGGTAGCAATCAAATTAGACATGGAGCAAGCTTATGATAGCATGAGTTGGAAGACGCTTCACAGAATGTGGTGATCTTGGGAATCCCAAAGCAATTCATGGATTTGGTGATGGAATGCGTTATGGAGCCTCGATATGCTATCTCAATCAATGGTGGACATTCTAATTGGATTGAAGGGAAGAGTGGGTTTCGACAAGGTTGCCCCCTCTCTCCCTTTCTTTTTATTATTTGCTCCCAACTTCTCTCTAATGTCTTTTACAGTGAAGGAAAAGATCTTGGCATAAAAATTGCTCCCAATTCTCCAAGGATTTCTCATTTGCTTTATGCCGATGATGTCCTCTTATTTTCTAATGCAAAGATCAAAAGTATAAAGAGGGTTAAAAATATTTTGATCAATTATTGTGCTTGGACTGGATTGAGTTTGAATACTCAAAAATCAGCTATGATTTGCAACAAAGCTGTCAAAAGAGGTAGGAGAAAGAAAATATCAAGGTTGTTGGAGATAAAGCAAGTAGAAGAAATGGATTATTTGGGTACCAAATTCGCTCTCAGAAGACTTAAAAAGGCTGATTTTAAGGGTCTTTTAGACAAATCGATGAAGACAATTAATGCTTGGGGAAATAGATACATTTCCCTAGCGGGGAGGCTGGTTTTGATTAATCATGTTCTGGGTAATCTTCCCCTGTTTCTCATGTCTCACTCTCTTATCCCCTTAAGTATTTTTAGGAAATTTGAGAAGATTTCAAGGAATTTTATCTGGAATAAATTTGATGATAGACAAGGAATGCACTATGTGGCTTGGAATGAAATGTGCAAACCGAAATCTTTGGGCGGTTGGGGTCTACACTCGGCTGCTTCATGTTTGGAACAAATGAGAGCAAAATTTGCTTGGAATATGGTACTTTATCCTAATTCCTTGTTAAATAAGAGCCTAATAGCTAGATATGGAAATGATTGGTGGAGATGTGATTCTTCAAGATGTGGTTCTTCTTCCTGGAAAATCATATCTAGCGGTTGGAAGGCCTTGAAAGGTTTTGTAAGATGGAAGGTTGTAAATGGCAGAAGCATTAAGGTATTAAAGGATAAATGGATCTTGGACAAATGTTTGAATAAATGGCATACTTTTGTGGCTATTTTTGAAGACGAGAACTCAACTCTTGATTACTTTATGCATGATGGTAGATGGAATAGAGAGAAGCTCTCTCTGTTTTTTGGGGAAGAATTGCTGAAACAGATTTGTAATATTCAGATTTACCAGGATTCTGAATCTGATTATATGGAGTTGAAAAGAAAGTTGTATGGGAAATCTATTTCTTCTATGCTAAGAGAAGAAAGTGTGAGGGAAGAAGCTATGGAAGATCAAAATGCTTGGATTCACAAGGTGAAAATGAATGCTTGAATAAAGTTATTCATTTGGAGATTGAACAAAGAAGCCATTCCTACAGCACAATTCTTGAAGAGAAGAAAGCTTAATAGATGCAACCTCTGTCCTAGAGGCTGCAGGGAAGTGGAAGATGTAGATCATATATCCACTAGTTGCTCAAAGCTTGTGGAAGTGGTCTTGGAGTTGAGGAAGTGGGGGTTTCCTGTACCTATTTTTAGCTCATTTCAGCAATGTTTATATGAGCTAAAATCTGTGTATGAAGACAACAAACTGCTGGTGAAAATATACTTTGCATTGCTCTGGTTTTCATGGAATAACAGAAATCTGAAATATCATGGGAAGAAGGAAGATAGCACATATGTTACTGCAGCTAAAGTGATTAACTTTGTTAATTAGGTCAAAGTTATTAAAGAAATCTCGGATTACTGGGATGCTGGTCGGTCTTTAGGACCGTGTAATGACTTCTAGCGTCCTCTACCACCCGAGTGGTATAAAATAAACGTTGATGCTGCACTAAAGAAGAATTATGAAGCTTCCATTGGAGGCATTGTGCGGGACTGCAAAGGTAGATTTATTATGGCATTTGGCTTTCAGGGAATTCATTGGGACAATTCCCAGGTAGAACTCCTTGTTTTTAGCTCTCTTAAGGAGGTTTTCAAAGATTATTTTTTTAATACTAAAGGTATCATTTTGGAAGGAGACAATAAGAACGTGATCCTATTCCTTCAGAATTTGTATAGCAAACAGAATGCAATAGGTGGGAGCTTGACACATGATGATTTCTCATTCTTCAATAATTGGGATAACATCATTTTTCATTTTGTGGATAGAAATTGTAACAAGGTAGCCGATTATTGTGCTAACCTTGCTTTTTCGTTTGATTATGTTTGAGATGTCTTTTGTGAGAGCTCACTTCCTTCTACTTTTGTTAAACTTGTAAAGGAGGAAAGTGATAGAGTTATTAGCTCTCACTAGGTTGTATCTTTCTTGGTTTTTGTTATAATCTCAATGCACTATGCATTTCTTCAAAAAAAAAAAAAAAAAAAGCTATCTAGCATTGGGCTTTATTGAATCATGGCTGTAAAGAACACATTAGTTGCAACTACAGAACTTGGAAGAACAAGCTTACCATGTTTGAACTAATTTTGGCTTTTCCAAGATTAAAAAACTGCTGTACAATACACCTTCACCGTGTTAGAATACTGAATTGAAAGGCTTCTAAGTTCACACAAAAAGGTTTCCAATTACTGAAATTTTGGAATATTAAAACCCCATTCTCTTAGCTTTAGAATAATCTCAATTAGAAATTTGCAATTAACAGCAATATGTGCATAGCTTTCCACTTCTTGACATCCTCTAGCACATAGATCATTATAACAAAGTTTTCTATGTTTAAGAAAAAGATTTGTCGAAATAGCATGCTTACTCAACCTCCACCAAAACAATTCCACTCTAGGATTGAGTTTCAGTTTCCTTTGCCACTTTGAATAGCCGAAGTCATCCTCCTCAAAGCTACCTTTCATTGCTTCTTCATACCACAAAACAGAAATTGATCTCCCAAAATGATGGAGCATAGCTTTCACTTGATCATTTTCAATGTTAGGATTGATAGTAACTTGCAAAATCAACACTATAAGATCATTATGGAAATAACATTGAAGCTCCTTCACATTCCAGCTACTATCAATAGAAATGAATTGGTGAAGCATCACATCCTCCAATCCCACACAATAAGCAAGTATTGGCCAAGTATTAAAACATTTATCTAGAAGACAAATATCTTTCACAACATTGATTCTAATTCCATTTCCCACTTTCCATCTAACAATGGGTTTAAGATGTTTGCTGCCATCTACCAGAATTTGCCATGCAATTGATGCTCCTTTCTTTCATTCTTCCTTCAAAATGTTAATGCCATACTAAGCAACAATATTTCTATGGAGTAAAGAATCTGGATTTTGGATGAATCTCCACGCCAATCTTGAACTAAGAGGGCCAACTCTATGAGCAGCTGAATGCAGTCCCAATCCTCCAGCATTTTTTCAGTTTGCATAATTCATTCCAAGCTACATAATGCAGACCATTCCTTCCATTAGGTTTGTGCCAAATGAAATCCCTAGTAAGTTTATCCAATTCATGCAACAATCTCTTGGGAACCAAAGAATGTGTTGATAAGAAATTTGGCAATGATAAAATAGAGGACTTTACAAGAGTAATCCTTCTTGCCATAGATAAAAGTTTATTTCCCCAAGCATTAAGCCTTTTGCATTAAATGATCTATAATACCTTGGAAATATGCAATTCCCAATCTTCTTAAAGCAATTTTAATTCCCAAATAATGCATCTCCTTCACCACTTTGAAACCCAATTTTCTTACAATTTTATTCTTTCTTAGTCGTTTAACTACCATACCAAACATGATCTGAGACTTGTTTTTGTTCACCCGTTGTCCCGTCCATCCACAGAAAGCAGCAACAATGTCCTTAAAAAATTTGGCTACTCTTGTTGAAGCTTGAGCAAATACTAACACATCATCAACATAAAGAAGATGCACAATCTGTTGGGTTCTTGGTGAAATCTGAACACCCAACTCTTGGCCCCTTTGGTTTGTTGCATTAGATAAAAGTTGAGAGCACATAATATATAAATAAGGTGATAGCGGGCATCCCATCCGAAAACCACGCTTTGCATTAATCCATTTTGAATTTTTACCATTCAAAATGATAGAGAATCTGACATTCATCACACATTCCATGATGAGCTTGGAAAACTTGGGAGGAAATCCAAACCATTTTAAAACCTGATTTAAAGTTGGCCATCCCATGCTATCATATGCCTGCTTCATATCTAGCTTCATTGCCATCATTCCTTTCTTATTTATGGAGATCCTAAACTTGTTGAAGATCTCATGAGCTAGTAAACAATGCTCTGATATGGATCTACCCGGAATAAATGCCACTTGTTCTTCAGAAATTATCTTGGAGATGCATCTTTTCAATCTGTTCACCATTGTAGTTGCAACAAACTTGCAAATAGTTTGACATAGACTTATTGGTCTATAGTTGGATGGCAAAACCGGGTTCTTCACCTTAGGGATTAACACAATCAAAGTGTATTTCAACTCATGCATAGAACCAGTTTTAAAGAAACTATCAATAGCTTTCTAAGTAGTTTCTTTCACAATGTTCCAATAAAACTTAAAAAATGAAGATGTAATCCCATCCACACCAGGTGATTTATTATTTTCTTGTTGAAAGACAATGGCTACCAATTCTTCCTGAGTGAATTCAACTTCTAGCACATCAATATCTTCCTAAGTTAATCTCTGATTTTCAGTAGTCAAAGGCTAATCAACTAAGTTGCTATCTTGGGCTCACCTTTTCTTCATAAAAAACATCAGAAAAATAGATTCAATCTGTTCAAAGTCCTCCAGCACATTGTTTTCTTCAACCTTAATTTGTCTTATAAAATTCCCATTCATCCTTGCTGAAGCAAAATTATGGAAAAAATTAGAGTTGTTATCCCCTACTTTATGACACCTAGTCTTAGCCCTTTGATTCCACCAAGTAGATAACCTTCTTAAAGTAACATTCAGATCATGCACCTTACTTCGAAGTAAATTCAGCTTCTCCAATGTAAGACCTACATCCATTGCTTCCTCCAATTGTAGCTTCAAAATTTCTTTCTTTAGCTCTTCCTTCAACAAGCACAGACTTCTGCACTTGTTATTATTCCAATAAAATAGTGCCTTCAAAGTTCTAGGAAGCTTCCTATGCAAGATGTCCACATCATCACCAAAATATGATTTTTTCCAAGACTTTAGCACAATACTCCAAGCCGCCGGATATGAACTCCAAGTGTCTTCAAATCTAATAATCTTGGACTGGTTGTACTATTTTTCCCCCAATTTGAATACAATAGGATTGTGATCAGAAGCCACCTTTGGTAGATGTCTAATCTTTGCCAAAGGCACCATTTGTAAAGCAGTAGAATTCAGCAAGCATCTATCAATTCTTTCCCAAATTCTTATAGCACCTTGTTGTTACACCAAGTATATCTTGGTCCAACAATCCCTACATCATGGAAGTCATTGTTAGTCATAAAAAACTTCATTTCTTTAGGCCCTTGGGAGAAGAGAAATTTCTTCCCCCCCCCCCCCCCCCCCCCTCTTATCCTCATTGGATAAAATACAATTGAAATCTCCTCCCACAATGGAAGGGATACTATCCATCACACACTTTTCAAGCATATCCCACAAATTCTTTCTTTCATGAAATGACTTATTCCCATAAACCGTAGCATTATCTAGGTACCCATAGTTGGAGTAGTAAGAATCCCAAAAACCACTTGAGAAGAAGGCTCAACCACCTCAAACGACACAACATTCCTATTCCATACTACCAAAATCCCACTTGAAGTTCCCTCAGCCGAATGATGAAGGAAGTCCCAATCAACCCCAATAATACTTTTAACATCACTCCTATCAATATTGGCTAGCTTAGTTTCAGTCAACCCAATAAAAAACACATCATGATCCCTCACAATCTCTTTAAGATAAAGAGAGGCTTCGCTTTTTCTAGCCCCTATACAATTCCAAAACACAAATGAAGACATTAATCACCCAAAGGGGAAAGTCCCCACCTATCTTTCTACCTTTCCAATCCCCCCTTCTTTTTCTAGAAGCAGCTTCAACATGAACCAAGGACTTAAGTTCTTTAGCCTCACATCCTGTTGGACCATTAGCAAATTTTGTTTCAGATTCTGGATAAGTGCCTGCATCTTCACAATCCTTCTTGCTCTCTATATTTTGAGGAACTGCAGCTGCCACTTTATCATTCTCCTCAGCCAAGATATTATATTTATTAGCCAAACAAATTTCAGAGGTCTTAGCAACATCTGAAAGCACATTTTCAGATACATTAATACCTTTAGCTTCTTCAGCCTCATATTGCCGTTGAACAGAACTTTTTCTCATTTCCACACTGTCATTCCTGGATTGTTTCTGTACATCCTCACCGATAACTTGAAACTCAGCCACATTGTGGTTCAAATTCTTCATATTTTTTTCCTACTCTTACTCCTCATGTATTTCTCTTTTTTGAATGTATTGCTTTTAAATTTGACATGGATCCATGAACCATATTCATCATGTTTTAAAGAAGAACGTTTCTTTTCGTGTCTATCTTGGACATCAGTCACCAGATTTTCAGTCTGCATCACAAGATATTTCTTTTGAGCTATACTGCCATCTTCAGGGCAACCCGATCTCTCATGACCAACTTTATATACCACAGTGGAAGCAAAATGAAGCAATCTTCTCATATTCAACTTTTTGAAAGAATCTACCCGATATCCCATCTATCCAAACTCCATTTGATAGTTTATTCTCCAGATTAATCCGGATACAAACAAGAGCAAATTCTCTTCTTTCCCATTTAAATGAGTTACCATCAAGATACATTGGTACTCCAACAATTGATGCAATTCTAGCAATATTTTCTTCATCCGAACATTACAAAGGTAGAAAGGGAAGGCGAACCCAAACAGGTGCAGTAAGACCTTTTAAAAAATTTGTAGAAAATGAAGGAGACCATTTATCCATTCCAACAATGTGTCCTCCAACATACCAAGGGCTACAACTCAACACTTCTTCCATAGCGTCAGAATTTTTAAATGAACATAGGATCCAGTTCATGCCAAGTGTTGTCAAATGGAAATTTCCAAATTTGCTCCATTGTCTTCTAAGCTCCATACTACCAACCAAGAAAGGGATATTATTCTCTATTACTTTAACAACCAAGGAATTTTTTAGAATTTATGAATTAGTGCGCTCCAAATTAGCATTTAACTTCACTGTAACTCCATCCTCTGACATATCTGTTGGTCCAGTCTTGTAGGATAATTTTATGTGTTGTGATTTCTTCCATGCATCAATAAAATCTTCTTTGGCCCCTACATTTCCATTATTCACATTTCCTTCCGTAATAGCATTTTCATCACTTTCAAAATTAACTGAAAGATTATGTTTAATTTGATTCTAATCAGCTTCTTCTTGATTACCCATAAATTTATTGACTTTCAATACCAAACCAGAGGAGGAGGAGGCTTCACGATCGAATTTACCTAAAATCTAAAACGAATCAGGTTTATAAATCTGATCTTCTGCATTAGTTTCCTGGAAATTCTCCACCTTTACTTTGCCCTCTACCACTGCATCTTAGAGAATCGGTGGACGGAAACCTTATATTATCACCAAATTATTTTGAGGTCTTCCATTAACACGAACCCCCATCTCCAACTTCGACTTGTTGCCTCTTACACCATTTAGATTCGAAGAACTAGATAAATTATTTGTGGAATGTGGATTGGATGTAGCTCCGCTGGCAGGAGATTGCAGGCGGTCAGTAATCGCCATGATCTTCGTCCGCGGAAAAGCCACGAAAAGAAAATTCAAATTGAAACGAAGAAAATTCTCTCACTAAAAAACGGACTTTCTCACTCTAAATCAGATTAAAAAACTCAATTGAGATTTTGGCTTGGTATCTTGATGTTATTGGAGAGTTGAGGTCTTAAAGGATGTGTGAGGATATTTGGGAGAGTTTTGGAGAAAATGGCTGTGTTTTGGTATTGAGGGAAGTTAGGCTCAAGCCTAAGTGAAGGTGATGAAAATTTTGTTGAAAAAGAGGGGATAAATATAAGAAGAGATAAGTAATGACTCACTAAAGCCTTAGTGATTAGCTATCAAGCTTAATCAAGAAGTAAAGTAGCCACCAAGTCTTTCTATATGGAATTAGCATAAACAAAAATAATATTTATTTTATAAAAAAATCCAAAATAGTTCACAGGATTATTAGTGGATGTCCAATGTAACCCTAAATTATCACATTGCTCCAACTTAGTTCCTCAACTATAAAAAAAGTCCCTAAGCTATACAAAATTTATCAAAAAAGTCTCTCATGATGTAATTGTGATATAAAATTGAACCAAATTTAGTCCATTGACTTTACAAAATTGATCCCAATTTAGTCTGAAAGTGACTTATTTGGATGCATTTTGTTTAGTCTAGGGACTAAATTAAAGCAACGTTATACTCTAGGACTAAAATAGATGTATACAAATAATCGGAGGATTAATGAATAAAAAAGTAAGGTCCTATATATAAGCCTTTTCCAATCCTATATAACTGTGGAAAGCCTTCATGGGGCAATAATATATTATTATTTGGATTAATTTTATATCTTACTTAAGGGAAAGAAATAAGATAAATATTTGAAACTTCGAATTGGCCATAAAAGGTACACAAAGTGATCTTAAAATCATGCAATTTATGAACAATTTTGCCTTCATGACTAACATGACCCATCTATCCATTAAAGGGCCTTAAATTAAGCTTTTTTTAATTATTATCCCCTGATTTAAAAATGAATATGGGATGTCAATAGGCTTATATGGAGAGTTGTAGAAGATGAATGGCTCAAATTCGATGTAGAGTCTTACTTTATGATCTTATTCTTAGCCTTTGTATTGATGCTGCATAAACTCCACTAAACTTTAAGGAACTCTCTATAGAGTTAAGTCGATCTATTCATTAATAAACACGGCACAAACTTCTCATATCTTCTTTAGTCATCCAAATGTCATCAGAATGAGGTTGACTTATCTTTCTAACAAAGAATCTAGACGATGAACCTATTGTCGGTGAGAGTTCTTCTAAAATGATGCAATAATATTCAAGAATTATATATGGGGCAAGAGAAGCCTGCAAAATTGGACCATTATCTTCTATAATAAGGTTTTCTTGCAAATCTTGATGTTTAATATTTCCCTAATGAGGTAGTGTACACTCAATGTTAAAAATAGGACTTATATACATGTTCTAAGGTAATTTAAATAGAGAAGCATTTGATTCATTTTTTTTAAGAATTAATGGGCCACAAGTCTCTGCATGAAACATATTATATTTGGTGGTGTAACACTTTAGATGCATTTGAATTAAGATATGATCACGTTTGTTATATTCTTTAGTAAAATATTTAGAATTTAATGTATTTGCATATTTTTTATTATTTAATTAGATTTGTTGTTTTAACACTGTCTTTGCCAGTCCCAAGTCCTGGATGCGAAAAGTGGAGGGTTGAATTACGTAGTCGACAGCCAGCATAAAGTTTGTCAAATAATCATGACATGAATCTTTTAAAAAATTGTGTTAATGCTAGGGCATCCCTTGGAAGCGATGCCCTGTATGACCTGAATGCAATAACAAGTGTGCAAAGGCTGCTGCACTAGTGCCCGGGTGCAGTGTTAAATAGGCAAGGGTTTTCAAAGAAGGTAGTCCATGAAAATAAATTTGGATAGGAACTTGGAATATAGGTTCCCTTACAGGAAAATTAATGAAATTAATAGATATTATGATTCATGAGAAGATAAATATTTTGTGCATTCAGGAAACTAAATGGGTTAAGGGAAGGCTAAGATTGTAAATTTATTATAAGTGAAAATTTATGTACCCAACATCAATTATTAGTTTTGGACTTTAAGATAAAGAGAAAAAAATAAAAAATAAAATAAAATGATATTCTAATATTAGATGGAGGCATTTAAAGAATATTAATAAAAATATTTTTAAGAGTAAGATCTTACACCTTAAGATTTTGTCTGCACATGAGGATGCTAATGTTATGTGGAAAGCAGCTAGTGTTATTAAGAATATTGTAAAAGATCTGTTTAAAGTATCAAAGGGAAAAATTTTTAATAGTAAAAATAGTTAGTGGTGGAATCTAAATGTACAAGAAAAGATAAAGTATAAGAAGATTTATTATAAAAATTGGTTTAGATGTAAAAATTATGATAATTGAGAAAGATATAAAGAGACGCATAAGGAATCTAATAAATGAATATGCGATGCAAAGATCTTTGCTTTTAATTATTTATATAATAGATTAGATAATAAAGAGTGAGAAAGATATATGTATAAGTTAGCCAAACAAAGAGATAAGAGTAGTAATGACTTAGTTCAAGTGAAGTATATTAAGGACGAGTATAAAATAATACTTTTCTTAGAAGATTATATTCAACAAAGGTGGATGAGTTATTTTGATAAACTTTTTAATGAAGAATATAAAATTTGATTGATTTTAGTGATCTTAGCATCCTAAATGAATATAAAGATTTCTATTTTTATCGGCGTATTAGTAAGATCAAATTTAGTAATGCTTTAAAAAAAATGAAGTGTGAAAAGGCTGTTGGACCTAATGATATTCTAATAGAGGTGTGAATATGCTTAGGAGATGAAAGAATTTCTTGGCCTACTAAATTTTTTAATACTATTTTGAAGACCAAACAGATGCCAGATGAGTGGAGAATGAGTATGTTAATTCCTATTTTTAAAAATGAAGGTGATGCACAAGATTGTGCAAATTATAGGAATTAAATTAATGGGCCATACTTTAAAACTAGGGGAACGAGTTATGAAGCATAGGTTGAGGCGTGATACTAATGTTTCTCAAAATCAATATGGATTCATGCTGGGTAGGTTTACTATGGAAGCCATACATTTATTGAGACATTATTAGTATAATTCAAATTAGATGGTTGAAGTGGATGAATGCATCGGGCTTGTTATGTGATAGAAATGTTCCCCTCAAACTTAAGGGAAAATTTTATAAGATGGTGGTGAAACCTGCAATGCTTTATGTTGTCGATTGTTGGCCATTAAAAGAGAACCATGATTCTAAGCTAAGTGTTGCAAAGATGAGGATGCTTAGGTAGATGAGTGGTTTTACCCTTAGAGATAGGATACAAAATAAGCATATACGTGAAAAGGTTGGAGTAGCTCAATTGGAAGATAAGAATAGAGACAGTCGCCTTAGATGGTTTGGTCACATAAAATGAGGGCCTCCAGATGACCCGGTTAGGAGAGTAGAGGTATTAGATTTGACTTATGTTAAGAAAGGTAGATGTAGAACTAAAAAGACTTTGTTTGAAAATATTAGAAATGATCTTTCTTTATTAGATTTAAATGCGAATTTGACTTTTAACAGGACACAATGGAGAAAAAAGATTCATGTAGCCAACCCTATATAGTAGGACAAAGGATTGATGTTATTGTTGTTGTAATTAGATTTGTTGTTTTACTTATTTACATAGATTATTAAAATTGTGCAAAAGTAAATATAATGTCTGAAAATGAATGATTTGGAATATCTATTAGATCAATGGGTTTTATTGGGTTATGATTGTAAATAACTTTAAAAGGTATTTTTTGAGTAATTCTAGAAATAGTACTATTATATATAAACTTACAAATATGTTGTTGAAGTCCCAAATATCAATATATTTACCTGATAAATTTTGTAACAAATTGCCTAATTAATGATTAACAACTTTCATCTAACCATCTGTTTATGAGTGAAATATAGATGCAAATTTTAATTGTGTTCTAAATAGTTTCCACAGAGTTCTAAAAAATATGAAATAAATCTGACATCCTTGTTTGAAACTATCTTTTAACAATACCCATACAGTCTTGTGGAGAAATTTAATCATCCTCAAACGGAGTACATATTGTTTGATCGAGTACAACATAAGAAAGATGATATATTACTCCGAAGGATAAAAATATCATTTCTTCATGACCTCCATAATAAAATTTATAATTTAATAGAGATTCCCAATTCAATGTTTAGTTGAATAACGTTTATTTTATTCTTGGGTACAAATGCCCCATAGGGGCACTTATGATTAATTACATTTCAAGCATTTAGTGTTTGAGAAACCTTTTGATTAAACTAGTGATTTTATTTTCTTTTGTAATCATTCAAATATTGGCTAAGGTTTGATTTTAAAATCTTTGAAATTCTTATTTTAAAGAGTTTTGGTCTTTAGGAATTTCAAGGAAGAGAAGAAATCAACTTTGATTAGAGTTTGGAATGAAGGCCAAATCAGTGAAGTAGGTGCATTTGATTTAGAGAAATCTCAGAAGTGCTCAGGCTATCCTATATTAGACTTTACATTTTAGAATCTAATTTTTGTTCAGTTTGACATTTTCATTTAGAATGTTGGGGGCTTATATTCTAATAACACGAGTTGGAGAAAATGCTCGGAAGGTGAGGGCTTATAGGGTGATTGAAATCAACCAATTCCTCGGATTCTGAAACTAAGGTGACGACTACTGAGGGGTAGTGCCTCGAATCTATGTCTGACGGAGTGTATGGGACTTACAAACTACACCTCACATGAGGCATAACCAACCCGACCATTGGATTTATTTTCTTGCCTGGAAAGGGCAACTGGCTAAACCCACTTAATCACTTTTAAAATCATGAAGTCTGATCTCAGTGCATATGAAGAGTAGGAAGGCTATTTTGTTTAGAAGTAGGGTTTACAACTTGACTTTTAGGCTAAGATGCCTGACCATGAGTGATGTGCAGAATGCTGATTCACAAATGTAGATTTTTAGTTATCTGATCCTATGTGAAGGCTGTTTTACATGAGACTCATTGGTCTATGCATAATTATTTTTAGTTTTAGAAAACTTGGCTTCTTGAAGGAAGTCTTGCAAATTTTTTTTCTTTGTTAGAAACATGGAGCCTAATTTGATTTTTAGATTATTTATATTTTAATGGGTAGAAAACTTATTTTTATCCTAGGAGCTTACCGCATCAGGAGTCCAAGCCAGCCCCAAGCAAAACATGGAAGAAATCTAAGAAAAAACATGCATTTTCTAGGGCATAATTAGGTAAGCGGATTAAAACATGCTTTAATATATAAATCAAACAAAATGAATGTAAATTATAGACTCAAGGTTATTACAATCAGATTTGGTAGATGAGTTGCCTACCATTATACAATCCAATTAAATGTTTATTACAGACTCTACTTGTGCAGGGTCTTCAAGTTCTGGCTTCTAGGTAGATCTTGGGCTTAACTTTTATCAGGTATATCCTCTTGATCCACCCCTTTTAACTGAATCTTATAAGTTTAACACAACTCCTAATTCTATCAAATACTTTTTAAAAATATAAAAGACCCAAAAACCTTTAATAGGAAATCACACTACAACATCAAACACATGCATAGAAAAAGAAAATTTTTTAATCCTAGCATGCTTAGGGGCCGTGCATCTAAGTGTGTGAGTTTGTGTAGCATGTCACTACAAGAGGTATTTCAATTAGAGTTAGGATCTAAGGGAAATGTATCTAACATTAGTCTTTGAGCTAAGTGTTAGAAGATTCTCTTTAGCCTTTGGAGCTAAGGATAAGAGATTTAGGAATCCAACATGTAGCTTTTGAGCTAAATGCTGGAGAATTTTTCTCAGTTTTTGGAGCTAGGGAGAGGATTTTTCCTTAACTTTTGGAATTAAAGAGAGAGAAATCTCCTATAACTTAGAAGTTGGAGAAGAAAAATAGGTCACCAATTGATTTTGACTCAATAGGTGAGGAAGATTTACAATTTTGAGGTTACAATCAAGAGGAATTATTGTTGAATTTTTATGTTCAACGATAGATATTTAGTTTGCTAAATTTAGATAAAGAGAACATAAGAGATTAATATATAGATTTGGACTATACATCAAAGATTCTTTGTACTTTTGGGTATCCAAAAAAATAGCTCATTCTCCCAATTTGGATTTGGGGAATAAAAGAGAGATAATATTAATATTCCTATGTTTGGTGTAGGAATATGAGTTAGTTTTGACCCAACAAGATGATTCGCTGGATGTGAACTCTCCCATAACTTTGAAGTTAAGGGAATAGGGATTTCCTCTTAGCTTTGGAGCTAAGGGAAATGGAACAAAACTCATAACTTTGAGGCTAAGGAGTTAGAGAGTTTTCAAGGACTTTTTGTTTAATAGAAAAGAATAAATGACCCATAGTTTTGGAACTACAAATCAATTAAGATTCATTGCTCATTCACCTAATTTGGATTGAGTGAAAAAGAGATTTCCTAGAACCTTTTGAGTTGTAGAAAGGGGAGAAATAGTGTGCAACTTTGGGTTGCGAACTTATGAATGCTCTTCAACTTTGGGTTGCAAACTTATGAATGCTCTTTCAATATTTGATGTTTAAAGAGAAGGTATACGCTCTCCCAATTTTGTTTTACGAGAGTGGAAGAAGATTTGAATGTTCTCCTATAATTTTGGTTTAATGAGGACGATGAAGGAAATGCAACTTAGAGGTTGCAACTCATGGAAATCGCTTGAATGTTTGGTGTTAAAATAGAGGAGGTTCATTTCTCCAACTTGGGTTAGAGGGATGGAAGTGAAAAAGATGCAACTTAGGAGTTGGCAAATTCTTGAAAGTTCTTTGAACACTTAATATTTAAGAAAGGTTGCACACTCTCCTAATTTAGCTTAAAAGAATGAGAAGATCTTCCTACAACCTTTGAGTTGTAGGAAGAGATGAAGGAATACACAATTTATGGGTTGCATATGAGATGATAAATCATCAAACCATGTGTTCAATGATACATGATCATTTACCAAATTTGTGTTAGATAAATTAGGGAAGAGATATGCAACTTAGAGGTTGCAAGCTCATCAACATTCTTTGAACATTTGGTTTTTAAAGAGGGATATACGTTCTCCTAATTTTGAATTTTTAGTAGAGTAAGATGGTTTTCCACAACTCTTGAGTTGTAAGAAAGAGAGAGGGGCAATATGCAATTAATGAATTGCAAATTGAGGATATCCCTTGAACACTTGGTGTTCAAAGAGAGGAATGACCACTAATTTAATTTTGGCTAAACGAATGAAGATATTTTCTATAATCTTTAAGCTGTAGAAGGATGAACTTCTCTACTATTTTGGTTTGTGGAGAAGAAGAGAGAAAATGTAACATATGGATTGCAAATTCATGAATGCCCTTGAACATTTTGTGTTCGAAGGGAGATAACCACTCTCCTAAATTTGGGCTTAGGAGAATGAGAGGGCTTTCTACAACTTTTGAGTTGTAGAAGAGAGAAGAAACAAACAACCTTTGGATTGCAAGTTGGAAGAAATTCCTTGAACATTTTGTGTTCAAGGGGGAGTATTCATTTGCCTAATTTGTGGCTAAGCAAATGAGATGAAAGAAATAAGGGATTAGTGACATAATTTATTTCGAAGTTCAAAGACTCGTGTAATGTGACATTTGGAACCTTGAGGAGGTTCCCATTCAATGCATGATGAAGGAGAGATGATTGTTTGATTGATTTTAGTGCATCAACAAACAAATCGTCAACCTAAGGTTTGGTCCTAAGGTCATATAGTTTATTTAATGAGGTGTTTGGAGCATTAAGGTGCTCCAAACCATCACACATGAGAAGGAGAAGGACACACTAAAAATTTCTAATGTATGCTATGATTCATACAGTCTAACATTTAGAGCTTTGAGAAAACTCCAAGCATCATGCGTGAAGGAGGATCGTTCATTTGCTAATTTTGTGTTATTAGCAGATAAAAGAGTAGACATAGTATTTGGCCTTAAGGTCTTTACAATTCATATGATAGAATGATTTAGAGCTTTAAGGGTGCTCCAAAATAGCACATATGAGGGGGATATTTATTGGTTTTATGCTCTAAAAAACAAGGTATAAGAGCTTGAGGTTTGACTTCAAGCTCAAATGATTCATGCAATGATATGACTGGAGTGAGAAATTCTAAATAATCATGCATAATAGGGGTGATTGTTTGTTGATTTTATGCTTCAACAAAACAAGAGAGTGAAATGATTGATCATGCGATGAAATGTTTGGAGCATTGAGATGCTCCAAACTGATCATGCATAAAAGGGTATAGATGAATGTTTGTTAATTTTGTATCAACAAACAAGTGATGACATACTTTTACGATTTGTTTCTATGGTCCCTTGACTCATGAGATGACATTATTTTGGAAACTTTAGAAGCTTCAAGTCGTCATACATGAGGAGGAGAAAAGATTGCTTATTAATTTTATATCACTAAACAAAATGGCATGAAGCTAGGATTTTGATCCTAAGTTAAAAGGATTCATGCAATGAAGTGTTTGGAGCTTTGAGACTCTCCAAACCATCATGCATGAGAAGAGGAGGCTCTACTAGATAGCTCCCAATGCATTGAAAAGGATTCCTAAATCACTTTTGGCATGATTATGTGATTTGAGTAGGAAGAATTTATTGCTACAACTTTTAAGAAGTTTAAGATCAAATTTGATATGATCTAAAAAGAACCTAAGAGGGCATGCAAGTGTAGATAATTCTACAATTTTAAAGAATTTTGATAATTAAGAGCAAAGTGTTTGTTTTATAAAATTTTGTGCATAAACTTAATCAACGATATATTTTGTGGGATCTACAACATAGACTTTGGAAAGTCTATGGGAGACCTCAGAATAATTTGATATTTTTGATAGTTGATTAAATTCAAATTCAAGCTCTCACATAATCTCACTAAAGTTCACAAACTTCAACATATACACACTTCTCGCAACTCGTAGGTCACATTTGCCATAACTTGTACTTTAAAGGAGGTTGCATGCAATTTGGGTGAGCTCTAAATTTATGAACATCCTCATATACTTAAATTGCTTCAGCAAACAATCAATTCAAGATTGTCATTTCACACTTTAAGTTTCATGTGATGCAAAATATAAATTTAATCGATCATCCATGTTGTGAGATTTGCTACATAGACTTTTGAAGGCCTATGTCTCATCATGGCTAGAGAGCCTGAATCAATTAAATTCAAAACATGCATTAAGTAAAACTTTAGAGCTAATTAATTTCAATGCATGCAAACTCTCCTAAATTTGGTGTCAATTTTGTCATGACATTGCATTAAAATGTGAAGTGCATGCAATTAATGATGGTCCAAAACCTATGCATCATCATTGAATTTGAGATCAAATGATGACATCTATCATAGGGCATAATTGTAGGAGATGAATCAGATACAATATAAATGAAAATACATGCGTTTGAGAGGTGTTGGATACCAACCCAACATCCAATGTGCATCTCCATCTTCTTTTGACTCTCACATGAGAGAGACAAGTCGAAAATCACCGGATTTCCCCAAGTTTACTAAGAGGATAACAAATTCTTGGATTTTGGATAGCGCAAATGAAGTTATTATAAGGCCCTAAGGCTTTTGAAGCGTCATGCACACAATCATGGTTTGAGGACCTTGGGCTTTTCCTAAGTTTGGAGAGATTTCCCTCACCGGGTTGTCACGCCATAGCCCACAATCCACTCACCTTGTCAAAAAGTGAGAAAGAGGTAGAAAGCTGCTGTCCAAGCCACTCCGGATGTCGTCGCTTTCTATCCAGGTGCTTCCGGAAGGCGTTTTTGCTGTCCAAAATGCTCCAAGCTGTAGTTTTCACTTTTCTGGTTCTCTTGAAAGTGGATTTTGCTGTTCAAGAATGCTCCAAATTGCTGGTTGTGCTGTTTGAAAGCCACCGGATGCTGATTTCACTGTCAAGAGGTTGTAGGAGGTGATGAAGGAGGAGAAGAAGATGTAATCTTCTTAAGAGGAAGTCCCTACAACTCTCAGTCGATCTCCAATTCTCCCCACAATCACCTCTCTTCTCCTCCACTTGATAGAGAAAGGAAAACAATACCGAGAGCTCTTACTTCTCATTTAAGGGAAGCAGATGTCAGAAAACTGCTTGGTAGATGATGAGGTCATCAACAAGAGATTTCAGTGCATCTATAATCAGAGGAATCGTAGATCGACTGCTATGATTAGGAGTCTTTATTTATGATGCATTTTATGTATTACTTTTGTTTATGTTTTAGTCTTTACCATTGTACCCCTTGTGAGGGATTAGTTTGTGTTGTAGCCCAGAGGGCATTTTAGACTTTGTGTTTTTTGTTGCTTTGAGGACTATATATGAGGGCCCTAATGATTATATGAGGATGATGATTAATGGAAAATTTGTATTCGTGTTCTCTTGACTATTGAGAGCTCTAGAGAGAAGTCACTAGGTGAGGGAAAAAGCAACATCCACCAGCCTCGGGAAGTTTCCGGTGTTTTTTTTTTTTGAAGAATGCTAAAATTGCATAGAAAGATAAAACGAAACCTAGATACAAGCTACTAAGAGTGATAAACACTATCACATTCTTCCTTTACTAGATTACAAAAGGAAGAAGGAAGTTCACTCTCACAAAACAAATCCCAAAGAAAATCAAAAGAAAAGCTAGGTTAGCACAATAATCCGCTACCCTATTACAATTGCGATTAACCCAATGAAAAATCACATTATTGACCTTGCTAAGAAAAGAATAATCTTCAGAACCCATGCTCCTATCAATATCCTTCGGTATACTGTGCAGTTTATGAAGAATATTAATAACATTTTTATTGTCACCTTCCACTATAATGCCTCCAACATCTTCGAATCTACCTTGTAAAATCTCTGTAAGTGCAGAAAAAGCAGAAAACTCCAATTGGGCAATGTCTCAATGCGTTTTTCCCCATCCAAAAGCTAAAAGAAATCTTCCTTTACAATCCCTAACAATGCCACCAATACCAGCCTCATAATTCCCTTTAAGAGAAGCATCAAGATTAATCTTAATCCAATCGGGGGGAGGAGGTTGCCAATTATCGAAAGACAGTTCATGGGACTGATTAACAACCCAGTTTTCCGATTGAACAAAGTGCAGATTATCTTGGCTGATAAAACTGAGAACTGAAATAGCAATAAACACATTGCTGTCCTCAGGTTTCCCATGCTTAAACCTGTTTCTATGATTCCAAACAGACCAAATAATAGTAAAATACAATTTCACCATCATCACATTATCATCTTTGAGCTTCCGTAACCCAGTCAAACAATCATTCCAGCCACTGAATTTTGGTACCTGAAATCCCCAGCCTCTCAGCACATCCAACACCTTCCGAAGCTTGCAGTAGTTGGATGAAATATGATTACTATCTTCCAAAACTTCACATCCCAATAGAAAAACAGGAACATTAGCAAGTTTTCTTCTGAAGAGGAAAGCACCTGTGGGGAGAGCATCAGAGAACAACCGCCAAATGAAAACTTCCAGCCTTGCATTCATTCTCAGTTTATAAACCCAATTGATTGGAACAATAACCTCCAGATCTTTATAGCTATCCTCCATAAGTAAAGCAGAGATGGACTTCCCTGACATCTTATATTTTAACTCCATGCAATCCTCATTCATATTAGGAAAAATTTGGACTTTGCAAATAAGTTCCCGTAAATCTGTTCCAAAGAACATATTCAGCTTCTCACGGTCCCAACTAACTTCAGAAATGAAGGAATCCAGAGTAGTATTGTTATCCTCAAAATAACCTACAAACGTTGGCCATTTGAGTAAAGATTTGTCCAAAATCCAAATGTCCTTCAACACCTTAATTTTGGAACCATCACAAATTCTCCATCTTACATGATTCCTGAGCGCACTCCAACCAGAAACCAAGATCTTCCAAGTAGAGGAACTACTTTTGTGCAGCCCATAATTCCACCAATTAACTCCATACTTAGCAGTGAGTTGTTTGTTGAGAAGAGAATCTGGCTTATCAATCATCTTCCATGCAAATTTGGCTCTCATAGCATTCCTCCTTGCTACAGCTGAATGAACATCCCATCCCCCAAACTGTTTTGTCTTGCAAATTTGCTCCCAAGCCACATAATGAATGCCCCTTTTACCATCACATTTATTCTAGATAAAATCTCTACAAATCTTCTCAAATTCCATCAACGTCTTCATCAGAATAAGAGAGTGAGTCATGATAAAAACAAGAAGTGCAAGATAAACTGATTTAACCAAAACCAGTCTACCAGCTAGAGAGATGTATCTGTTCCCCCAAGCATTAATTTTTTTGCTGGATTTATCCAATAAAACATGAAAGTCCACCTTCCTTAAACGTCGCAATGCCAATTTGATTCCCAAATACTCAAACTCTTCAACTAATTTAATTCCCATAAATCTGGAAATCTGCACCTTCCTCCTCCTTTCCACCGAACTACCACAAACCAAGGAAGATTTATGGTAGTTAATATTTTGGCCTGTCCACTTACAATAACTATCCATAATCTCTCTAACCTGCTTCATACAATTCACCTTAGCTTCCATAAACAACAAAATATCATCTGCAAATAAAAGATGAGAAATCTTCTGGGAATTAGAAGAGATCCTAATACCCACATTAGTACCCCTGCTATGGAAAGCGTTAGAAAGAAGTTGGGAATAAAGGATAAAAAGAAATGGTGACAGAGGGCATCCTTGTCGAAAACCACTCTTCCCCTCAATCCAACTAGAATTAGAACCATTAATCATAATAGAATATCTTGGATCTAGGATACATTCCATCACCAAATTAACAAACTTGGTAGGGAATCCCAACTCTGTCATCATCTTCTTCAAGGTTGACCAACACATACTATCATATGCTTGCTCCATGTCCACTTTGATTGCTAAGAACCCATTACAAGCTTTAGAAAATCTAAGCTTGTTAAAAACCTCCTGAGCCAAAAGAAGATGATCTGAGATTGATCTTCCCCTCACAAAAGCCGTCTGTTCTTCAGAAATAATCCTAGGAATAACTCCTAACATTCTGTTAAGCAAAACTTTAGCAACAATTTTATAAATTGAATTGCATAGGCTAATGGGACGGTAAGCTGATGGAATACTGGGATTAGAAGTTTTTGGAATAAGCACAACTAAGGTGTCTTTCCAACCCTTACACATAGAACAAGTGAGAAAAAAACTGCTGCACAACTTTAACTACATCCTCTTTAATGATGTTCCAAAAAGCTTTGAAAAAGGAATAGGTGATTCCATCAAAGCTCGGAGCTTTGTTGCTGCCCAGATTTAAAATAACTTCCTTAATTTCAACTCCGGCCAGCTCATTATCTAACAAAATCTTATCACTGTCTTGCAAAACTAACCACGGCTTAGGCCATCCAGCAAAGCAACAACTTCTGGATTTCCACTTATTCTGAAAAAACATATAAAATACCTCCTCAACCTCTTTCGGATCATCAGTCAACAGCCCATTAGAATCCTTAATTTGAGAAATCCAGTTGACATTCCTCCTAGAATTGGCAAAAGAATGGAAGAATTTGATATTTGCATCACCATCCTTAATCCACTTAGCTTTTGCCCTTTGCTTCCACCAAGTATTCATATTATGAAGAATAACATTAAGTTCTTTGACTTTAGCTCTAAGTACCCAAAGCTTCTCCTCAGTCAATCAACCTTCCCTCGCTTCGTCTTCTTGCAAATTCAGAATTTCAGCTTTCAACTTGTCTTTCTCCAAAGATAAATTCTTCAATCTAGCCTTGCTCCAATAAAACAAATCTTTCAAAGTTCTTTTGCATTTTTTATTAAGAACTTCCATGTCATCCCCCAAGAAGGGTCTCCTCCACCTACTAGAGACAATATGTTCGGCAGTCTTAAAGGACAACCAAGTGTCTTCAAACTTAATACCACTTCTTCCTTTACAACCCGACTCAAACATCTTTAAAACAATCGGACTATGGTCCGAAGCAACTCTGGCTAGGTGTCTAACCAAAGTAATTTTGATTTTGTTGATGACCAAGGTATTAAGAATACACCTATCAAGTCTTTCCAGAATCCGTCCCCCTCCACTCTTGTTGTTGCACCAAGTGAATCTAGGACCAATAAACCCGACTTCATGATAGTCATTCTCATTCATAAACTTCACCATATCCAAAGGGCCTTGAGTGAATTTAAATCTTCTACCCCCCTTCTTATCTTCTTGAGCCAAAATGCAATTAAAATCCCTTCCAACAATAGAAGGAATATCTCTATGGGAAACCTGCTGAACATACTCCCAAAATAAACCTTCTCTTAAGAGTCTCTTTACTAGCATAAACAGTTGAAATAATCCATACTCCTCTATTGAAGACATTGAGATCACCAATAACACATTGATCTGAAGTTTTTAAAACTGAAAAAGAAGCCAAATCCGATCTCCATAGAATCATAATTCCACCAAAAAGCCCTTCTGAGGGAAGAAGAAAATAGTCCCAACCAAGCCCCATCATCCTTACAAACGAATCTTTATCCATAAAAGAAATTTTAGTTTCAATCAACCTTACAAAGAACACTTTGTAGTCTTTAATAATTTCCTTCAAATAAAGAGAGGCCTCCCTTTTTTTGGCCCCTATACAATTCCAAAATACGATTGATTCCATTAAAAAGGTCTGGAGGAGGAGCCCCCAACTCTTTTCTTTATACCTTCATCCATAAATCTACCTCTAGAATTGCTTTTAATAGGCCTCATTGTTAACTTTCTTTCGCTAATTCCCCTCCGTCTCCACTACCCGCCGGCCACATCCCCTCCAGAAGTCGCCGGCCAAGCCCTATCCCTTCCTCTACCCCACAAGCCGCCGACCACCCTTACCCAACCTTCATCCAAGATACCTCCCCTAATCACCGGCCCTAAGCCCTCCTCCCCCAAGCCTTAGCCGTTGGCCACCCTTGCTCTTCTATATGTGCTAATTTCCTAATTTAGCGCATTATTAATTTTGAATGTCTCCTAATTTGAATTTTAAAACATTTCCCAATTGATATAAACATATTTTAGGAAGTCCCCCCCCAATTAATACAAATATGAAATTCAATTGGATTCAACTCCAAGTCCACATTCAATGCATGTGGACACATTCAATGAATGTGGACACCTTTCTATTCCCCCCCTTTTGTCTGGCTCCTCTCTCCCTCTCTTAATTATTTCATTCCCTAATTGGAACTCTAATTGAGGAGGTAATAGCCACCCTCTCCTCTCTCCTCCTCTCTCCTATCTTACCAAATTAAAGGCCCCATCAATGGGCCGCCCCTTCCGTTCTCCTTTCCCTCTTTGCCTTAGAAATTCAAATTTCAAATTCTCCCATTCAATTCCAACTTAAATTTGAAATTAAATTTCTAATTTTTGAATTTACCTTCCCTCCCTAACCAATCCCTAACATCTAAAATTAAATTTAGTTAGCCCCTCTGCTAGCCTTAGCCAACCACCCAAATTCCTTCCTCCTCCCTTACCAGCCTTCTTCCATGCTTGATATGTCATCTAAGGAAGAAGACACAAAACTTCCATCGGCCTACTTGCTCATGAATGGATGATCTGGAGTGTGATCATGGATTTGTGTATGACTCTCAAGGACGAGTAGATGTTGTCCAGTCTCCCTTCTTTGACATCAATTTCGTGATCGACCACTTTATCGAAAATTACATCGATTGGATCTTCTTCACCTTGACTGACGCCATCGACAAGCATTAACTTCCCGTTCAATGCCAGATCCTCGATCTACTACCACTTTCCCAATTGGATTTTCCTTGAACAAGACTATAAGCACCTTCTGTACTTTGGTGGCATTATTTTTATTGCATAAATTATTCTCCCGCTAAAAGTCCTCAAGAGTGCGAGTGAGGGAAATTCAAGGTGATCTTTTTAATTGTTAACTGGTGGATTTATGTTAGTTGCACATTAAGCTTTATCGTTGTTTTAATGTTATTTTAAGTTTCCTACTAATCTACTTTGTAACCGCATGCCAAAGCAAAATAATAACTATGGGTTCCTTGAATCGAATCTGGTGAAACAATAAGTTTTAATTACAAAGCTTATCAAATTTTTTATAAATTTTATAAATTTCTCTGCAATTCATACAACTGTTACTTTATTTCATATCAACTTGGTATCAGAGCATGGTTGTGTCTTAGTTGAATTCTAGGTTTCGCACTTGCCTTTAGTAGACGTTATAGTTTGCATCCACCCTTCCATACAAGATCTTTACATTATTGCTGTATCTGCATTAGTTACCCAACTTGAGTCAATGGACCCTAAACTTAAGAATATCAGAGATGTTTGGAGTTTTCACAGATTGACCACATTCTATCTGAGGTTTATAAGACATTTTAGCACCATCATAGCCCAAATAACTGATTTTCTAAAGAAAGGAGAATTTCAAGAGTATACCCATACGATCAAACATAAAGCAGGGTCTGAAAACAAAGTGACTGACATATTAAGTCGCGTATGATGGTAACCCGAGAAATGAGGGCTTAAGTGATCGGATTCGAACGTATTAAGAAGGATTATAAAGAGTGCCCTGACTTTAAGGATACATATTCTCTACTAACGACTGAGAGTGAATGAATAGTCAATGATTTCTTTCTGGAAGATGGATATTTGTTTAAATCACAAAAGCTTTGCATCCCCAACACTCACTTCGAGAATTCCTCATTTGGAAATTACACGCTGGTGGTTTGGCTAGTTGATTTAGGCAAATTGAAACCACTGCTTTTGTAGAACATCATTTTTACTTACGTAACCTTAAATGTAATGTTATTTAATTGGTGAAAGGTATCATAGTTGTCAGCTTGCTAAACAACGTATACAAAATACAGGACTCTACACACCCCTTTGAATACCTAATTTCTTTTGCCAAGACATAAGCATGGATTTCATACTTAGATTTCCAAGGCCTTTAAAAAGCATGACTCTATTTGCCTGGTAGTTGACCTTTTTTCTAAGATGGCTAATTTCCTTCCATGTTCCAAAACTTTTGATGCTTCTCGAGTCGCAAAGATATATTTTAATGAAATTGTTAGGTTACGTGGTTACTTAAAACCATAATATCTGATCGAGGTGTTAATTTACTAGTTATTTTTGGATGACTGTGGCATAAGATGGGTACCAAGCTCCAATTTTTTACTTCTTTTCATCCCAAATTGACGGGCAAACTGAAGTTGTTAATAAGAGTTTAGGCAATCTCTTATGTACTTTGATAGGAGAACATGTTCGAGATTGGAATTTCAAACTCCATACAATTGAGTTCACTTATAACAACTCTGTTAATCGAACCACGGGTCTAAGTCCCGTTGAAATTGTGTACACGCACCAACCTAGACAGCCTATAGATTTGATCCCTATGTATCCTAAGTTAAGAGCATATAAGTCTACATTTGCATTTACATCGCATCTACAGGAATTACACAAGGAAACTAATAAAAAAATTGAACAAAGCAATGCTAATTATAAACTTAATACAGATCTTAAGAAAAGATTTAAAGAATTCGAGATTGGAGATTTTGTAATGGTACGGATTCGTCTAGAACGGTACTCACAAGGGACCGTTAAAAAGTTACATGTTAGAAGTGCGGGACCTTTGAAATAACATAAAAAATAAATAGTAATGTTTATGTGCTAGACCTAACTGAAGTTTTAACATGAATCTTATGTTTAACATTGAAGATCTAGTAGTCTTTGATAGACTAGAGTTTAACCCAATAAATCCACTAAATATTGAGCCTTGTGTGACCCCACTTGGTGAAAACCTAGCCTACCTCCACTCTCAAATATCCCTTCTTTATCTTATGCGGAGAAAATTAAAGCAATACTTAATGATGAAATCATTTCCACCAAAGAAGGTGGGCACCAAAGGTATTTAGTTCAATGGAAAGGAAAACTTAAGACAGAGAACACGTGGATTGATCGTGGTGAGCTACAAATATTGGACCCCAACCTTCTAGAGTTATATGAAGGCACTTGTGACATTTACTCGACAGGGTTGAGCATTCTCCCACTTGGGGAGAATGATAAGGACATCATTAAGAGATTCCAGCGCGTCTATCAACGGAGAAATAGTAGATTGACGGTTAGGACTATGAGTCTTTATTTTTGATGCATTTTATGTATTACTTTTGTATATGTTTTAGTCTTTACCACTGTGCCCCTGTGAGGGATTATTTTGTGTTGTAGCCAAGAGGGCATTTTAGTCTATATGTGCTAATTTAGCACATTATTAATTTGGAAGGTCTCCTAATTCGAATTCAAATGAATTTGAATTTCAAAACGTTTCCTAATTGATATAAACATATTTTAGAAAGTCTCTCGAATTAATACAAATCTGAAATTAAATTGATTCGATTCCAAGTCCACATTCAATGCATGTGAAAACATTCAATGAATGTGGACACCTTTCTATTCCCCCCCCTCTTTTGGCCGACCCCTCTCTCCCTCTCTCTTAATTATTTCCTTCACCAATTGGAACTCCAATTAAGGAGATAATATCTGTCACGACCCGGCCCGGTGAGCTCGCGCAGGCGAGGCGGGAACAAAGGTCGGACGGTAGGTTAAATTATCTAATCTCTAAATCTATTTCCATAATAATTTGAAAGAGCCTCTAAAACATCAAATTGAAAACACATAAACATAAACCTCAATAAATTCATAATTACCTTTCTTCTGGAGCTCCTCCCCTACGATAAACATTGCCGCCCCTTCTACTCATTTGATTAATTTAAGCTTACCTGAAAATATTAACAACTAACATTAAGCTAAAGCTCAGTAAGTAATACACAATTCTAAACTACAGTAAACAAGGCAACTGTATAATATACTGGATGTCAATTTCATATGAACATAATATAAAATGATTTCATACTTAACATAACATTAAACATATCATATCATAAACCATATCTTTCATTTTCCTTTCTATATTCATATCATTATACTTAACTTTCACTTTTCGTATATAATACAACCGTCACAGGAGTCACCGTCTGTACCATAAAGGTACTTCTTTACCATTTTCCTTTTCCATATCCTTTATCATTTTATCGTGCACGAGTACAGCGTCCCCTGCTAGTACCATAAGTATTCATATCATCTCATTCCATATAACATAAACTTTATCATATAAGACTATAAAATGTACATGTAATTTGTATGATCATTCACTTGACAACAATAAAGAATTTGACAACAGTAAAGAATAATGATTGCATATAACTTGAGGGTAACAAATGTATTACTGAAATAAAGAACCGTGCATACTTACAGAAGTTTGGAATCTGATTTCCTCTTGCTAGTCCTTCTTCCTTCGAAGTCACCACGATTAATCACCTATAAGTATCAATTTCTCATTCTTAAAATCTACAAACTAAATCAAAATAGCATTCTCCTTCTCATTTTAAATTATCCTAAGTTTTCTCTCCCTCACTCTCTCTTTCTCTCTCATTTAAAACAAAAGGCAATTATACATATTTTAAAAATTCATAGTTTTGTCTAATTAATTAATATTAATCAAAATAACACTTTCTCCATAATCTAAATTAATTTAAAATAATTCTATTTTCGGATTTAAATTAAACTAAAATTATAAAAATTAGTATTTTATGAAAAATGTCAAAATTTCATCATTAGAACACTCTCACAACCCTTAGGAACAAACTTTGTTAAGAGATTTTCTAAAAAGCAACATTTGGGAAAAACCCTAAATCCATAAACTCAAAATTTTGCTTAAACCTTACAATGTCTTCCCATAAAAAAACTTCCCCATACCCTTAGAAATATCATTTGTGAAAGCATTTCCAAAGAAGATCAATTTTAAGTAAAACCCTAATTTTCGAAATTCATATTTTGATAAAAGAAATTATACATTAGGGTTTAGAGACATCACACTACCCTTCCCTAAACTTTTCTCAAAAGAATCTCAAAGAAAACTTAAGTTTTCTCAAAACCCTAGTTTTCATTCCTTAGGGAAAACTCAAGGGAAAGGAAGAAAAACTCTTGCAAAACACATACCTTAACCCTCCCTTGAATTTCCCTACGCTTTCCTCTAAGATTAGCCGCCGGAATCCGCTCCCAAGCTCGCCGAAATCGGCTCCTACCCGCGCGCTCCTCCCTCTTCTCCGCTCGGTTCGGGCCGCACGAACGAATGGGGGAGAAGAGAAGGGTTTCGGTTTTTTGTATAGAGGGAAAATGGGTTTTGCCAAAAGACCTCTATGCCCTCACTTAAACAACCCATACTTGAATAAACATTAAGGGTACTTTGGGTATTATGAGACTTCTCTTAATTTTAATTCCCAAATTAAGCAAAATTAAATATAAGTTCTATATATCAAATTTCTTAGAATTTTGCGTAGAATTTTATAAAATTATTCCCGTCGAAATCCGACAACATTGAATTTTTTTCACTTAAAACTCGTCGCGGCGCTTTGAAAAGCGTGCGAGGTCTAAAACGGCATTTTCGGGTTTTCACAATATCCGCCCCTCTCCTCTCTCATCCTCTCTCCTATCTTACTCAATAAAAGACGCCATCAATGGGCCGCCCCTTCCACCCTCCTTTCCCTCTTTGCATTAGAAATTCAAATTTCAAATTCACCCATTCAATTCCAACTTAAATCTGAAATTAAATTTCAGATTTTTCAATTTACCTTCCCTCCCTAATCAATCCCTAAAATATGAAATTAAATTTAACCCCTCACCTAGCCTTGGCCGACCACCGAAATCCCTCCCTCCTCCCTTACATCCCTTCTCCCATGCTTGATATGTCATCTAAGGAAGAAGACACACAACTTCCCTCGGCCTACTTGCTCATAAATGGCCGATTCGGAGCGTGATCATGGATTTGTGTATGACTCTCAAGGATGAATAGATGTTCTCCAATCTCCCTTCTTTGACATCAATTTCGAGATCGACCACTCCGTCGAAGGCTACATCGATTGGATCTTCTTCACCTTGACAGACGCCATCGACGAGCATCAGCCTCCCGTTCAATAACAGATCCTATATCATCCGTCAGCTACCTCTTTCATGGTTGGATTTTCCTTGAACAAGACTAAAAGCGCCTTCTGTACTTTGGTGGCATTATTATTATTATGTAAATTATTCTCCCGCTAAAAGCCATCAAGAGTGTGAGTGAGGAAA
This sequence comes from Dendrobium nobile, assembly GCA_022539455.1. Lineage (NCBI taxonomy): Eukaryota > Viridiplantae > Streptophyta > Magnoliopsida > Asparagales > Orchidaceae > Dendrobium > Dendrobium nobile. Next base: position 43,161,535 of record CM039736.1, read on the forward strand.
ACTCAAGGTGATCATTCTAATTGTTAACTGGTAGATTTATGTTAGTTTCACATTAAGCTTTAACATTGTTTTGATGCTATTTTATGTTTCCCTACTAATCTACTTTATAAACGCATGCTAAAGCAAAACAATAACTAAGGGTTCCTAGAATCTAATATGGTAAAACAATAAGTTTTAATTACAAAGCTTATCAAATTTTTTATAAATTTCTTTGCAATTCCTACAACTGCTACATTGTTTCACATCAATAGACGTTCCCTTATGCTTGATTTGGTCTCCAGAAACCGCCTAGAGAAGGAAATCCTTGGTCGGCTAGGCTGGTTAGGCTCGGTCGCACACAGGAAGGAGATAAAATGACGGGAGTTCTCTCTCTCGGATGGAAGACCTGCATGCAAGCTGGACGGAACTGCAAGGCTCTTCTCACCCTCTGATCTTCCACATGTTTAGGACGGAGTCCCTTGTTCTGCTCGATTATGGATGGACGCAAGCAAGGCCGCACGACCCCTGCCTTTTTTTGCCTCCCGCTCTGTCTGGGACGGACGGACAATAGCTGGAGAGCGGAATGCTCTCCTTATCCTTCTTTGCTTCAGGACGCATGAGACCAGTAGTTCACCGCCCAAATTGTCCAATCCCGCTTATTCTTTGCGCGAAACGAAGGATTTGACATTATTTGAATTGGATTTCAGATGAAATCTGAACCCATCCCTTGATTTTCTGATTTGGGAAGTCAAATGAGCTTGAATTGATCAATTAGGACTGGAATTGAGCTCGAATTGGACTTGACTCGAATTGATTTAAGTCGATTCATTTCCAATTGGGTTTGATCGAGCCAATTTTACAAAATTAGATTGAAATCGGCATCGATTTGTGTTGAATTTTGTTCAACAGAGCTTGACAAGATTCGATTTGGACCAACTGAAGGTCGGCCCGATCAATTTAATTTTAATTTAATTAAATTGAATTTAAATTTAATTCAGTTGAGGTTCAATTTGGGTCAATTTTGTTCAACAACCTTCACACATTGATTGAGCGCGATTGAGCCCAGTTAGGCTCGAATTGGCTTGATGCGAAAATAAATGTCAACAAGTTTAAGAATTTTTTGGAAGAAAGGTTTAGCTGTATGGGAGGTATCATTAGGTTTTAAACAAGATATTTATAATACCATTTTGGAGAACCTATCAACAATCATAAAATTTAGTCTTGGCAATTTTGAACCAATGGTCAGTTCCAAGAAAATTTTATTTTGGGAAGCTTATTAGGTAATTTATTTGAGGTCATATTATTGAACTTAGAAAAGAGATTAGAGATCATAGCACATATATGAGTCTTTAAAGGGGTGAGAGTAATTTCCTTATCATGTAATAAGTGCAGTGTAGAGTCCAAGCAAAATTCTTTTCTCATTTTTTGAAACTTATGTGTTTAATATGGATTCTAGTAGGTGGTAAGTCAATTGGGACGGCTTCTTGGGCTAAGGGTAAGTGTTTTTTTTTTTTTTGGGTGGGGGGGAAGGGAGGGGGTTGTCCATAACTATAGGTTGAACTTTGGCCTTTTTTTGTGAGCAGTCATAGTTTTAAGGTCAAAAGAGATTTTATTTAGGGGAAGTGCAATATCTTTTTCATGTGATTTGATAGAGAGCTTATTTTTAACTTTCAATGTATAAATATTTTTTTGACTGTAATGAATTTTATTCCTATCATAAAGCCTAACCTAATAGTATATCGGCTAATCCATTGATAGAACATCACCTACAATCCTATATTCATAAGTATTAATCTTAATTGAAACTAATTATCTAGATGTAATATATAAAGGTGTGTGATTAACCCAACTTATATGAAATGGGTCAACTTGAGGTTTAAGTTAAGCCTTAGGAGCCAATAAAATAGTATTATATGAATTGATGATATGTCCTAATACAAAAGGAAAAGAAAATAAGATAAATTAAATTAAATTAAAAACATCCAAATATATGAAAATTCAGATTGACCATATAAGTCAATTAGAGTTGTCTTGAAATCAAGAAATTTATGAAGAATTTTACCTTCTTCATTGGCATAACCTACCTACCCATCAAGGGAATTTAAATTAGGTTTTTAATTATTCTCCTGTGATTTTAGGAGAATTATGAGATGGTAATGTGCTTGCATGAAGAGTTGTGAATGATGAATGACTTAAATCTTTATGTAAAGCCTTGGTTTGTGATATTGCTATGGACCTTTTCTTGGTGCTGCATTAGTTGGCTTACTTGGATGAATGTTTGACAGTCTTTGTACTTCAATGATTCTAGGGTTTTATTGTGCTTATCTGTTTACAGATTTGTTGTTTTATAATTTGATTACATTTATCATAATTATAAAACAATCTGAATGCTTATATGAAGTATCAAACTCTCTGCACCTATATTGTTCAATGTCGTTTTATAAGAATGTTTCAGTATGGCTAGTTTACAGGCATTATTTTTTTGTTAGCGGATGAACTTTTTTTTTTTTTTTTTTAAGCCAACTAACACTAATTTTCAGCTATGTTATTCCTAGAACTAAAACCTGTTTGCTTTCCATTATTCTCTTACTTCCCAGGTTTGAATATCTTTTAAATAAGTGATTTGTCTTCTGCTTTCAGATGAGCCTTAAATTTATTGACACCGAGCAGTTTCAGAGGTTAGTTCTGTGTAAGATGTATGATGTTTGCTTATTTCTTCTGTGCTACTTTAGAATAAATTTTCTATCCATAACAGGATTGCATTGCATTTCCAACTGCAGGCTACGGGATCTGAAGCAACTTGGTAAGGTTCATTGGGTTTCTGTGCCCTTTCATCTTGGATTATACTTGGAAGTAAAGTAATTGTTTTTAATGATTCTCTATGTTAAGATTCTCTTTAAATCATGTCACTGACCTTTATTCACATTGATCCAATTGAGAAGTTCTAAATTCTGCATTAAGATAGTGGTGTGAAAGATACTTTACAATTTCGAGTCAAATATTCTTAAGGACTTCGTAGTTTCATCTTTGGATTGAAATTTGGAATATATTCTGCTTTGCTGCTGTTCTAGTTTTATTTTTAGGGGAGAGAGCGTGTATGTGTAAATTTTAGATTTACTCTCAAGCAGATCACCCTTTCGCTAAGGTTTATTTTGGGGGATTGCGGCGATCCTAGCATTATATTATAAATATATTTTTTTTTATAAAAATAGCTACTTGACTTTCACGCTGACTTTTGCCATTTTCCTTGACACTATCACGTTATGAATTTGTGAGATTCCTGCTGCCGACTCAACATTCTATGGGATTATTATAATTATTTGTAGTTATTTTTGTTCTCTAATTTTTTATGTTTCCTGTAAGAAGATCTCCTATGGTTGGATAAATTTTGTACACGTTGGAATAAAAGATACAATTAACTATTTTTCAATTTCGGTCATGGTATTAGAGCCCTGGATTTTTTTTCCGTCATAAGTATTTTCTCATTTATTCTTGATTTCTAAAACATAAATATTTCCATTTTTTGTTCTTTTTTTTCATGCAAACACATTGTTGCTACAATTTCCCTCTCCATGTAACAACATGGCTCATATTTCCTTAGCTTTCCTAGGGACTTTAGGAAAGCAATCTAAATCCAAAAGGAGAGTTGCAAAATATCCATTTAACATATTTGTTGAATTAAAAGAACCATCCAAAGGGATTGCAATTTGTTTGCATGTTCTTAAAGGGAAAATAAAATTTTGGCCATTTGCTTGACACTAGATTTGAGTGAGGAGATGCTGCATTTAAAGTTCGTCATTAACATGATTATTTAGTGATGTCTGGGTTATAAAATTCTATGGTTTCAAAGATTGTAGATACATGCATGTTCTTCCATTCAACAAATAAAATATGGGATATGGCAAATAATATGTTTTATATGGTTTGTGATGGCGCACAAATCTTTGAAGTTAAGAGCAAGATCTTATTTACAATGTAAAGATAATGCTCCATCATAGATTATTCTTAACTATTCCAAAGTCTACAACAGAAGATGGATCATTATCAATGCATCAAAATGATTTAAAGGTTTGTTGAAAAAAAAATCAAATATATGATTTTTTTTAGATTAAATATTGAATTTGATACTATAAGAGTCTAAATTCTTGAAAAGGAGGATTTAATATCACTAAATGATATCATTGCTATCAATCAAATTGAACAAGGAAGAAGAGGAGTCATGTTCACCAACAACTTAGTGGAGGGCTTGGCCTTAACATATAATCCTATTGACATCAAGAGCTTCGACTCAAAGCCCTCTGCTATTGAAGGGCACGGGAAATTAACCTCAGTAAAGATGATCGATAGAGATACTCAATGGTGTACGTGCTGCAAAATATTTTGACATTCAAGTTAAAGACACTGAAAACGATATGGAAAATCACAAAACCCAAATTAGATAGCACAAGGGTGAAATATATAAAGTAAAGACATGCTTATATAACACGTGGGAAAAGATAATATCAATTAATTACCCATTGAGTTCTACAAAGAAGAAATAAAAAGGATTAAAAAACTTGTTAGGAATGTTGGAAAAACCTTGATGACATGTACATGTACTTCAGCATTCTCAATATTATATCATCTCACGTTTTTAAAGTCTCATCGATGCTTATTTCTAGTTTGGATAATTAATTCAGAAGCTACAAATCATATGATTAATTCCTCTCATAATTTTTTTTACATCTCTTTTTACCAACAAAAAATAAGCATGGTCAATGGATCCTTGATATCCATGGTTGATCAAGGAGATGTTCTTAGTAATAAATCTATTTCACTCTGAAATGTTTTCCATAAATCTAAATTTTTTAAAAGCTTGTTATCTACTCAAAAGCCATTTAAAGAGTAAGCATGGTCATGTACTTCAGCATTCTCAATATTATATCATCTCATGTTTTTAAAGTCTCATCGATGCTTATTTTTAGTTTGGATCATTAATTCAGAAGCTACAAATCATATGATTAATTCCTCTCATAAATTTGTTTTACATCTCTTTTTACCAACAAAAAATAAGCATTGTCGATAGATCCTTGATATCCATGGTTGATCAAGGGGATGTTCTTAGTAATAAATCTATTTCACTCTGAAATGTTTTCAATATATCTAAATTTTTTAAAAGCTTGTTATCTACTCAAAAGCCATTTAAAGTTTCTAATTTTAGCTTTGAATTTTATTCTTCAAATTATGTCTTTTCATGTATAGGGCATGAGGACAATTATATTTGATAAAGAAATGAATAGTTTCGACCACATTGAAGAATTAAATAATTAATAAAACTCTATACAACCTTCAATATTATATCTTCTTTCAGAAATCTTAAACTCAATAAAGAAAGAATCTTTCTTCAACACCTATGCCTTGATCACCCATCCTTTATTATGTTGACCTAAACAATAAAAAAATCCACGAAATACTAAATTCCTGCCGAGAAAGAGGAAAAAATCCCGCTTACCTGCAGAACGGCGCCGCTCTAGTCGCTTCTCTGCAAATCCTGCGATAATTCCTCGATTCTTGCTCCGCTCGAGTCGTTAAAAGGTGAGGGAACTCACACCTTCAAGCTCTCTCCCACTTTAGGATCATTGCCTCCGACCTCGACCCTTCCGAAGGTCCCCATTCGCTACACTCCAATCTTTAGAAACTCCCAACCCCATTTCCTCTGTCTCCACCAAAACTCCACTGTGCCGACCTCAAGCGACCGAATCCTGCGAACTCCCTCTACCCCTTCCAACTCCACACTCGAGCCCGCTCTTCCCGAACTAGTCTCGGTCCCTATCTTCCCTAATCATCCAAACCCACAGAGAGAGAAAGTAAGATCGGGATCGATCTACCTCTGTTGCTGCTCGACTTTGCCCCTCCGACGACATTCCTTCCTGTCGAATAGGAAGTTGTGACATTTTGAAGGGAAGTGACGATGGGAACTTGCTTGCTTTGAGGGTAACCTTCTCCCTTCAGCACGCTTCTTCGGCCAAATCCCGCAAAAACTCTAAACTGAGAGGGGGAAAGTGATTTTATTTATTTATTTAATTTTAATATATGTATGTATTATTTATTTGTTTATTAATTTATTTTTATTAATAATTAATAATAATGATTAGTAATACTTATTATAATTAATCATTATTATTATTATTTTCTTATGTATTTATAATTAATTATTAATTATAATTAATTATTAATTATAATTAATTATTAATTATAATTAATTAATTAATATTAATTAATTATTAATTATAATTTATTATTAATTAGTTATAATTATTAATTATAATTATTTAATAAAATAATTTTAATTAATTAATTAATTAACTAGTATTAATTAATTATTAATTATGAGTAATTATTTTTAATTAATTAATTATAATTAATTAATTAATTAATTATAATTAATAATATTAACAATAATTAATTATGATTATTTTCTTTTGCCTCGATTCACGTACACCACCACCTTGCCGGTTGACAAGGTATAACCTCCTAAACTTTGGGAGAACCCGCTCTCGGTACTTGTAATGGGGCGAATAACCACCCATGCGTACTTGTCTTAGCACGGTGGGAGGAAGTTCGCTTCGATGCTTGTGGCGAGGCGGGCAATTCCCTCCAAAAGTCCTATTTTTCATGTTCGTGACGCACCAAGGGACCACCCATGCATGCTTTTCTTAGCATGGTGGGAGGGAACTTGGTGCGGTACTTACAACAAAGCAGACGATCCCTGTGCGCGCTTTTCTTAGCACGGCGGGGCAATAAAGAACTTTTTCAAAAAATAAAAAGCTTTTAAAAACCCATGCATGCCTTTCTTGGCGTGGTGGATGACAAAAAAAACTACGACCGCGGTGTCTCATAACACCAACTGTGCACGTCTTTCTTGACGTGGTGGGTAAGCGGCTTCTTGGTTTTTCCCCTAAGCGGGGGTGACGCTGGGAGGCTGCCGAAATTTTGTCTAAAAAGACAAAGACTTGGAACCACATGAGACTTGATTTGAATAATCAAAAGGATTAAATGCAAACTTGAATGAGTAAATAAAAGGTTTGATTCAGACTTGATTTGAACCATAAAGATTTGAACTCAAATCAGATGAACAACATAGGACTTGATTTGAGCATTGGACTTGAACAGAACTTACAATTTGACTACAGGGAACCGGACTTCAATATAATAAATACACTATGAAATTAAAATGTAAAAAAAAAATCCTAAGTTATGATTCAAAACTCTCAAATGAACATCAACTTTTAATGCAAGCGAAGAATTCATGCGAACTACAAAAGACTTGAGTTTGAATGAAGCACAAGGAACCAGACCCTAATTTTAACAAATTAATGATCAAAACATAGAGGCTCAATGAACAAATCTTGATCATTCAAGTAGATATACGTGAGCAAACGAAGATGCATAGTGGACAACGAAGGTTCCTACATCTCATTCATAAGTAACAAGTAAGAGGGATGTACATATATATAATAGTAAGCTCGTCATGCATATTGTAAATTATTTTGAAGACAAAAAAAAGCATAGACGTTTAGCTTGTTTGCAAGTGATAAGAAGATTGTGAGAACTAAAGCCGATAGTTTGTAACCAATGTCAAGGAGATTTGTGATGGATACAACTCCATTTGTAGACAATGAAAGAAGACAAAGATGATTGTAATAAATCTCATAATGTGTTCGTGAATAAGAACACCAAGGCTCATATACATCTGATGTCACTCAGGTGTAAACAAATATTTTAAACCCCCACAAGTGACAGAAATCAACATATATGAAGAGATCGATGAAGAGGAATACAACTCAATTAACAGTCAATAACGACATGTAAACGAATGCATCAGTCAGTATATGAAGAACGACAAAGGATATGATGGAAGAACCTACAAATTGTTATAGATGGTTTATAATGTGCACAATGAATAAAGAATGTCCAATAGTGAATAGTGAGTATGTAGTGACAACCTGCTGGCGGGCATATACTGCAAATACGACATATCTATAAAAGAAAAGATGTGGAAGAGTTGCATCAAATACTTTTTCTTGCAAACAACATTAGAAGATCTACATCCTCTGCGATTTTCCTACCAAAGTGATAGCAAAAGGCATGTAATACGTAGAATGCATCATTTTCAAGCGAGAATAGTATACTTGTAACACATACAAGTTCTTACGAGTTACTGTAAGAAACTTCTTATTCACACAGTAGTCTCCACTACATCCATCGAAGAAGATATTACAATCTTCCTGCAAGTGACTGTAGAAGAATCATCATATGCTATCCACGGTCGAATATAGGAAAAACTATGGATGAGTACGAATGTCTATTATTAACAATGGAAGATCTATTGTACGCACACAACAATGTGCTTACAAGTGGCTACAAGAAACTTATAAATGATCATAAGCAGCAATGAAAAACATACGAGCAAACATAACGACCCACTAACAAGTTTGCATGAGAAGGTTAGTGATGAATACAAGCACCTACAAACAATGTAGTAAGAGCCAATGAATATTGCAATGCTCTTGTAGTCAACCATCATTTAGCATTAAGCAAAATACATTAAACTTCAACAAGCAAGGATAAAAGATCTGCAATACATACAATCTCTCTATGAATATAGATGTATGTATAACATGCTACCCATGGGTAGATACATAAAGACTTTTGTAAATGCAGTATCATGTAGTCAATTTCTGTCCGTGAATGAATATATTTAACTACCTACATGCAACAATAGCGAATGTATTGAAAAGACCAAAGACCACAGCAAAATGCATAAAGAATACGACAAATGCAAGCGCCTACAAACTGCTGCAAATGGCCCATCGTGTACTTAATATACCACTTTCGGGCGGATATAGAAGGACTATAACAAACACAAGCTTCTATGAACTGTCATAGAGGACTCGTCATGTATTCTAAACAACATTAGAAGATCTACATCCTCTGCAATTTGCCTACCAAAATGATAGCAAAAGGCATGTAATACGCAGAATGCATCATTTTCAAGCGTGAATAGTATACTTGTAACACATACAAGTTCTTACGAGTTACTGTAAGAAACTTCTTATTCACACAGTAGTCTCCACTACATCCATTAAAGAAGATATTACAATCTTCCTGCCAGTGACTGTAGAAGAATCATCATATGCTATCCACGGTCGAATATAGAAAGAACTATGGATGAGTACGAATGTCTATTATTAACAATGGAAGATCTATTGTACGCACACAACAATGTGCTTACAAGTGGCTACAAGAAACTTATGAATAATCATAAGCAGCAATGAAAAGCATACGAGCAAACATAACGACCCACTAACAAGTTTGCATGAGAAGGTTAGTGATGAATACAAGCACCTACAAACAATGTAGTAAGAGCCAATGAATATTGCAATGCTCTTGTAGTCAACCATCATTTAGAATTAAGCAAAATACATTAAACTTCAACAAGCAAGGATAAAAGATCTGCAATACATACAATCTCTCTATGAATATAGATGTATGTATGACATGCTACCCATGGGTAGATACATAAAGACTTCTGTAAATGCAGTATCATGTAGTCAATTTCAATCCGGAATGAATATATTTACCTACCTACATGCAACAATAGCGGATGTACTGAAAAGACCAAAGACCACAGCAAAATGCATAAAGAATATGACAAATGCAAGCGCCTACAAACTGCTGCAAATGGCCCATCGCGTACTCAATATACCACTTTCGGGCAGATATAGAAGGACTACAACAAACACAAGCTTCTATGAACTGTCATAGAGGACTCGTCATGTATTCAAAAAATGCCCCCGCACATACACTATAGTTTGTGTACATAGGTATACTAAAGGGGCATATATAATCATACACCAGCATGGGCCCCGGCGAGCGTGTTATGGGTTTACACGTGATGTCTATGAATGCTACGCGGGTCAACAAATGAATTCAGATTCGAACCTGATCCTTCTATACGGAGCAATAGGAGTCGACAGGGTTCGAACCACCAAATAAATATACGGTTGCAGAGACCAGTATATTTGTTTTAATACATTCATATTAGGCCTTCAAAGCCTATAAAAATGAAAATTCACTAACAAAGGCATAAATCCTACGAAACCCAATCCACTATTAACAAGTTAATAGGGTCGACAAGGTTCAAGCTTTAAATGGAAATAAGAACCCTGAACACCCCGATGATGGCCGTGTTGAAAGAAGATCTCAACCGGAGGGGTTCACAAATACTTTCAAATACCTTCTAAGCTCCACCAAAAAAAAAATTCAAAAATCTCAAAATCCAAAATATTTAAAATTAAAATAAAACCATTAACCACTTAATGCAAAAATTCATCCGCCCTCTGCAACAGTTTGCCGGGGTGGACAAATTAAAATTTACTTCAGCTATCATAGAGCTAATGCCTAGTCGAAAATATCACTAGGATCCATTCTCAAATAATCTCCTGCCAGTAAGGACGTGGTATGTGTTATCTGACCGGCGGTTTTTGCCGCAAATGGTTCCGTAGAATAAACGGTTATGACCCATGGCCCTCTGAACCGAGTGGTTTTGCTGCCAAATGGCAACACAAAATACCGGTTATGGACAGAACCAATATGCTCCTTAGTGTTATCAAATCCTTGAGATATCAATAGGATATGATCGGTATGGCACAAAGCCCTCTATTAGCTAGGGTGGATTCAAATTATTCCTCTTAGATAAACATCTATCCTAGGTCTACAAGGTCCCCTTGGATGAAGCAACCCCTGGCTGCCGACAAGGATCCTTCTGTCAGGTTGGGTCGACTACCTCCTCTAACTAAGTAGACTAGGGACCACGATGGCCCGGGATGATGGAACCATGGGATCTTGATTGGGTCCATCATCCATTCCCCCATCATCCGCTTTAAGTGTATGATGGAGAAATTTTTATTTTTAATATCAAATGTTCAAACTTCTAATATCCAAACCCATGCTGCTACTATATGCCTGATACTACGTATACATGGATATAATGTATCTGATTGATGATCAGTCTTAATCAAAAGTTCTCTCTCGTGATCGAAAGGGGTAATTAACTATAGGGGCTTGCGCCTATAGGATACCAGAACTCATATCATAAAGTCCTCACAAAATGAGGGCGAAATCTCTGGTTAGTGTCTTATCTACAACCTCATATGCCTTCCAAAATTTACCCCGGAACTTAATTCTGTTAAAACTCCCCGGAGAAGAAAAGCAACAGTGTGGGCGGAGGCCGGGGCTGAATTTTTGGAGCCCACATATTATTCTCAAAATTCTGTTTTCTCCATTATTTAAAGACATTAATATTGAAGAATATCTTTGTAATATTTATGAAATAATTGTACCCAATGAACTTGGTATATACTAGATTTGGATAATAACAAACATTATTTGTTATGATAATTGATAGTATAATTATGTGTGTTGGTTATTGCTTATATTGTTTTTACACTAACATTTTAGATAAAAAGATGGACAATGAATAAAAGAATTTTTAGTACAAGGCATAAAAATAAGGAGGAATTAATTTAGCTTAGAATAAAAAAGTGAAGACCATCAAATACCATAATAGCTCTAGAAGTAAAGTGTGTGTCAGTCTATAATTTTCTATTTTATTTCTTTAAGTTTTTTTGTATTCTAGGTATATAGTGGGTTAAACAACCAAGCGCACACACACAAGAAATTAAAATAAGAAATTTAAAAGTTAATTAAAACACTTAATTTTTTGATTAGTTGTACTACAAATCTAAATCGTACTAGATAATAGTATGATAATTTTTATATTTTATAATAATCAGGTGGTATTAATTAAGATAAAATTAAAATGAATAATTTTCATAACTAATTATACTAGATAATAATTGTCGTACTGGACGATAGTTATTTCAGATTAAATCGTCAACTCTTTATTATTCCTAAAATTAGGTAAATTTTAATCTATACTAATCTTACTATATGAATCCCTTAGTACTATATAAATTTTTAATGTCTTAATCTCTGTTTAAAATTGCGCAATAGGCGCGCCTCTATGCAATTCCTCCCAAAACCGCAATGAAGCCTACGCAATTCCATCTCTACTTGAGGCGTACGCCTCACTGTGACTGAGGCACGCCTTAGAGGCGCAATTGCGCAATTCTTAGTGAGGCGTACGCCTCATGGCAATGGGCCTACTCACTTAAAATGAAATATTTTTCTCCTTCTACCCGAACCGCAGCAGCTCATCCGAAATCTCCCCATCCCGCAGGCTCCAGTTCGCGAAATAGAGGCCGCCCGCTTTATTCAGTTCTGATTATATTTTTTCTTGAAAACAGTTGAATGGTGGATCCAATTTGGTGATTCCACCCCTGAGTTATAGAGTTTGCTGTAAGAGTGGTTGGCCTCACTTGTTCTTCTTCTGGGTGTGAGCGAAATTGGAGTACATATAGTCAAGTGCAAACAAAGAGAAGAAATCAGCTATCTACACTCAGAATGAACTCCCTCGTATATATAATGCACAACAAGAGGTTAAGAGATAGGAGGTTGAGGAATAAGGGATTGAAGGATGATGAGGACCCGTTGTTGTGTGATGATGTGTCGTCTGATAATGAGTGGTTCATAGATGATGAGACAGATTTGCCATTATCAGACTTACAGCTAGAAGATCTAATGTGGATGTATTAAGGGGCGAAGCAGATCAAGTTGGCACATCCACTAGTACCACACCACACACATCCACTAGCTCTGCAACATTACAATCAAGTAAAGGTATTCCACAACTTCTTATATGCTATCGTAGTATATTTATATCAAGTGAGAAATTAACATGCTAATGATCTTTTCTCTTATTGAACATGGAAGAGAAATGTGAGTCATATTGAGGATGATGATGACATGGCATTCATAGATACAATTGGAGAAGAAGATTCACTTGAAGACCCATTTAGTGATGGGATATGATTGCATTTTATATGTTTTTTGTACTTTGGGAGTTTTGTTGAACTAATATTTTGTGATTTTGTACTTTGGGACAATTTTATTGCATCTACTTTCTTACTTTCCACTATTTTCATATATCATTTAGATGTTTTTATTGTAAGATACAATATTGCTATTATTTTCCTGCTAAAACCCTTAATTTTTCATTTACGCGATTCTGTGTCCGTGAGGCTTACGCCTCAGACCGCCTCGAGGCTTACGTCTCGCCTCACAGACGAAAACCGCCTCGAGGCTTAATTACGCAATTTTAAACCTTGGTCTTAATAGATATTTACATATTTTAAGACTTGAAACCAAGGAGTCGAATCAAAGATAATTTTGTATTGTATGATACTTACTATATAGTCCGAACAAGTAGAGAACTTGTTTGAATGATCTTCATTCAGACTGAATGATCCAGTACTATGAATCAAAAACTTGAACTGATCGTGCTGTGCGATCCTATAGGGCTATCAAACAAAAAGAAGTTTTTATGATTTCAAGCTGAATAAACTTATCATACTATATGATCAATGAATTGTACTATATGACCATACTTACAATTTTACAAATCAACCTTTTCTGAGTTTATTTTAGAGTCCTTATTTAAATTGCTAACCTTAAGATTTCTATTCAGGCTTTTTACTAAGATTTTTCAGAGTGAGCTTTTGAGGAGTTCTTGCATTAATTTTAGACCTGCAATGCTTTGTGATGCAGAATGTTGATCATTAAAAGTGAAACATAAAAGGAACTATTTTAAAGATGAAGATGGTTAGACAGTACACGAAACGAATATATATATATATATATATATATATATATATATATATATATATATATATATATAGGAAAATGTTGGAGTTGCTCCAATGATAGATAAGATTAGAGAGTGTCGCCTTTGATGGTTTGGTCACATAAAACATCGTCGTTCTGATGGTTTGATAAGGAGCGTAATCTATTAGATTTGGCTTATGTCAAGAAAGGTAGAGGTAGACCTAAAAAGATTTGTTTAGAAAGTAATAAAAATGATATTTTTTTATTAGATTAAAATGAGAATTTGACACTTAATATGACAAAATTGAGAAAAACAAATTATGTAGCCAACCCTATGTAGTGGGATAAAGGCTTGATGTTGTTTTTGTTGTTTTCGTCTTGCAATAGTTTGAGAAAAGAGTGGGAGAGAGAGATTGGAGAGAACGTAAGAGTGATTTCTTGGGAATGTGCAAGAGATCTTTGTGAGAGAAGTGCACAACTTTGTTTTCTTAATTTATATTATTATTCTTCTATGCAGTTATAAGAAATTCTTGGGAAAGAGCTGTCAAGAGTCTTGATGTAAGAGACTTTGGGTCTAGCTAAGAAGGCTAGGGATTTAGAGGCATCTCCATCTTGATGGATGCATTAAGGAGTAGGTTTTTTGGTATAGAAGCGGTATAAATGGTTTTCTCCATTATCTTTTAAAGGATAAGTGTTTCTCTGCCTTGCTAAGAGAAGAAGAAATGAGATAGTAAAATTCTTGAGGAGAGAATTTTGAGGAGTGAAAATAGATCAAGTTGATCAAACCACTATAAATATTCGATTTGTACTTTATTTTCTATTTTTCTTTAATTTTATTTTTTTAACAATATTATTATTTTCTTAGTTTTGTTTCAAAAACTAACAAAAATATTAGAAAATTATGGCAACTTATTTTTATTAAAAAAATTGATTTTTGCTCTATTGTTTTAAAGTTGTTTTGAATAAAAAGAATCATATTTTAGTACTTTAATTTATAAAGACTTATGTAGTTATGTTGGAACCAATAATTTTTTTAAAAACACCAATTCACCCAATATCTTGTGTGCATTGGACATTTTCAATTGGTATCAGCGTAGATTCTTACTATATATGTTTTGATGTTATAAGTAGATCCTAGCATGACATACTTTGAAATCGGAAGGGTACTCGATTACTGATTCATCACTTTTTGATATATATTTTTTTATTTTTGAAATTCGTATGACTATGCAATATGAGTTAACTTGATTTATTTGAAATAACATATAAGATTTAGTATCTTGATTGATCGATCAAAGTGATATAGGTACAAAATGGGTATTCAAAAATTAATTTACTCAAGATTGGTTATTAGAAACAAAGCAAGTCTTGTAGCCAAGGATTATAATCAAATAGAAGAGATAAATTTGGAAGTGATATTTGACATGAAAAGTATTTAATATTGCTATTGTCAAGTCTCAAGTCATGGATGAGAAAAATAGAATGTTGCATTAGGTAGTCGACAATTAGCATAAAACTAATCGAATAATCCTGACATGAATCATTTAATATATTATGTTAATGCTTGGTCATTCCTTGGAAGCGACGCATCATATGGCCTGAATACAATGAGTAGTGTGCAAAGGCCGCTGCCCTGGTGCCCAGGTGCAGTGTTAGATAGACAAGAGTTTCTATATTTATGGACGAATGTGGGCAAAGAAGCTAATCTCTGAAACTAAAATTAAGATAGGAACTTGGAATTTATGTTTTCTTATAGACAAATTAATGAATTAATAGATATTATAATTCATAAGAAGATAAATATTCTATACATTCTGAAAACTAAATAGGTTGGAGAGAAGGCTAAGGAGATTAATAGTTTAGGATTTAAATTATGATATTTTGATAGGGGTTGTATTAGAAATGGTGTATGTGTGATTATAGATAAGAGTTTGAAGGATATTGCTATAAAATTTAATAAAATTGGAGATAGAATTATAGCTTTAAAGATTGTTGTTGGTGTTAAGATTATTAATATTATAAGTGTTTATGCTTCTCATGTAGGTTTGCATGTGTTTAAAATTTAAATTTTAGAATGACTTAGAAGAAGTAATACAAAAGATACCTCTTGAAGGAAAAGTTTCTATTGAAAGAGATTTAAATGGATATGTTAGTAGAGAGGTAGATGATCTTTAAATCATTTAGGGTGGCCATGAGTTTGGAGCGACTAATAAAGGTAGTAAGGCTATATTAGATTTTATTATAACTTGTAATTTTATAATTGCTAATATTTTTTTAAGAGAAGAAATGAACATTTCATCACTTATAAAAATGATATAGTAAAACTTAGATTGATTATTATCTTATAAGAAAAATTGATCATTTAGATTACAAAGATTGTAAAGTTATTCTAAGTGAAAGTTTATGTATTTAATATCTCTTATTTGTTTTGGACTTTAAGTTGTAAAATAGAATATAAAAAATAAAGTAAAATAATATTCAAAGATTATATGGAGGCATTTAAAAATATTAACAAAAATATTTTTGATATTACAATTCTAGATCTTATGATTATGGTTGTGCATAAGAAATCTAATGTTATGTTGAAAAAAGTAGCTAATGATATTAAGAATATTACAAAAGATGTGTTTGGAGTATCAAATGGAACTCCTAATAGTAAAATTAATTGGAATAAAAATGTACATAAAGATAAAATTTTTAAATTTATCGGCATTGTAGTAAAATCAACACTGTCGTTGGCAGGTTCCAAGTGCTGGATGAGGAAAGTGGAGGGTTGCGTTAAGTAGTCGAAAGCTAGCGTAAAACTTATCGAATAATAATGATATGAATCCTTTTAGAAGCTGTTTTTTTGTTGATGATATTCTTGAATTATGGAGGTCAACCTTAGAGTCTAAAGGTTTTCGCTTGAGTAGATCTAAAACGGAATATATGGAGTGTAATCGTAGTAGTAGTAGACCTAGTGAGGGGATTGTGACTTTGGGCGATCAAGTCATTAATAAGAGTATACGTTTTAGATATCTTGGATCTATTGTTCAGAGTGATGGTGAAAATAAATGGGGATATTATCTGTAGAATCCAAGCTAGATGGTTGTTGTAAAGAAATGCTTTGGGCTTGTTGTGTTATAGATAGAAAAGTCCCCCTCAACATAAGGGAAAAATCTATAAGATGGTCGTGAGACCTACAATGCTTTATGGTTCAAAATGTTGGCCATTAAATGAGAAGCATAATATTAAGTTAAATGTTGCATAGATGAGGATGCTTAGGTGGATGAATGGATTTACTCTTAGAGACACGATAAAAAATGAACATATACGTGGAAGGGTTGGAGTAGCTTTAGTGGTAGATAAGATTTTAGAGAAAGTTGCCTTAGATGGTTTGGTCACATAAAATGATGACCTTCTGATGATCCAAGGAGAGTAGATTTATTAGATTTGACTTATGCTAGGAAAGGTAGAGGTAAACCTAAAATTTCTTGGTTAGAAAAATATTAGAAATGATATTTCTTTATTAGATTTAAATAAGAATTTAACTTTTAACAGGATAAAATAGAGGAAAAAGATTCATGTAGCCGACATGACGTAGTTGGATAGAGGTTTGTGGTTGTTGTTGTGGAGTAATAAAACAAGATGTGTGCATAAAAAAAAATAGACTTGGATTTGAGAATGCATTATTCCTTGACCATGTCTATCAACTAAAAATAATATTCTATAGTCTAAACCAAGCACCTAGGGTTTTAGTATTATATGCTTAGCACATTCTTTTTAAACAAGTCTATTGTTACGAGGACTATATATACCACTCTATTTATCTAGAGAATTGAGACAAATGTTATAATAGCTGAAATCTATGTAGATGATATCTTATTTGAATCAACAAATGATTAATTATGGGTAGAATGTTTTTTATACCATGAAGAATGCATTTGAATTGGTTAGAAAGTATTAGAAATAACCTTTCTTTATTAGTTTTAAATGAGAATTTAGCTCTTAATAGGACACAATAGGAAAAAAAGATTCATGTAGCCGACCCCACAGTGGGATAAAGGGTTCATGTTGTTGTTGTTGTTGTTGACTAATGCATTTGAAATGAATATGATGAGTGAACTAACATATGCCTTAGGGTTCAATGTGAAATAAAGGAGAAATGGTACATTTCATAGCAAGCCAAGTATATAAAAAATTGTACAAAAAAGTTTGATATGGAAGCCTAAAATAGTATGAACATCCACATTAGCTCTACCACATAATTAGACAAGGACCTAAGTGGAGAACCTATAAATTAAAAGAAATATAGAGGAATCATAGGATCATTATTGTATGTGACTGCTGGTAAATGGAACATCATGTTTAATGTGTGCTTATATGCTAAAATTGAGGTAAAATTCAAATAATCACTTTTAACTGAAGTCAAGAGAATCTTTTGGTATCTTATAGGGACACCTAACTTAGATATTTGATATCCTAGGAGTAATGTTACCTTTAAAATAGATTGAAATATAAAGAACAACTCAAGATCTTGTTAATTTATTGATCAATCATTATTTTCTTGGTTTAGTAGAAAGCATAACTTAGTAGAGCTATCCGCTACAGAGGCTAAATACATAACAACAAAGAGTTGTGTTACCCTAGTCATATGGCTGAAGCAACAACTTCTTAAAATTGGATTGCAAGTATATATAATCCCCACCATCTGTGATAATACTAGTGCAATATACATCACAAAGAATCCAATCCAACAATTGTGCACTTAACAAATTGACATTAGACATAATTTCAACAATATGGCAAAGGGGGATGTAGCCATTAAATTCATTGACACAAACAATTAATTTTGTTTTTGAAGAAATGCAAATTGCATTATATCAGGGGAAAAAAACTTCTAGAAAGAAAATAAGGTTAATGGGCTTCCCTTTCCTAATATTGGGAAAGGAAGCATTATTGAATAACAAACAAAGCAAACTAAAGTTGTATTTGCAATAATGAGATTATCATAATGGAAATGAGATTCACTACTCCTCACTTTGAACCAACTGAGGTGTTGGGGACACCAAATTTTAAACAACTAAATAGGTTGGTTAGTATCCCAGAGATTCCAATCAGGTAAAAAATGAAAACTAAGAAGAATCCCAAATTTGATTATTCTAATTTCATTATGCAAATAACAAACAATGCTAGTAACCCCGATACCAAGCAGTAGGGGTGTTAAAACGGGTCTGTAGGTCAGGTTCGGTTCAAACTCGGATTGACCTGGTCTAAATGGGCTGACATTAACCCGATCCGTTTTCGCAAACGGTTCAGGAAATCCAATCCTACCCGACCCCCACGGGTTACGGGTTGACCTGACCCGACCCGCGAACCCGGGGACACACTTGCGAACTAAGGCCGTCGGAGGAATTTTGAAGGTAGAGTTTAGGGTGTCTACCTGTGCGGGCGCCTTGGCCTGGCAGACGATGGTGGAAGAAAGGCCGGTCGGATAAGTTGGCGCTTCGTCCTGGTAGACGGTAAAGAAAGGATGACCGGCCAGTGGAACTTGTGGAATGGGGACGAGCGTGAAAAGGATGTCATAGTGTAGCCTCGGCCTTGCAGACGCCGGAAGACGGTGGCACGGATGGTCAGATTAGCGGAGGATGGACGCGGCAGCCGGTAGGCAATCTGAAGTCCCGAAGCTAGCGGAGGACCACTTGCGAACAAGCAAATCCGCAAAACGCTAAAACATAGGGTCTCTAAATGGGTCAACCGGGTTAGTTTCGGGTTGACAGATTAACTCGAACCTGGCACGATTTTTAAAATGAGTTGACTTTGTGAACCTGAACCCAACCCGTATGTTAAACAGTTTGACCCGAACCTAGAATTTTTTGGGTCGGGTCCGGGTTAGGTTTCGGGTCATGTCAAATATTGACATCCCTACCAAGCAACTATATTTCCACCTCTTCCCTTTTAGGACCAAACCTTTTGAACCTCATCATTAGTAAAAAGCTGTTAGGAAGGAAATTTTCCCACTTGTCCAAAATAATTCTTCAATAGACGCTATGAGCTTGATCTCAATGCTTGGTAAACAAGACTTCTACTTAGCTGATAAAACCATGATCAAATAAAAACAACTATTCTTAATAGGAAATTCCAAACAAACTTTCTTGGACGATCCAATCAATGGCAAGAGAAAAGATGCAATACCACTAGCATGCGGAACCGAATCCATTTGAAACATAAATTATGCTTCCTTAAAACTAGATGAAGGTTTGCTTCCTCCATCTACAAATAAAATCTTCCTTATCTTCATAAAGGAGACATCAATGCTAGTTAAATTAGCCTTCACCAAAGTTGAAATATCCATGCCCTTCAAGCATACTACAAACATGCCTTGCACTTCAAGGAACAAAACACTAACATCCATTAGCTTTGATGGGGTAGGATCCCACTTCAAGCCAAAACCAGAACATCTAGGAAGTCCCAAACTGTCTTCCTTACATGATCTAAACAAAGGCAGCCAAATAACTGTAAAAATGCCAACATTCAGAAAAGAAGTCGCTTGAATCATAACAGATTCAACACCTCCAATAGGAGAAACATCAACACAGAGATCCTTGTTCCCAATAACAGAGATGCAAATCCTCTTTGTAAAGGAATCTTGAACAAACTCAACCGCAGGCAAGACAACAACCCCAATGAACTTCCATTCCAGAGTCAATACCTGATCACCAATCAATCCCAACTTCATTAAAGTATTAAATAAAATACCACTTGAAAATTCTAACACAAGAATAGGATAACGATCTTCAAATATGACAATAATTGGAGGAAAATGGTCTTCACACTCATCTTCCTTTATGAATCTTCCAACCCATAGAAAAGATGAAGAATTAACCAAAAAAAAAAAAAAAGCCAAGAGCTAACAATCTTGATCAGGATCGCAACATGATTTTCTCCAAGATCATTCAAGAAACCTAGCATAATGTGACGAAAATGTTTCACCAAAGAAACTTCACAGTAGCCTCCCAAAAACAATCTACGAATGAATAGCTACTCAAATATGTTACCACAAAATCCATTCAAGATCTCACAGAAACCATCTATGATAACGACAATCTAGTTCGGAGAAAGCATTCCGAAAGAAAAATCTTCAATTATCAATTGAAATATAACTGACCTCAAAATAAGACAGAGGATCAACAAAACCTTCACTAACAAATCTTTTAAACATAACGATTCGCAATTATAAGCAAAGAACCCATCCGAATCATTCTTGAACATCAAGAAATCCCTCACCAAGAACAACTCCACTCCAAGTCTTAAATCAAGAAAACCATCGAACCATAACCAATCCACAGAAACCTTACCATATATACTCACAAATCTTACACCAGTAGGGCAACAAACGCCCCGAACTTCCATAGGACACACAGGGCCGACAGCCAACCCCCACCAAAACTGCCTTACGGCTAAGAACCTGTAAGAAAGGATTTCAAATTCTTCGTCCGCTCCACTCAGTATATTTACAGAACTAACTTAGGACTAGATTATGAGTGATTGATTTTAAGTGTTGACCATTATGTTTGTGTGTTTTGTGTGATTTGTATTTATAATTTATTTTTTTTATTTTGTGTATGTCTTATTTCTTTACGTTTTTTATATTTTTCGGGTTGATTTTATGATTTACAAAGATCCCAATCATTAGAGAAAAATCAAAATTTCTTTTATATCGTAATGTAAGATTTAAAATCAGATTGTACAATGCATATAGTATAGGATGATTCCCCATGCACATTAAATATAACATAATTTCCTAGGATGATATGTAGAAATTTTTTTGACTGTGCCATACAATTGTTCATATTGTACGATACACATTGGATTATACGATCCATGCCAATAATTGTGCAATTAACTGCTCTGGATGAAATGAGAAAAAGTCTTCATATTGTTTGATTTAACTCGTCAAAAATAGTTATGGATAAGCATCAGAATCATCGAAAAGATATATCATACTGTACGATTTCGATCATACTAAATGATTTGATTTAGTTAATTGTACAATGTCAATGGGATGATTTGGAATCTCGTGATCGTACTACATGAAGCACCATCAGACTAGATGATAGAACATACACTATATATAGGGAGTGGTATTTCATTTCATTTCACACATTTTTCTTTACATTCCAATGCATCTAAAGTTGTGTGAAATCTCTTCTTCCCATGGCTAGCAAAAGATCACGAGCGGTAGGACCCTCTAGTGCACAAAGAGGCGATAGTTTCGGATTAAGGATGATGCTGAAGCATGTTCAAAATATAAAGAAACTTCTATCACTGACTCTAAGATTGTTATTCAAGTATATCTATCCTATCAGGTACTAGATCTTTTCGTAGGCACTTCCCTTCAGTTTCTCATTTTTCTTGCCTTTTTCTACCACTTCAAGATTCTCTTTGATTTTTTTTGCAAATCTTAGGATCACTATGAATATGATAGTAATACAATCAGTAGTCTGTAGTCTTCAAGTGGCTATCACCAATCTTGATTTACTTGATCACTAGCACATTTAACAAGTTGGGGTAGCACCACATGATATAGAAAATGACTTGCGCTAAACTAACATTAATAAGACTTTTAGGAATATCCCGTTGAACTATCATCAACCTTAAGCCAGCTCTATAATGTTGAATGCATGTGTTTTTTATCATGTCCTTCGATATAGTATCATCCCTATGGCTGGTGATAAAATCAATATCACACCCTTCATATCCATAGTGATTTACTTTTTCATATCCGATACAGAATTCAATTTTTCTAATCTGTCATACGGTACATAAAAAACCTTTTCACCATTAGGAACCCTAGAGCCTGATAAAAAAACAAGCCTGGGCCTAGGACATAATATTGCTTCTATCCTAGAAAGAAAATATAACATCACCTACTTAGCACAGCCATATTACCTTTATCTCACTTCATAGACCATTTTTTTCATATTATTTATGGCGATAGGTGTAGGCAAGCAAAGGTTGGAGGAAATTAGAAAGTGGGAGACAGGGAAGCACCAACTCAACCCCCTCCTCATACATACTAATATTGTAGATGTATGGATTGACTATTTTACTCGACTTGAGTTTAAAGTAGATGATCATATTCAACAATTGAATTAGCGGTAGAAAGATATATAGTGTTGTCATGAGGAGAATCACTTTTTGGTTCTAGGAGCACTTTTCTTTTATTCATGGTTACTTTCACCCGCAATCACAACCACGTGATCAAGGCCCTATAGATTTTTGGGTGTCGTGTGTTCTAATTTTTTATTGCATCTTTTCTCTTGCATTGTATTTTATTTTTTATTCTATTTTTTCTCTTGTTGTTTGTCTTCCCTTTCTGAGATGTCAAAAGGGAGAGAAGTGCATTTTTGTTTGAAAAAATTATACTTTTGTTTCCTTAATGAAAAAGTTGAAGTTTAAATTAAAAAATTTCCTATATTAAATTTAGTTGAAGCATAAAGTGAGGGGGAGAAATATGTAATTTTGATAGCCTATATAAATGTTCAATTTAATCTTTAAAAAAAGAATAAATTTTAACAAAAAAAATATTTATCATCATAAAATGGTAGAGATTGTTAGACCCCATAAGCCAGGTGTACATTAAGATTTTGATGATCACAAATATTATTAGTTATACTAATTGACAATATAATTATATGAAAAGGCTATTACCTTTACACTAAAATTTTAAGTAAATGTAAGGACAATACATAAAAAAATATTTGCCACATAGGAGACGGAATTAGGAGGAACTGATTGAGCTTAGAAATGAAAAGTGAAGATTGTAAAAAATAAGAAGAGCTTAAGAAGTAAAGTGTGTGTCAGTCTATAATTTTCTATTTTATTTTTGTAAGACTTTTTGTATTCCAAGAGTATATTGGGCTAAACAACCAAGTACACACGAGTGCAAAACTAAGTAAATCAAGATATTCAAAACTTAATTAAAACATTTGATTTTCTGATTAGTTGCACTATATGATCTGATTGTATAGTAAGATGAGCACAACAATTTTTATAATTTATTATAATCAAGTGGTATTAATTAATATAAACTTAAAAATAAAAAAACTAATTAATTTTACCGTATAAGAATTATCATAATGGATAATAAGTTATTTAAAATTAAACTAACAACTCTCTGTTATTTTCAAAAGTAGGTAAATTTAAATTTGATCTAATCATACTATACAAACTCATTCGTATTATATGAATTCCAATATCGTAATAGATATTTAACTATTTTATGACTTGAAATTAAGGAGTTGAATCAGAGATAATTTCATATTATACAATCTCTATCATATAGTCCAAACAAGTAGAGAGCTTGTTCGAATGATCTTCATTTGGACGGGATGATCCAATACTTTGAATTGAAAACTTGAACTATTTATTCTGCATGATTTATATCATATTGGCCAATCAAACAGAGAATAATTTTTAAGATTTTAGGTTGAATGAATTAATTGTATTGTATGATCAATAGAACTTACTATATGATAAGGCCAACAATTTACAAATCAAAATTTTTAGTGTTTATTTTGGCGGTCTCATATAAAATGCTAACCTTAGAATTTCTATTAGGACTTTTACACATTTTAAGAAACAGCTTTTGAGGGAGGAAGTTCATGTTTTAGAGAATTTTCTTTGTGTTCTTGCAATAGTTTGAGAGAAGATTGGGAGAGTGATACTGGAGAGAACATGTGAGGGATTTTTTAGAAGTGTCTAAGAGACCTTTGTGAGAAAGTTCACAAGTTTGTTTTTCTCAGTCTATATGGTTATTCCTTTAAGTTATTGTAAGAAGCTCTTGAAAAAGAGCTCTAAAGTGTCTTGTTGCAAGAGACTTTGGGTCTGGCTGAGGAGGCTTGGAAGTTGGAGGCATCTCCATCGTGCTGGGTTCAGAAGGAGAGAGTTGGAGGCTTTTTGGTTGAGAAGGAGTGTAAATGGTTTTCTCAATTACCCTGTGAAGGAGAAGGGCTTCTTGGCCTTGCTGGGAGCAGGAGCAAGAAAGAAAAATTCCTAAAGGATAGGATATGGGGAGTGAACGTAGATCAAGTTCATCGAATTACTATAAAAATCTAATTTATACTTTCTTTTTTATTTCTCTTTATTTTAACTTTTTGTAATCTTATAATTTGCTTAGTTTTGTTTCAATCATTGTTGATCTTATCAAAACCTAACAAAAATATTTTGAACATTGTGGAAACTTGTTTTTTTTATTATACAACAACAACAACATCAAACCTTTATCCCACTACGTGGGGTTGGCTACATGAATCCTTTTTCTCCATTGTGTCCTATTAAAGGTCAAATTTTCGTTTAAATCTAATAAAGAAAGGTCATTCCTAATATTTTATAAATTTAAAAAATACTTTTAAGATTTGCTCTATTGTGTTAAAGTTATTTTGAAATAAAAGAAAGTGGAATCATATTTTTGTGTTTTAATTTATAAAAACTTATGTTGTAATCTTTAATTTTTTAAAGACATCAATTCACTCTCCCTTTGTGTGCATAGGACATTTTCAATAGCAAAATACAAATATAATAGTTTTTCAATGGGTGAATGACCTAAGAACCTTTATTTCTTTTTCTTTCATTCATTGTGATATTTAGAGACCATTATCTGAGTCTAACATTTTTGGACAAGCATTATCTTAATTTTGTATCTAAATAAATAGTTGGACCTAATAACGCCAACAACTTTTTTAATCACTTTTCTCCTCATACTTTCAAGAAAAAGGAATAATACGTGAATTCTTTTGGTATATAAACCCCAATAAAATGCTGTTACTAAATGAAAAAACAACCACCTACTTGCTATCACAAGGGTTTCATTTTTTAGAATTTTATTTTAAAAATGATTTGGGGAAGCTATTTAAACGTTTGTTTACATCATATTCTAATTACCTACATGATTGCTTGTGTTTAGAAGTTTAATGTAATTCCTAAACAATTTCTTTCCACGGTTAAATGCCTCGAATTATTGTGTTCCTAAAATATTTGGTACCATTGTCTTTGTTTATACCCCTTCCAAAAAGAAAAATCTGATCCATAGGCAATTAAATGTGACTTTGTTGAGTATTCTCCTGGTCGAAATAAGATACAATTACTTCCTCCCTTAATTCCCATAAGTTTTATTCCGCTATTGTCACCTTTATTGAGAAAGAGTACTGCATTATTACTACTTATCCTAATGAAGAAATATAAGTTATAAAAGAAAAAGAAAAGCCTTTTTTTCTATTGGAATTCCCTCCCTTAATTCAATCCCATAATCAGCTACCCTACATACCCGATCCATGCCTATACTCCACCACAAGATATTTAATGAATAAGAAATGCATTAATCTCAATTTGTGCAAGTCCTATTAACATAATCAATCGTTGTCATTGAATATGTTGAAAGCACTGTTTAAAATTACACAATAAAAGTCGTTACTCTACGCTTGCCTCAATATACATTTGAAAAAAACTCCATGAGGCATATGCCTCAATTTAGCTTGATGAGGTTATGGGCTCTGAAAATTCGCGCTCTGGCCTCTCCGTGGTCCCTTTCTTTCTTTCGGGTCGTTGAGGAGAGTTTTAACATTTAAGTTCCAAGCCAAACTTTTAGAAGGCATATTGGCTTTTTAATAAAACATTATCCATAGATTTTGCCCTCATTTTATGAGGACTTTATGATTTGAGTTTAGGTTTTCTATAGGCGAAAGCCCCTATTGTTAATTACCCTTCCCAGTAATGAGAGAGAATTTTTAATTAAGGCTAGTCATCAAATAGATACATTGTATCTGGCATGTAGAAGCAGCATGATTTGATATTTAAAATTAAAAATTCACCACCTTGCACTTAAAGCATATGGTGGGGGAAATGATGATAGACCCAATCAAGATCCCATGGTTCCATCGTCACGGGTCATCATGGTCCCTAGCCTAGTTAGTTAGAGGAGGTAGTCAACCCAACCTGACAGAAGGATCCTTGTCGGCAGCTATGGGTTGCATCGTCCAAGGGTATCTTATAGACATGGAGTGAATATTTATCTATGAGGAATCCACCTTACATAACATAGGGCTTTGTGTCCTATCGATCATATCCTATTGATTCATTACTCAATTATTTAACATCATTTGGGAACATACGAGCTCTGATCATGAACGTAATTTAATGGTGCCATTTGGCAACAAAATCACGGTAAAAAGGTTGCGATAATAATCGTTTATCTGTTGTGTAATTTGGCAGCAAAACCGTCAGTTAGAGGACACATTCCACGTCCTACTGGCAAGAGACAGATTAAGAATGAATTTTAGTAATATTCTTGATCAGACATTTGCTCTTTATGAGCTGAAGTGATTTTGAGATTTGTCCACCTCGACAGATTGTTGCAAATGGTGAATGTATATTTTGTTTTAAGTGTCTAGGTGTTTTATTTCAATATCAAGATTTTGAGGTGATTTTTGAAATTTTTTATTTTTATTGGACATCTGGGAACTTGAGAGGAATTCTTTAAATATTTAACGTCTCGTCCGATTTTAATTTCGTGTCAACACGACCATCATCGGGGTACTTATGGGCAATTTCATTTTATTGGTTGAACCCTGTCGATTTTGTCTACTTGACAACATAGGGTCAGGATCGTTATCAGCTTTATGCCTTTATTAATAAATCTTTCTTGTAATAGACCTTGAAGGCCTATATGAATGAATAAAATAAATATCTTAGTCGATATCACAACCGTATATTTGTTTGATAGTTTTAACCTCGTCGACTCCTATCTATTCACATAAAAGGAGCAGACTCGAACTTAGGTTTATTTCTTAACCCCTGCAGCATCCTTAAACATTACGTGTGCACATACAACATGTTTGTCGAGACCCATGCGTATATTTAATTGCATGCATTTTGTATAATGTGCTTGTGCAGCAGTTACATGTATGCATTGCAGCGGGTGTATGCAACATATTCATATGTATGCATGTATAATGTATTGTGCATTTGCATATTGTTTAGTTGCAGTGTGATATTTTGCATATTGCATGGTGGCGTAACACATTAATGTGTGGTATGTATGTATAATATGTTCATACATTGTCTGTTTGCTTGCACAATATATTTACATGATAATCTAGCTCTTTTATGTAGTGCATGATGTATTTGCAAGTCAGCATAGCGAGCTGCTACTACACGGTGTATTTTACATGTTTGATAACATGCTTGCAAGATGTTCTTTATATTTTGCAACGTGCATATGCATGATGTGAATGCATTAATATGCATTTCAATGCATGGGGGTGTTTTTGCAATATTCAAACGTGATGAATTTCACGAATGATGGTCATTTGAAAGATGCATGAAGTTCTATTAAGGAGCATGCCTTCTGTCCACTTGTGTGTATGCTATGGATTAGGTGGCATTGTTTATCAGCGTGTTGGTCTCATTTGTCGTGAATCGACAATACAGTTTAGTTCACTTCATCGTCGGCATATCACCATCTTCTTCAATATGCAACCTAAGGAGTGTACTTCATATTTCAAGCGAGCTACACATCGCATCAGGAGTCTTCCACCTATTGTTTATAAGCGAGTTGATTTATCTGGCGTGGCAGCCTGGCGCTGCAAAATTATTACTTCATTTTGTTAGTGGCCCATAACATTTTACTACTGATTTCCTGCTTTTGCTTACAAGCAAATTGTAGCATTGCATTGCGTATCATTTCCTACTTTATACTGGTAGACTATCGTGCACCAACGATTCTCCTGCAGTTGCTCATAGATACTTCCATTCATCACAAGCTAATTGCTGCTTGCAAGTTGTATGTCGCATTCGCTGCGATCTCTTCCCTTATGCCTCCTACTATCACTTGCCTCTGGTAGTTGAGAATATTGTATGCATTTTTCAGTCTTTTGATATTACTCACAGGCAAGATGCGTTAATGTAAATCTTCTAGCGCTATATGTAGATGTATGTATTTAATGTATTCCTTCCGCATTTTTGTTATTGATAGCATGTCGGGTGTATGATATGTTTCCTATAGTAGCTCGCAGGTGTTTGCATTTGTTGCATATTAACCGCCTTTGTTTGTGGGAGATTGATGTATTTGTCTGCTATTGAGTAGTTATTTACTATAAGGGTATTGTAATATTCATTGCTTGTTGCTAATTATTAGTTGTAGATATGCTATTGTACATACAATAAATCTGCTGTCATTGTCAGTAGTGTTTGCATTTATCATAAGCTACATTCTGTACGTTTGCAGATGAGTTGATATTTTTGTTGCAACCTCCATCAATGTTTGCATGGATTTTCTTGTACTTGTACCATGTAGGCTTACCTCGTCATTCAAGGTTGGATCAAAATTCTTAACTTTTTGAATTGAGAGTGTAGGCTTATATCGTCAGGTCTTTTACCTTTATTTGTGCAGGTCTATCCCCCATATACGTCTTATTTCACATTTTCAATAGCAATCCTTTTTAGCTCTCTTGACATGTGCTATTATAAACATTACTCTTGGAATATGTGAGCTCTGAAAATTCGGCCCCGGCCTCCCCGCCGCTATTGATTATTGTTTTTTCTTTTCGGCGAGGGAGTTTTAACGGATAAGTTCCGGGGTAAATTTTGGAAGGCAGATGGATTGTAGATAAGACACTACCCAGAGATTTCGCCTTCTTTTTGTGAGGACTTTATGATCTGAGTTCTGGTTTCCTATAGGCGCAAGCCCCTATAGTTAATTACCTCTCCCGATCACAAGAGAGAACTTTCGATTAAGGCTAGTCGTCAATCAGATACGTATAAAATACATGTTATCTGGCATATAGTAGCAGCAATGGGCAATCAGAATTGGGAAATTTGAATATTCTGGAGGATTTGATATTTAAAATAGAAATTTCACCATTGTGTACTTAAAGCGGATGGTGGGGGAATGAATGATAGACCCGATCAAGATCCCATGGTTCCGTCATCCCGGGCCATCGTGGTCCCTGGTCTACTTAGTCAGAGGAGGTAGTCGACCCAACCTGACAGAAGAATCCTTGTCGGCAGCCATGGGTTGCTTCGTCCAAGGGGATCTTGTAGACCTGAGGTGAATGTTTGTCTAAGCGGACAAATTTAAATCCACCTTAGCTAACAGAGGGCTTTGTGCCCTATCGATCATATCCTATTGATTCATATCTTAAGGATTTGATGCTACTAAGGAGCGTATTAGCTCTAGCCATAACCGGTATTTTGTGGTGCCATTTGGTACCAAAATCACTCGGTTCAGAGGGCCCCCATAACCGTTTATCCTGCGGTGCCATTCGGCGGCAAACCGCCGGTTAGAGGACACGTACCACATCCTTACTGGTAGGAGATTGTTTTGAGAATGAATCCTAGTGATATTTTCGACTAGGCATTTTGGCTCTTTATGAGTTGAAGTTATATTTGAATTTGTCCACCTTGGCAAACTTTTTCGGAGGGTGGATGGATTTTGCTTTAAGCATTGATGATTTGATTTCAATTTTAAATATCTTGGAATTTTAGGATTTTGAGTGGCATTTTTGGAGTTTTTGGAATTTGAATGGACCCCTCCGGTTGAGATAAACATTCAACACGATCATCATCGGAGTGTACTTGGGGTCATTTCCATTTGATTGAACCTTATCGACCCTATCAACTTATCGATAGGGGATCGGGTTTCTCGTATAATTTATGCCTTCATGAATTTTCTTTGTTGAAAGCCTTGAAGGCCGAATATGAATGTACAAAATAAATATTCTGGTAAATTTCGTGACCGCATATTTATCCGATATCTCGAACCCTGTCTACTCTTATTTTTATCTACTTAGGATGATCAGGTTTCGTAGGCTTCATGCCTTTTGTTTAATGAATTCTCTTAATTATAGGCCTTGAAAGCCTAATATGAATGTAATAAAACAAATATACTAGCCATTGCGACTGTATACTTGTTTGTTGGTTCTAACCCTGTCGACTTCTATTGACCCGTATAGAAGGATCATGTTCGAACTTGAATTCACTTATTGACCCGCACAGTATCCCTAGACAGCACGTGTGTACCAATAACACGCTCGCTAGGGCCCATGCGGGTCGGGATTATATTTTCCCCTTTAGTGTACCTATATGTATACAATTTATAGTTTACGTGCAGGGGTATTTTGAAATAATTGTAGTTGTGTAAGTATCTGTCATTTGAATGCACAACATTTCCTTGAAGAGCTTATACAAGTTTTCTGTCTGCTTGTACGAATGTTGCAGATCCGGTGGCGTGGTTATTTGGATGTCATGAGGTATTTCCTCATCTTGACATTGACTCCCCTTTCTCAATCACCGGGGAAATTCTTCTGGACTTTGAAGTCCGTTGCTTTGAAGAGAACTCCCTTTAAGGTCATCAGTGTAGTGGACTTGTTATTTCCGGTGTTTGTGGGCACCAAAACTATTTTCTTCTTAAGTATAGGACTAAGAAGAGGCTTGGGAACACCAGGAAGTTTGGTTCTAATTTGTTCAAACTTCCTCTTCGATTCTGTCAGGGAATGTACTTTTTGTAGATCGAGTTGCCCTTGTATTCGACGTACTTGTAGATCTTGATCACCACTGTCGTAGGTGATATCTGTACTTGTGCCCATAGTGGTTCGTTGTGCTTACAATACACCTACTGTTGTTATCCACAAGTATTCGTATGCATTTGTAGGGGACCGCTGTATCTACTACGAGCTTCTAGAAAATGTTTGCAGGAGATTCATTCTTTCTGCATCATATCCACCCTTTCACCAATCTCGGGTGGGTTTGATTGTACTTGTTTGTAGGGGATGAATCTTCCACTATCAAATGCCAGTTTTGTCATCTCAATCTGCAGGCATTTGTAGGGATTGTCGTAGGAGTTCATGCATCAAGGTCTTGTAACCTACTTTGAGTCACTATTGACCATACAGTGTTCTTGTAGTTTGAATTCCCTCGCACATGATTCAAACTTTGCCCTTTGTATATGTTTGAGTTCGAGTTAAGTTTCATTTAGACTCGAGTTCATTGAGTCTACAACTCCCACTTATTGTTGTATAGTACAAGGTCAAGCGCGAGTTCAAGTTCCTTATCCGAATCAAGTGCAAGACTGAGTCCCTTCTTGTTCTTGAACGTTCAAGTTCTTTATTGTCCATGTCGAGTTTGAACCCATCTTGAGCTTACAAATTCACTTTCAAGTTGACTGGCTTCGGCAGCAAGATTTTCATCATTTGATTTGAGTTTAGGACTTCTATAAGTCTGTTGTGTTGCTTTATTTTGTTTGAGTGTAGATGCTTGTTCAAGCTCGGACCCAGTCCAGATCAAACTCTTTGTTTGATGTACTAGTTTTGTTCACGTCCCCTATAGTCCTTTGAGTTCACTCGGATTTGAGTCAAATGCTTATAAGTTCAAGTGCACAGGTTCAAATGCTTGTTCAGAGTCTTCTGAAGTCTTTACAAGTTCAATTTCATATTCGTATTGACTTGATTTTGGTTTAAGTTTGATTTTATCTCATTTTCTTTTGATCTTTAGAAATCACTTAAAGTTTTAGTCCACAAGTCCACTGTTCTTGTTCATCGTTGTTCATACAAGTTCTTCTGCACATTTAGTTCAAGTTCTATGCATTCATGTCCAAGTACGGGTCTCCTGTATTGTTGCCCAAATGTTGTCTTCAAATTGTTCAAGTCTTGTACACTTCAGTGAAAATTTTGGCAGCACCCCAGCATATCCGCCGTTTGGGGGAAATGTAGGGGAGCTGGGCCTTCCCACCACGCTACTCGAGCGTGCATGGTAGGTGTCCTTAGACACCGCGGCCGTACAAATTTTCTTCCCACCATGCTACAAGAGCGTGTATGGGGCCTTCAACAGTACCTGTACCAGAACACCAGTGGCTTTCCCCACCACGCTATAAGAGCGTGTACAAGGCTTACCCACCTCGTCGTATGCGTCGCACCGGGCTTCCTCCTACCGTGCTATAAGAGCGCGTATAGGTGGTTCTCCGGTCATCCACAAACGTCGAGAATGGGATTTTAGAACATCATACCTTTCGTAGCAGTGTCGGAGGTGTCGATGTCGAGGTGGAGGACAGTTCCCACCACGCTACAAGAGCGTGTATAAGGCTTACCCGCCTCATCGCACATGTCGCACCGAATTCTCCCCCACCGTGCTACAAGAGCGCGTATAGGGGATCCACTAGCGCGTCAAGCGCATTGAGGGCAGGATTTAAGTTAGAAACTTATACCTTGATGACAAGCGGGGAGGAGTAGTCGGCGACTGTCGGCTCGAGGATCGAGGCAAGAGAGACTCGTGGGAGGAGGCGAGGCAAGAGGAGATTTTTTTATTAATTAATTATAATTAATCATAATTATCCTTAATTAATTATATTTACCCATGATTAATTATAATTAACTAAAATAATTAATCATATTTAGTAAAATTAATTAAAAAGGATTAATTATAATTAAATTTAATTAATTATAATTAATTCATATTAATTAACTTTAATAAATAATAATTAATAATAATTAAAAATTATTAATTAACATTAATTCTAATCAAATTAATTATAATTAATTTAAAATTAATTATAATCATTTAATTAAAATTAAATATAATTAATTGTAATAAGTATAATTAGTTAAAATAATTATAATTTAAAATATAATTAACTAAGACTAATTAGATCTCTCCCTCCCTTCTCTCTAGTTTAGCAAGTTTATGGGATTTGGCCGAGAAAGCAGTTGACAGGGAGAGTGTTACCTTCACGGCCAACGAACTCCTGTTGTCGCTTTGGATCAAAATGTCGTAACTTCCTTTTCAACAGGAAGGACAATCGTCGAAAGGAGCGAAGTCAGAAAGCAAAGGGGGGCCGGAGAAGAGCGTGAGTGGGAGAAAGTTACTGTCGTAGCGAGCGTCCTCCCGTTCTTATCCCGATCAAAGTGTTGTGGCTTCCGATCGGACAGGATGGAATGACGTCGAGGGAGCGAAGTCGAAGACCAGCGAAGGAGCTCAAGAAATGATGGGAATGGAGAAAGTTACCGTCCCAGCAAGCGAGCTCTCCGTTCTTATGCCTGACCAAAATGTCGTAACCTCCGATCCGACAGGGAATGGAACGTCGTCGAGTAGGTGAAGTCGAATACCAGGCAGGAGGCGGCGAGCTCCCGTTCCTCTATCCGATTAAAATGTAGGAACTTCCGATCGTAACAGGAAGGGAATATCTTCGAAGCAGCGAAGTTGATCGGCTCTGAAGGAGATGAAGAGGAGGCGAGCTCCTTGGGTTTCGTCTGATCGAAATGTCGTGGCTTCCGATCCAATAGGAAATGTCGTCGAAGGAGCAGAGTCGAGTAGCACAGAGGGAGGGAGAAAGATCGGAAAGGAGAGGGCTCGGGAGGAGAGGCCGAAGGCCTCCTTCTCGTGTGCTTTTAACGACGCGAGGTGGGATCGTGGGGCGAAGTGAGTGAGGCAACGCCGACGTGCGAAGTGCGGGATTTACGCAAACGTCGTGCGGAGTTGGGCGCCGAACAGGTGCGAGATTTTTTTTTTTTTTGGCTACTATATACAAGTCAACAGAATAAAAATAATCATATATGTTCATGTATATTTATACATAAATAAACTGAGTAAACTGAAATAAATGCGATCATAAACATTATAAATATGAAATGCGATTAAATAGAACATTTACTAATTCCTATAGCATCATTTGGGTATCTTACATCGCTAGGAATTTGTTCTCCTAGATTTTATCTTCCCTTTTGTATACAATCTCAATTGTACTCTTTTTCATTCCATAAAATCCTTTTCTCTCTTCCTAATCTCCCAATTTTCATTCTTTCTTCTTTTCCTTCTAAATTCAGCACACTACGCATTCAGAAATTCATTTTTCAGCTACAATATATACTAATTTCAGCAACAATAACAATAGTATTCGCTATTATCTTTACTATTTCGGCACACAATAATACATAAAATATAATTACTGATTTCTTTAGCTTTTTACAATACTAAACTTCTTTCTTACCTCTCATTACTTCAAAAATTAGCCACAGACAACAACCCAACTGCAGCCATATCAGTCCTGTACCATTGTTCCTTCACTGTTTCCTGAATTCAACAACATTCAAGATTTTCAACCAGCTCATACACACTATACTCCATAAATTCCCATAACAGAGACACTATACTTCAGAAATTCTTGTACTCCAAGTCAGAAAACCTAAATTTAAGAACAAAATTTCCTTACCTTGTTTTTAGCTTCGGCAAACAGTGGCTTTAGAACCTCTTTCTATTCGCCTCCTCATCCTCTGGCTCACCTGACAGCAGAGAGTGGCTTCAAAGGCAAAAGAGCCTCGTGAATGGGAGGGGAAAAATGGCTTTTGTGGAAGGAGGCAATTCCACTAAGTGTTATAATATTATATTCCTAATTCCACTACTACTTTCCCAAAACATACCCAGCCGCATAATCTGAACAGCCCACTGCATGCTTTGCTTAGTGGATATGCTATAGTAACCGAAATAGAAAATTGTATTATTTGCTGTAGCAATTAAATCATACATTGAAGTAAATGCTAATTAAGTGCTAGTTCAGCTAATACTTTTAATTAACTGTTAAAAAAAAGAAACAACAATTATATTTAAATGTTAATGTGCCTTTTAAATGAATACATATAAATATAGTATGAGGATAAAAATTAAAATTAAAAGCTAATGAAAATAAATTTACATTTTTCATATATGTGAGAAAATAGGTAATGATTTTATTGAGAAATATTCATGCTTACTTTTAACAAAACTTTGGGTATTACAATCCACCCCTTCTTATTAAAATTTCGTCATTGAAATTCATTTTTTTTAGCAGTTATTAAATAGATGAGGAAACTTTATCCTAATATATTTTTCCCTCTCCCAGGTTGTAGCTTTTTTTAGTTTGTATTTCCATTTCACCTTAACATAAGGGATCTAACGGTTTCTCAGCTGTTTAGTGTCAAAATCTAGTATTCTTTCTGGTTCTTCTGTATAAGCCAGATTCTTCTGTAACTCAATTTGATCATATGAAATTCTCTGATGGGCATCTGTAACCCATTTCCTTATCAGTTACACATGAAAAACATTGTGAATATCTGACATGTTTGCTGGGAGAGCAAATCTATAGGCAACTTTTACAATCCTTTCAATAATTTCAAAATGTCCAATAAATCTAGGACTCAATTTGCCTCCTTGCCCAAATATAACTATCCATTTTATAGGTTTAACCTTCAAGAATACAAAATAACCCTCTTTAAACTCTACTGCTCTGTGCTTGGGGCCATAATACTTTTGCTAGCCATCCTGAGCAGCTTTTAATTTGTCTCTGATTAATCTAATTTTCTCCATTGCTTCCTCCACTAGTTTTGGGCCCATTAAACATCTTTTTATTGCATCAACCCAAGTTAAAGGAGTTCTGCACTTTTTATCAAAAAGTGTTTCATATGGTGCCATTTGTATGCTGGATTGGTAGCTATTGTTATAGACAATTTCTATCAATGATATGTGATCCTCTCAGTTATCTCTAAAATCTAAAACAGATAATCTCAATAGGTCTATAGTATCTGAATGATTCTTTCGGATTGACCATCAGTCTGAGGATGAAAAGTTGTGCTGAAATGCAAATTTATACCCAAGCTTTCATGAATGCTTTTCATAGCCTAGAAGTAAATCGATCAACTTTATCTGAGACAATGACTTTTGGAATACCGTATAATCTGACAATTTCCTTCACATACAGCCATGCCAGTTTGTCTACTAAATTAATTTGTTTTATAGGCAAAGAGCAAGCTGATTTTTTTAGTCTATCAATAATCACCCAAATAATTTCATGTCCTTCTTTGGATTTGGGAAATTCCATTAAAAAAATTCATTACAATCTCTTCCCACTTCCACTCAGAGATAGGCAGTGATTGCAGTAATCCACTAGGTCGCTGATGTTCAGCTTTCACAATTTGACATGTTTCATACTTAGTTACATATTCAGTAACGTCTCTTGTCATACCCAGTCACTAGAATATTAATTTCAAGTCTTTATACATCTTGATACTACCTGGATGAATTTTGTAGCTAGAATAATGAGCTTCTTGCAAAATTTCTTTTCTTAAATCTAGATTATTGGGTACCCACAGTTGGAATTTGTGCCTAATGATTCCATTAACATCAAAAAAAGGATCTGGTCTATTCCCTGACTGGACCTTCTCCATTAATCTTGAAGATTCAGTACTAAGGCTTTGAGCTTCTTTGATACAACCTATTAAAGTGGACTTTACTATCATCTGATGCAAGAATTCAACATTTTTAAAATCTCTAAACTCCAATTGCAGATTTTCCATTTCCTTGATCAATTGAATCTCTTGAGTAATCATCCAATTCATCATTCCTGCAGATTTGCGACTCAAGGCATCAGTGACAATATTTGCTTTTCCTAGACAATACTGAATATCCAAATCATACTCTTTGATGAGTTCCAACCATCTTCTCTATCTCAGATTGAGTTTTTTCTATGAAAATATATATTTTATTTATTGATGATCATTAATAATTTCACATCTTATCTTATATAAATAATGCCTCCAAATCTTCAAAGCAAATGCCATGAGTAGGATAATTTCTTTCATGTGGCTTCAACTATTTAGATGTATATGTAATCACCTTTCTATTCTACATTAGAACACATCCCAAGTCTTTCAAAGAAGCATCACTATAAATTTGAAATCCTTCTGTTCCTGTGGGAAGCGTCAATATTGGTGTTGTTGTTAGATGCATCTTCAATCTCTGAAAGTTCTGCTTACGTTCAGCAGTCCACGAATATACCAGAATCTTAACTTATTTTTCCTCAATGTCTCCAAAACTATTCTTAAATGTTCAGCATGATCCTTATATATCCTCGAGTATACCAGAATGTCATCAATGAAAATAATCACAAACTTATCTATGTAGTCTTTGAAAAACTGATTCATCATATCCATAAAGATAGTAGGAGCATTTATTAACTCAAACGATATGACTCTAAACTTAAAATGACCATACCTTTTCCTTAAAACCGTCTTACTACATCTGCTTCTTTAACTCTCACTTGATGATATCCTGATTTTAAATCAATTTTAAAAAATATCGTGACGCCTGTTAACTAATCAAATAGTCATTTATTCGAGGTAATGAAAATTTGTTCTTTATAGTCACTTTATTCAGCTCTCTATAATCAATACACGTTCTTATGAATCTATCTTCCATCTTAACAAAAGTATATGTGCACTCGAAGGTGAATGGCTAGCTCGAATAAATCTCTTATCCATCAATTCCTGTAATTACATTTTTAATTCTTGCAATTCCTTTGGGGCTATCCTATAAGGAGATTTGTAAATTGCTGATGTTCCTAGTTGTAGTTCTATGCCAAATTCAACTTCTCTTTCAGGTGATAATCTAGGTAAATCTTCAATAAATACATCTAAAAATTCAGGGACTATTGGAACAATCTGTAATGTCTGAACATTTTTATTTAAAACCTCCATTTTAGCTAAGAAGACTAGCTTACCCCTCAAATATTTATCCAACTTCATTGCACTTGCTAGAGAGGATGTTGCATTCTTCTCACAAGGAAAATATAAGGTCTTCTCATTTGGTAAATTAAATTGTATTCTTGTTTTTAATATTCAATTATACCAAAATATTTAACTAACCAATCAATTTCCAAAATAATGTCAAAAGTTTTGATAGGCACTTTAATCAATTATGTTGAAAATTTATGACCTTGAATATTTAAATTCATAAGACATATCCTATTGGCAGGCAAACTATCTCCCATTGACATCATAACACACAAAATAAGTGTAAAACATGTAGTCTCAATAGTTAAATCAAAACAAAATTCTTCAAAATAAATGAGTGGGGTGCACCAAAATAAAAAAGAACTCTGTCAAACTTATTAGAAATCAAAAGTATACTTGTAACAACCTCCTCTTCTAAATCTTTGGCCTCTTTGGGTGTAATGGAAAACACTCTACCTTTTACTGGTTGATTGCCTTTAACATCTAATGCTTCTCATTTTAACTTAACTAGTGATTTTCCTTGTACAACTGGCTTTTCTTAAAGTTGAGATTTTCCTGACTGATTGCCTTTTAGATATTTCCTCTGTTTTGCTTGTTCCTGATATTCTTTATTTCATTGTGGCCTAACATTGGTTCTTCTCTCTTGAGGGCAATTCACCTTGCGATGACCCAACTCATCACTTTTGAAACATCTTTCTGATCCCACCAAACACTGACCAGAATGCTGCTTCTCAAACTGCTCACTTAAAGGTTTTTTCAAGCTGACTTTGTTTTGTTTATTATCAAATGCTGACTTCTTATTTATGAGTCTATCTTCATTTTCAAATATCTTTCTTTTGCCTGTTTGTTGTTGATCCCAAGTATGTTTAGAGAAATTTAGCTCATTTTCAATCCTCCTTGCTCTCTTTACTAAGATTGAGAATTCACTAATATCAAAAGATGCCAATGCCAGTCGCAATTGATCTCTAAGGCCTCTCAAAAATCTATGATACTTCTCCTCCTTAGTGCTGACATAATGATGTATAACAGGACAAAGAAGTGAACTCAGCTTCATATTGCATAACTGTCTTGAAACCCTGAATCAGATTAAAGAATTTGTCTTGTAGAGATAGTCTAGCTGAAGGAGGAATGAACCAATCTCTAAAAACTTTTACAAAATCATCCCCTTGTCTACTAGTAATTGGCATTTGACCAAATTTTTCTCTATGTTGAGCTTGCCACCTTTTTTTCTTCCTCTCCTTCTAAGAAAAATGTGGGTAAGGGTACTTTTCTATTTTTAGGATAGATCATGCCATATAGAATCTTTCAATTCTTCAACAACCAGTCTTCAGCTATTGTTGGATCACTTGGACCCTTAAATGCTTGTATTTTAAAAGTTTGAAACAACTTTAAATGTCGATCAACTTCACTATCACTTTCAGATCTGGGTTCATTGTTAGTAGAAGATTTCTCCATAAATGTCATTTTATCTACCACTTGTGAGATTTATTATACAATATCTTGTAGTTCTTTCGGCTTATTTCCCCCATTAATTCTTGTTTCTTTATAGGATGACTGACTAGTCATTCTTTTTGGCACCTCCTCAGACATAATTATCTGTATACATATAAATAATGCATATAATATCTATTCTCATGGAAATAAATATGATCATCCTAAAGCATTAAATAGGCTTAGTTTGCAAGTATGCCTATTCTTAGAATAATTGCATGCATAGTTCTATTTAACCTTGATTCCACCTATAGCTCTGTATACATCAGATTCATTATATCTCGTCATACTTCATTGTCTAAATTCAATTATGCTTCCATTTGGTTTTTATTTATGCTCTGATACAAATTTCTTTCACATCCCAATTTGACCCCTCTTACAATCAACCTAGAGTTTAACAGAGTAAGAAAATCTAAACAGGCCCCCTTCTTACTGACATCCATTCATAACTACGTCTATCATAGTCAAATGAGTAAAAAGAAATCTATATAGGCTATCGTAATATATCATGTTTTACTTAATATAAAGCATGTAATTTACCTCAATTAAACTTCACATATAATCAAAACGAATACAAAGCTTTATTAAAATATTTTAAATTTACCTATATACCCCAA
The DNA here is from genome assembly GCA_022539455.1 of Dendrobium nobile. Classification (NCBI taxonomy): domain Eukaryota; kingdom Viridiplantae; phylum Streptophyta; class Magnoliopsida; order Asparagales; family Orchidaceae; genus Dendrobium; species Dendrobium nobile. Next base: position 43,201,958 of record CM039736.1, read on the forward strand.
AAGTTTTTGTACAATCTCCACATGGATCTTTATATACACCCAAAATGTATGTATACCAAAAAAGATAGTTACCCCCTTAATGCCTTATGAGCTTCTTCCCCTTTTTATAGTGCAACCACTACTAATGAGCTAAGACTCAATGTAATACACAAGTAATATATAAGAAATTATAATAATATTGTTATCAATTAATTTAAAATATATTAGAATTTCATATTAATTATATGAAATACAAATATTATTTTCTATGTTGTCATTTGTGCAACATCTTTTAAAAAAGTCATATAATGGTTATAAGCTTGTGCACCATTTCAGCTTTTCAATTTAAGGTTAAGTCCAAATTTTCAACTTTTAAAATTGAAGCTGCTCTCTTATTTAAGATTGGGTTCAAATTCTTAACTCCTAGAATTGAGAGTGTAGACTTGTCTCATCAGGTCATTCGTTTTTACTTGTACAGTCCTATTGCCTATACATGACTTATTTTACTTTTTCAATAACAATCATTTTTAGCCCATGGCATATGCTATTATAGACATTACTCCATGAATAAATATATTCATATATGTTCATATATATTCATACATAAATATACAAGAGCAAACTGAAATAAATGCAATCATAAGCATAATAAATATGAAATGCAATTAAATAGAACATTTACTAATTCGTATAGCATCATTTGGATATCTCACCTCGCTAGGAATTTATTCTGCTAGACTTTGTCTTACTTTCCTCTTTTATAAAATCTCAATTACACTCTTCCTCATTTCATAAAATCCTTTTCTCTCTTTCTAATCTCCCTCTTTTCCTTTTTTCTTCTTTTTCTACTAAATTCAGCACACTCTGCATTCAGAAATTCCTTTTTCAGCAGCAATATAAACTAATTTCAACTACAATAGCAATAGTTTTCGCTATTCTCTTTACTATTTCTGCACACAATAATACAAAAAAAATTTTTACTAATTTCTTTAGCTTTTTACTATACTAACTTCTTTCCTACCTCATTACCTCGTAAATCAGTCACACACAGCAGGCTAATAACAACCATGGCAGTCCACCTATTTTTCCTTCACTGTTTTCTGAATTCAACAACATTCAAGAATTTTAGCCAGCACATACACAATTCTTCAGAAATTCCCATAAAACAAACACACTATACTTCAGAAATTCATATACTATATGTCAGAAAACGTAAATTTAAGCACATAATTTTCTTACCTTATTCTTTAGCATCAGCAAACAGCAGATTTAGAACCCCTTTCTATTTGCCTCCCCATCCTCTGGCGCACCCGACAGCAGAGAGTGGCTTCAAAGGCAAAAGAACCGCATGGATGGGAGGGGGAAAATGGCTTTTGTTAAAGGAGGCAATACCACTAAATGTTATAATACTATATTCCTAATTCCACTACTTCTTTCCCAAAACACACCCAACCGCATGATCTGATCAGCCCTCTGCATTCTTTGCTTATTGGATATGCTACAGTAACCGAAATAGAAAAATGGATTATTTGTTGTAGCAATTAAATCATATATTGAAGTAAATGCTAATTAAGTACTAGTCTAGCTAATACTTTTAATTAACTGTTTAAAAAAAAATTAATTATATTTAAATGTTAATGTTCCATTTAAATAAATACAAATAAATATAGCATGAGGATCGAAATTAAAATTAAAAGCTTATGAAAATAAATTGACAATTTTCATATATATGATAAAATAAGAAATTATTTTATTGAGAAATATTCATGCTTACTTTTAATAGGACACAATGGAGAAAAAGGATTCATGTAGCCGACCCCACGTAGTGGGATAAAGGCTTGATGTTGTTGTTGTTGTTGTTGTATTCATGCTTACTTTTAACAAAATTTTGTGTATTATAAGCTTTTCCTGCGGTATGACGACACATAGATGGATACATAAAGTTGTCCCCACCACGCTAGAGAAAAGTGTATATAGAGCCTACCCGCCTCGCCGCAAGCTTCGCATCAGATTTCCTCCCATCGCGCTAGAGAAAAGCTTGTATAAGTAGTTTTTCGGTGCACCGTGAGGGCTGAAAATGAGTTTTTGGAGGTTTTGAGTTTGAGGGATCATTATACCTTAGCGAGGTGGCGACGTCAACGGCAAGGCATCAACGGCGAAAAATATACACATGAGCAACGGCGATTAATTGAGGTTGTTGTGGATGGAGTTTGGGTTGAGCGGATTGAGGAGTTGGAGTGATGGGATCCAGCTGCAGGGGAGGTCTCAGGTAGAGGAGGCGAACGATAGAGTTAAGATGGATCAAATGGAGGCTGGAATCAGCACAGCTGCGGGTGGAAGATGTGTTCGGTTTGACTGATGTTGCATGGCCGATCGAGCTTGGGGTCGAATGGCTTTATGGATGGCTCGAGTAAAACATGTCAGAATAGGTATGGATGTGAGGAGGGGAGAAGAGAGTGGGGATTGGAGTAGGAGTCTTGCGAAATGAGGAAACGTGCAGGGAAGGTGAGCCTCGGGCCGATTGAGTGTATGTGATCGTAGGGAGATGGTTCGGTCAAGAATGTTTTGGCATCTGATCAGAACAGATAGGGTTGATCGAGTGATTGGAGCTGCGCTTGCGGCAGTGTGGTCGAGTAGAAACGTCCGGCCGTAAGAGGGATCGAGAAAAAAGTTCGCTTTCGGGTAGATTGGCTGCAGGTGACGAGTGAGGAAGAATCAGACGATCAGGCTGTGATAGATGTTGGAGTTTTCGTCGAGGAGTGGGGATCTCTGACAGTTGGAGACAAGCAAGGAGTGTTGGTGAGATCATGCATCTGAAACTGGAGCTTTCACGACTGAGACTAGAGAGGGCTAGGGGTCTTCTCGTGAGAGGAAGTTGGGAATAGATTGGAGATGGGATATGGAAGAATGGAGTTCGGCTGGCTGTGAGTGGGTAAGTGACGGGCTAAGATGCAGATAGCGGGATGTCTATTTTCGAAGTGCCGAACTGTAGGGGATGGGACTGTAGCAGACGGCAATACAAATTTTCGTGGGATTTGTGGAGGTTTTAGGCAGGATACAAGGTACGGAGGTCAACAGAGTTTACACCATGTTGGGGTTAAGACTCATCTTAAGGCGCACCTATGTGCATTTTGTAAGAGGCATAAGCCTAAAAAATTAGAACATAAATTCTATAAAAATTTTAGTTTATAAATGTATTTTTTGTTATTTGTCTACAAATAGAACTATGAATCAGAATCACATGCAGCTCCTCAACTTTCAATTGCAATCTGCACTCATACCTGATGCAATTTGCTCTTGCAGCTGCAACTAAGGATGTGTGAGGAGAGGAAGGAACTTACTCTAATGATGATTCTAATGAAGGCCCATTAAGTGATGAAAGTGGAGAGAATTTTTGAATTAATAAATTATAGTCTTAGGGATTTAACTACTTATTTATGTTGAATTTAGAGTGGGAGTGACTTAATATTATGATCTTACTTTGATGTTAACATATTACCTATCATTTTCTATTTTTTATTAATTTAATGTCTTTCTTTTGATGCTTATACCTCAAAATGACAACTATTGAATCTACAACTAAAAGGAGTTACTGAATCTAAAACTAAAAGTAGTCTTAGTAACATTTGATTATGTGTGCTCTATTATTAACAAGAGATTAACTTCAGCATATTGCACGTTTTTAGGAGATAATCTCATGAGTTGGAGAGGTAAAAACAAAATGTGGTAGCAAGATCTTTCACTTAGTTTGAGTTTAGATCTATGACATTGGGAATCCACGAGTGCTATTGCTAAAGATTAACCTAAAAGATTTAAAGGTTTATTGAAAAGGTCTTATGAGGCTCTATTGTGATAACAACTTAGCCATCAATATTACACATAATCTCATGCATTATGATCAAACAAAGCATATTAATGATAGATATTTTATAAAAGAGAATCTTGGAAGTAGTCTAAAATGCAACCCCATTAGTAATCGTAGGTGAATTGCTTGTGGATATGATCATCAAAGAATTATTTGGGTCATATTTGAAAAATTGTCAAGAAAGCTTGAAATGAATGATTTCTATTCATTCATTTGAGGGGGAATATAAACGGCATGCTGAATTTTTCCCTCTTACTTGATGCTGCTATTTTATGGATTTGTGTTTGTGGGATTCCTGCTACCACCTCAGCAACCCATGCAACTATTGTAATTCTATGTAGTTATTTCTATTCCCTGATCTTGCATTTTTTCTTTCGAATCTCTTGTATGATTATTTAAATTTAATACATATTTGAATAAATAAAGATAAAACAAAGTATTTTCTAATTTTTGTTATTTTTTAGTTATTTTTACATTTTTGCATTCTTTTATTATTATTTCAATAGTTTTCCATGCTTCAGGTCTTGCATGCATGGTCTATCCAGGAGCAGTGCATACTCGATTTGAACATTCTTTGGGAGTATATTGGCTGGCTGGACAGTCTCTGCAGTATCTTCAAACCTACCATGTACGTAACTTTTCCAGATCATTTTGGTTGCTTTCTTAAATGCAAACAATTATTATTATTTTTGTTTTATGCAGGGTGCGGAGCTTGATATTGATCATTTTGATGTGCAGACAGTGAAACTTGCAGGTAAATTGTAGCATCAAGACTTTCCATGAATTTGATAAATCAACTACGGTTATCATTGTTACTTGTTGCCTTAACATATGTTCAATATCTCGATGCATTTTAAGATAACAATAGTTAAGCTGTTGTTGAAAACTGCTATCAATACATTTCGTGTTACATCATTCTATTTCTTTTCTGTGTTTGTAGGCCTTCTACATGATATAGGCCATGGGCCTTTCAGCCATATGTTTGAGCATAAATTTCTCCCCCGTGTCATTACAGGGTCAAATTGGTATTCTTTTCTATTAGTATTTCATTCAGAAGTACAAAAAAATAGCTTACGATTATGTGGTTTTTCCTTGTGTAGATGACTAACCATCTTGCTCTCATGCCTGCTCATGTTTCGTTTCAGAATTTATGGTATTAATTCTCCAATTTATCTGTTGAATTCTCAAAAGTCCCATCCTTTTAATTTGATATATGAGTCAGCTCCAGAATTGTTTTTTGTTGGTTAAGTCTAGTCCTAACAATCTTTCTCCATGCTCTTAGAAAGCATGATACTTCATTTCTAGGAACATAAAGGCTTGCATTAATAGTAATAGCTCCTAATCTGCCAAGTAGTACATGTCATCCACTATCACCATTTGAAAGTATATAAATTTTATTTGCTGTACTTTTCTTTAATTTATGGATATTTCCTGTTTAGGTCTCACGAGCAGATGTCAGGGAAGTTGGTGGATTACATTGTTGATCAGCATCACATTGACATTGATTCTGAATGCCTTAAACAAGTAAAAGTAAGAGATGTTATGCCAAATATTTTTCATGTGAATGCATAACTTAGAACCCTTTTGCCTTTGCTCCATCAATTTCTTAGGACAACCCCTAGAATTAAATTTTTGTTAAGTTTTTCAGTACCTGTGACAACGCTCGCTAGATATGTTTTCGATCAAGCTCTTGGTAATTGTCTGTTTGTTGGCTCGATAAGACACATTTGTTAAGCTAATGAACATCTGGAAAGAAAAGCTCGTTAATAGCTTGATAAGTCTCATTTGTTTAAAGCTTGATAAGTATAAAATGGATCGAACATGAACTAAACACAAACTAAACATGACATCTATCTTTATAAACAAACCTACAAATAAAAAAGCTTGGATTGAGCTCGAACCAAACTTGAAGAAGCTGATAATACACTCAAATATGAACAAACACCTACTCGACTCGATTCGTCTACAGACTTAAACATGACTAAAATTTTAAATACCTCTTGTATTAGGTACTAGCCTAATACTCTCTCTTATTCTTCCAACCAAGAACCTTTGGAAAAGATTGGAACATGAATGGCGCCGGATTATTAGATGTGTTCATAGGAAATATTGAATCAGTCATCCTTATCACAACTATCTTTTCATCTATATGAATCCCCATTTTCTATTTATGAATCATCGTTTGTGTTTCTATATGAGGTGTTAAATTTATTCAACGCAAAGCGTTTTCAACAGCATCTATTCATGTTATCTTAAAACTATCAATTTTGTCCTTTCATTGTATGTCTAAATAACCCAATTTTTTTTTAACTACCTTATCTTCAATTACTTTTATTATTTTCTATAGTTGCAGCACTAACATCCCTCTAATCTAATCATTCCTTTATTTGTTTCCCTAGATTCTACATACATTCATTTTAGCACTTACGTTTACAAAATGTATAACTTAGTTATCAACAACTGCTTTATTGCGCAACACTCGTATTCTTACAATATTTTTAGCCTAACTATATTTCTATGAACTTTTTATTTTAGACCTCTGTGGTATGTTTATTTTATACTTGTCGATATTCTATTTCTTTTTAATAATATATCTAAAATACTCAAATCTATTTTATACTCTAAAAATATTGATTGATGATTATTCAGACATCCCCTAAAATTGTGTTTTATTCAATCAATCTTTGTTATTCTAATTCTACTCAATCTTTTGAACATTACTCAATTGTTCTAACTTCATAAGTATTTTGATAAATGTTTCATTAATTATGGTCATATCATATGCGGACACATCTCGTGTTAAGTGAGGTAGCTGATCTTCTGAACAATTTGTCGTTTATCACCTAATAATTTGCTTCCTTGATTTTGAGCTATCACTGGTCGTCAATTTTTTAGTTGGTTTCCCTTGTCTTTAGATATTCAATGAATAGGTTGATCGAACTCGTTGGATGACTGACCTCTATTTGCATGAATTCCTTTCTTCTCTGATAGGCCTTAAGATCTTCATTGATGGTTTCCTGTCTTGATTTCCCTACTTGGAGAAAAGGTTGTCGAGTTGGTTTTGCTCTTTAGGGATCTGAGTGATCTTGAAGTACTCTAGCTTGCTGATTTTTTCCTTCATCTTGAAGAGGCACTTCTGGAGTAATTAATCCTTGATTTCTTACTTGCCATTAATTTAGTTCACCATCAATTGAGAGTTTGAGTATATAACAAATTGAGCTACCTTAAGCCCTACAATAAGTTGCAAGCCAATGAATAGTGTTTCATACTCGACTACATTGTTGGTGACTTAGAATTCAATGATGGTTGCTTGGGTGATGGTGATTCCTATTGGGCTATTTAGAACCACGCCCACGTCAACTCCTTACTTGTCTCATGCGCCATCCATGTCAGTGTCCAATAATTCTGCAAAGTCTTTTGCTCTGACTTTATTGCTTGGACTGCTAGAGTATACTAAGAAGTCGGCGAGTGCCTGGGCCTTAATGGCCATCCTTGGCATATAGGTGATATGGAACTCTCTTAGTTCCACCGATCTCTTGAGTAACCTTGTCAAGTGATTGGGCTTTGCGAGGGCAGTTTTATGTGGGTGGCCAGTCACAACATGGATGGGATGGGCCTGGAAGTATTGTCACAATCTCTTTGTCAAGACCACTAGTGCTAATGTGAGTTTCTCCATGATTGAGCTCCTTTATTTTGTGCCTCTAAGTGTTATGCCTATGTAATACATTGGCCACTACTTCCCTTCTCTAATATGCACAGAGTTGATGGCATCCTCGCGCACTCCTAGGTACAATAACAAGTTCTCGCTTTGTCACGAACTTTGGAGGAGGGGTGGTGAGGAGAGAATAAGCTTTGACTATTGCAAGTTGACCTCGTAGTCCTCACCCTAAGTGAATTATTTTGTGCTTCAAAGGATTTTGAAGAAAGGTAAGCATCTCTCACCTAGTCGAGAGATGAAATGATTTAGCTTGACTACTCTTCAAAGAATCATTACATGTCCTTCACTCACTTAGGCGATTTCATCTCCAAGAATGCTTTTACTTTATCTTGGTTCTCCTTAATCTCCTCAAGTATAAAGGAGGAAGCCAGGAAAATTTCCTGAACCTGCACGAAAAATATACCTTAGTGGGTTCAATCACATGTTATACTTTTTGAGGGTGTCAGATATATCGTTGAGATCCTCAATATGCTAGTCGAACAACTTGCTTCTCACTAGGAGGTCGTTGACATACACCTCCATATTCCTTCCCTTATGTCTTTGAAGATCATATCCTTTATGTGCTGATAGGTTGCTGCACAATTTTTAAGCTAAAGGGCATCACGTTGTAGTAGTATATGATCTTGGAAGTGATGAATGTTATTTTCTTGCAGTCGTTCGAGTACATTTTAATTTTGTGATAGCCTGAGAAGGCATCAAGAACTCATGATTCAGTATCCCATTGTTGGTTTGACCAGGGCATCTAGCATCTATTCTAGGTAATGGGTTGCTATATCTTTTTGGCACACCGAGTTCAAATTGCTGAAATCCACACACACCCTCCATTTGGAAATCGCCTTTTGTGCCATCAAAACATTGGAAATTCAGTTTGGGTTTTGGACCTTTCTTTGAAAATAGGCTTCGACTAGCTTTTGAACTTCTCGTATGGGCTCGCCGACTATAGTAGCCATCTTCCTTATCTTCGTCTTGATGTTTTTGGAATCCATTCTTTGATTCAACCTTTGGCAGGCGACTTCCTTATCCATCCCTGACATTTTTGTTGTTGTCTATGCAGAAACATCTAGGTCATCTCGTAGTGACTGGATTAACTCGCCTCTGTGCTGCTTGCAGATGGAAGCACTTATTCTAAGAGTCCTAACAGACTCGACTTCGACTTTTTATATTTCCTCTAATGCTTTTACGGTTTCTAACTCTAGACGTTGCTCCACGTCTAGTTACAAAACTTCTTTTGGGGAAGTCGCCACCTTCCCTATTGTTCGCAGATGGTATTGCAAGATTGGGTTATGTTGCCTCTCAAAACATTCTCTTTCTTCAACAGGGAACTTGATAGCGATGTGATAAGCGGACACCTCATATCTACATACGCTTAGAATGACCTCCAAAAACTCGCGTTGTACGTCGTTGATGCATTAACTATGATGAAGTTTGTCATCGCTATGTATTTATAGTTGCCCTCGTCTTACGTGACTGGAAGGACGAACACTCTTCATCTCCCTGCGCTCATTATAGAAATCGTACTATGGTCTTACAATAGGTGTGAGTTGGGAAGCAAGCATGTTCATTTTATCAAAATAAATTTAAGATTATCTTCACAAAACACTCTATATCTATCATGATGTGTTGACCTCCACACATATGTCAAATCAACACAAGCAAAAGTGGTGAATTTGGCGACTTAAGTGACGGTTGGTGAAAGTGACACGTCACTTAAATGGTAAAACAAATTTTGATTGCCAAACAAACTCCGACGTTCGATCAAAACGTCGAATTCACCTATGGGAGAACCCCTTGCAGTTTAATCTAGCAAAAACAGTCAAAATCGGCGATCGACACCCGAAAATGACATGTAACTATGCCCAAACAACGTCCGACCAAAAAATGGACTTCGTCGTTGTGCTTGGAACATCGATAATACTCAGAAATGACTAATTTTACCAAAATAAATTCGAGCAGGAAAATCATTGTGAATCCCAAGGCAATGACCCAAAAATTGAGGCATTTTGATCCTATTTCTACATGCTATCATTCTAAAATAATAATAATAATAATAATAATAATAATAATAATGCTATTATTATTAATAATTAAATTAAAATAAAAAATTATGTATACGCTCTTGAAATCCTGTGTAAATCCTTGTATATTTGGTTACCTATCCTCGTTTCCTGCCGAAAATCATGCTCAAATCTCGCAGTCTTGCAAAAGGTGCCGAATTCAGTCGCCTGTTTCCCGTTCGCATGATTTCGTCTCCGTTTCACGCTTCCAATCTCGTTATTAAAAATGAAAGGGAATGAAGCGTTTGTTTGTTCTTCCCCTCGCACGCGAGAGCTCCTCTTACTCTTCTACTACTTCATGAACTATCCTTCGACCCATGCCTTCGATCCCGATCTCCTCATGCTCGAATTCCAGGATCGCATCTTTTCCCTGTTAGAATGAGCAGACGACCTTTGAACCCCTCAGCACATCCGCTCCTATCTCACATGAATAGACGCAACTTTCTGTGACAATCTCCAGTCAATTCTAACTCCCTCATCCGATATTTGCACTCAGCTTGTTCGAACCCGACATCCAGGCCTCTGATTTAGCCTTCTGACCTTCCCTGTTCGAAGACAAACTCAGCTGAACCAATAGAGCCAACCGAATGCTCTACCTAGCTGTAGCTACTTCACTTGATATCCTCACACACCGAACTAGAGACAGCCTCTGACACCTACATTCGATCCACACAACCCGTTGACCGCAACTTCTAACCCCATCTGTTCGGCCTTTGACGTTTACACAGGTGTTGATCCTGCAACAGCGCAACTCCCTCATGCCATGCTTGACTAGCCTGCCTCTTCCTCTCTTCCCTATCCCGACCCAAATTGTCTGCTCCTCATCACAGCCAATTCGACCCCTTAACTGTGCTGAGCCCCTCATAGCACCAAGTTGCAATTCCCACCCAGCCGAGCAGCTATTAACCTCCATGTCCTCTCTACGTGAACTCCATACTAACATCCCTCTCCAACTCCGGTTGTAGCACCTAAAGCCTCACTCAAACAACAAACTCTACATTCAAACAACCCATTACCAGCAACCATCCCAACAGCCCACTACCTTTTCTCCACTACAAACTTCATAATCCCACACCTCACCCAACTCCAATCAACCTTACAACAATTTATCTTCCTTATTATCATCAATTGTTAGTATTAACTATTACTACTAATTAATATTATCAGTTACTATTGTTAATAATATTGTTAGTATTATTAATATTAATATTATTACTATTGTTATTATTTTAAAAAAGAGAAGAAAGAGGAGAAAGAGTTAAAAAAAAGGAAAAAATGGGGAAAGAAAAGGAAATTTTGCACACTTCTTCCATCGTCGTTGCTCCGACACCACTGTTGCTCCTATCATGCAAGGTATAATACATGCCCTACATGGGGAAGACGTGGTGAGAAGTCCCAGCTCCCATAAAATCCCCTGTACGGGGAAGATGCTGGGAGGTTGCCAAATTTTTTCGCAAATAGAGGACCTGACTTGAACAAAATACATAGGACTTGAATAAAACACAGGGAATTGAACTTGCGATTACAGGAAACTAAACTTGCAATTAAACCCATAGGGAATTGAATTTGCACAACATGAACCAGACCTAAATATTTAAATTGAAATAATAACTTATGCAAATTAAATACATACAAACATGCAAGGGCTTGTGGTAGACAAAGAACTCCAAATATGAGTTGCTCGTAAGCAAAGGGATCATATGAAAAATATAACGGCATGCTTACAATCAATAACATAAAATTTTCAATGAATATCAAGAAGTTATCATATCAATAAAATGCAAACATCAACAAACAAGCATAAAACAAGTGGCAAAATAATATGTTAAACCCGCTTGCAAGAAATAGTGATCAACATATAACTAGGGGCACTGATAAATTGAAGCAGTAAATTTGCGGCGTCAAGTTATCAGACTAGAAAGTTCACTTCACTTGGAAATGCAAGTGGAGGGCTCCTGATGCATCGTACATTGTGTTTGCTAGCTGAATTACACTCCTCTAGGTTGAATACTGAAGAAAATAGCAACGTGTAGAGGATTAAATGAGCTAAACCATGCTATTTATGCATGACAGATGAAGCTCAACACGCTACTAAATGATGCCACATGATCTGCAACATTCATATAAACGGATAGTAGGCATTTGTAGATTTCAAACTGAAACCTTGTGTACTTGTCAATGCTAGTCATTTGCACAAGCCGACTATAGTTGAATGTTGCAGAAATATCCCCTCATTCATCAAAATGCATAATGATACATCAAGATGCATAATATAAAGAAAGCACACTATATAATATGCAAAATGCATTATGCAAGCACATCATCCAACGTGCAAAATGCACTATGCAGTAGTAATGGGCTATACTGACATGTAAACACATCATGCATTGCATGTGAGCACTGAATCATCATGCTAATGCATTATGCAAGCAAACAGTCAATGCATGTATACATCATGCATGCATAGCATGCAAAGAGACTGTCGGAACTCGTTCAATATGAATTAGGATGTTAAGCCTAATTAAATGTCCTAAGGCTAACCAAGAGGGGGAGTGAATTGGTAATTTAAAAAAAATTATACTTCTACTCTTGGATTTTTAGAAAACCTTTTTAATTGTTAATGCAAGTTAAATTTAAAGTTTAAAAAATAAACTTTTCAACCAGAGTAAACAACTTGCAATGAAATTAAATGCGTAAGAAAAATAAGAAAGAACACACCAGATTTATAGTAGTTCGGTCAAACCTTGACCTACTTCCACTCCCCGGAGGCACCCTCCGAGTATTGCACTAATACCACAAAGTGACTCTCCTTTTGCCCCCACAGCAAGGCGGAGAAGCCTGTACAAAATCACTTTCACCTTCCCCGGTGCGGCGGAGTAGCCGGGTTCTTTGACACCAAAGAGATCTTCTTCTCGCCAAAACTTCCCTCAAGACGACCCTTGAATCCGATGGTACTGAAGTGCAAGTTCGCCGGAGCAACCGTGTGAATATCCCCTCCACACTCCCTTGAAATCCCCTCCAAGGATCTTCTCCCTCTCAAACTCCACCCTTTCCTCTCTCCCTTTCAAGTTCTCTCTTCTAGTTTTCTCCCAAAGAACGAAGACACAATGGCTGTCAAAGATACACTTTGTCGTCCTTTTACACTCTCCAAGTGTCGGCAGAGAACCGGACCGATGTTGTTGAACTTCACTTGAGAGCCTTCAAAGGAGATGGGAAGAAACAAAGAGATCTTCTTCTTCAAGTAACCTTGTGAATCCCTCACAAACCCCTCACTTGATCTCTCACTCTTCACTCTTACAATCTTTCCTAAACTCTCACTCTCAATGATCCCTCTCAAGAGAAAACAACTCCAAAGGCACTTGTAATAGTTTCTAGGACTCCTTATATAGAAAGGATATGAAAAACCGTCCAAAAAACTGCTAAAAACATGTTTTTCTGCGCACTGGATCGTCCCGTACGAAATTGAGTTAGTACGGACGAACTGTGTAAGAAACTGTACCGTACGAACCATTTGTGCATTTGTACGAACCTAATTTCGTCCTGGACGAAATAGGTTCGTCCCGTACGAAAAAATTTCGTCCGGTACGAACAGTTATATCAAAAGTTGGTTCCGAAAACTGCAAAACTTTTCTAGAAACTTCCATCGTCGGTTCCCATCGTCCTGGACGAACATGACTTCGTCTGGACGAAATTTTTACAGAGAGAAACTCGTCCTAGGACGAAAATGATTTCGTCTGGACGATCATGACTTAGAAAAATTTTCCAGTTCAGTTCCTGTCCGTTCCATTGTTCTTATGAGGAGATAACTGACCTGATCGTCCCGTACGAACAATTTTCGTCCCGTACGATCAATATAAAATTTTTTTCAAGATCTCCTTAAGTGTGTGTGTGTGTGTTTTAATTCACTCAATTTACAATCACTCCCTTTTAAGTTTATTTCAAAGAAAAGTACAAGCTTCAAATCATAGAGTATTTCATGATAAATTGATTTTGAAGTCTTCGTTTATCTAAATCACTCCCTTTTAAGTTTATTTCAAAGAAAAGTACAAGCTTCAAATCATAGAGTATTTCATGATAAATTGATTTTGAAGTCTTCGTTTATCTGGAGTTCGATTGTCCTGAAATGTTAGTTCACACAACAGCAAAAACAAATCTTCCAAAAAATGTTAGGAGATAACAATACATAAAACAATAATATTTGGAATCATCAAAACTATACAAGTTGCAAGAATGTAAAACATGCAAATAGCAACTTTTCTAACAATCTCCCCCTTTTTGATGATGGCAAAACAATTATTGTTTGTATAATTTACAATTCTAAGAATCTCCAAACTCCCCCTGAATTAATGAACATATGAAAATAAGGAGGCATTAAAAAAAATATTTTTGTTTTCAAAATTTTTAGATATACAAAACAAAACAAAATAAACACACAACGATACGAATTCACAAGACACAACAAACAATTTCTCCCCCTTTTTGACAACATCAAAAAGTGAAGAAAAAGCTAGAAATGTAAGTAGACATATGAAAATCATTTAAAAATTTAACATTTAAAGTGATTGACATAAGGTATGCAAATAAAATTAAAACATTAGCCTAATCATAAAATTTATAAAATTTAAGAAGAGATATAACATAGAAACTAAAAAGAATTTATCAAAACATGAGTATATTTAGACATTTAAGATAGAGAAAACCATTGTAAAAATGATGATATAAAAATTTTATATTTCATATTTCAATATGTAATATAAATGTACATAAAATCAATTTGAATTAAAAGATTAAAAAATTAAGGAAAGAAATAACTACCACATGTGGTGCTTTGCGCATCTTTTTCAATTTGGTGGCACATTTTTGTGCTTCTTTTCATTTGTTGGGCTTATTTTGTGCCTCTTTTTCACATTGCGAATCATTGCGCATTTCTTTTGATTTTTTTTTTGTACATTTGTACAATTTTCAAGAGTAATTATATTCTTTCCAAAATCAATAATCTAAAACTTCAAATCTTTCTAAGTGCATAAATATTAATTGATAAGTGAAATATAAAATAAGAAAACATCACAATTGCAATAATAATATTAAAATTAATGTAGTCTAAATAAAAGACATGAAATTGACAATCTTAATAATATCAAGTTATAAACACAACTTAAATTTAGAAAAATTAGATTTTCTAATGAATTCAATTTTATGTTGCAGTTCAAAATATAGCACTTGTAAGATCAAAAATTTAAGGGTTTTTCATATAGGCTAACGAACATTTCAAACACAGAACAAAAACACTTAAACATCCAAAAGAAATCTAAAGCAATAAAAGAATAGAAAAACACTAAACAAAATACAAGTACACAAACTATAAAAATCTTCATATCACATTCCAAATGTCTCACAACAAGAAACATGGAATTCGATATAAAAATATCTCAAAATCATATAAAACACACAAAAATTAAAAATAGAAAAACACATAAAACAAACAAAAATAAATATACAACTAATAAAAAACATGCACACAAAAACACATAAACAAAGGGTTTAAACATCATTTTTCTCATGGACTGATGATTCAGAAGCTAGATCTGCCCAGGAGATTTTTTGCTTTTCATTATTTTCCCATTTTATAATTTGCTTAGTTTTGCCCTTTTCTTTAGCAGGAAGAGTTCTCAAATTAGGGTACTTACTTTTCAGATGTCCAGATTTCATACATCCAAAACAAATAATATTTGAAGAAATCTGAACATTCTTACCATTTTTACCATTATTCCACTTTTGTTGATGCTTATGCTTGTGCTTTCGTGGACTTTTCAATTTGCTTGTTAAGTCATCGCTTTCCTCACAAACTAAGCAACTTTTCTCCACGTCTTCCGCTTTTAGCATTATTGTTTCACCTGCATCCAAAAGTCTTTGACCCAAATATTGTTCGTAGGCAATGAGTGAGCCAATCAAATTATCAATAGAATATTCATTCAAATTTTTGGATTCGTAAATAGCAACAACTTTGGCATCAAACTTGTCAAGTAAACAACGTAGAATTTTATTGACTATTTCAAAGTTTGAAAATTCTTTACCTAAAGCATGCAATGATGTTACAATTTGAATAAACCTAGTATACATGTCTAAAATCGTCTCATAAAATTTCATGCTAAAGAGTTCATAGTCATGCATCAAAAAATTCAACTTAGATTGCTTGACTTCACTAGTACCTTCATATGTAATGCATAAACTGTCCCAAATTTCCTTGCCGGTAGTACATGTAGAGATTCTCATATAATCTTCATAATTTAAAGCACAGAACAAACAATTCATATATTTAGCATTTAATTAAGCATAAATTTGTTCTACTCTACTCCATTCAGAAAGGGGTCTCAATTTTGATTCCATTTATAATACGTGACGGTACAGAATAACCACTTTGAATCATATGCCACATTCGATAATCTATTGATTGCAAGAAAGTAAACATTCGAATTTTTCAAAAATTAAAAGAAATTTTTTCAAATAATGGTGGTCTAACAATCGAATATCCTTCTAACGTTT
Organism: Dendrobium nobile; assembly: GCA_022539455.1. Lineage (NCBI taxonomy): Eukaryota > Viridiplantae > Streptophyta > Magnoliopsida > Asparagales > Orchidaceae > Dendrobium > Dendrobium nobile. Next base: position 43,218,117 of record CM039736.1, read on the forward strand.
TACGGTTTCTAAAATTAGCCATACTCGTTTTTCAAAAAGTAGTCTAAACTTATGATTTTGAAACAAAGCTCTGATACCACTTCTCGGAACTCGTTTAATATGAATTAGGATGTTAAGCCTAATTAAATGTCCCAAGGCTAACTAAGAGGGGGGGTGAATTGGTAATTTAAAAAAAATTATACTTCTACTTTTGGATTTTTAGAAAACCTTTTTAATTATTAATGCAAGTTAAATTTAAAATTTAAAAAATAAACTTTTCAACCAGAGTAAACAACTTGCAATTAAATTAAATGCGTAAGAAAAATAAGAAAGAACACACCAGATTTATAGTGGTTCGGTCAAACCTTGACCTACTTTCACTCTCCGGAGGCACCCTCCGAGTATTGCACTAATACCACAAAGTGACTCTCCTTTTGCCCCCACAGCAAGGCGGAGAAGCCTGTACAAAATCACTTTCACCTTCCCCGGTGCGGCGGAGTAGCCGGGTTCTTTGACACCAAAGAGATCTTCTTCTCGCCAAAACTTCCCTCAAGACGACCCTTGAATCCGATGGTACTGAAGTGCAAGTTCGCCGGAGCAACCGTGTGAATATCCCCTCCACACTCCCTTGAAATCCCCTCCAAGGATCTTCTCTCTCTCAAACTCCACCCTTTCCTCTCTCCCTTTCAAGTTCTCTCTTCTAGTTTTCTCCCAAAGAACGAAGACACAATGGCTGTCAAAGATACACTTTGTCGTCCTTTTACACTCTCCAAGTGTCGGCAGAGAACCGGACCGATGTTGTTGAACTTCACTTGAGAGCCTTCAAAGGAGATGGGAAGAAACAAAGATATCTTCTTCTTCAAGTAACCTTGTGAATCCCTCACAAACCCCTCACTTGATCTCTCACTCTTCACTCTTACAATCTTTCCCAAACTCTCACTCTCAATGATCCCTCTCAAGAGAAAACAACTCCAAAGGCACTTGTAATAGTTTCTAGGACTCCTTATATAGAAAGGACATGAAAAACCGTCCAAAAAACTGCTAAAAACATGTTTTTCTGCGCACTGGATCGTCCCGTACGAAATTGAGTTAGTACGGACGAACTGTGTAAGAAACTGTCCCGTACGAACCATTAGTGCATCTGTACGAACCAAATTTCGTCCTGGACGAAATAGGTTCGTCCCGTACGAAAAAATTTCGTCCGGTACGAACAGTTATATCAAAAGTTGGTTCCGAAAACTGCAAAACTTTTCCAGAAACTTCCATAGTCGGTTCCCATCGTCCTGGACGAACATGACTTCGTCTGGACGAAATTTTTACAGAGAGAAACTCGTCCTAGGACGAAAATGATTTCGTCTGGACGATCATGACTTAGAAAAAATTTCCAGTTCAGTTCCTGTCCGTTCCATTGTTCTTATGAGGAGATAACTGACCTGATCGTCCCGTACGAACAATGTTCGTCCCGTACGATCAATATAAAAACTTTTTCAAAATCTCCTTAAGTGTGTGTGTGTGTTTTAATTCACTCAATTTACAATCACTCCCTTTCAAGTTTATTTCAAAGAAAAGTACAAGCTTCAAATCATAGAGTATTTCATGATGAATTGATTTTGAAGTCTTCGTTTATCTGGAGTTCGATTGTCCTGAAATGTTAGTCCACACAACAGCAAAAACAAATCTTCCAAAAAATGTTAGGAGATAACAATACATAAAACAATAATATTTGGAATCATCAAAACTATACAAGTTGCAAGAATGTAAAACATGTAAATAGCAACTTTCCTAACAGAGACTACATTCTATGTTCGCACATTAAACCACTATGCTGCATACTAGCACATCATGCTACATGCAAAATGCCGTTGTACATGCATACATATAAATATATAAGTGCATACACGTGCATATTAATATATAGATGAATGTATAAGTGTGTATGCAAGCATGCAAATATGACATGGAAAATGTATGCAATTAAATACTTGCATGGGCCCTGACGAGCATGATGTATGCACACACGTGTTGTCTAAGGAAGCTTCGCAGTTCAATAAATGAACCTAAGCTCGAGTTCTGTCCTTTTATGTGAATAGATAGAGTCGACACGGCTCGAATCGTCAAACAAATATACTGTCATAACGCTAATTGGCATATTTATTTTATACGTTCATATTAGATTTTCAAATACTATTATAAGAAAAATTCACTAATAAAGATATAGAGCCAATGAAGAACCTGATCCTCTATTGGCAAATAGACAGAGTCGACAAGGTTTGTGCCACAAAAAATGAAATTACCTATAAATACCCTAATGATTTTCTTGTTAACAGACAATCTCAACCAGAGGGGACCCAAAACATTCAATGCCTCTAAATTCCCATAAAATACATTCACTTGACTTTAACATATTCATGAATTGATACATCCTCAAAAAAAAATGAATTGATACATCCTCAAAAAATTATCTTGATCGCGCACGAATCTTGAGGAAAAATCAAGTTGGAAACTTCCAAAATTAAAAATGGGACCATCCGAACTCCAATTTCAGCAAACTTATAGTCGAACTAAACATCTCAAGAATACAAACCCTACGACACCAAAATCGACTCAATCCGAGTCCAAATGGGTCCAAATCAAGGGCCTGAAGCGCTGTTGGAAGGTTCGAACAATAATTTGGGTTACCAAACGATTTCCAAATGTGACATTCTTATTGTCGAACCGAGTTGCTTGACGAGACGAATCCAACTAGCCCAAGATCACAGATTTCTGACATCATTAAGACCTTCAAATGTCTAGCGAACGGTCCACGATCAAGGGACTTAGCATCGGCCGTCCATCCAAACCGCTCCCTATTTATGGGTCATGCCACTCTAGGAAATCTATAAATAGACCCCTCCTTCCTCTTGAAAAGAAACCCTAAACCTAATAATGAAAGTGAGTGATTGGAGAACGCTCTTGCCTCCTTGCCTCCTCGACAACTGCCTGGAGTCTCACCAGATCACCACTTGAGGCCCTGAGCTCCACAAGACCACCTATTGAGGCCCTGAGCTCCATCGGATCACCACTTGAGGCTCTGACCTTGGCCGGACTACCACCCACCACCTGACGCCCGGAGTTCCTTCGGACCACCACCAGACACTCGGAGTTCTGCTAAACCATCACCTAACACCCAGTGTTTTGCCAGACCATGACCTGACAACCGATGTTCTACTAGACCACGACCTGAAGCCTGAATTTCCAAGTAATGTTAGACTTCCGACGGATCACCAAGTGATGTCAGACTTTCATCCCCATTTGTCGCTAGATTTCAACCATACAGTTGGCATTTGTAATCTGATCACCCTCAAGGATGAGTCAGCCTACTGTAATATACTCGAATTTAAGTGGAATCATTTTCAACTGGGCTAGACCCGTGGTTTTTCCCCTTTTCAGGATTTTCCACATAAAAAATCTCGTGTTCTTTGTGTGTAAGTTGGATATCTGTACAATGCTAAGATGTGTGTTTATAACTTTATCGCCACGTATATTCTAGCCTCCAACATGAATGATATTAATGTTTAAAATTGAAATAAAATGCCAAAATAATGAAAAGAAAAATTAAAATAAAATTCACTGACAAGTTTGAAAAGCACTTCAGCTCGTAAAGAGCAAATGTTTGGTCGTGAATATCAATAGGATTCATTTTCAATCCGTCTTTTGTTATTGAGGATGTGATACGTATCCTCTAATCATTGATTTCGCCGTCAAATGACACCATAGGTAAACGGTTCTGCTCAGGACCCTCTAACTGGGTGACTTTGTTGTCAAATGACACCATTGAAATGCGGTCATTGTCAAAGCATGTGTGTTTCCCAACAATATTAATTAGTTGAGTAATGAATCAATAAGATATAATCGATAGGGCACAAAGCCCTCTATTAGCTAAGGTGGTTTCAAATTTGTCCCTCTAAGCAAATATCTATTCATAGGTCTACAAGGTACCCTTGGACTAAGCAATCAATGGTTGCCAACAAGAATCCTTCTATTAGGTTGGGTCTACTACCTCCTCTGACTAAGTAGAACAGAGACTATAATGTCTCGAGACGACGGAACCATGCGATCTTGTTTGAGTCTATCATCATTCCCACCACCATTTGCGTTAAGTATAAGATGGTGAATTTCTAATTTTAGATGTTAAATTTTAAATTCCTAAACTTGTTGCCACTATACGCTAGATACTATGTATTATTTTGATGAGTAGCCTTAATCAAAAATTCTTTCTTGCCATTGGAAGGGATAATTAAATATAAGGGCTTATGCCTATAGGAAAGCAGAACTCAAATCATTAAGTCCTCCCAAAATGAGGGCGAAATCTTTGGGCAATGTCTTATTCAAAATTCAATGTCTTTTAAAAATTTAACTCAGAATATACTCCTTAAAACTCTCCTCGACGAATCAAAAAAAGAAAGGGGCCGCAGAGAGGCCGGGTCGCTACTTTTTGGGCCCACATCATGTTATTGATTTGATAGTTTGCGACCAGAACTATGTTCATCGTGGTGTCATTGTGTGGGTTCCTTCTTGCATGATTGATGCCTTCAGTGAAGGTGCTTGGGGTGATGTCTACTATGGGAACTTGTGAAGTACATCTTGAGTTTACTTCTCCAACTATTGTTCTTTTCGCCCTTGCGGGCTACTCCACTTTTTCGTCAAGCATGATAGCGAGTACAGCCCCCACAATGTGCTCAAAGTGAGTTGGAACTGGCTCGTTCTCACTACTTTCAGTTCTTGCCTTTCCTAGGCACTATCTTGAGTTAGTGAGTACAAACTCTTTCAACTTTCTTGTCTTGCCTCCATAAGGCTTTGCAAATGATGACGCTCTTTTGTATTGTGGTTGTGATCCTTGTAAAACACACAATATCTAGAGGTATCCTTGGTGTGCAACATCACTATCATTAGCATTGGGCGCTAAAAAAACTCTTTGTTTTGAACAGCATCATGGACACTCTCAGGGAAGTGTAGGTGTGGTAAGTCGACAAACGATGAGCAACTTCTTTGTGGAAGCCGTGTAGCACGAATTGGCTCCTCCACCCTTGGTGTTAGTTGCCTTGCAATCCTCTGTGGCCTTGTTTGTAGGGGTGCCCTTTGGTGCTCAAGAAGATGTCGGTCTCAGGACAAATTCAGTCTCTTGTCTCTTGGATGGATTCATTCCCTTCACCTCCTAGTTATTTCTCACTCTTAATGGTGAATTCGTGATGCTGAGTAGCTATGGAAGACTTAGCCGCTCTGTTGTACTCGGCATTCACATGACTATTGGCCAGTTCCAATAGTTTGACGTGTGTTCTTAATGCTTCAAGCCAAGGGCATACCTGAATGGACACTATCTTAGTCCTTGGGTTAGTGCAGATTAGGAGACTGCATGCTTGAGATATTTTACATTCAACATCTTTGTTTGGAACCTCATGATCAAGTTTCTCAGCAAGGCTCTTGCCTCATCTTTGGTAGAACTTGCAAACTTTTTTGCGGGTTTTGGGTGCTAGCAAGCTGGGTTACTAACATTCTCTTGAATTTAGAAAAAAGTGGTGATCATCTAAGTATTGATCCCTTGACGGTTGTGAAGAACAAGCAGCACTTGAGGGTGTTGTCAATATCAAGTCGGGAGGTTATGGACTTAAAGTTTGTTATGTGGTTAGTGGGGTCAATCTTTCATCTATAAGACTCCAGGCTTGGCACCCAAAATCTAGGAGGTAGCCTGACCTCTGTGATTTCCCTAGATAAGGCATTGATGAGATCTGACTCAGTTCTTATGACTCGTCTTGCATGTTTGTTATAATCTTCATCGTTCGTCATATTGCTAGCAAGATTAGGGATGCTTGTCGACGATATTGCTTGGCTGTTGGGTTTTCTACAATGACTGTCGAATAAGAAGAATCCTTGGGAGTACTTTTCTTATAGGCTTGCCCTTGGAATCAACCCACAGCATATTGGATTGTCTTCATGGTTTGATCCTCATTTTTAGTGAGGTCCTCGTGAGTTGTGTAATTGGCTTGATCTATGTTCAGGGATGGCTCCTATTGATTACTTGTTCAGGAGGGAGTGTTTTTTTGTCATTGGCATCAATCCATGCGCAGCGCACCTTAGAGGATGTTGGATTTGATTTTATTCATAGATGACACCCAACCTTACTTGCAGGTGGATTGGACAAGTAGATGAGTAGGAACCTGGGTGAGAATGGAGATTAAAAAAATGGAATTGGAGAGTGAAAGTGAATCTTGAAAGTGCTAAGAAAATTAGAGCTTTAGAAATTACAAAGTTTCCACCATCAAAAGAAGGGAAAAGTTTTCCTCATATGTTCCTCATGACACCTTATTTATAGGGTCACAGGGGTATAAGAAAGGCTACACAAAGAAAAAAATCAAAAATGCATAACACCACACAGTCCTTGTATACAACATTACACGATGCTCTAGACACGTTTCGCTCTCTGATTGAGTTAGAGACAACTGGGGTTGAGGATCTATCTTTGGGAAAGTGATGGTCACTTGGCGAATTCAGAAGAGGATGTGCTCCATGGCATCAAGCGAAGTCTATGAGTTGGTGCAGAGCAGGGTGAACACAATGTCATGATGGTGACTGGAAGTTACTAGGTATCTAGGATTAGCCTCGAGTCGTATAAGGGAACAGAAGAGTGAGTTGAGGTAGCTCAGGGATTTAATTGTGGTAAGTGCTGATAGGGTTAGTTAAGAATCCCATGTAGGCACTTTGTTGTAGCTGAGCTTGGATGGAGGCATGGTTGCTCTAAGAGAGTGCGATCGATCGATAGTGGAATTACGGCACCTGTCAAATGCTGAATTGCTGACTTGATGATGAACCTCCAAGTTGACACATGCGAGGTGAGTTTCCTTGAGAGCTAGGTGTGTGACGCCTGATGATCTGGTTGGGCGAGTCCTCCATTGGGCTCCAGGAAAGTGTCAGCGACTTTTAGACTACTTAGATGAGTTCCTCCTATGGGTACCCTTAAAGGGCGAGTTCCTCTATCATGACCTACTGGGTACCTGCTAAATAACTATAAATGCATATGTGAGTATAAAATTTTAATATACATTTAACGAACATCTTTTCTATGCTGCACCAAATCAATTTCATTCTACTTATGTGCCTTCTCAAGATCAATTAAAATCATGGTTTCTCTATATATTTCTATTCTTAACAAATTAACATTTTCATAATGGATATTCTTGGCATTAATTCATATTGCTTCTCCGGAATGGATGTAATTTTTTCATGCCTATGCTTCATTGCTATTTCCTTTCATTTTCACAAATTTGATTCTTTTAAAATGTAATCTTGAATATCTTTTCTTTTAAAATATTGGCATAAATTATTTTTTTTTTTTTCAATTCATTTGATATCCTTTTCATCTTCGAAAATTTGTTGGAAAGAAAATTATGAACCAGTTTATTGCAATATTTCAAATAACTCTCCAATTTTGAAAAAGGTATCTCTTATATAAATTATCCTTTCACTAAACCTACTCACCTCAACAATTTTATTTTAACCTCTTTATCTACTATTATCTTAACCATGTTTATATTATTTTATTTTTTAACTTTTTCCGTTATCTTAACCTTGTTTTTATTGTTAACCTTTCCAACATACAATAATTTATAATATTTGCGAATGACTTTTAAATCCTGTCTTTTCCATTTAATTCCCTACAAACAAACAATAATTATGATTCTTTTAATCTTAATTTCCACAAATTCTTTTGTCTTCTGTTCAATGGTCTTAAAATTATATGCATGAAATCTAATTTTACTTAATCCAAGGCAATTCTGGCTCACCTTTCACCACAACCGAAATCCGTTCTGAGTCATGTGCCAGCCAACCCTTTCTTTTTTTTTTCTTTTTTTTCTTCTCTACTACAAAAAGGTTAAATTGTGGTGAAACGCTTACATGTGATGTCCTGGCAAACTCTTATTTACTTCTCACTATAGTTGTTTTGGTCATGACATGCTGCTTCTGAAAAAATTTGTAGCACTAACAACATTTAAATTTTGATTCATCACTTTGTTTTTATTCCTCTTTTTAGGAAATGATTATTGCCAGTTCGAATGTGTCAGTGGCAAATGTAAGTACATTGGCAGCTTCGCATGCTCTTTGATTTTATATACTATTTCTGAAATCAAGCATCTTCCTACAAACTAAATTATAATTTTTTTATTAATCTGTTTTCTTGAAAACGTGATGGCGTGCAGAGAATGAAAGAAAAACGGTTTCTCTATGACATCGTCGCTAATGGACGCAATGGAATTGATGTTGACAAGTATATGATGGTTATGACTTATGAGTTAATTTCCTTAGATGTCCTTCCATTCAATTCAACTGGATTTTATGCTGTGAGGACTTTTAATTGATATGCAGGTTTGATTATATTGCTCGTGATTGTCGGGCATGTGGACTTGGGTGCAATTTTCAATTCAGGAGGTATATTTTGACTATTAATGAATTCACGATAATCCCAAGAGTTTAGGCCTTTGTGAATTGGGTGTATTAGTAGTGTATGCTTTGTCACATGACATTCATAAAATTTTCTAACAGAATTTGGATGAGACAACCTGTCAAACCATGATTGTTACGTGAATTGTTTACGTTCTTGATTTGGTATGTATAAATAATTATTTTCTTATGATACACTTGAAACTGCAAACATAATATAGACATCATGAGGAGAATATAAGCATCATTCAAGGGTTTCTTCCAATATATGTAGTTTGAGTTTTAATTTTTTTTCTTTCGTAATTGTCTTTCCACATAAATTATCTCAAATCATAATGGCATTTTGCCACATTAAGCAACCTCTTTATTTATTCTTATAGACCCACAGCATCCTTTGTATGATGTCTGAATTGGTCAAATTTGTAGAGTATTTGATTTTGATATAATGGTTATCAACTATACCAAATTAGTTAAGCTGGTTTTTTGATGCAATCATAATTTATGTATTTTCATTATCGAATATTGAACATTAATTTTTAATTTAGTTTTTGTATTTTTTTAGCTATCCAATAATGGGAAAGCATCCAATGATCATGGTAGGTTGTGCTTGGGCTTTGGTAGACCTTTGGTTTGCTAGCTTGATGGGTCCTTTGGGTTGCTGCTGGTTCTCGGGTTGGCTTATGGTTCTCGGTTTGAGCTTATGAAGATATTGGGAGGTGATGGTTTATTGGAGTTGAGCTTTTCTCTCTAAGTTGTTAGCTCATTAATGTTGAGCTGAAGTATAGTTCATTTATTGGGGGAATTTATTGAACTACCTAGCTCATTAATCTAAAAAGGTATGCTCTTAAGTCTTGGATTCATTTTGGAGTGGACTTGTCTCTTTTCCTCCCCTTTTCTTCTCATTTCCCTGAGTTGGGTGATTTCCCGTGCTCTGTCCCTTGGGTTTTCGTGGCTGGCTGTTGGTTTCCTGTGCTGGGTGGTTTTCCCGTGCCTTTTCCCCTTTGGTTCTTGCGGCCGGCTCCTCGGTTCCGTGCTGGGCTGCTCGGTTCTGCTATTTTCTGCTTGATTCTGTGAATCTCCTTCTTTGTTTTGTAGTGTCGTTTGGGAATTGATGTTGTGGATGTTGGCCTTTCATTTCCTAAAATCTAATTGGCTTATTTTGAGGTTTATGGCTATTTGGTTCCCCACTCTTGCCTATATATAGAAGATAATTTTGAGGGGAAAGGTTGTTAAATTTGATTGAGCATTGTCTCTTAAAAAACCTGAAGGTTTTCTTCTTCCTGGAAAAGCTTGAGAGCTTTGTCCACATCTTCTTCTCCTCTACTTCGTCTAGGCTTCTTACCTCTTTCTTCTCTATACAAGTTCCACTCCATTTGTATCCTTCTTCTTGAGCTTTGGAGGTGTTTGTTGGCTGATTTGGGAGCATTTGCTGGAGGAGTTTGGTTGGACGTTTGGACTATCTTGCTGTGGTAGGCCATCGGTTTGCTAGCCCTAAGCACATACTTTACTTAACCTACAATTCGATGCATGTGAGGAAACCGTTCTGTCGGTTGTTCTGATGATAGCGTCTTTTTATATTTCTTTTGTTTCTTTTGATTTCTTTTCTCGTTTTATCTATCGGTTTTTGATGTTATAGATGATTGCTACTATTTGAATCGAGTTTGGTTATAGTTTTGCCCATTGTTCTCCTTTTGTGGTTTTTCTAGCATGTGCTTGCATCATTTTCTGAGAATTTCAACTTTACTAAGCAATTCAAAAGCAAAGTTCTTGCTTTTAACTGAAGTACAATTTGTCAATAAAAGGTTTATTGAAAAATAAAGAATGCTCATTGAATCAGTATTATCATTTGTTTCAAATATTTAAAGTTCTCTTTGTAAATTCTCATCCATTCACTTATGCTAATTTACTATAAGAGATGCTAAATTTATTTTGCAGTCTTTTTGCACAGCACCTATTATCTTTGTTCCACCTATCTTCCTTCCAAATCCCAGCACAATAACTATATCTAACTTCTTATTTTACATCTTCCAATCTCCATTGTACATGTTGACGCTACTTAAACATTATTTTCTGACAATCTTTTCTTCAATATGAGCTATTCTCACAATACCTATTTAATAATTATTTATGATTCTATCTTCTTAGTTTTACCTACAATTTTAAAATTATTAATTCTACCACACTCAATTATACTAACAATGATTTCTCTTTTGCTTAGATCTTCTTCTTTTTTTTTTCTAGCTTGTCTGATTATTAATTTGAGATATGTACCTTTATGTTTCTATGACATTCTCTCATTCCATAGTACTCCTAAGTTCATCATTCTAACTGTTAGGTTGAGGAGTCTAATTTTTTCCCTATAACAAAACCTTTATGCTGACTTGTGCTTCAACCTTAATGTTAAGGTCGCTGTGGGGGTTGGAGACTCTCTCAGGGCTTTGGAGGTGGAGCTCTCAAAAGATATCCAATATTATGAGTTATTTTATAAAAGGTGTGTTGAGGATTCTATTGCACTTTTTGGCTTCCCTAGTATTCCTTTTATTAGGGGCACGACATTTAGTTAAGATTTGGGGGAATAGGGCTTTAAAAAACTCCACACTTGGAACTTATAGTAAAATCTGCAGTAGTGACCCTTGGATGTAGCCATCATTTGAACAAAACCTATAGAAATTTCTTGGTGCGTTTTGGTGGTGTGTTTTGTTGGAGCCGTGCAATTTAACTCAAATTTTGTTGAAACCTAAAAAGTATTGTAGGGCTTCTATTTGGAGACTGCAAATGCATGGCGCTTAACATGAATCATGATTGCTAGAGTACTTTTTTTTTATAAAATAACTATTTTTTTGCAACTACGGTAATTCTCTCCTTCGTTTATTGTAGGTTATTGCAAAGCATGCGCATTATGGATGATGAAATATGCTATCCTACTAAAGAATGTTAGTACTTTCACAGATAGAAAACAGCTTAATTTCAGCATACTTGCCTGACCTGATATACTTGTGAAACAGATCTCACAGTCCACAAATTGTTTTCAACTCGTGCTGACCTTCATCGTACTGTATACACCCACGCTAAAGTTATGGTATTATGAGCACTTTTTTTCTTTATATATATATATATATATATATATATATATATATATATATATATATATATATATATATATATATATATATATATATAGATATTTATTTATTTATTTATTTATTTATTGTTATTTTTATAGTATTTCTTTTGATGATTGTTGAAGCTCCGTTTGATATAGGCCCATTTTATGCTGTCTATCAAAAACATTTTACATTAAAGCCTAGTTTTTATTGTTGTTTGATACTTTCTTCTTTAGTTTTGTATGCTCATGTCATCCCTTTCTCCTAACAAGAATTGTTCAATTTACACTTCTAATAATGCCTTGACATTGATATTGTTATTCTTTTCTATTAAAACATTCCTTCCTTTTTGGGTTTAAAAAACATAGAATTCATTTAAATTATCAACTAATTTCATCGCTACATACAACTCTTTTTGTATTGTAATGGGACCTAGCCTTATACATTAGGTATGCCTAGTTATTGTTTTGTAAACATTTAACAACTTAACTTTTTTTTAATTGATAATCTATGATGCACAGACAAGAACACAACGATGCAGCACGAACACTGAAAACGTCAATTATTGAAAATAAATGACACGGATATGGCTTGGGCACAACATTATAGTTTTAATAGCTTAAAATAGTGCATAAAAATAAATAATTATAACATTTGCTTGCTAGTTGCTATGGTGAGGACGGTGAGAAGACGGTTGAAGGAGATACCGTGCTTTGGGTGATAATGGTGTCACTTGCGTGAGAATAAGGACTGGAAAAAAGGGTTATTCTGCCTTGGGGTTTTCGATTCTTAGAAAATCAAAGTGGGAGGATCCTTGTAGTCGGAAGAACAAGATGAGGCGAGATGCAAAGGGCTCTTAGATGAATCGAGCTACGAAGAAGTCAACTCGGATGCAAGCTGTAAGGGAGGAAAGATTGTTTTATTTGAATGCGCAACGTGGGTGAGGCTAGTTACGACCTTTGATTGAATTCAATGCAGACCAGAGTTCGAAAGCAGTTGCTGAAGGGCGTTGGAATTAGGCCTTAAAATGGAGTTATTAATAACTCCATTTAATAAAGCAAAACTTCCAAACAGCTAATCTTAAATTAACTTTATTGTTTTAAACCAGAGAAAGCACTAATAACATGGTCCGAAACGAGCCTTGATAAGTTCAAAAGGATAAGATAAATCAATGTTGACAGCAGAGTGAAAGTTATAATATCATGTTACATGTTTTACTTTGTTTCAATTATTGATAAACAATGCATACAGAAGTAACCACTATAATTGTGGAAGTAGCTAAATTTGCACTACTACCTCCAATATGCACCTTGATGAAAGAAAAGTTAATGAGACAAGTCTAAGATCTCACAACAAATTAAAGCTGTAACAAATATGTATGTTAAAAGATAAAAGAAACGCATCCAAACATTTCCAATTGGTAGAAGACTCTTAAGGTTTGAATTTCAAAAAAAAAAAAAATGGTCTTACATGTTCACTTAGCCCTGATACTTCTGAAGTGCAACCTTCCACGGAAACATAAAAGCACTATTGTGGTTCAATATATTCCATATAATAGCAAATCCACTACCAACAATCACCAAAGGAGCCCATAATTTCTCAATAATTTATAATAATTGAGAAAATAACGAATTCTAAAAGGATGGGTGCTTCAGTTTGATTAGAATTTTTTGCAGAATCCATCATTAAAATTATAAGTCGAAGATGCGCTTTAGATTGAATGAAATCCTTGAAGGTTTACTCTAGGTTTATACAAGTTCAAAATTGGGTCGATTGGAATGCTTAGATGGTATAAAAGAAATGATAATGATCATAGATCTTTTGCCACAATTTCAAAAAATAAGTAATAAGTGAATGCTATGTTAAGATGTGTAAGGAGGTTCTCTTAAATGGGGGAGCAATTTGAAATCTAAAATGGAAGATTCACCTATATGAAATTAGACCCTAAAGCGACATGCGACCCCTAATTTATGACAAGGACGATGTTTGTCGGATGCATTATGGAGGTGCCGTTGCAAGGAGAGTATTGGTACTGATGACAAGAATGAGTATTGTGTATTGAGTTGAGGAAGGACTAAGGAGATGTAAGGAGCTAATAATATTAGGTATGAAGTTAGGGTATTTTCGTTATTATTGGGTCTCAAAACAATGGGAATCTAAGGAACAGGAAGACCTTTGTTGGTTCTGAGCAGCAGACGTGAAACATAAAATTTTTTGTAACTCCGTTTTCATGCAATACCCAAACAAACGTTCAGTTTATTTTCATAAAGTAAAGTTGTAAATAAGCCAATCCAAGTGGACCCTTAGTTTATTTTGTTCCTAATCTGGATGGTTAGAACCAATCCTTAAGCATGAGAGGCCTATGTCTTTATAGCATTGGCAAACCTTTGGTCAAACCTCTAGACTATTGTTTTATTTATAGATTGTTAATCTTTAAAATTTTTTTTGAAAGTTTTATAAATGTATAGAGTTGTGAATGTCTAAAACGAAGTTGTTTATTATAAAATAAATCCGAAGGAATGAATCTTCTATTTGAAGATAATGTTTTGTGGAATTATGAAAATAGCCAGGGAATAGAAAGAAATTTTCGTTCAAATATGTAAAAGCATTGAAAAAGGATGCGTAGGATCTGGGAGCACACAATATCCTGTGCTGTGATGTCTTCAAAAGAGGCCAAGCTTGTTCTTGGGAACAGCATATTCATTGCATTAGCAAACCTTTGGTCAAACCTCTAGATTATTGTTCTATTTGTAACCTTTAATAATTTTTTAAGATTAATGGTATATATGATGTATTGCTGGTTTCCAGTTCGCTTATTGAAAAATTTACTTCATCTTAATTTATACTTATTGCAAGGTTGGGTTAGTAATTTATGTTGTAGAAGGCCATCTAGTGCTGATTTTGATATGATGCTATACAATTTTATCGCTCGTCTCCATCACTCCTTTCCTTCTTGTCAATTTTCTACTGCATGATCTGTTTTATGAGATTACTGTACATTATTGTGCAGGCAATTGAACATATGGTTGTTGATGCACTAGTAAAAGCAAATGATCATCTTGAGATTTCATCTTACATTACTGACCCGGCTGAATATTGGAAGGTTCTTTGATTGGTGTTTATTATTCAAACTATCTAATTATATGCATAACATGCCAAATTTATGCTATACTATTTTGGCAGCTTGGTGATAATATTCTTAAAATTATTGAGACATCACCTGATCCAGAACTGAAGGAGTCTAGAGAACTTATCCTCCGAATTAGGAGGAGGGATTTATACCAGGTAGTGGTCTGTCTTTAGACTTTGATTCTCACAACCAAGTTTTCATTTTTAATCAGATGGCGCATTATGGGATAGATCTATAATTTGAAATATTTCAATTTGCATTTGCATGTAATGGCAGTTTTGCAATGAATATGCTGTTCCCAAGAACAAGCTCGACCTCTTTGAGGACATCACGGCACAAGATATTGTGTGCTCCCAGGTCCTAGTCGTCGTTTTTGAATGCTTTTACATATTTGAAAGAAATTTTCTTTCTATTCCTACGCTATTTTCTTAATTCTTCTGTTCACAAATTTCTAGAAAACTAGTGGACTGCAATTGAGGGAAGAGGATGTTGCTGTTAGCAATGTTAAAATTGATCTAACTTGTGGAAGAAATAACCCTCTAGACAGGTACTCCATGCTTTGTATTGCTACAGTTATTTCTTTATTTCTGGAAATTACTAGGTGAAGACGCTAATATCTTCTTCTTTTGTTTCCTTTTTGATCGTTTTTATCCAGAATCAGTTTCTTTAAGGTAATACGCATCCATTTTTTGCTTTAGTAGTTAGCCTTTATCATTCTTTTTCACTGTTCACTTTCATTGAAAAGAACTAATCCGCTGTTCCTAATTATCTACAATTCTCGACATAGATAAGTTCTTGATGTTTTAGAGAAGGAACAAGCTTTTTTCTTATGATCTGAAATTTCGTAATTAGATTACACCTTAAACTCGGAACTCTCGACGATCATGTTCTGATTAACAACTTTTGTCTTTGTCTTTGATTCTTATCTTGTAATTGGCATTCTTTGCATTCTGAGAGCGGAGGATTCTCTGTGTACTTTCGATGTGTTTGTAAATGTAATGCTATCGGCCCAGCTTAAACCCCCCTCATCAACGGGTTTTGAGGGGGAAAAACTCTAATTTATAATCTAAATAGCAATGCTTGCTTTCATTTAGTTCTAGATCATGCATATTGTAGATTTGATTTAATTAGTGCCCACATAGCCCAGCTTGCTGCATCATTTGCATTTCATTAATGCATCTTATAGATTTGATATCGTTCAGCCTCTTATCTGGTGGAATCTTCAAAATTTCCTTGAACTCTTCAACGAAATCATAAAAAATTTCTTATTTCTATATATCACTTAAATTATGTATTTCCGTTCTCAGGATTATGAGAGCAAAGAAAAATTTTATATCTCTGATGACCGCATCAGCCACCTTCTTCCTGCATCTTATCAAGACAGAATTGTCAGGGTGTACGCTAAAAAACCTGAGCTGGTTGGTATTCTCAGTCCAGTTACGTTCATTTATTTACATCTTTGTTTACCTCAAGGCATGAAACTATTTTATATTATTGCAGGTAGAGGCAGTATCTGAAGCATTTGAGAACTTTCAGTTGAGAATGTATGGAATTAAAGCACAGGTGCATGAAACTCCTGAGAAGAAGAAGCGGAGGAGGTAGTCATTCCTGCAATCCCTTGGCTATACCTTATCAAAACTTTTACACTACGTATTCTTATCAATTTGTTTGTGGAAGTGAATATTTTCTGAAACATAACATTCCCTATACCTAAAGAGTAATTGATGTGTTTTTTTTTTTTTTCCAAAAAGATGTTAAGGTAAAATATGTAAAGGTTTGGAGATTTTATATGAAGAGATAAAATAAGATTTCTAGAGTTGAAGATCCATTACTAGTTAAAATTCATTTAAAATGCTTTTTTTTTTTTTAATTTTAACTGGAGAATCTATATTGTGATGCCTTGATGTCTTTGAGGTCTAATTCTCCCCAAAAAACTAAAATTTCTATAATTAATTATATTTCAGGAATATTTAAAAATAATCAGTGTGAAAAGTTACGTCTGTGTTCTAGTTTCAATCAAGATGTTAAAAGAGTTGACCCCAAAAAATATTCAAGAGGACAATGGACCTAAAGGGATTTCAGAGTGTAAGCACTAAATAAAAAAGAAAAAGATATGATCTTATCAAATTTCATGGTACCATTAACATGGGTTATTAGATTGTAAATCTAATTAGTTAGGTAGATAGAAGACTCAATATGATAATTTTTGGTCAACTATCAAGAATTATGTCGTCTAAAAAAATCTCAAGACGTAGGGCTAAAGATGATAAAATAACTTTTCAAACTTTATCTAGTATATAGATGAATATACAAACTATTCTTATATATATGGAATTTTTAAACTTTATCCAGTATATATTACTCTTATAATATAAAGAGATGCAATGAAAAAAGATGGCATAGTAAATTTGATGGTACAGTAAAACTACTCAAATAACCTTAGAATTTATTTGAATTAAAATTGCAACAAAATTTTCTACACATACTAGATTGCCATTTAAGTGACTCTAAAAAAATCCTGTCATTATATAAAATGTACATAAGGCAAGTATTTTTCAGGAGACATGAATGATCCAATATAGTTTATTCTTAACATGAAGCCGTTTAGCTAGCATGCAGGGGAAATTGTTCGTGACATGAATGATGCATCTGCTAGACTTGACTGATCACGAATTGCCTTTTGTGATGATGTGTATGCAACATTGTTTGTTGATTATATTTTCATATAAACACAAATGTTACAAGTTTATTTTAAAAGTGGTAGGTCCTGAGTGAGATCATGTAATAATTCCTAAGAAAATTTTTTAGGATTAATTTTAGAACTCATCAACATTTTGATTAACTGTTTATAAAAAATTCCTCAAATTTTAATTATTTCATGATTCTAGGTAATCAAATATCATCAATGTTTTGAAAACCGGACCGGACCGGCCGGTTAACCCGGCCGGCCGGTTCGGTTATCTGCTGAAACCGGGAAATCAACGGACCAGCTTTGAACAGGTCCGACCGGCGGTCGGACCGCGAACCCGACGAACCGGAAACCGGAATTGAACCGGCCAGTTAAGCTTAAGCGTGATTTCCACCGTTTGATTGAAATCATGCGGTATTTTAAGTATTAGTAAAAGTGTAAAACATGTAAAAGTAAACCTAATTTCAATTTCTACCTCCCGTAACTCCCGAAGCCGCCCGTCTCCCGTTCTGATTTTCTTCCTTCGTCGCTAGTCGCTGCTTCTACTCCTTCGCCCGTTCGTCGCTCGTCGCTGCAGAAGATGATTTTGTAGTCTTAGGGGAGGAGCTCCATGTTCTGGCATGTTTGTGAAAGGTGCTGTGATCTCCTCATCTCTTTCTTCGGCATCATCTTCCTTCTTGGAATATAGTCTTCTTGGGTTTTGGATGCCATACAATGTGCAGCGAATATTGTTGTCCTTGAAGTTATAATCGTTCCTTTATATGGCTGTTGTTGATTTATATTTGTAGTTGGTGGGGCTGTTACCCCAACTTCTATTGTTGTGGTGGTTTTTTTTAGATATACGTTCTTATCTTATTTATGTAGTTATTGTATTTCAACTATCAATGGATTTTTCATTAACCTTTCTACTTATTTCATCCTACTTGTACACCATGTCTACTATCAAACTCAATTAAGAAGTCTATCATTGGCAGTCGTTAAGACTAGTGTCATATGCTAGATGCTGCAGTTTGCTATTTGCTTTTCTTTGTTATTGATGCGTTAGAATATTTGCATTTTTTACAATCTTAGATCAATTATAGCAATACTTCATCCTTGTCATGCCTAGTTTGTGCATAGTTCCTCTTAAAATGTTTATCTGATTAGGTGGAGCAAGGTTAAGTTTAGACTTTAGAGTGAATGAATTAGAAGAAAATTTCTCTCTTTTTTATTTTTAATAATATTATTATTTATTACGTCATCCGGTTCGACCCCGGTTCGACCGGTTGAACCGGTCAAACCTTGAACCTCTCCTTCAACCGGTTCGTTGTCCGATCCGATTTTCAAAACCTTGAATATCATTGATAAAAGAAAAAGCAAGCAACTACAAATACATACCTATATAAATATAATACAAGTGACAAGATTGAGGAAAAACTTGTGTATGGTTGGGTCATGGTCGTAATTGATAAGCACTCATAGATAAGCAAGCCTACTTATTTGTATTGTGTTAATCCCCACTACTTTTTAACAAACTTCTTAATCTCCACCCTTCACTTGTAACAAATTCTGCTATATACAGAATACACTCATTACTAAAGGGTGTATTTGTAACTCACTGTTTATGAATATAAGTTGGTTGGTTTATTATTTTTCCATTTTGTTTTCTTATATGTTTTATCGATTGAGGAAATCAAGCCACTCAAGCTTCATGAAGTCTTCATGGTATCAGAGACCGAAGCTTAACAATACCCTCACGCCTCCATGGACAACTTGGCCTCCTCCTCCTCCACCACTCACCTCCGCATGCCATCTCAAAACCCTATGGAATCCACCGCCGAAGAGCACATGATAACCTCCTCCATGAAGTTTTTGATGGCTAGCATCAAAAACATTTCATACTTCACTTCAAACTGACAACTACCCCGTTTGGAGGTTGCAAATCATCAAGCTCTTCACCGGCTCCATACCATGCCCTCCTAAGCATCTCCTCTCCCCCTCCGGTGAACTCACACCAAATCCTTCCTTCCATACTTGGCATATGCTTGACCAAGGCCTTTCTGTAGCCCTTTACTCTACATTTCTTCCTCCATTCTACCTCACATTCTCACCCTCACCACTTGCCAAGAAATCTGGACTACCCTTGAAAAACGCCTCCAACTAACCAACCATTCCCGAGTTATCCAACTCAAAAACGAATTACACAATGCCTCCATGAAAGATCTTACCATGACTCAATACCTCGCCCACTTTAAATCCCTTGTTAACAACATTGCCGCTGCCAGTTCCACCATCGACTCTAAAGACATTCTCCTCTACACACTCAATGGCTTGCCTCCCTCCTACCAGGCTTTCAAAATGGCAATTCGAGCATCCCTTTCTCCAATGAGCCTTGATGATCTCTATTCTCTCCTATGTAGCGAGGAGATAAATCAAACCACTGAACAGGCGGAATACTCTCTCCAGCTCTCTCTCGCTACCGGCTTAGTTGCTTCCCGTGGTCTCTACATCCAATCATCCCGCGGCTCCCATCCCGCAACACCTACCCGTGGAGGTGAGTGGTTAACGCCTTAGCATGTTTGACAAATCTGTCATAAAGTTGGTCACACTGCCAGCAAATGTTGGCATCACAGAGACCAGCTATTCCAACTAACACCTCGTCCAACACCTATTGCTATTGTCTCCCAACTGCAAGCTAGCTTCCATTCTTCTACCAACCAGTGGATCCTGCACTCCGGAGTGTCCTCTCACATTACCAACGATCTCAACCTTCTTCAACAATCTGCTCCATACGACAACAGCGAATCAGTACTGGTCGGCGATGGCTCAACCTTACCGATCACTCACAGCGGACATGAAATCCTCCCCACCCCTCATCTCTTCCGTAAGATCTCCTTAAATAATATTCTCTATGTTCCCCCCTCATCACACAACCTTGTCCATTCATAAACTAACAAAAGATAACCAGTGTTATATTTTTTTTTACTCATATGGCTTTATTCTCAAGGATCGCTCTACCCATCAAACCCTCTTTGAAGGTCATAGCGTCAATGGTCTCTATCCCTTACCAACTACCTCTCTGCCACACGTCACTCTTGCATCTCAAGCTAATACATCCACGCTTTGGCACGCTCGCCTCGGACATCCACATCTAGCAAAGTTATATTTCTTACTCAAGCAACTTCAATTACCTATTTCATCTACTTTAGCTAATTTTGTTTTTTGTAATATGGCCAAGATCCATAAACTTCCCTATCCAAAATGTAGTTCTTCTAATTATAATGCATTAGAACTTATCCATACCGATGTTTGGGGTCCTTACCCTATTGCTTTCATTTCCGGTTTCAAATATTATGTCATTTTTGTGGATGATCGCACTCGCTATTCATGGTTATTCCCTATGCATTGTAAATATAAAATTTTCAACATTTTCAAACAATTTCTTAAAATGATCGAAAACTTCTTTCACATAAAAATTAAAATACTTTGCTCTGACGAAGGCGGAGAGTATACCTCCATTCCCTTCCAAACATATCTTTCCTCCAACGGCATAATTCATCAACACAGTTGCGTCAACACCCCAAAACAAAATGGCATCATCGAATGCAAACACTGTCATCTCCTAGAAACCACCCGAACATTACTTCATGCTTCCCATCTCCGCTTCGCCTTTTGGCTCGAGGCCCTCACAACAGCCCTCTTTCTAATTAACTGACTACCATTAAAATCCACCAATAATACCTCCCCCTTCCAACTCCTTTACTATACAATCCCCATATACAACCATCTAAAAACATTTGGCTGCCTATGCTTCCCCTGGCTCCAACCCAACACACCTCATAAGCTTGCTCCTCGCTCCATAGAATGTGTATTCCTCAGCTACTCATCCACCCACAATGGCTATCACAGCTACAACCTCTCCACCCATAAAATCATCATCTCTCACCATGTCACATTTAATGAAATAACCTTTCCCTATAAACAACTCACTCCTCCCATACTCCCCACTAATTCCTCACCCTCAAACCCCCTCCTCCTAACTCTAATTCCCACCACATCTCCTTCTAAATCAATCCAGCAACCTAACCACGCTTCCCCACTACACACCCACCATCCACCTATCCCCACCAAAAACACCAACCCTTCCCCAAAAACTCTACCACAACCTTCACCTATTATTTTAAGTCCACCAACTACCTCCAGCAGCTCCAAACTCATCCTCCCACATCCTCCTACTACCCAATCAGTTCATCCTATGACCATCCGTTCCCAAGATGGAATTTTAAAACCCAAACTAATTTTCTTTCTAACTTCAACACCCTCTCCTCTATCTACACCCAACTCCTACTCCCAATCCTCAAAGTATCCCACTTGGCGCCAAGCTATGTCCGAGGAATTCCTTTCCCTTCAACGGCAAGGTACTTGGTCCCTAGTACCCCCACCCCTAATCATACTATTCTCGATTGTCGCTATACCTACAAAATAAAAACCAAGCCCGATGGCATTGTTGAGCGCTATGAGGCTTGCATAGTTGCTCAAGGCTTTAAATAATAATTTGGGATTGACTTCTCCGAGACTTTCAGTCCTATCGCAAAAATTTCCATTGTCCGCCTTCTCCTCATCATCGCCCTCCACTATATGTGGCCCTTCTATCAACTCAACGTCTCAAATGCCTTTTTGCATGGTGTTCTTCATGACACTATTTATATGTCCCAACCTCAAGGATTCATTGACACCACTCACCCAATATATGTCTGCAAACTCCACAAAACCCTCTACTACCTTACACAAGCTCCTCGTCTTTGGTTTCAAACCTTCTACTACCATCTCACAACTCTCGGCTTCACCTTTAGCAACGCCGACCCCTCTCTACTCAAATACAACAAAAAAATATTCAAGTCTATCTTCTCCTGTATGTCAACGACATTCTTATTACCTCAAATAACACCATGTTTCTCCAAACCATTCTCTCAAATCTCAAAACAAAGTTCTCTTTAAAACCACCTACTCCCATCTCTATTTTTCTTGGTATTCAAGTTCATACCACTCCAACTGGCTACCTTTCTTCATCAACAAGAATATGCTAACAACCTCCTCCCCAAATCAGGTTTTGTTGATTCTAAGCCCGCTCTTACTCCCATGTCCACTAAATCTGCCATTAAACCCGACTCCAGCCTTCCCTACGCCAATCCCACTCTTTTTTGGCAACTTGTAGGTTCTCTCAATTATCTCACAATCACTAGACTAGATATTGCCTTTAACACCAACATTCTTTGCCAATCCATGCACAACCCCCTTAACAAGGATTTCCAATAGTTTAAGCGCCTCTTGCTCTACATTAAAGGCTCCACAAGTCTTGAGCTACCAATCTGCAAAGGAACGTTACAACTTCATACCTATGCCAGCTCTGATTCGGCCTCCGACCCCAATTATTGCAGATTTATTACCATATATTGCTCCTTTATAGGGGATACTCTTCTCTCCTGGCATGTCAAGAAGTAACCCACCATTGCAAAATCTTCTACCGAAGTTGAATATCGAGCACTAGTATCCGCATCTACTGACATTATCTGGCTAAGACGCCTCCTATCTGACTTCAACATCCCTGTTACCTCTCCAACCAAGCTACATTGCGGCAACATATCTGCCTTAACCTTAGCCAACAATCCAGTTTTTCCTGCCCAGACCAAACACTTTGAGAACGACTACCACTTCTTCAAGGATCACATTCGCTCCAATAAGGTTATCATTCACCGTATCAGCTCAACAAATCAACCT
This sequence comes from Dendrobium nobile, assembly GCA_022539455.1. Classification (NCBI taxonomy): domain Eukaryota; kingdom Viridiplantae; phylum Streptophyta; class Magnoliopsida; order Asparagales; family Orchidaceae; genus Dendrobium; species Dendrobium nobile. Next base: position 43,241,248 of record CM039736.1, read on the forward strand.
GCTGACGTCCTCATAAAACCTTTAACTTCAACAAGGTTTCTCATTCTTCGCTCCAGATTAACTCTCCTCCCTGTGGAGCATTAATTTGTGGGGCGGTGATAAGCACTCATAGATAAGCAAGCCTCCTTATTTGTACTGTGTTAATCCCAACCACTACTTTTTAACGAACTTCTTAATCTCCACCCTTCACTTGTAACAAATTCTGCTGTGTACATAATACACTCATTACTAAAGGGTGTATTTATACCTCAGTGTTTATGAATACAAGTGGGCTGGTTTATTATTTTTCCACTGTAGCGCTCTCTACTTTTCTTCATTTTCTTCTCTGTTTTACCGATGCAGGAGATCAAGTCACTCAAGCTTCATGAACAAGATGTCTTTGGGAACTATCCATTATTTTGAGGGTAGATAAACTCATTGTATAATATATATATAAATATATATATATATTATATATATAATATATATATATATATATATATATATATATATATATATATAACCTCAGAGGGGCCTACGCGTTAATAATAAAAATGATTACAAAGTCCTTAAGGGAGACTAAACGCTCACTATGCTCCAATGAGCTACAAAAAAGAAAAAAGAAAGACCTATGAGCAAAAAATCTCCACTAAGCAAAATTACAAAAGAACCTAAGAACAATCTACAGATGCAATAGGGAAGCATCCAGAAAAGAAAGCTGTAGATGGAGAAATGAAGCTTGAGCTTTCTACAAAAAGGGGTGATCACAGCTTTAAACCAAATCACCTACAAAACAAAAATGCTGCTAAGGAGAAGAGTATAACACCAAATAATATAGGAAATAGAATTTCAAAAAGTTAAATTAGAGAGGGAAAAAAGAGGAGCAAATCAACTTAAACAGAAATTATCAAAGCACCATTGAATGTCAGACCATGGATATAGATTATAAGAGCTCGGGATTAAAATAATATAATTAGCTTCATCAAGAATATCCACATACCACTTGATCCAACCCTCAGGAGCATAAACCATCTAGTTCTCTAAATGACCCGAGCATAAGAAGGAAGCATAATTAACAGAAATCCAATATAGGTAAAAGGATCCATCCATCCCAAAAGCACAGCAGCACCATAACAGACCACCAAAGGTTAACCAACACAACTTTAAGCTATGAAGAGCAAAGGCCAAACACTACACAGAATTACCATAAGGATAGCCAAAGGCATTCCAGCACCTAAACTGAGGAATCAGCTTCCCCAACTTCCCAGATAAGAGACAGTCAAAAGAAACAGAACCCCAGCCAAATGGACATAACCACTCCCAGCCAACCAAAGAAGCAACCTGAGGGAGGGAGAGCACCAAAGGGAAATGCTCTCAGTAAAAAAAGCATTGCAATCATTGCTCATATCCATAACCAAACAGATAGTAGAAGCAATGAACAAATTTAATTGAATCAGCCAAACAGATAGCAGAAGCAATGAACAAATTTGATTGAATCAGCCAAACAGAATCGAAGAGAATCCCATAAAAAGCAATTAAGAAGGTGAGATCCAAAAGCTGGGCACAACAGAACACAAATAACCAAAAGCACACAAAGGACCAGCACCAAGAGTCCCAGACCACAAGAAACTAGCAAGGAGAACCCCATAACATAAAGAAAAATTCAGATAGAGACAGAAAACCAACATTCAAGTTAACGATCCCCCAGCAGGGGAAAGACAAATGACTAAGGAGAATAAAAGCAGTAGTTACAGAAGGCCAAATAAATATTTAAACGAGCTCATCACCACAGAAATTCCAACCAACATAAGGCAAATTCTAGGAATAATGGAAACAGAGCACAACATCCTCGTCAAACATCAGGATAAAGCAATAAACCCAGACATAAAATAGGGACTAGCTAACAGAACACCAAATGAAAAAACAAAAACCAAAGCTCAACCAAGAGAAGTTAAGATCTAACATAGGGACAACCACAAGCATCAAGATTAAGTAAGCCACGAAGATGGGCAGGGCTAGTGCCTCAAATAAAATTAGCAAAACAATTCCGACTACAACTCCACCTCGCCAACCAAGAGGCACAAGCATTACCATCCTTACTAATATAGTGAAAAGAATAGTTAAGGGACAACAGCGGATTTTTAATTTCTCTAACCATATAGAAGAGGTTCGGGGAACAACACATCTCATCTTTAACTTGAAAGAGGTGCAAATCCAAGCTAGAATTTACCTCAATATGCAAATTAGAAGCGTTAAGAGAGATGCACAATTGGATACCATACAAAATGGCCTTAAAACATCATTATAATAGTTACCCTGAATAGGACCAACAAAAGCAACAATGAGGCCACCATTACTATCTCTAATCACACCACCACAACCACCAAAAAAATAAGTACTAGTGCCATCCACATTAAGCTTAAGGAAATTAATGGGAGGTTTATGCCAGTAGAAAACATGAGACATGGCAGGAACACCCTCCAACTCAAACCTAAAGAATTACCAACAAAGTAACAATTTTTAAAGTTCTTAACATAAATCAAATTATCAGCCAACAGAGCTAACACCTTATCCTTCACTTTTTGAATAACATTTTGATGGTTCATTTTCACATTATTGAAAATGGAATGATTCCTTTCCCGCCACAGAAACCACAAAATTAGAGAAGGAATAAGGTAATGTATGTGACCTTTGGAGTTAGCAAACCATAATTTAAGCATGGATTTAAGAGATAAATGAGAGTTAAAATAGTTCAGTTGAAACAAATCATCGAAATAGACCCGTTCTAACAACAACAAGCCCAGATAAAAAAACATGGTCCATACTCTCCTTATGAAAACAACATTGGCATCTAGAGGCCAAGATATAACCTTTATAATAAGATTATCATCCGTAGGAATAAATCTATGCAGAACTCTCCAAACAAAAAAAGAAATAGTAGAAGGAATGCTTTTATGCCAGATATTATGGAAGATGCTATCATTATATCTTTTATCTCTGAAGGTATGCAAAGCACTCTTTAAATAAAAACTACCATCTTTTGAAAGATCACACAACAAAATATCTCTAGAAGCAGTATTGATAGATAAGTTTAAAATACTATGGAGGATACATTCAGGGACCTCATTGCCAAGCTTATTATAGTCCCATGAATTATTATTAAAAAAGTTATTGACCTTAATAGAAGAAGTAGAAGAAGAGTTCAGCATAGATACAATAGAATTTTTACCTAACCAGCGATCCTGCCAAAAGAAAATATTACCATCTCCAAGGCCCCAAGAGATGAAGGGCTCAACCTTCCATTTATTCCTACAAAGCCTTTTCCAAACTCTAGAGTCACCTTGTTTAGAAAAACAATTAGTAGGATGTTTGCCACTACAATACTTAGAAACAATAAAATTAACCCAAAGGCAAAAATTAGCACGTAAATTAAACCAAAGTTTAAAACAAAAAGCTTTAGCAAAGTCCTTAAAGTTCTTACACCTAAGACCACCTTCAGCCAAAACACCACAGCATTTCTCCTAAGCAGTCCAATGAATTTTTAGCACTAGAAGAAGTGCCTCTCCAGAAAAATTTATTAATAATCTTATGAAATCTATCACAAACAGTTTGATTAGGAAAAATACAATGAAAACTATAAACCAGAAAAGCACAAAGAACACTTTTAATAAGTACAATCTGACCACCAAAGCTAAGGAAATTAGATTCCCAATATAATAGTCTATTTTGAATAGAAGCAATGAGATCATCAAACAAAAAGGATTTTCCTCTACCAGCGAAAAGAGGCACTCCAAGATATTTAATAGGCAATTGAGCATGAGAAAAGCCATTGAGATTACTAATAGATAAAATACAATCATTAGAAATTCTCTTAGAGGCAATGAAACAACATTTGTTTTTGTTAAAGGGAAAACCACTAACCTTCTCAAAATAATAAAAAAAATCCATAAGCTTCCGAATTTTGTTAATAGTCCCATTAGCAAACACAATAAAATCATCCACAAAACATAAATGTGATAGAAGGACACCCCCCAAAGTTTTAAAGCAAAAATAAGGATTGGCATTGAATAAATTAGCAAGACCTCTAGAAAGAAACTCAGTAACTATAATAAAGAGAGTAGGGGAAATGGGGTCATCTTGCCTTAAACCATGAGAAGCTTTGAAGAAATCATTGTTAGAACCATTAACAATAATAGAAAAATGAACATTTTCAATACAGTTCTTGATAAGGTTGATAAAAACAGAGTTAAAACCAAAAAAAAATTCTAAAATAAGGTAAATGAAGTTCCAATCAATATTATCATATGCCTTGACAATATCCAGCTTCAAAATTAAATTACCACCTCTTACCTTAACATCCAAGTCTTAACAGAATTCCTGAGGCAACAAGATATTATCAGCAATGGACCTACCTTTTACAAACCCCATCTGATTTGGAGATATAATTTTGGGTAAAATAGTAGTCAGATGATTCACAATAATTTTAAAAATCAACTTATTGAAGAAAGTGTAGAGACTGATAGATTTAAAATCATTCCAATTAGTAATAGTATTATTTTTTGGAATAAGCATAATAGAAGTAGAAATAAAAAACTTAGGGATAGGAGTACCAGCAAAAAAAATCTAAAATAGTATGGAAAATATCATTACCAATAATATGCCAGCATTTTTTGAAAAAATTGAGTGGTAAAACCATCAGGCCCAGCCACAGACTCCTTATTCATTCTTCAGCAAGGTCTCTTTAACCTCCTTAGAAGAAGCAGGTCTAGAAAGGAATGAAAGAATGATCAATAATTTGATCCGAATTAAAAACTTTGTTTAACCTGGCTTGAAAATGATTCACAACTAAATTATCAATCTCCTCAGAATTCTCAATAAAGCATCCATCTTCCCTTTGGATTTTATTGATACTATTTTTTGCTCTTTTTCTCTTAACCAAAGCATGGAAATACTAGAAGAGATTCTTTGAGGGCCAAATTTGCTTAGAGGATTATTGAGAACCCAGACTCTATGCTATCCATTAATCATAATAGAAAATCTAGGATCTGTGATGGAGTGCATTTCAGATCCTAGATTTTCTATTATGATTAATGGATCTAATTCCAATTGGATTGAAGGGAGGAGTGGATTCAGACGAGGGTGTCCACTCTCTCCATTTCTTTTTATTTTGTGCTCACAACTTCTTTCAAATTGTTTTTCTAATAAAGGTTTAGAGGTAGGTGTGAAGATCTCTTCTAGAGCACAGAGAATTTCGCATCTCCTATTTGCAGATGATATCTTGGTCTTTACTGAAGCTAAAACTAGTAGTGTGAAGAAGGTCAAATTAATTTTTGAAAACTATTGTTCTTGGACTGGTCAGAAAATCAATTTTCTGAAATCATCTTTGATGTGCAGCAGTTCGGTTGGAAAGAAAAGGAGTAAAATGCTCTCTAAACTACTTAGAATCAAAGTGGTGAATGAATTTGAGTACTTGGGAATCAAAATGGCAATGAGAAGGCTTAAGTATTCAGATTTCCAACCTCTACTGGATGAATCCATCAAGAAGCTTAATGCTTGGTGCAATAACTACATCTCTCTTGCGGGTAGACTGGTTTTGATAAAACAGTGTACCTTTCTTTTCCAGTTTTCCTTATGTCTTATTCTCTTGTACCTGTGAAATTTTTGAAAGACTTTGAGAAATTGTGTAGAGACTTCATCTGGAATAGAAGTGATGGTAATCATGGGATCCATTATGTAGCTTGGGATTCCTTATGCAAACCAAAGCAGTTTGGTGGTTGGGGATTGAATTCTGCAATTGCTAGAAGAGATTCTTTGAGGGCCAAATTTGCTTGGAGGATTATTGAGAACCCAGACTCTATGCTATCCAGGAATTTTCTTGTAAAGTATGGAGATAATTGGTTGAACAATGTGAGCTACATGAGTAAATCTTCTAATTCTTGGAAGATTATTCATCAGGGGTGGAAAGCTCTATCAAATATAGTTAGATGGAAGGTATGTGATGGTTCTAAGATTAATGTGCTTAAAGACACTTGGATCTTGGATTTGAGCTTAAACAAATGGCCAACGTTTGTTGGAACTTTGGTTGATGAAGACTTGACTCTTGACTTCTTCATTAATGAGGGAAACTGGGATGTTGAAAAATTGAATTTGCACTTTGGTAAAGAATTGTTGAAGCTTATTTGCAATATACAATTTTCCCAACATGATTGTATGGAGCTGAAGCTGAAATTAACAGGGAAATCAATTGCTGCACTTATTATGGAGGATTCTTTCAAAGGCTACCAGGAAGATGAGCTAGATTCTTGGTTATTCAAACTTAAACTTAATGCCAGGGTAGAACTTTTCATTTGGAGGCTCCACAAAGATGCTATTCCAACAGAATGCTTTCTATTCAAAAGGAGATTGTCGGGTTCCTGCTTATGTCCATGGGGTTGTGCTGAAAATGAAGATGTGGATCATGTTTCTTCCACTTGTTCGAAAATTTTGCAGATCATTAAACTGATAAGGAGTTGGGGTTTCCTGGTTCCAAATTTTCTGAATTGGGATGAATGCTTGATCGGGCTCAAGAAATTAAAGGATTCAAATATTATGTTAGTAAGGATCTACCTTACAATGCTCCGGTTTGTTTGGAACAATAGAAATAAGATTAAACATGGGAAGTCAACTGATAGTAATAGCATGATAGCTGCATCGATTCTTGCTTTTCTGGGATCTGCTAAATTCAGTGCACCACTTTCGAATCACTGGGTTGCTAATCAGTCTCTTGGACTGTATTCAAACAAATGGCAACCTCCCCCTCCAGAGTGGATCAAAATAAATTTGGATGCTTCACTAAAGAATAATTATATAGCTGGTATTGGTGGTGTAATAAGGGATTGTAAAGGAAGATTTATCTTAGCCTTTGGTAAAGGTAAAATGCATTGGGACATTGCTCAACTTGAGCTATTGGCTTTCTCAACTGTCAAGGAAGTGATTCACGGTAGATTACAAGATATCAAAGGCATTATATTGGAAGGTGATAATAAGAATGTCATCCTTTTTCTTCAGAAATTGTACAGTAAATAGAAGATAAAGGGCTGGACCTCGGATGAAGAAGACTTCTCTTTTCTTGGTGAGTTCAATAATGTGCTCTTTCATTGGGTTAATCGCAATTGTAATAAGTTAGCCGACTATTGTGCTAACTTAGCTTGCTCTTTTGATTTTGTTTGGGAGTTTTTTGGTGAAAGCTATCTTCCATCTTCTTTTATGGATCTTCTAAAAGAAGAATGTGATAGTATAGCTATCCCACATTAGTTTGTATCTTTGCTTTTACTTTAATTTTAATCCATCTTTGCATCCTTCAAAAAAAAAGCATGGAAATACTTAGTGTTGTTATCACCTTCAAGCAATTGCTTAGAAGCAGATTTTTGCCTCCAATAAACCTCGTCCTAAGCTTGTAAATTAAATAGATCCTCTTTAGAATTCTTTAAGAGAGAAAGATTAGTGTCAGAAGGATAATTTTTACAAGCTAATTCAAGAGAGTTAACCAGTTGCTTAGCTTGCAGAATATTAGAAAAAATATTTTTAAACACATAATGGTTCCACCAATTTTATAACCTATTTTAACCTTTTCAACTTAAGCCAGAGTCTCTTCATACCAAAAATAGAATTATCAGGATGAAGAGGAGCATGCCAATTAAGCTGAACAACATCCAAGAAAGAATCATAATTTAACCACATGTTTTGGATTCTAAATTAAGAAGAAACATTACCATGTTTACACTTAATGCTAATAAGTAAAGGGGAATGATCTAACAAAGTTCTACTCAAATGCTGCACATTAGTGGAGGATAGAGAATTAAGCCAAGGGTCATTAAAAAGAACACGATCCAATCTTTATCATAAATGACCCCTATTCCAAGTGGAGTTATTACCAACATACCCGATATCAGTAAGATTGCAAGAAGTAATCATATTATTAAAATCCTCCATAGAACGAAAAGAAGGGGAACCTCCAATCCGTTCAGAAGGGTTAGAGATAGTATTAAATTCACCACCAACAAGCCAAGGCAAATTACATATAATATGAAAATTCAAAAGTTGATCCCAAAGCATTTTTCTAGAATAAAGAGACGACGCTGCGTAAACAAAAGAAGCACAACAGTTAAAGTTAAGAACCTCTACCTTACAGTGCAAAAATTGAATAAAGTCACCAATGACATCAATTTTAACTGAGTCTTTCCAGAAAACCCAAATCTTGTTTGCAAGATTGGAAATAGCATGGTTAAAGCCCAAAAATTGAGAAGTGCTAATTAGTCTATCATAAGAGATAAGAGGCTCAAGCAAAACAATAATAGAAAGGTTATGAACATGACACAAGTTTTTAACATGAATTTTAAAAGAAGGACAAACAATGCCCCTCACATTCTAAATAATAGTACTAAACATAATAAACCAAATTATTTCATTATGATGAATTGAGTAATACTTACAAGCTTCTCAGCTTATTTTATATTTTTTTGATAATATTGCATTACTATTTTCAAATATACCTTTTGAACTTTATCTATCTCGTTCACATCATATCTCTAAATCAAAAGTCAAGGTCTAGCATCAACTAGAAAGCCTTCACGTAACTCTACATGTTCTTTCCACTTATAATATCGATCCTTTGAATAAACCTTTCAAATTAAAAAAAAAACTATAAATTTAACGTAAATAATGGGAATCCCTAACTGTATATCTATAATATTTACATTAATCTAAATTGAGTGGAAAATTAATAAGTGCAAAATAATAATTTTTTTTATGTTATCTTTTGAAAATAATACTTTTGAATTTTTTAAGTAGAGTGAAAAATCCAAAACCAAAGTATAACCTTATATTATATTATGTTATAATATATATATATATATATATATATATATATATATATATATATATATATATAAGTTATGAGCTATTTTTGTACCAAATCCATGCTTTTTGATAGGTATCTTATAGATCTAAGAGTGCAAATCCACAAACTTCTAGTCATTTGCAATTTAATTAATCTTGAAGATAGTGCATTGTGAAGATGGTGGTGCGACTTGCAATGCTTTATCGTGCCGAATGTTGGCCTTTAAAAGAGAAGCATGATACTAAGTTAAGTATTGCATAGATGAGGATGCTCAGGTGAATGAATGGCTTTACCCTAAGAGATGGGATACGAAATGAGCTTATGCGTAAAAAGGTTGGAGCATCGCCAGTGGAAGATAAGATTAGAGAGAGTCGCCTTAGATGGTTTGGTCACATAAAACAGCGGCCTTCCGATGACCCAATTAGGAAAGTAGAGGTATTAGATTTGACTTATATGGTAGAGGTAAACCTAAAAAGACTTGGTTAGAAAATATTAGAAATGATATTTGTTTATAAGATTTAAATGAGAATTTTACTTTTAATAGGACATAATGGAAAAAAAATGATTCATGTAGCTGACTCCACGTAGTGAGAAAAAGGCTTGATGTCTATGTTGTATAGTGCATTGTGAAAGAACTTATATTGCCTTCAAGGGCTTTGTATTATCAGCACATGTGAAATATTATTTTTTACCCTAATGCACATAATTATATGCCAATAATTGCCCAAAAACAAAATATGAAAGTACAGTACTTCATAGCATAACTACACCCTTCCCCTGACTAATAACATCTAATTTTGTGCTTATCATAACACAAGTGAAATAAAATTAATATATTCATATGGTGGGTTAGCCCATAAGATGGGGTCTATATCACCAAAACTAGTTTTATTTTGTGAATCTAATTAAATTAAATGATGTCATTTAACTTATTATATTTTGAATGTAATTGAAAATATTTTTTTTAAATTGTTTTAAAAAGATTGAAATAGATATAGGTATTTATGACTTCTCTTATTGAAATGTAGATTTCAAATATAATTGATTTTTTAAAAGGTTGATTCAATATATGATATAAGTAAGTGTTATTTTATTTGGAAAAGGATCAAGGTGCCATGTTTTTGTTTAGTTGGATATCTAACTAATCATATGAAATATGTTATCATAGATCAATTCTCATTGTCAAGTGAACTATCACTGATGATACTCAACTTGTCATAGTCAAATTTTAATCTTTTATAAATGTATGCAAGTCAACATGAAATTTAGATTACCAAGCTCAATAATCATTTAATCAAATGTAAGTTCTTTAATGTTGCCCAAAAACTTGAGAAATATGTTTTAAGTATTTAGAGATGATTTAGATTCTTATAGTGAAAGAGTAATGAATGACTAAGTATGATTTGTTCTAGTAACCAATATTTCTAAAAGGTGTAACCCACTAAAGAAGAAGCTATTTACTCTAAGTAGATGAGGCTTATTGTTGTACATGAATGTCAAAATAAATGTAAGCATAAAAAATATTAAATTCAAGTGGATGAATAGAGTTGTAGGCTTTCATGATGTGACAAACATGAAGGTGTACTTTGAAAAATATTATATATTTAATTATAAAAAATAAAAAGCTGAATGCAGTACATTTTAATATTTCATTAGAAGGGTGTTCAATCAAGGTGGCCTAACGAGTAGGATGGACTATGTTCCTAGACAAATATGGTATGTCTAAATAAATAAGTGTCCTAATGGAAATAATCCATTTAAATTTAGCATATGACAAACTAGGTTAACCTGCTATATGTCTAATTATAAAAAGTTCTAAGTTGAATGCAATACATATAAATATTTCATAAGAAGAGTGTTCAATCAGGGTGGCCTAACCAAGCAGGATGTAGTTGTTGATATTTGATAAATATGAATTAGATTGTGAAACCTAAGCTTATGTCCCAGCGGCTAACCAAGAGAGTTGGTGAATTGGTAATTAAAAAATTTTATCCCTCTTCAAAATTTAGAACCGAGAAAATTAACTTTATTGAATTTTATAGAAAACATTTTTCAACCACAAGTTAGAAATAGTAAAACAAAAATAAAAAGCAGCGGAAACATAAAAGACACGAGATTTATAGTGGTTCAGTCAAACATGACCTACATCCACTCCTCGGAGGCACCCTTCGAGTATTGCACTAATACCACTAGTGACTCTCCTTTTGCACCCACAGCAAGGCGGAGAAGCCTTTACAAAACTCTATTCCACCACTACCCAATACGGTAGAGAACCGTCATCCTTTTACACTCTTCGCAGTGTTGGCAGAGAACCATTCATCCTTTCACACTCTCTCGGTGTAGGCAGAGAACCCTTTGTCCTTTCACACTCTCCTAGAGTGGGCAGAGAACCCTTTGGCTGTTCACACTCTCCAAGTGTGGGCAGAGAACCCTTCGTCTGTTCACACTCTCCAAGTGTCGGCAGAGAACCAGATCTCCTTGATAGATCTTCTTCACAAGAAATCTAGAATGAAGAGAGAAAAGAGTGAAGTAATCAAAAATCAAAAGTAGAGACTTTTACATTTGAGTACCAAGTGAAACCTTCACACACCAGTAGTAAGAATTCTCCTTCAAACACTCTCACACTCTCTCCTTGACTCTCCTTTCAATTGGCACGAAGATTAGTAGGCAAAAAGATTAATTGGCAGTTTATATTGAACTTTATATAGAAAAGACACAAAAAATTGTCCAAAAATTGCTAAAATTCAAGTTGGTCAACAGTGCATCATCCCGTACGATCGTGGAATTTCCCGGATGATATTACTTAATTCAGTTGGAAACGAACCCAATGTATATTGGTACGAACTAACTTCGTACACATTAATCATCCCGTACGAACAAGGTTCGTCTGGTATGAAAGGTTATACCATAGGTCAGTTCCGAAATCTGCAGGATGTCGCCAAATTTTCAAGAGTTGGTTCGCCTCGTCCTGGGATGAATATAAGTTCATCTGGACAAAATTTTTACAGAGGACACTTCTTCCTGGGATGAAATAGAGTTTATCTAAACAAAAATTTTTCAGAGAGCATTTCATCCTAGCACAAATATGGATTTCTTCTGAACGAAAATTTTCCAGAGGACATTTCGTCCTGGGACGAATTGGAGTTCAATTGGATGAAAATTTTTCAGAGAGCATTTCATCCTAGCACGAATATGAATTTCGTCTAAACGAAAATTTTCTAGAGGACATTTCCTCCTGGGACGAATAGGAAATTCATCATGGACGATCAGGACATAGAAAAATTTTCTACACTTCCTGTTCGTTCCATTGCTCTTCCGAGGAGATAACTGACTTGATCGTCCCGTACAAACTTTGTTCGTCCCGTACGATCAGTATAATTTTTTAAAGATCTTCTTAAGTGTGTGTGTGTGTGTTTACACAATTACAATCACTCCCTCTCAAACTCAATTTAAAGAAAAATACAAGCTTCAATTTACAAACTATCTTATGTTGAATTTGATTTGAAGTCTTCATTAGTCTGGAGTTTGAATTTCCTAAAATGTTAGTCCACACAAGAGCAAAACTGAATCTTCCAAAAAGTGTTAGGAGATAACAAAACTTAAAACAATAGTATTTGGAATCATCAAAATTATATAAGTTGCAAGAATGTAAAACATGCAATTAGCAACTCTCTTAACAATCTCCCCCTTTTTTATGATGGCAAAATAATTATTGTTTGTATAATTTTCAAATTTTAAGAATCTCCTAAACTCCCCCTAAATTGATGAATATTTAAAAATAAGGAGGCTTTGCACAACAGTTTCATCTCTCCCCTTTTTTTATTTTTTAAAATTTTAAAATGCAACAAAAATAAGATTACGAAATAGAAATACGATACGAACAAGGATACAAAAAGATACAAGTTACGAAAAGATATGAACAAATAATATTTTCTTCCCCTTTTTGACAAAAGCAAAAAGAGAAGAAGAAAAAGACCAGAAATATAAGGAGTCATATGATAATCCTTTGATAATTGATCCTTGAAAGTGATTGAAATAAATTTTGTAAATAAAATCAAAACATTAGGTAAATCATAGTAATTCATAGAATTTAAGAAGAGATATAACATTGATAATAAAAAGTATATATCAAAAACATGAATCAATTTAGACACTAAGATAGAGAAAATCATTGCAAAAAGGATGAATAAAAAATTTGTAGATTTCAAATTTCAATATGGAATATAAATGTACCAAAATCAATTTGAATTAAAAGATTAACAGATTATGGAAAGAATTAACTACCACATGTTGCGCTTTGCGCATCTTTTTCAAATTTGTGGCACATTTTTGTGCATCTTTTCACTTGTGAGCTTATTTTGTACCTCTTTTTCAAAATTGCAAACCTTTGTGCATTCCTTTTGATTTTTTGTACATTTGTACATTTTTCAAGAGTAATCGTATTCTTTCCAAAATCAATAATAAAAAATTTCAAATTTTTCTAATTGTATAAATATTTATTGATAAGTGAAATACAAAATAAGAAAACATTACAATTGCAATAATAATATTAGACATTAATATAGTCTAAATAAGAGACATGCAATTGATAATCTTAATTACATCAAGTTATAAGCAAAACTTAAATTTAGAAAAATTAGATTTTCTAATGTATTTAATTTTAACTTGTATTTCAAAGTATAGCACTCTTAAGATCAAAAATTATAATGATTGTCATATGAGCTAACACACATTTCAAAAAACAAGATTAAATTCAAAACAGGATAAGTTATGTTGATATCAAAATAAATGATATTACAATCTCAGCAAATGATATCAATATGACATAAGATTCAAAAACAAAAACATCTAATGAAAAGAAAATAAATCATATTTTCCTAAATCACAAAACTAACAAATCAACTAAAGAAAACACATAATCAAGTACATGAAATCATTCTGATGGACCCTGATTTGGAGGAGGAGGAGGTGCAGCACCGAAGAAGTTGAAATAGCTACTCATCATAAGCATATTGGAATTTGTATCGTTTATCTGTTCTCGTATAAATCCCATATCTTGAGTGTAATATATATCCTGCTGCTGCATATGAACTTCAATTTGATCAAACCTTTGATCAAAGTGAGTCTCTAAACGGTCAAATCTTTGAACCAAATCCTGATAATTTGGTTCATTAGCAGGTGCTGGTGCAGCTTCATGTTCTTCCTCAGTATCACTATTGACATGTGTTTTACTTGGATCATCTTTATTGAAGATTGCTCTAAATGATCTATCATTGTAGTAGAGCGGTTCTTCAAAATCTTAATCAGGATGAACCAAATTGTATTTCTTCTCCATAATGTAGGCAACTAGATGTCCTAAGGCAATGTTCTTCTTTCTTTTATGTTCGACATGACCAATTTCAGAGAGTCCATAAAGATAGTCAAGGATTAGTTGGGCTTCATCTATAGGTTGTTTAGTCATAATCAAGTAGATTACCAAGAAAGAAGAGGAGTAATGTTGATTCTATCACCAGTTTTAGGAATTATAAAAGTTCTAAGAACATGCTGGATGATACGAGCATTACGAACGAGACTGGATACTTTAGGCATATGCTCATTAAAAATGATTCCTCTAATCACTGTATTAATTTCAGACCATTCATATTTAGAAGTGGTGATCAAGGTATGTGTTATAGTTCCCTCAGTTCTTAAGTTTAAAAAGATTCCTATGTCAGCCTTGATGATTTCAACTTTTTTCTTAAAGACATAGGAACGGATTATAGAATGGTCGGAGTTAAAAGACATGTTTGCCAGGAAATAGTGAAAGGTTTCTTTGTTGTAGAGATAAACTAGTGTGAGGATGAAACCAAACTGAGTTGAAGCAAACAAATTTATTACCTGAAAGGTCAGTTGATCCTAGATAAGAATTTTAGAGGGGGTGATCTTAGCGGACATGAATCTTGGAAAAGACTCTTCATTGGCTTTGAAAAGAAAGTTATCGGAAGAGTTTCTAGGTGGTCCCTTGGCCAGAGTCTTTTGTCACTTGCTTGAACTTGCCATTGAAAGGATCCTGGATAAGAAAGGTTTTGAAAGTGATGTGTGAGTGATGACTATTGATTTCAAAATGATCGTACAGACGAACACGTGTTCGTCCTGGAAAAATGGCTATTCGTACAGACGAAATTTACGTTTGTCCCGTACGAAATTTGATTCGTCGCGTACGAAAAAATTTCGTATGGACGAATAAATGAGTCCAAAATAAAATGGCTTTTCGTAATCACATAACTTACGAAACGTCCTTTCGTACAGATTTTTGACCAAACGATCGTACAGACTAACACGTGTTCGTCCTGGACAATCATAACTTATGACCGTTTTAATGGCAGTTGAAATCGTCCCCTACATCGAACCAACATGTGTTCGTCCAGACGAACCAAAGGTTCGTACGTACGAAATATATCATTAAAGACTACCTTATTTGTTTAACTGTCATTCAATCATCCCGTCATTTGAACAATTTCGTCCTAGACAATGGTGACAATCGTACAGACGAAGTGAAAATTAAAAACTGCATGCAAACAGTTCAAAATCTGACAGTTTGACACACTACACAATTCATCCCGTACGAAAACATTTCGTCCCGGACGACTGTCATTTCAAAAGTTTTAAAACATGCACTCAATAAAAAAACTAAAATACAAACACAACAAAAATGCATAAAATCACAAAAACAAAAACTCAAATACGAAAAATCACAAACACAAGATAAACAAAATCATGAAAACACATAAATACATTAACTAGAAAACACATATCAATGTTGCAGAAAATATTTTTAATTAAGCATTCAAATCAATTACTCCAAACCTTGTTCTTAATGTACTAAAAATATAAAAGGCTAAAGATTTTTTAAAAATGTCTGCAAGTTGATTTTCAGTAGAAACATGAGTAAGTTCAATTTCTCCTTTGGATGCATGATCCCTTATAAAATGATGTCTTATGTCTATATGTTTGGTTCTTGAATGTTGAATAGGATTTTTAGAAATACAAATAGCACTAGTGTTATCACAATAAATTAGAATAGTGCCTATAGTTAATCCTAAATCAATCAACTATTATTTCAACCAAAGTACTTGTGCCACACAACTTCCTAATGCAATATATTCAGATTCTTCAGTACATAGGGCTACTGAAATTTATTTTCTACTAGACCAAGAGACTAAAGAATTTCCAATAAACTGACATGTTCCATAAGTGCTCTTTCTATCCGTGCGATAACCTACAAAGTCAGAATCTGAATAACCAATTATTTCAAATGAAGTGTTAAACTTAGGATAGCAAATTCCTATGTTTTGAGTTCCTAAAAGATATCTTAAAATCCTTTTTACTGCTGTCAAATGTGATTCTTTTGGATCTGATTGAAATATAGCACACAAATAAACACTAAACATGATATCGAGCCGGCTAGCTATCAAGTAAAGTAAAGATCCAATTATCCCTCTAAATTTCTTTTGATCAACAGATTTTCCTTTAGGGTCCTTATCCAATTGAACTGAGGAACTAATAGGTGTACTAACAGGTTTAGCATTGTCCATTTCATACTTTTTAAGGATGTCCTTAACATACTTTGACTGACTAAGAAATGTACCTTCCTTAATTTGCTTAATGCTAAATCTAAGAAAATAACTTAAATCTCTCATTAGACTCATCTCAAATTCACTACTCATTATTTTAGAAAAATCATCACAAAAATTTTTATTTGAAAATCCAAAGATGATGTCATCCACATAAATTTATACAATGAGTATATCCTTTTCATATCTCTTCAAAAAAAGAGTTGTATCTACACTTCCTTTTTCAAATGATCTTTCAAGTAAGAAGGTGCTCAACCTCTCATACCAAGTCCTAGGTGCCTATTTCAATTCATATAATGCCTTTTCATTTTGAAAACATGATTTGGGTATTTAGAATTTTTAAAACCTAGTGGTTTTTCTACAAAAATATCTTCTTGAATTTTCCCATTTAAAAATATATTTTTTACATCCATTTGATACAATTTAAATCCTTTAAAGCAGGCAAAGGCTAGTAAAATCTTAATTGCTTCAAGTCTAACTACAGGGGAAAAAGTCTCCTCAAAATCAATCCCTTCAATCTGATTATACCCCTTAGCAACTAATCTAGCCTTATTTCTATTGACTACTCCTGAGACATTCATTTTATTTTTGAATATCCACTTAGTTCCAACTATACTTTGATCCTTTGGCCTTATAGTTAATTCTCAAACCTTATTTCTTACAAATTGATTTAATTCTTCTTGCATGGCTAAAATCCAAAATTCATCTGAAAGTTCTTGATCAATATTAGTGGGTTATATAGTTGAAATGAAGGCTGAATGATTGACTTCTTTGTTTAATCTACGCCTAGTCCTTACACCCTCACTAGGTTTACCAATTATCAACTCCTTTGAGTGGTTTTTAGAAAATCTCAAATCTCTAGGCAAAGGATTTTCTATCTATAAATTTTCTTCCATATTTTCTTCTAAATTTTCTTTCAAATTTATTTTATCAATCTTTTGGGAGTTATCCTCAATCTCATCTTCTACAATATTTGGCTCTTCCAAATTTTCAGATTCATCAAATACAACATGTGTGGTCTTCTCAATTACCAAAGTTCTTCTATTGAATACTCTATAAGATTTTCCAACACTTGAGTATCCAACAAAAATTCCTTCATCTGATTTTGGATCAAATTTTCCTAAGGCAGATTTTTCATTGTTATGTATAAACACCTTGCAACCAAAAACATGCAAATGAGATAAATTAGGTGTTCTTTCTTTTAGCAACTCATAAGGTATTTTATTTAATTTAGATCTCACATTCACCCTATTCAGAACATAACATGCAGTGCTAACCGCCTCAGCCCAAAAGTATTTAGGAAGTGAGTATTCTACCAACATTGCTCGGGTGACTTCAATTAATATTTTGTTTTTTTTTTCGACTACCCCATTCTGTTGAGGGGTTTTAGGTGCAGAAAAATTGTGATCAATTTCTTTCTCCTTACAAAAATTCTCAAATCTTTCATTTTCAAATTCTCCTCCATGATCACTTTGTATAGTCATGATTTCACACCCAAGTTTTCTTTGAATCCAAGTAAAAAAATATCTAAATTTCTCAAATGATTCACTCTTATGAAATAAAAATCTAACCCATGTGAATCTTGAGTAATTATCCATAATCACAGATCCGTATACCTTCCCTCCTAGACTTACAGTTCCAACTAGTCCAAAAAGATCCATATGCAAAATCTCCAATAGTTTACTAGTTTTAAGATCCTTAATGGATTGAAAAAAGGACTTCACTTGCTTTCCTAATTGACATGCATCACAAAGGTGGTTCTTAGTAAAGTCTAGTTTTGGTATACCTCTCACTAAGTTCTTTTGAGTAATTCTCCTAAGGTTTTTCATGCTAGAATGATAAAGTCTCCTATGTCAAAGCCATGACTCATCAGAAATAGTTTTTAAACAAAAAGCAGTAGGAGTTTGAATACAAGTCAAATCTAGTATATAAACATTGTTTACCCTTTTACCATTCAAAATATAATTTCTATTTATTTTTGAGCAGCTAGTAGGAAAATTTTTTTCACAATATCCTTTATCACATAGCTGACTTATACTTAATAAATTATGCTTTAAGCCTTCTACCAATAACACATTTTCAATATAAAAATTCTTTAGATTTCCAATCATACCTGTCCCAATCACTTTCCTTGTGGTGTTATCTCCAAGTGTAACCTTACCTCCACTCCTGACTTCCAGCGACATGAATTGTATAGTATCTCCAGTCATATGCTTTGAACATCCGCTGTCCAGGTACCATATGCTCTCACGAGGTCTTATGTGAGAGCGACCCTATAAGATTATCAAATGTTAAACCTGGGAACCCAAATAAGTTTTGGTTCTTCTTTTAACAATTTATAAAGAGATGCATGTATGATATATCTAGGTGTATGCATCTTAGGCTTCCACACCAAATAAGTTTTCTTCTTTAAAGTACAGGTGTGAGCTATATGTCTAATCAATCCACAATTATTACATTTGGCTTTTGGAAAAGGATTCCTAAGTCTATTACTATTCATTTGTCTATTTAGGGATTGCATAAATTTAGGATACAAAATAGGATTAGTAAAATCTTCAAGTTTAGGGGGTATCCTATTATTCTCCAGAGCTTTTATCGTTAATTTGTAAAATGAATTCATTTCTTCCAAAATTCGATTTGTATAATTTGATCTATAAATCTTGCTCTTCGATTCATCCTTAAAATTTTTAAAATCTTTTTCAAGTTCTGCATATGATGATTTTAAATTTTCATGATTTTTATTCAAGTTATCAAACTCATCAAGTAATAACATGTGGTTGTCATCAATTAAAGCATAATCTTTCATAAGGATTTCATGATTCTTTTGTAGTTCTTCAAATTCTAAACTTAGACTAGCATACATTTTCTTCATTTTCCTATATGCATCATGCATGTGTTCAAAAACTTCAAAAAGTTCATCATAACTTAAGTCGCATACCTCTTCTTGATCTGACTGATCAAAACTATCGGCCATTAAGCACAGATTAGTGACTTCCTCTTCCTTTTCTATCTCTAATAAGTCCAAAGCTGAGTCCGCCCAAAAAACTCTTTGGAATTTCTTCTTGCCCTTCTTCACAAATGGTTTCTCTTCTACCTTCTCCTTGCTAGGAGTGGCTTTAAGCTTCGGGCAATCTGTCTTAATATGTCCAGGTTTCCTGCACTCATAGGAAATCACATCATTTGAAACCTTGGCATTTTTATTGAATATACCTCTATTCCATTATTGGCATCTCCTCTGCTTCCTCTTTAGAAAGCTTCTAGATTGTCTAGTCATCAATGCGATGTCATCTTCATCCTCAGGTTATGAGTGCTCACTATCAGACTCCTCCACCTTTAGTGCTATGTTCTTCTCCTTTTGTGGTTCACCTACATCAATCTTTCTTTGGCTAACTCCTTACTCGTAAGCAATTAGCGAACCAAGAACATTGTCAATAGAGTAAATGTTTAGATCTTTAGACTCTGTAATTGCAGTAATTTTAGCATCATAAGTAATAGACAAACAACAAAGAATCTCATTAACCATTTCAGCATTCGTTAGTTCCCTACCTAATGCATGTAAAGAGATAACTATTTGTGTGAATCTTGTGTACATATTAGAAATGAATTCATTAAGTTTCATGTTAAACAGTTCATAATCAAGCAACAAGATATTAAGTCTAGATTGCTTAACCTCATTAGTCCCCTCATATGTTATACAAAGTCTATCCCATATGTCCTTTCCACTCTTACAAGTAGAAACCCGCATGTAATCTTCTGATTTAAGTGCACAAAAGAAACTATTCAAGCATTTGGCGTTTAGTTATGCTAAGTCATGTTCTTCTACTGTCCAATCCACAAAAGGTGTTTCAACTCTAACTCCGTCAACTAGTCTAGTTGGTTTTGTATACCCTTCTTAAACTAAGATCCATATACGATAATCAAGTGACTGTAAAAATGTAGACATGCGTGTTTTCTAAAAATTAAAAGGAATATTATCGAACAATGGAGGTCTAGTTATAGAGTAACTCTCAAGTGTATTTTGATTTCTAAATGTAGCCATCTACGTTAATAAAAAAGTAGTCTAAACTGATGATTTTGAAATAAGGCTCTGATACAACTTGTTGATACTTGATCAATATGAATTAGGTTGTTAAACCTAAGCTTATGTCCCAGCGGCTAACCAAGAGGGGGGTGAATTGGTAATTAAAAAATGTTATCCCTCTTCAAAATTTAGAACTGAGAAAATTAACTTTAGTGAATTTTATATAAAACATTTTTCAACCACAAGTTAGAAATAGTAAAACAAAAATAAAAAACAGTGGAAAAATAAAAGACATGAGATTTATAGTGGTTCAGTCAAACACGACCTACATCCACTCCCCGGAGGCACCCTCCGAGTATTGCACTAATACCACTAGTGACTCTCCTTTTGCACCCACAGCAAGGTGGAGAAGCCTTTACAAAACTCTCTTCCACCACTACCCGGTACAGCAGAGAACTGTAGTCCTTTTACACTCTTCCCAATGTTGGCAGAGAACTGTTCATCCTTTCACACTCTCCCGGTGTAAGCAAAGAACCCTTTGTCCTTTCACACTCTCCTAGTGTGGGCAGAGAACCCTTCGGCTGTTCACACTCTTCAAGTGTGGGCAAAGAATCCTTCATCTGTTCACACTCTCCAAGTGTCGGCAGAGAACCGGATCTCCTTGATAGATCTTCTTCACAAGAAATCTAGAAGGAAGAGAGAAAAGAGTGAAGTAATAAAAAAACCAAAAGTAAAGACTCTTACTTTTGAGTACCAAGTGAAACCTTCACACTCCAGTGGTAAGAATGCTCCTTCAAACACTCTCTCACACTCTCTCCTTGACTCTCCTTTCAATTGGAACGAACATCAGTAGGCAAAAAGATTAAGTGACAGTTTATATTGGACTTTATATAGGAAAGACACAAAAAATCATCCAAAAACTGCTAAAATTCAAGTCTGTCAACAATGGATCGTCCCGTACGATCGTGTCCCGGACGATGTTACTTAATTCAGTTGGAACAAACCCAATGTATATTGATATGAACTGACTTCGTACACATTAATCGTCCTGTATGAACAAGGTTCGTCAGGTACGAACGGTTATACCATAGGTCGATTCCAAAATCTGTAGGAAGTCGCCAAATTTTTAAGAGCCGGTTCACTTCGTCCTGGGACGAATATGAGTTCGTCTGGACGAAATTTTTACAGAGGACATTTTGTCCTGGGACGAATTGGAGTTTGTTTGGATGAAAATTTTCCAGAGAGTATTTCGTCCTAGCATAAATATGGATTTCATCTGAACGAAAATTTTCTAGAGGAAATTCCATCCTGGGACGAATTGGAGTTCGTCTGGACGAAAATTTTCTAGAGAGCATTTCGTCCTGGCACGAATATGAATTTCGTCTAAACGAAAATTTTCCAGAGGACATTTCATCCTAGGACGAATAGGAAATTCATCCTGGACGATCAGGACTTAGAAAAATTTTCTACGCTTCCTGTTCGTTCCATTGCTCTTCCGAGGAGATAACTGACTTGATCGTCCCGTATGAACTTTGTTCGTCTCGTACGATCAGTATAATTTTTTAAAGATCTCCTTAAGTATGTGTGTTTACACAATTACAATCACTCCCTCTTAAACTTAATTCGAAGAAAAATACAAGCTTTAATTTACAAACTATCTTATGTTGAATTTGATTTGAAGTCTTCATTAGTCTGGAGTTCAAATTTCCTGAAATGTTAGTCCACACAAGAGCAAAAACAAATCTTCCAAAAAGTGTTAGAAGATAACAAAACTTAAAACAATAATATTTGGAATCATCAAAACTATATAAGTTGTAAGAATGTAAAACATGCAATTAGCAACTCTCCTAACATTAGTATGTTCCTAGTAAAATTTGGCATGTATAAGAAGATATGTGTCCAAATAGAGGTGATCCGTTTAAACATAGGATATGAAAACTAGGTCAATCTACTAAGTTGACTTGGTTAGATTAAAAATCCTAGCTAATGTGTTTTAATCTTCTAGATTAGTAGCTTTGCAAATTTCCATAATCTAATATTAATGAAGTTGATTTTTATTGGGTCTCAAGAATTTTAGAATTTAGATTTTTAAAAAAAAAATTAAATGTCATTTAAAATTTAATAAGGTATTTTCTATTTTTGAAATTTGGTTCTTAATAGACTAATTACTCAAAGGATAGTAGCTCAAATTATTTTCTTTAGTAAGATTTTCTTATTAAATTGCTCTTTATTAATAATTTGTTTGAAAACCTAATTTTTTTAAACTAAAAATATGTTAAAAATGATGTTGAGAAAATAAATACCACTCAATTTGAAATTTATATTTCTTTAATTAAATGCTATATAACTACACATCATTTAGAAAATAGAAATAAAATTCTATATTTTCATAATAAAATAAACCATAGAGAATAACATACTATCCTTAAAGATAAAAATGTTATTCCTCCGTCAATTCAAAAATAAAAATGGGTTTTGACAAAAATTGTTTATGTTCCTAGAGAATTTTTCCTACCTTAGAGAACTAAAATTAGATTTTTTTTTAAGCTAGGATTCTTTGTTCCCCATAAAGGTAAGTCGATGGTTGATTACATCCCAATATAAACAACGCTTGAGAAAACTCTCAATTAAAATAATGAGTAAATCTTTATTGAATTCTAGGGTTCAAACATGGTTAAGAAATCAAGAAGTTTTAAATGGGACTTGGTCAAGGTTAACTAGTTCTTTTAGGAAGGCAAAAGATATTACAAGTAAGGTACACGACGATCATAAGAAGTTCAGAAGTATTCCAAACTATTCTATAATTATGCTATAATGTTTGAGCATAGAATAAATTTTTTATATTTGAGTTGATCAATTAATTAAAAGCACAGGATTATATTTTCGAAGGGGGAAGAATTATAATTTTGAGTGCACCTTATATCTTAGATCTAAGATGAACCACTACGGGGTAGTGATTCATCTTTAAACCTTATAAGTATTCAAAAGAAAGCCTGGCATTATTGTACTTATATTTGTCCGAACTAGATTGCTAACTAAACCACATAATGCTTTAAAACTAAAAATTTTTGTTTTTATGATATGTAGGATAAGTAAGTTGTTATTTATTTAGGAAAAGATGGTTTAAAATCTAGACATTGAAATTAAAGTTTATTTGAAACATACAATGGTTCACAGGCACGTAACTAATACATTTGAAATTCTTTACCCCAATGTCTAAAATCTTCTAAATGAACTAATGCATATATATGAAAGAAAATAAAAGATTGATTTCATAAAAAAGAGATTGGCAACATAACAAATTCTAACAATAACAGGAGAAGCAGGCTCGGCCCCATCGCTTCGGCCTCCCCTCGTTTGATACTGGTGTGTGTGAATTTTGTGTACATAGTAGGAAAGTAAAATGCATGTTATGCTCGCATAAAAAGTAAAGTGTGTGGGTGTTTTAAATGATAAATTCCACATATTCCTAAGAGCCTAAGGAATATTCAGGCAAAACACATGCACGTAAAGAAACATTAAAAAAAAAAAGTCAGATTCCTAATACAAAATCAATGTAAACAAAACAATCAGTTAAATCAATCAATCATAACCAAAGTGTATAAAAATAATGTCTATGTGGCAAATGACACTTATATATACAATCAAGGGTCAGTAGGAAAAGAAATGATGTTCAAGCTCCACCTTAAATATGCTTGGATTTCTACACCTATATTTGACGCAAGTCATATACAAAATAAAATTATTTATAGTCTTCAAATCTTCAAGTTCCTTAGTAACGATCATCCTTCAAAAAGGCTCACAAAAGATACCTTCTTCAAAGGAAGAAGATTTATTCTTTTGGTTCTTTTTTACTTTGAATAAACAACCTCATTTGACTTTCACAACTATATATGCACTTTACAAATTACATTTGAAAAATTGAAAAAGGCTTTGTACTCCTTCAAGGGTTAGTATAAATGTAGTTTATATACCACAATTATCTTCGTCACAATCACATAGTGCAAATTCTTACTTTTGTGAAAGCAATAAAACATGGCCATGTTTTTATTTCTTTAGGGAGAGATAAGCACCTGCATTTATTTATATGCATTTAAATTGATAATTAGTCCCCTTTTAATAACCCGACATAATCACAACTATCTGTAAAAAATTATATTATTAACAAGCAAATCCTATAGTCCTAATCCAGTATATATATCTGCTCATCAAAAAATCATCACATAGCAACCATAGGCACGAATCAATCAAAATGCAGTGTATATCCACAAACATTACTCATTAAATAACATGTACAATAATCATAAGTGCAGGAAGCAGGGGCGGATCCAGCTTCTTTTTTTAGGGTGGGCAAAAAAAAAAATTTGTAAGGGATGGGCAAAAATGATTAGGATTGATAAAATTATGGCAAAAAAAATTTTTGAGAAGGGGCAAAATGCCCAAAATACTCAAAATATTCCAAAAAATACTCTCTAAAATTAAAAAAAAAAAAAAAGAAATTTGAGGGTGGGCATTTGCCCCCCCCCCCCCCCCCCCCCCTCACTTATATGGGCATCCGCCCATGGCAGGAAGTAAATCAATAAATATAAAAGACCATTCCTAGCCTAAGACTAGAGTTGGTTTCCCTAACAGTTCGTCTGAGTGTGTGCTAGATTGTATGGTTTGGATGCTTCTTATTAGGTTTTAAGGTTATATTTTATATTATTTAAATTTATAGTCCAAGAGGTTTTTTCTTTTCAAACAATAGCATTAATTAATTTTATATATTATTATTTAATATTTCAATTTTTTATTAATTTTACTTTTTATTTCAAAGAACATATTAATCAATCATCTTGGAGTGCAATAGGTTCATTAATTAATATATCCTAAGCCCCAGAAAAAAATATAAATGATATATCTCAAGAGGGAATAGAGCAATTACAATAGGCTATAGCTTTCTATAATTTTTATTAGCATTTTAATATTATTATTTATGCTTAAACTTCAAAAAAAAAATTTGTCAATTTTATTTATCATTTAATATTGATTTTTTAATCAAATTATGAATGTTTTATCACTAGTTTTTTAATAGTTTCTTAAATTCATTTCACTTTAAACATGTATTTGACCAATGGTTGACTTTAACTTTATAAACTAAATTTTGATTAACTTTATATTTATGATGATTTTTATTTAATTTAAAATTAAAGGAAATTGAATTTATATTTTTATGAATTAGTTTTGAATTTTCAAATTTTAGTGTGTTATAAGAGTTTTTATATACTAGAGAACCTTGGGCTCAATGATTAAGGCACCAAATGAATTCCAAATTTCATAAAACTTGGTCAATGAGTCATTACTGACCTAATGATTAGGGGTGTCAATTTTTGACACGACACGAAACACGACCCGAACCTGACCCGAAAAAATCCGGGTTTGGGTCAACCCAAACCCGAAACGTGTCGGGTTCGGGTTGATAAAATCAACCCTTTTTAAAAATTGGGTCGGGTTCAGGTTGACACGGAAACACGAAATTGACCCGAAAGTGACACGAAAACTCATATTTGACCCGAAAATCCGAGTTTGACCCGATTTTGACCCGGAAAATGAAGATTGACCCGATTTTTGACCCGTAAACTAGCAATTTTGGGTCAATTCCGTGTCATTCGTGTCGGGTCGGGTTGACCCGAACCCGAATCGGGTCGGGTTCGGGTCTGGAAACCCGACCCGTTTTTAAAAACGGGTCAGGTTCGGGTTGACCCGAACAGTTCCGGGTTCGACCCGAACCCGACCCGTTGACCCGAATTGACACCCCTACTAATGATCAATCTCTGAATGTTTGGAGTCATTTAGAAATATTTAGCATTTAGGTGATTTATGAAATTTTAAAATTTTTTAAGGGGTTCACCTAGTTTGTCATAGGCTTCAAAGATGGAATTTTAACTAATTTTTATTTTAATTGATTTTTATATTTATTTAGAGTATATAGAATTGAAAATATATTTTTCTTATTTATAATTAATTATTTATGAATTTCTAAAGTTGGTTTTGTTTAGTAAAGGTCATTGTTATGTGTAAATTACGTATTGTTTATTATGGTTGAATTTTAGTAAAAATATATTATTTTAGTTATTTTTGTACAAGAAAAACTAAAAAAGGTAAAGGGACAGTAAGAGCCACGATGTATGGTGAAATGTCACCATTGCGCCCCGTTCAACTCCACCAAAGAACCAACTTTAGGACATTGCAGGACTAACTATTTGTGGCTTCACAGGTAGGATTGTAGTGTTATGGGTGTTGTTTCATTAGAAAATTAGCTTGGCAGTACTAAGGTCTCAAGAAAATAAATGTTGTAGTGCTAAACCTTTTCAATGGCTTAGTTCCATTTTTTTTCCACTCGGGTGTCGCAGCGCTTCTATTTGTTGCAAATCTGATTTTATGGATTAGAATTTTGATGATAGCAAACATTCATGCTTCTTCTACGATTGGCTTGCCTACTAATATTTCAAGTCCACAAGATCGATTGCAACTCAAGCCAGCTCAAGATTGGGTAGATTAGGTCTGAGTCAGCTTGTATTTTTTTCTTTTTCTTGAGTCTATTGTAAATGATATTGTTCCTGATACTAAGTAACCTTGCACACACACACTTAGGAGAATTTTTTCTGTCTGATTTAGAGTTCTCTATTTTTGATCACATTGTCCAGGACAATCCAAATATCGGCCCAGACGATCAGTTAAAATTAGAAACCTAATTAGGGCATCCTAGTTAAGATAGCCATCATTAAGGTCATCGTCCTAGATGATATTTGTATCGGCTGGGATGATATGCTCAAATTAAAAAGAATCAGTCGCCAGATCTATTTAAGTATTATATATTTTTGGACATCATCCAGGACATTATCTTGGATGATGTGACATAATTATACCTAAATTAATATGATAATTAAGGAAAGCAATTAATGTTTGATTGCTCAATCATATCATCCTGGACGATCGCAGGATCTTCCAGGATGATCAATTCAAAAAATATTAGTTGTTCCTGGATGATCAACATCGGCCACCTTCTATTCAGGGCGATGCTCTGGATGATTTTCATGGATTTGAACTAATCGTTCGGGACGATCTATTTTTTCATCGTCCAAACATCCTTTCAGTGCGATTATCTGAATTATATTCAATAATTTATACTAATCATCCTGGATGATATGTACAAATTTCTTCTGATTATCCCAAGATCAATTTGGCTGATTGAGCTAAAATTGCACTGATCGTATAGGACGATCTCTAGATCATCCTGGACGATAATGTCAGTTTATTGAATTTAAGAGCTATTCCAAAACTCTTCTATATAAGTTCTCTTATATCACCCATTAGGGTATCTTTTGCAGCTGTCTTGACCTGAGAGAGTCTAGAGGAGAGGGAGAGAGAGGGAGAGAGAGAGAGAGGATCTTGTGACGGTGAGTTTATGAGGGGGTTCACAAAGGTTGCTCCAAGCAATGATCCCAGTTATCTTCTCCAATCTTTGTCCCTTATCCTTAAAGGTTCGAGGGAGGTCTACTTGAGCATTCGATCAAGGTTCTCTCTACCTGCTTCAGGAGGAAGCAAAAGGAGTTGGGTTCTCTGCCTCACCGGTGTCAGTGGAAAGGAGTTTTTATAAAGATTTCTTCACCTTACTATGGGAGCAAAAGGAGAGTCACTGAGTTTAATACAATACTCGGAGGGTGCCTCTAGGGAGTGGACATAGGTCGAGTTGACAGAACCACTATAAATTTCTACGTCCTTTACTATTACTTTTTTTGCATTTAATTTTTGCACTTTAAATTTCTTTGTGGTGAATTTTTGTTTGATTTAAGTTTGTTTTATTTGTGAAAGAATTTTTAAAATACCAATTCACCCCCCCCCCCCCCCCCCTCTTGGTTAGCCTTGGGCTAGTTCATAAGGGCTTAACATCCCTAATGAACTTTTAAGCAGTATTCTTTGAGTCATCCAAAAGAACTGATCTTAAGAGACCCTTCTGAAGGTGTTAATACCAGGCATAGACTTAGGAAGGAAGTGAACCACTTTGCCTTTATCTCAATGATTGAACCCACCAATATCGATCAAGCCCTTTCTGATGAGTTTTGGATCTTAGCCATGCAAGTGGAGTTAAACAAATTTATTAGAAATGATGTTTGGGAGCTTATAGAAAGACCAAAGGGACAAAGTGTAATTGGAACAAAATTGGTCTTTAAGAATAAGGTGAATGATTCTGGTGTGGTGGTTAGGAATAAGACAAGATTGGTGGCTAAGGGGTACAACCAAATATGAGGGATTAATTTTGAGGAGACCTTGCCTCTGTAGATATATTGGAAGCCATTAGAGTGCTATTAGTTTTTGCCTGTTATAAGGGATTTAAGCTTTTTCAAATGGACGTTAAGAGTGCCTTTTTAAATGGGGTAATAAAAGATGATATGTTTGTAGACCAACCCCCAGGTTTTGTGAGTTCCTAATTTTCAAATCATATTTTCAAATTAAAAAAGGCCTTATTTAAATTAAAGCATGCACCCATAGCTTGGTATGAGAGGCTTAGCACATTCTTACTAGAGAGGGTGTTTATTAACAGGAGTGTAGACACCACCCTTTTTCTGAGAAAAGTATGAGATGATTTACTCATTGTTTAGATCTATGTAGATGATATACTTTTTGAATCTTTTGATAAAAGGCTATGTGATGATTTTTCTAAAATAATGAGTAGGGAGTTTGAGATAAGTATGATGGGAGAGTTGTCCAACTTTTTGGGGTTTAGCATAAAACAACTAGATGATGGAACCTTTCTAAATATATAAAGGACATCTTGAAGAAGTATGAAATGGATAATGTCAAGTCAATTAATACTCTCATGACCTCCAGTGTTCAGTTGGATAAGGACCCAAATAGAAAGTCTATTGATCAAAAGAAGTACAGAGAGATGATTGGATCTTTACTTTACCTGACTGCTAGTCGATATGATATAATATTTAGTATTTGTCTCTGTGCTAGATTTCAAGCTGATCCTAAATAATCCCACCTGAATGCAGTTAAGAGAATTCTTAAATATCTCTTAGGGACCCAAAACTTAGGAATCTGGTACCCTAGGCACAACACTTCTTTTGAGATGATTGGATATTCTGATTCTAATTTTACAGGATGTATGGTGGATAGAAAGAGCACTTTTGGGACTGGTCAATTCATAGGATAGTCTTTAGTCTCATGGTCTAGTAGAAAGTAAAACTCTATTGCACTTTCCACTGTTGAAGCTGAGTATATTAGCTTATGGAGTTGTGTAGCCCAAGTCCTTTGGTTGAAGCAACAAATTCTGGATTTAGGATTATCTATATGCACAATTTTAATTCTTTGTGATAATACTAGTGCCATTTGCATTTCTAAGAATCCTATCTAACATTCAAGGTCTAAGCACATTAACATAAGGCGTCACTTTATTAGAGATCATGTGACTAAGGGAGACATTGAGTTACACCATATAGCAATAGAGAATCAACTGGCTGACATCTTTACTAAACCACTAGCCTTCGATACTTTCAGCACTTTAAGGACTAAATTGGGTGTTATTGACATAAATGCATGAACTTGATTTTTACTAATTTCTGACCTGTTATCAGTTGTTTATTATTTACTTTTGTTGTTTTATTTTTGTAATTTTTTATTGTTTATTTTTTTATTTATGTTTTTTGCTTTATTTTTTTCTTTCATATGTTATATTTTTCTAATCATTACTGAATTGATATCTTATGCCTTGTTTTTATTTTTGAAAACTTATAAGTCAAAGATTGACATCACTAAGGGAAAAACACTATTGATTGTTTCCTTTCATCTAGCTTCTTTTAATGGTATAATTTTGTTTTCTAAATAAAAGTCTTTCTCAAATCAATAATTGAACTTTGCAATTAAGAACTTTTCAATCTTGCTACAATAATCTATCTTATATATATAATGTTCAATATCTTTATATTACCTTTAGATTTTTGAAATCTTATCATTGTATTTATCATATGACTTTTGATTCTATTTTATGATTCATTCATTCTTATATTAGAGAGTGAGTTTTTCTTCTCTAATATCTGGAAGATATAATCATGACTGAGAGTAATTAAAAATTTTAAAAAAAGGGATCTAGCTTGCAAAATTAAATAAAAAAAATTGGACAATGATGCCAAAATCAAAAGATGTGCAATGATGTCAAATTGAAAAAAAAATATACAAAGTGTATAAAAAATCAAAAGATGCGCAAAGAGTGCCAATCAAATTGACAAGAGACATAGAATGAGCCCACCGAAAGCAAGCATCTTCCCTTTCAAAATTTTTAAACCTTAGAAGAATTCATGTTTCACTTGATATTTTTTCAAAGGCTAGATTTCCAAATTCATGATCGTGATTAATTATTTTGATATATTATTTTATAAAACAATTTTCTGGAACCAAGTATTAAAAAAAGATCTCTTTTTCTTATCCAAATATTTTTCTAATTTAGATCTTTATTTTCAAAAGATGGTTTGCCCTGGAGAAGTCCGAGGTACGACTAACAGGATAAGTTATTCTATCATTTTTCAGAATTTGACAATGTAAACTCATTGATTCTTATAATTTTTAAT
This sequence comes from Dendrobium nobile, assembly GCA_022539455.1. Classification (NCBI taxonomy): domain Eukaryota; kingdom Viridiplantae; phylum Streptophyta; class Magnoliopsida; order Asparagales; family Orchidaceae; genus Dendrobium; species Dendrobium nobile. The sequence goes on from CM039736.1 coordinate 43,272,349, forward strand.
TCAATCACATGAAAAATTTATCTTATTCAAACTTTGATAAAGAAAAAACTTTGTTTTCTATTTTTTATGTCTTTTTTGTATTTTATTTTTTTCAGTTGACTTTTTTATTTTTAGGCCTTCTCTGATCATCTTCATCCATCCTTTGATTTTTAACTTTTTTGTCACATCGTCCCGGACGATATTCATATCATCCCACAAGATGAGTTCGAATCATTATTACAATTTCATCTTCTTCTGATCATCCTGGATGATTCAATTATCATCCTAGACGATCTGATTGACTTCTGCTTCAATCATTAATGATCATCCTGGTCGATCCTTTTTTCATCCTGGATGATGCTCTAACATTTTGCTCAATTATTGGTAATCGTCCCATATGATCTACCTGTTCATCCTAGATGATACACATGGCAATATGTTTAAAGCCTTTAAATTCGGCTGGTACAATCAATTTTTGGTGATCATCACAGACAATACACATGGCAATGCTTTTGAATGTTTTAAATTTGGCCAGTATGATCCATTATTATGCATCATCCTGGATGATCCACTTAATCGGCCTAGACAATATGCTTTTTCAACGGTCGTCTGGATTATCTCCTCAGGACGATCGCATGTGTCTTATCATCCTAGAAGATATATGATCATCCTGGATGATATCACAGCCTTTTTGACCAATCATCCTAGACGCATTTATTGCACCATATTGCCCTGGACGATTCTGCGATTGTCCTAGAGAATTCTTTAAAAACTGAGGTTTTCCATCATTTTTTCTCACACAATCCTTCTCATCACCCTATTTCTCTTACTATTGTGCTCTGTTTTCTTGAGTATGGATGGCAAAAAGCGATCTTGCCATCCTTCTAGGAGTTCTTTGAGGGATGATCTGGACCCTCGCTTCACCGAGGAAAGCAACCAAGCTGCCTATTTGAGGTATAAAATAACCGGGATCACTGTATCCCAGACTATAAACCCTCGAATTCTATCTTATCCTGCTCTTGATTTGTTTGCGCACACTTTCTTGACCTTCCTTCTCAGTCTCACTGTCCCCTTCAACTCTGAGCTTCATTTTGAATTTTTTGACAGCCTCTGCATTAATTCTCCTTTCACTGCTCTCGGGTTCTATATGAATCGACGTCCCGTCAAAATTACATATCAGAACTGTGAAGAACTTTTACAACTTTCCACCATAGGGGATACACTCCACACCCTGTGTTATGACCCTGACTACGACTGGGCTCTAGCCAACCACTTTTTACAAAATACCAATGCTCACTTTCACGTTGGAGAGTCTAGCACCTAATTCAAAGATGCTAGGACAATCCAACATATCCTTCGCACTTCTATTATTCCAAAAGTTGGTGATCATGTTCATATCACTCCACTTCTTTTAGTCGCCACTTTCTACATTTTGGCTCGTCATGAATTCATTGCCACTTATTTGATCTTTTACTATATTGAGCATCTGACTACTATTCGAGATTCAGGACATAGAAGGAAAACCAATCTTGCCTTAGGACATATAATTGTTTATGTCTTAGAATCAAAATACAATCTCCAATATCCTGCTCCACCAAACTTCTTGCCTGCCTTCTACTCCAATAATTCCTTCCACATTCTTCACCGTACTCATTTCCACCTGGGGCACAAGGAAGCTGAGGTAGCTGAGGAGGAGGAGGCTCCTGCTCCGCTCTGCCAGCACTCTCAGTTAGATCAGCTGATTGAGAGATTTGACCTATTGGAGACACATTTCAAGACTTACATTGCTATGCAAGAGTAGCAACATACTGAGGACAACCCGCTTTGACTCCTACATGGCACACCAGCAGCACCAGCACGACCAGGACATGACCTAGTTTGGAGAACAGTTCACCACCCTTTCCAGTAACTTTCACCAACCGCCACCACCACCTCCTTCAGATGATCAGCGGCCGTCACTCTTTTAGTCCTTTTTTGTTATTTTTTATTATAGTTTAATTATGTTTGGTCATCCCTGCTTTATTTCTTTTCTAGTTTCCCTCCTCCTTTTTGTGATGTCAAAAGGGGAGTAGTTTGTTGTACTATTTATTCTGTAGTTTGATTCTATTATTGGATAATTAATCTATTTCCATTAAACTGTCTTAAACTACTTACATTACTTTTTGGTTTGTCATCATCAAAAAGGGGGAGATTATTACAAATCTAATTTTATGGATTAAAATTTTGATAATAGTAAATATTCATGCTTCTTCTACGACTGTCTTGCCTACTAGTATTTCAGGTCTATAAGATCGAGTGCAACTCAAGTCAACTCAAGATTGAGTAGATTAGGTCTGAGTCAGTTTGTAATTTTTTCCTTTTCTTGAGTTGATGTGGTTCCTGATGCCAAGTATCCTTGTACACATATACTTTGGGGAATTTTTTGTCTGATTTAGTGTTATCTATTTTTGGTCACATCATCCAGGATAATCTAAATATCGGTCTGGACTATCAGTTAAAAATAGAAACCCTAATTAGGACATCTTGGTTAAAGTAGCCGTCATTAAGGTCATCATCCTGGATGATAATTGTATCAGCTGGGACGATTTGCTCAAATCAAAAATAATCAGCCGCTAGATCTATTTAGGTATTATATATTTTTTAACATCATCTAGGACATCATCCTGGATGATACAACATAATTATGCCTAAATTAATCTAGTAATTAAGGAAAGCAATTAAGGTTTAATTGCTCAATCATATTATCCTAGACGATCGTAAGATCATCAGCGACGATCAGTTCAAAAACCTTAGTTGTTCCTAGACAATCAACATCGGCCACCTTTTATTCAAAGCGATGCTCTGGACAATTTTCATTGATTTAAACTAATCATCCGGGACGATCATGAGATCATCCTAGATGATCAAGCTATTTTTTTCATCAGCCAAACATCCTTTTAGTGGATTATCTGGATGATATTCAATGATTTGTACTAATCTTACAGGACAATATGTTTTCATCCAAGATGATATGAATAAATTTCTTCTGATCGTCCCAAGATCGTCCTAGCTAATTGAGCTAGAATTACACTTATCATAGAGGACGATCTCCAGATTATCTTGGACGATAATGTCAGTTTATTGCAATTAAGAGCTATTTTAAAGCTCTTCTATATAAGCTCTCTTATATCACCCATTAGGGTATCGTTTGCTGTTGTCTTGACCTGAGAGAGCTTAGAGGAGAGGGAGAGAGAAGGAGAGAGAGAGAGAGAAGATCTTGTGAGGGGGAGTTTGTGAGGGGTTTCATAAAGGTTGCTCCAAGCAAGAGTCCAAGTTATCTTCTCCAATCATCGTCCCTTGTCCTTGAAGGTTCGAGGGAGGTCTACTTGAGCAATAGATCAAGATTCTTTGCCTACTTCTGGAGGAAGCAAAAGTAGTTGGGTTCTCTACCTCACTGGTGTCGGTGGAAAGGAGTTTTTATAAAGGCTTCTCTGCCTTGCTGTGGGAGAAAAAGGAGAGCCATTGAGTTTAGTGCAATACCTAGAGGGTTCCTCCGAAGAGTGATCATAGGTCGAACTACTATAAACTTTTGTGTTCTTTATTATTACTTTTTTTCATTTAATTTCTGCACTTTAAATTTATTTTTGGTGAATTTTGGTTTTATTTAAATTTTATTTTATTTGTGAAAGAATTTTTAAAATACCAATTCACCACCTCCCCCCCCCCCCCCCCCCCCTCTTGGTTAGCCTTGGGCTAGTTCATAAGGGCTTAATATCCCTAATGAACTTTCAATATTTTCATACCATCACATCATTGTAGTTATAACTTCCAAGGTGCACATCACTTTAGAGAAATGCCATGAATTTTCACTTAATAACCATTCCACATCATCAAGCACCTCGGTGGACAAAACATTTATCCCTGAGGTGCTGGTTCACTTTGGAGAGCCGCAATGCTACATCTCAAGCGTGGTAGTGCTAAATACCTTATTGAATTTTCTATAAAAAGATGTTCTATTCTATTTGTACATGAGTTTAGTCATTTAGGTAAAATTTAATACTTTTTAGTGTACTTCTCTAGTACTCTCTTAGAGTAAGATCTAAGTGAGGTTAGGGAAGTTTGGAGTATTTTGCTTGTGTTTGTTAAGGTAACTCTATAAGTGAAATAAGGAGTGTAGGGGAGATACTTTGATCCTAGATGGTGATAACATTCCACTACTTCTCTTATACTTTTATTCTTCTATGCATATAATAAAAATGAGTTTGCTTATCATTTATTCTATGTCTGGCAATATATCTTATTTTGGAATTATAATGTAAAGTGCATATTAAGTATTAATGAAGACTTTTATCCTTTAAAGATTTAATGTTATTCTCAATTATCTACTGAACTTCATTTAATGCACATAGTGGCCAAGTGTATAATTAAAATCTAATGTGATATATAGCCTCAACATAGGAATGCAAGAAGAATTAGTAATATTAAGATAGAATGTTGCCATGCCTAGATATAATATGTTTGAATAATATATGTTTTAAAGGAGATATTATAGCTATAGGATATCAACATATATCCTTTTCAATCATATATGCTTGACCCATATCTCAAGATGCACATGCTCTGAATCATGTTTACAGTTAAGTGTATCTATAGAAAAATGCATTCATCAATCTAAAAAAATTTATTAAACATTGTATCAACTATTCTACTATTTCTATCGAGTGATAAAAACTACTAAAATATCATTTTTATTTCAGTAAGATAATTTATGCACTGAGAGTAAGTAGTAGTAGTTCTGTTGCAACTAAGGATATTACTTTCTCATGGATTTTTTAAAGTTCAAAAAGGTTGTTAAACCTCAAAAAACTAGCCCGAGGCTCTCCGAGAGGGGGGAGGGGTTGAATTCATAATTTAAAAATTCTAAGAATGAATTATAATCTTTTGTAAATTCGTCAATACTTGGAAATAAACAGTTTGATCACCCATTGTAGAAGCTAATAATTTTAACAACAATTAAAATAACGATGATGAAATTCTGATTAATACAACAAAATATTAATATCAGATTTTCATTAAGAAGTTAACATAGAAATTAAGTGAGAAAAGTAAAATGCTGAAAATGAAAAAGCACACCAAAGATTTTATAGTGATTTAGTCAACTTTGACCTACATCCACTCACCCGAGTCCACCACTCCAAGAGTTTTACTAATAAAAAGTGACGTTCCTTTTTCTCCCACAACAAGATGTAGAAGCCTTTACAGACTCACTTTCACCAAACCTGATATGGCAGAGTGCCAGAAGTTATGTCACCTCCCCCAGTGATGAGAGCGAACTTGAATCCTTTTTCTTCCTCCTGGAGAATGTAGAGAACCCAGGATCATTTTTCTCCTCCCTAGAGATGGCAGAGAACTAGAATACTTTCACAAGAAGAGAACCTCAAATCCCTTTTCTCCCTCCTAGAGAAGTAATAGTACCTCGAGGACTTGACCTAGAAGCCTCTCTCCCAAGAGAGCCTTTAAGCGCTCACAAAGGCTATAGGAGGAGCAAGGTTATAGCTAGCCTGGAGCAACTATGTGATCCCCCCTCACTCCTTCTCCTTTAGCTTAACCTCACCTTCTCCTTCCTCTTAAAACTTATATTTCTTGAAAGTTTCTCTCTCTTACAAAGAAATTCTAAAAACATTTCTTAAGTATTAGGCTTCAAGAAATCCTAAAAATTTAAGTTAGCCATCATTATTCGTACATTATAATTTGACTTTATATAGTAAAGGACCTCAAGGACAATCCTTAAAAGGACCTCAAGCTCGATAATGCTCATAAGAGCTATAAAAAGAAAATAAAACAATCCTAAGAGATCTAGTTCCCTACTACACAAAAATATAATATAACCTAGATACAATCTAAGGTGCACAAGAAAGAGCACCCAAAAAAGGGGAACAAACCAAAAAACAACAACCAAGTCCACCTTCCCATCCAAAGTGCCACCACTTCAAACACTTGTACTAAAGAAATCCTATAAAAAGTTGATAAGCAAGATGGAAATTGTACAAATAAACGAATAAAATGGCTGGTTGATAGTCTAAGCAATTGTCCATAAAACAAGTAGCATAAATAAAAGACAAAACATTCAGGCTCTAACCAATAACTCTATAACACTTAGCAGCATCATCCCCAAGGAATTGAACAATCACCATCCAACTATTAGGTAAGCAGCCGTGGAACCCAACGATAATCCCAACAAATATAAAGCATGGGCCATAATCCACAAAGACATAGAGAAGGGAAACCAAGATAATCAAGTTATATAACCAGTTCACATCCAACTTAAGATAGATAGCCTTAGTTTTCAGAAAAAAGCAACAAACCAAAGCAACAAAATGATTCATGAAAAATCAATTCCAAATAAACCAACCAAACCAGCAGTAAGTCAATAGCCAAACAAGATAATAAAAACATTTCCCAACCCAGCATAAATAATTAGGAACTTAAATGCCAACAAAATCATAATCCAAATGCCACTCTCGTCTAAATCTAATCCTCACTAAGCACAATAGAACCATTCCCAGGTAAAGGAAATAGACTATATTAGCCATACCCCATAGGAAATGTAAAGCACAACCCCAAAAACCTAGCCAAGTGAGACCAAAAAAGGCTACATCATAATGGGTCCAAGAAATAACCTCTAAGAAAACCCTAACAAAACCCAACAATAGCATAAAGGAATCCATCCCACATAGAGCAAAACCAATACCAAATAGCCTAGGTTAGACGAGCATCACAATGGAGAAATACTAGCACTAAGACTAAACTAAAAAAACCAAGAGATGCAACAAATAAGGGAAACCCTCTAGCACACCAAGGAAAAGCCAACCCCCTAAACAAAATAAAAATGAAACCCAAGCTCTAGCCCAAATATTGTACCAACCACTAGAATCTTACATAGGGAAGAACAATTTTGTCTAATCTTAAAAGCCCTTTTAAAGGAGCAGGTAAGTTAGAGGCAAAAAAATTAGTAAAATAATCCAAGTTACACCCCAAATTGGCAAGCCAATCGGCACAAGTGTTCCCTTCCCTATACACATGAGAGAGGAATTAATTAAGAAAAAACAGTAACTACTTAATGTCCCTAATAAGATAAAAAAAGGCTGGATTGAATATAGTGTCATCAAAATTATTTAAAAAAAGAATATTATAAGTAACATCAACTTCAATCCAAATGTTAGAAATGCCAAGAGATATGCATAATCTAATCCCATGAAGAATAGCAGAAAGGTTAGCAAAATTCACAGAATAATTATGTAAGGGGCCCGCAAAATCCATAATGATATTCCCATAACGACCCCTAATAATCCCACCATAACCCAAGATGGAACCTTTGACAACACCTTCCACATTCAACTTATAGGTATGATTAGGAGGTTTGATCCATTAAAAAATCCTAGGTTCAGTAGAGGGATAAACACCCTCCAAAGTGATACCCAATTTAGATGCCACAAAGAAATTATTTTTAAAATTCTTGACCGAGAGCATATTAATAGAAAAAAGCCGCATGACATTGTCTTTCACACTCTTAATAATCCTATGATGGTTCATACCAATACCATTAAAAAAGGAATTATTTCTATCCATCCATAAAAACAACAAAATGAGAGAGGCAAATAACATTTCTAATGTGACCTTTAGACTTAAAAAACAAAGAGTTGAACAATGTATTAATAGAAAACTTAGCATTAAAGATATTTAATCTAAAAATATCATCAAAATATGATAAAGTTTTAATAGTTAAGGGGCTTGCAAGAAAGACATAATGCATGCTCTCCATATGAAAGCAACATTGGCACTTGGACAGTAACATAAAGCCTCGTTTAATTAAGGTATCACCAATAGGAATGAACTTATGCAAAATTCTCCAAATAAAAATAGCAGTAGTGGAAGAAAAACTTTTATGCCAAATCATAGAAAAGATATTAGGTGCATCATTCTTAGTTTTGAAGGCATGCCAAGCATCCTTTAATCTGAAACCCCCATCTTTAGACATATTGCATAATAGTAAATCATTATAATTAGTGTTAAGGGGAAGGTTCATAATTTTTTGAATAATAGAATCAGGAATAACATTAGCAAGTTTATCATAACCCCGAAGTTTTCAATAATGAAATAATTCACCTTAACCGCCACAGTGGAACTGGAATTAATGATGGAATCAATAGAATGAGTTCCCATCCAATGATCTTGTCAAAAGAAGATGTTCTCACCACCACAACTAATATGAGGCTCAACAACCCATTTAATATGTCACACTTTAGAATTACCCTTGTTATAAAAGCATATAGTCGGATGCTTACCCTCACAATACGTAGCAAACATAACTTAGCCCAAAGACTCACTTTATCCCAAAAGGTGTACGACAACTTGAAGGAAAAAACATTAGCCAAATCATACATACTCTTACAACCCAAGGCACCTTCATCCAAAACACCACAACATTTATCCCAACAGGACCAGAGAATTTTTAAATTTATATTGGTCCCTTTCCAAAAAAATGTATTGAAAAGTTTATCAATTCTATTGCACACCACACGAGTAGGTTAAAGAGCTTAGAAGATATAGATAGGGAGAAAGAAAATAACACTTATAATAAGAGTTAATCTACCCCCAAAGTTCAAAAATTTAGAATCCCAGGACAAAAGCTTGTTATGCAAAAAAGTAATCAAGTCATCAAAAAGAAAAAATTTCTTCCTACCTTTAAAAAGAGGGACCACAATATACTTAATAGGGAAGTGACCTTACACAAAACCAGTAAGGCCTTTGATAGCAAAAATACGATCATTAGACACTTTGTTGGAGGCAATAAAATAACACTTATGCTTATTTAGAGAAAGCCCACTAACATTATCAAACTTATGAAAGAAGCCCATAATTCTATTAATCCTATTTAAAGAATCATTAGTAAAAATAATGAAATCATCAGCAAAACATAAGTGGAAGTAGAAAAACCACCAAAAGTTCTAAAATAGAGGCTAGGGCAATTCTTAAAGAGGTTAGCAAGGCCTCCAGATAAATACTCAGTAGTAATAATGAAAAGTGTAGGAGTGATAAGATCACCTAGTCTTAAGCCATGAGAAGATTTTAAAAAAAAAACTAGATCATTTTCCATTCACAATAACAGAAAATTAGGATCCTTCAATACAATTCCTAAAGAGATTAATAAAAACCAAATTAAAATCAAATAAATACAAAATAATGTAAAGAAAGTTCCAATAAATGTTGTTATATGCCTTGGAAATATCAAGTTTCAAAATGATGTTGCCACCTCTCACCCTAACATTAAGATCATGACAAAATTCTTGGACTTGAAAGATAATATTAGAAATACCCTACCCTTGAAAAAACCCATTTGATATGGAGAAATAATATTAGGAAGGAGAGAAGTTAACTGATTCATAAGAATTTTACAAATTAACTTACTAAAGAAGGTACAAAGACTAATAGGTTTAAAATCATTCCAATTACTAATATAATTACTTTTAGGAATGAGAACAATAGAAGTGGAAGTAAAGAATTTTGGAATAATGCATCCAAAAAAAATCCATAATAGTAGAATAAAGATCATTACAAATAATATACCAAGCTTTTTGGAAAAACTTATTGGTAAAGCCATCCATCCCAGCAACATAATCAGCATTCATATTATTAACAATCTCTTTAATTTCCTCTAAAATAGGGGTTTTAGAGAGAAAATCATTATCATATTGAGAGAAGAGATTAGGGATAACATAAGGGTTATCAATAGGTTCAAAAGTAAAATCCTTGTTGAGGCAGCTATGAAAATGTTGAACCACCGAATTTACTATTTCCTCAACATCCTCAGTAACAAAGCCATCATCATGAGTGATTTTATTAATGGTATTTTTTGGCATAATTCCTCTTGACTAACTCGTGAAAATATTTGGTGTTATTGTCACCTTCAACAAGGTACTTCGCAGCCACTTTTTGTTTCCAAAAGGCTTCCTCCTGAGCTTGTATTTTGAAAAGGCAATATTTCGCATCCCTAAGCAAACTAAAATTATCATCAAAAGGAAATAATTGATAGCTAAACTCAATAGTGTTCACTTTATCTTCAACATTCAAGATATTGGTGAAAATATTCAAGTCTTTTCAATTTAAACCATAATCTATTCATGCCAAAGATAGAATTATCAAGATGCAAAGGGGCATGCCAATTTTCTTGAATCAAGTCCAAAAAAGAATCATGAAGTTGTTACAAATCTATTTTCATGGCTTATGTTTTGATGATTGACAAACATTATTTCTCTTGGACTGCCTGTTGCTTCTAACTTTTCAGGAATTGAAGATCGGACGAACAAACGAAGCCAGTTCAGGATTGCATAGGTTTAGGGTCGAGTCAGTCTGTACTTTTGTTTTTTCTCTTCTTGAGTCTATTTGTAATGGTCAAAGAGATTGATGCTAAGTAACCCTACACACACACACACTTGAGAGACTTAAAATTTCTGTTTTTACTCATATCGGCCAGGACATATTTACATCATCCTGGACGATCAGGCTTAAAATAGAATGTCTAAATAAGGATTCTTAATTAAGGCAGCCATCATTAACACATCGGCCTGGACGATATGTGTATTGGCCAGGACGATAAGCTCAAAATAGAAAGAAGTTGTCGCCATAGACAATTAAGGTATACTGTATTTTTAAATTATCGGCCAGGACGATCATTGATCGGCCTGGATGAAATTCTCAAATTATGCCTTAATTGATCAGAAAATTAAGGGAGTAATTAAGGATGATTGATACGATCATATCGTCCTGGACGATCGCAGGATCGGCCAGGACGATCCATACAAAAACCTTAAGTTACTTCAGGACGATAAATATCGGCCAGCTCGTATTCAGGGCGATGCTCTGGACGATTTTCCTCTAATTTGAACTAATCAGCCAGGACGATCATGAGATCGGCCTGGACGATCAAGCCAATTTTAAATAATCCAGTTTGCATTCAGGGCGATGCTCTGGCCGATCTTCTGAGATTTGTACTGATCGGCCAGGCCGATGTCCATATCGGCCTGGACGATATAGTCGGCAACTTGCAATTAATGAGCTCCTTTGAAGCTCTTCTATTTAAGAGCTATTGTTCAAAGTTTTGTAAGACCTTTGGCTACTGCCTTGACCTAAGAAGGCCTTGAGGAGAGAAAGAGAGAGAGGGAGAGAGAGAGGATCTTGTGAGGGGGAGCTTGTGAGGGAATTCACAAGGGTTGCTTCAAGGATCGCTCTGCTTCTTCTTCGTCTAGAGTTTCTCATCCATGGAAGGGTCGGTAGAGGTAAGGAGTTAGCTTTTGGTTGTGATTCTCTGCCAGCTTAAGAAGGAAGCAAAAGGAGGTAGGTTCTCTGCCTTGCCGGGGTGGCAAAAAGGAGGTGCTTTGTAAAGGCTTCTCCGCGTAGCTGTGGGGGCTAAAGGAGAGTCACGTTTGTAGTGCAATACTTGGAGGGCGCCTCCGGGGAGTGGATGTAGGTCGAGTTGACCGAACCACTATAAATTTCTGTGTTCTTGTTTTCTTGCTTCCGCACTTTTATTTTCGCATTTATTTTTATGGTGTGATTTTGGTTTATGTGATTTTTATTTTTTGTGAAAAAAAAAATTAAAATACCAATTCACCCCCCCCCCCCTTGGTTAGCTTGGG